>OY728142.1:709807419-711057419 GCA_963277665.1 Viscum album
TTAAATAGATTTAAATATTTAGCTTTATATGGAAAATATTGGGGTAAAGGGATGAATTTTTCATCATCCTAACATGAATGAAATTTTTTGGTGAATTCCACATAGTTCTGCATCATTATATTTATGTAATAACAATGACCCTTAATTTGGTGGGAGTTTTTGGTCCTAGACTGATGAACACCGCAAAAACCTATAAGGATTTATTCTATAACAGTAGGAATATATCTTTCTACAATGCATCTACAGAGGAATCCATCTAAGACTCATTTTTAGAGTGATTTTCCCACATTTGGCACATCCTTAAGGGTAATGATTTTTTATTTTTAGTTTTTTTCCTTTCGGATTGATCTGATGGTATGGTCCCATTTCTATGTAATCAACTATGGGATCCATCCATCTAGGGGCGGATATTGTCTCATAAATATCTAGGTTAGTGTACAACTAATTTATTTCTACCAAGTCAAAAATGATGACTGATGAGACCACCCTTCAATTCATGATGTAGAAAACCACTTCATTCTGATCGATATCATCCAAGATTGTAGTTGCATTATCATGTGTATTGGCATGATAATTTTTTTATTGACATGCATGATGAAATGTCAGTTTAAAGGGGAATTCATCCATCAATCCCCTAACATAACTGGTGGGAGGGTAAATTTCATCTGTATTTATAGAAAACTCATCGTTGATCTATTTTAATAATAGATCTGATTCCCCTAGATATTAAATTAGGCCATATTTAGATTTAAGGAAAGATCCAATCTATTACTGAGATAATGGTATTCTACCTTAATATTTCTACATTATTTGTACAATGATAAATAGTACATAAAAATTTCATTACTTTTGGAAAAACAAATACAATCTCTAGGAAAACCCATTTGATCATCATTTGTTTCATACTTTTACCACTAGAATTTTGGGATTCACCATCCAAATACATCTCCCACATTTAGAAGTGTCGTGGGAAGAGAAAATATCATCATCTCGAAGTTCAGTGTCTACTGGTAGGCTCTCAAGGGTGATATGTGTAGCAAGGAAATCAGCTAGGTCTTTCCCATTAAATGACTTATGTAACAGGAACTAGATTTCATATTGTTTCATAATAACCACCCATTGGGGTAAACACCCAATCAACATGGACTTCCCAACTATGTACTTGAGTGTGTCAATACAGGATTCATATTGGACTTTTTGTTGCGTCATGTAATGCCTCAACATTTTCATAGAAAAGATGAGTGTGATGTAGTTATTCTTGATATTAGAATAGTATGTCTCGGTACCTAGCCCCATTAAACTAATATAGTATTGGTTTCTTTAATTTCTTGAATCCTTAGTTGGTGTAAAGACAGAACCAAGGAATTGTTCCATTGTAGCCACATCTAAGATAAGTATATTTTTAACCATGAGAAGCATTATGACTGCTGGGTGTGGTAGGTACTGTTATAGATTCCAAAATTCTTCTTGGAAATCATGATCCCATCCGTAGAAAACTCTAAAATTTATTAACATAGTGAATATAGGGGAATTTCCATCCATGTTTTCTATGAAATGTCAAATATAATTGAGTTCACCCTAGATAGGCCTTAGTTATTAGAGATTATATGGGGGATACATTGGTGAGATTTCCATAGTATTTTTTTGATCCACCTTAATGACATGATGGCATACCAAAAATCCATGTAAATTCTCTAATGTTACTCTGAAATCGTACATAAATGGATTCATGTTCAAACTGTGCTATTGTAACATGTTGAATCTTGTTTGAAGATATGTGAGGTGATCACACCTCTGTCGAGATTCAAACACCATTTCATCAATATATCAATCAATGATTCATCACTAGAAGGCTTTATGGATATGATTCATGGAACATTAGTAAGTATTTCTAGTGTTCTTTAATCTATTGGGAATTAATTAATAGTAGAAACACCCTGAGGTTCTCCTAGGTAAGTCTCTTCCTTGTCTTCAAGGGTCATATTTTTCTAATGATAACTTGATAACCCATCCATGATTGAAAATAATTGAATGCCATAAGATTCATCAATCAAATTTTTTGGGATTTTAAATAAGAAATCATTCATTAGGTTGTTTCGATTAATTTATCGGAAATAGATACAGACCCTGATATGGCCATTCATTTTCTTGATAGGGGTGATATTGGTGAGCCATTTCATTTAATGAGCTTCCCAAAAAAGTTGTCTTTGATCAATTTTTCAACATATGATTCAACATTAGTATCATGAGAGGTGTGTGTTATCCCAACTTCCTACTTGAGGCCTTGATTGTCATAGGGTAATCCTAGGTTATACATAGCCACATTATGGTTTATCCCAATCATTTCTGTATAATTCCAAATGAACACAAATCGAAGATACTCTATAAATAAATTATACATCTCCTACAACTCAAGAGGCATAGAAACAATAATCATCATAGGCCCCAAGTGTTCCTATATTCCCAAATTCACCTACTCATGCTCATCTATAGTGGTGGATATGCCTTCCTCAAATATGGGAGGATCATTCCAAAGTTCATCCTCTTCTTCTAAAAACTTTTAATCTATAAGGGGATCGATAGGTATGATGAATAATTTGAGGGGAATCTTAATACTTGTTGGGATAAAAGATATATGGGGAAGATTAATTGACATCTAGAACTTTCAGATTCATCATAGATATATTGTGAGCACAGTTTCTTCTTTTTTCACTATCCTAGGGAGGGGAGTGATACGAGAATCCTAGGATGTAGTTAATATACAATGGTAATATTAGATATCTATGAATTTAATAAGATAATTCTCTAGATCCTAATAGAAAATTATTTTGATATCACTTCCACTAATCCATTTCAAATCACATGAAATTTATCACAGGGACATAATCCAATGATGATTGTGGTTCAAGATAGCTTTTTTGAAATGAATCCACTGCCTTGATCATGTATTTTGGAAGTACATAGTCATTGTTGGGTATGGTCCTAAAATTCATAATGTAGGTCCCCAATCCATTAGGATCCTCAACCTATATTTCATCATCCATTATTGGTTGTTTACCCTCCTTCTTGAAGAAACCTACCATATCATATATTTCTTTGTAAGACATGAAGGTGGTGATGTCACCATGAAGTATTCTAACCTTTCCATAAATGGGGTATTTCAAGAATTGAGGGAGTGTTGCTGGTTCCTATATATGACTATGGATCCAAGGTCTTCCAAGAAGGACATTATTTATTTTTTATTGAAGGATAACCATTAAATCAGTTTTGGATGTGAGATCCCCAATTTGATCTTTGAGCTTGTTCTTATCAAGAGGCCTTTACTAACTCATTTGTACCCTTTAATGGTTTGATTCATCATAGATAATCCCCCCATGATATATCCCAAATTTTTGATGGTCCTGATTGGTATGAGGTTGATACGAGAAATATTTTCAACCAAATCACTTCATATGTCTTCATTTTTTTATTTTTCCTAAAACAAACAAAAGTTTGATATTTCAATGGATAACTTCCTCCTAATACAATTCTATGAAAAATATTGTGTCATGATATTGTGGTGAAATATTCTCTACATGGTAAACCTCAACTATTGATAATTATATCTAAAACTCTTGTGGACTATGATGGTCCTCGATGAGTGCTTCTTTAAGTTCTTTTGAAACATAGAGAGCATCCGTGATTGGTAGATTGAAATAGACAACTATCAACTCTTTCAGAATTTCATATTTTTTTGGTAGAGGTCTTTAATTCCTAATAAGGGGTTTATAACATTTAAATGGATCAGGAGATAAGGTTTTAATGGTTAATTGTCCTAGTACTTGAGTAGAGGTTGAGTGATCATCTTCTTTTAGTGGCGCAAGTCACACCAGCCTTCCCCTATGTCTGAGCTAGTCAGATAATCACACCCCCATTGTCATCTATATAAAATAACTGAAATTTAATTTCTACTAGTGGATTATGAGGAACCTCCATTATCAAATTATTATTACTATAGATCAATATCTTGGGTCATAGTTGTATATATGGATTCTGTGGGGATGTGATCGGCATATTAGGTTCGTCTGTCCCCAAACCATCACCCATATCCCTTACTTCTATGTCCTCGACCACTAACTCCCTAGTCCAGTTTTGGGAACTCATATGTAGAGTAGTATGCATCATTCAATAAGAGATATATTAATCTAACTACTTTAATATATTTAAATATGATATCTTCATCTGATGTGAGTTCTATTTTATGGGGGTTCCCATAATCAGGATGTTGTAGGAAAGAAGTATACAGGAATCAGATCTTATGTGGGAGTTGGATTTGAATCTCTCCCTTATGTATTTTACTATGACTGGTGATTACATTTATCTCCAGTATACATATTCAATGTGTCCTCTATATGTGTTTATATTGTTACTAGTTTGTGAAGTTGTGCTCTCGAAAATTCATGAGCTTGGTCAACCATCTTTTGAGATGTCCTTTTATCAAAATTCTTTCCCAGCCTAGTTGGGACTTGTTTCCAGTCACCCTATTCTTCTAGTATGGTGAGGGTTACAAAGTTAACATTTTCTATGGACTTTTAAAATATTATATATAGATAATAAACAACTCTATGGAAGATATACTTTAAGATAAAGAGGTCCTAGATGTTGTGGCCCCATCTCTTATGGAATGGGAAGTAGTCTAAATGATCATTGTAGTTGACTACATTGGGTTTCCTGGGTATTTATTTCATTGGTCAGTTATTTTTCATGGTTTTTTAGAAATAACCATGAATTTTAGCATTTTATAAGGAATTAGTTATTTTCATCCATTCCTCAAATGTTATGAAGTCTTGGTTATTTTTTACTTCTAGGTGAGGTTGATTTAATTGCTATTGTCACTCGATGGAATATTCTTGATGATTTTCATCCTTCTGATGTGAATTAAAGGGAATATATACTATGTTTAAGGTAAATGTATAATTTTATATCTTACTCTGACTTTATCCCTTTTTCGTGGGTGTGAGTTATGATTTTCCTAGTTTCGTAGAATGGGATGTTCTAGGCATTTTTTTGTTTCTTCAAACTCTATGAATACACTTGGATACATCATCAAGATCAAAGGTGTTTTCAGCTCTTCATAAATACTCAAATCACAATTTTATAGATATTTAACTTCTATGAGAGGGATACTAAGGGAATAGGTTAAACCTTTCCATCTGGTGATGAAGTCATAAACCCTCTCATTTTATCATTGTTTTCAATTTTAGTGGTTAACAATCATCATTTTATTTAATGTGGTGCTAAACTAATTAGGTATTAGATGAAAATGGTCTTATCATATAAAAATGGATCCTTCTAGAAGGTTATTATAAATAATAAAGGATATTCCTACAAGATTATGTACAAAACATATCATTTTGGTCAACTCCTACTGGTCTCAAGTACCCATCATCAGGCCACATAAGGATACAAAGCTTGCAAGATTTTGTTCTGGATCTCCCATACAATCAATGGTTGATAAAAAGGATTGCTAAAACTGGGTAACGGAAAAGTTTCATCCACCATTTTAGGATATGGCTTCATTTTAGGCTATATGAGGGAACACCATCCTTACATGGATTCTATCTATATAGAGAAGGTTTCAATGGAATAAAGGAGTTTTAGATGTTACACTATATATAACACCTACCATCCACATGGAGTGGGATAGGAATGATGAGGTGGCCCAATTTTTATATCTCATTAATTCTCAATTTGTGATATGACTGAGAGATCACCCCAGCAGGGGAGAGGATATCATATCAATGGAGAAAATTCAAGATCATCCCAAACTTCCTCATTTATATAGATCATATTCCTAGGTCTAGAGTCATATTGATGCTCAAATTCTTCTCTTGAGGGTGAATTTTCTCTATTCTAATGTATATGATGAGAGAAATTCATTTATTTTTTAAGACAATACCCAATGGGAATACTTCCCCTACGTAGTTCTACATTACATTTTTTGAGATTCTATATCGCATTATCATACTATGTTAATTGATCTTTTGAAAAGGTAATTTTGGCTCCTTTTAGTGGGGAGTGGGATGTAGCCACACCTTTCCATTTATCCATGAAGAAGATTCACTGAGTAGGTGGAAATTAATTATTTGGAAGGTAAAGGTTGAGGATTATTCTTAGATTCTACATATGTGCTGCTATAGTTTGTGCATCTAGATCATGCACCTCTTAAGGCATGATTTCCATGTTGTGTCCCTCTATATTTATAACTTGTTATAACTCGTTTACTATATTAATGGTTATTAAATTCACTAACCTTTATTTTAATATGGTTCTTATCCTATTAATCTCAATTAAATTGGGAGGTTATGCACTGTTTACTCCTTAACCATTTTGACTTATGTCCCTTATGGGGTTTTATTTCCTTTACCTTACATTAATACTATCTTGGTCACTAAATAGTTACCTAACTAGAGTTTCTAGTATTTCCATCCAAACAATAATTGAATAATAAATATACATCTTCAATGGGAGGAATGACTAGGATGTTGGTCCTTAATATTTACATCCCATCTTTGAGATTACTGTCTCCTTTTAGTTTAATGAAGTTGATGAAAAATCCCCCAAACTTTTGTGATGGGGAAGATTTTTATGCCACTAATTTCACTTTTAGATTCTGTTTCTAATGATATGAGGATTTAGGTTAGGGATATGATGGTTCCTCTATTATGAATTGAGATATGAATTCCCTTATCTCTATGGTATATGGTTGATTTGAAACCATCGTTGATAGCCTTTGGACCCTCTTAGGTTGTGATAAACCTGGTAGTGGAGATTGGGGTAAAAATCCCCTGTCCTTGAGGGATGGGATCAGTTTGTAGCTACCACCTATATTTCCTATATCCTCCTAGGGTTGGATTACCCTAGGTGTGGAGGCAGTGATAAAAATTCTCCCATCATTATGGGATGGGTTCTCTCCTGGATGTCTAGTACAATGGATTCTATTTTGATCCATTGGATTTTCTAAAATTGTAATCATGTATGAGATGGTTTAATGGTTTCCTATTATGGGAGTCATTTTATACCAAATGACATTGGGTAGTCCACAACATTGGCTTCCATATGTGAAATATGTTCCCATTTTTTATGGGGCCCAACTTAGGGGTTTTTTTACAACCATCCCTCTCTATTTGTGTCATCTTTGTATCGTCAAACAGTGGGAATATCATGGTATTGACCTACTTTCCTGTGAGTTACCGAGTCCCCGGATCAATCATATCACTATGAAATTACATGATGTCATATCTAGGGAGTATTGATGATTTGGGGAAGTGGTGAAGTGAAATACTCCGTTCATTCCCAAATCTCATATATGGATATCTGAGGATGCTTCAGTGATCAGTTATCAAAGAGTTGTGGTGTAATAGTGATAAGTATACTATAATTTATTTTCTATTATATTCTTATCTTGGATCTTATCAATAGTGACAGTATCATGGTCCATTATAAAAATATATATATGTTTTTAATGTGACCCTTATATCCTAAATAGGGGAGGTGTATTTCCTTTAACCACTAATGAGTCACCCACATGTTCTAGTATAGATAAGGAATTCCCTCCTTCATCTCATTTGGGATTAGAAGTAGAATGTGGATATGGAATAGAAAATGGTTGGAATGTTTTTTATGGATATCATTCTCCATATATCCATGTAGGCCTATTCATTGTTACAATAATATTCATTTACCAAGTCAAACGATATAGATCGCTTCCCTGGGTTTCCTGATAATTGAGGTGAGTTGTTGCTGATAGTTGTTTGGAAACTATATATTGTTGGTCCTGACTTTCCAAAAATATCTATATATGAAGTTTTATGGGTTTTGATCACATCTCTATATGATGGTTTCTAGAAAAGGGTAGTATTTACTTGGCCAGGAGATATATTACCATGGTAATGTTGTCCATGGTAGATATGAGGAGTAAAGTCCCTATTATGCATCTCTACACTATAATTAGGAGGACTATAATGGTAATGATCACCATATTCATAATTTTAATTGTCACTGGACCCTGTTGATGTTTCAAATATGTTTCATACTTCCTCAAGAACACTAGCATTGACAATATCAAGGATATGAGCCTCATTCTGCACTGTGGATGGAATATTTCAACCTACCTTTGGGGTTTAGTAGGGATGTGATATTAATTCAAGAAAGAAGAAAGAACATTTTGAAAACATTATAGAAATATGAGTATATGAGTCCACTATTGATAACTTTCAGGTGTATTCCGGTGAGATACTCTATTGGTAATAATATAAGAATTTTTATGAGTGATTTCTATAATATGTTAATGAATCATGACTGAAGATGGGTATGAGACCAAATCCAAAATGAAATACCTATTAGAATATTTTCACATACCACTAAAATGGGAGAATAGATATTATCCCCCTCATGTATGGACTCTAAAGGATCCTATTTTATTCATTCATCAGTTAAAGTATGGATATGATCGTGGCTTCGGTAAGCTGTTATAATATGCTGGTAGATTCATTTTTAAGGATATAATCATTCTCTGAGGTGATTACTATATTGTACTGCCAAAACTAAATTGGATCACAGATATGATCCTATCCTAGTTCTTTTAGAGCATGTCTCTAATATTTTTTGATAGTAATATGTCCATGTTATGAGGCTTCCACAAGAATGAGTTGGTGTTCCTCAATCAGAATTGGGATATGATCCCAGTCATGTGCCTTATCCTTTATCACAATATTCCAATAATCCTCCAGGATGGGAGAAATAATTTTCCCTTACACTGTAAAAGTCACCTATTTATAAATATCATGGATATATACTACTCTAGTTTTTGGGATATGGTTATGTGTTTGTCCATGTATCAATACCATTTCCAAAAATATTCTTGTGAAACTCTTCTGTTGTTCCTAAAATGTAGTGAAAATTTATAAATGTATTTGTATGAATGTAGGAATTAACATTCTCAATTTCCAAAAAATATTGGTATATGTATTCAATTCATGAAATATATATATTCCCACTAATGTACTCCTTGTTCCATCAGAACATGTCAATGGGATTCGTGCATGGGGAGGAATATCTTCCACCCCCATTCATACTAATGTAATCTTTGTGAAAACATGATCCTCGTGAGTTGGGATATGGGACTGGTATCTAGACACCACCAGAAAATACTGATAATATTATTAAATGTAAGAATCTATATTACCCCACATGAATTTATCCAAAGCTTCATGCCCTTAGCGAGACCTCCATATTACCCATGCATAAGTTTATAGAGTCTAAATTTATTGGTTGGTTCCCCTAGTAAGACACTAAGGAGAATTTTTGGGTTAGAGATGGTGATGAAAGTTTATAAGAGACCTATTAGTCATCTCTGCAACTTTGATGGAGTCTTAGAAGACTCCTTGATCCAACTCCCTATAGAAAAGAGGCTATTAATTTCCACACTTTAGGGAAAATATTTCAAAGTGGTTGATGGTGAAAATAGGTGTTACTACTTTCAATTCATCTTTCCCTAAAAATGATAGAATTTTATGGTTTAGTGTTTTGATATATATATTTATGGCCTCAAATATTGGGATCATATGATTTCAGTGGTATTCCCTACCTATTTCATTCAGTACCCAAAGCGGAAGGAATCAAGTAGGTGAGGTTTCTTTTCAACCTGTGGAGGTTTCTATTATAGCTAAGGTTCTAGAACATTATCTTGATAAATAAATTATTATAATTAAAGATAGTGTTGAAAGAGTTGTTTTTGAATTCATAAAGATAACAATAATCAATTTTACTAATCAGTGAATCAAAGAAATTGTGAAATATTATTAATTATATTTTCACAAGTAACACAATTGTTCATTATTTTTATCGGTTCATCCATTTTTATAACGTGGAATTTTAATGTTAATAATTTCCTAATTCATGGTAACCCCAATATATTATTAAATAATTTTAAATATGGTGTATCATTTTTTTATAGGATATATTATATGAAATGTCCTGACACGTGGTCAACCAATATGTTTTTACTTCATAGATTCATTTCAGGTTCACCATTTTTGTTTCCTGATAAAATATTGTATGGGCCAACATGTTGGGAAAACAGTTTCTCAATATGTATAAATATGTTTTATTTTGTAACACAATGGTTCATATCTAGTACCCCATTTTTTCAATTAGAATGGTATGGTTCCCTAGGTTTAGGAAAATAATGTGGGATGCCTTTAATGATTCATTTATTCTTTCATTACATGATTTTACATTATGTTCACTATTTTTATTGTATGAATATTTGAGGTCTATAATTTATTATGGGGAGTTCAAGTTTTTTTTCAAAATAATTCACATCATGTTTAACATTTTCATCTCTCATGGAATCTCTTAATGGCTCTCACATCCATAACAATGTACGGACCTTCTTTCCAAAGGTAGATAATCATTTGGAATTTAAAACCCAATGACACTTAGGAACTCACATTGTTAAATAAGATGGGAGGTCATGCTCATAACACCATTTTATGAGGAATTAGTTCCTTCTCTATGACTCTCTTAGAGATTTAAGATATGTTCATCAATCTCTTCCAAATCCCGATACAGGACTGGCTACCCTAATAAAATGATCGAGTATTGAATCCTTCTACATGCATAGGGAGTTCTATTCATTATACCATATATATATATCTATTTTTTTCCTTTAGTTTGCTATTATTTCAAAGAGGTAGTTAGATACTTGTATTTTGAATCCATATGAAAAGTAACTTTAGAATTTTCTTCCATACAAGGAGGTCATTATTGTTTCATGGAAAGGATTGAACCTCTATGAGGCATTCAATATATCATGTTCATAACATGAATAAAACCCCACATTTTTTGTTTAAGTCTAAGTAGTTTAATTTAACATCAGTTTGAAATGATATATATGAGGGAACTTAGGAATTAAGTATAGAGTGTGATCCTTAGGATGACATGATATTTATCCTTCTTATAACAGGAATTAGACTCCTAATAGTTAGGTTTCGTCGACCTACTAATGGGTAGGGGACGCCGATTTTTACTCAGATGGATTATTTCCATATATTTTACTAATATTGAAATTCCTTTGGAACTTACACTAGATTAGATTCCCTTATATAGAGGTATTTGTTTCATGACACTTAATAGGGATTAAATAAAAAGGTTTCCATAATTGGAGAGAATTCATTGTGCTAGATACGGTTTCATTGTATCTCCCTAAGCACACATTATCCATTAATGGTGTGATAAAAACGAGACAACCAAATATTGGGCCCACTGCATGTGGATACAAGCCTTTTGTGTTGGGGAATCCCTTATAGAGTGTTTGATGTAGATCTCGGGCCTTATGAAGGCATCCTATGTTTCCTTATTATAGCAAGAATAACAGTCATCATAGTTCAATGTGACCCCAATATGGTGATGGGTTGGCATAAATGATGACACTAAAAGAGATTATTATTACCCACCATGTTTGAAAATGTTAGGGACTTATACTCGGGTGGAAAACCACTAGAAGATTTTTGACCCTTACGCTCTCACGGATAAAGATTAAGGACCATCGGTTGCTAGCTGATCATGTCTTTATGGCTTGAGGATCCCATAATATCCATAAGATTACATGAGTATCAAATTTTATTCCATCATCGATACCACCCATATAAAGGGGTAATTTCTTACCAAAGACTCATGGTTTGGGGTTCACATGGTTCATGTCTAAGACTGTCTACTAGACATGGTTAATGAGTCTCAAGGTGTGTTTCAACATATTTGACATGTCGAAGGTTCTATGCATTACATGAATAAAATTTCAGGTGCATACCAAATAAAAATGATGACATGTAAGAGGATTTCTATAAGACATTTTCTGGTTGTCTACCTGACATGTATGAGGATGTCTAGACATGTCTTGGTTATCTTTTTGTCATATTTAAGGATTTTCGTGTGATCCATTTAAATTTCCCAGGGGCTATGTTATGGGGAGGTTAGCATGTCCAAGGATTTTCTCATTATTTAACTAGACTCGTGAGTGGGATACGATATGATTTAGGTTAATTTTATAGAGATCCTTTGCATGATCGATGTAGACACATTAAAGGGTTTTTCATGATCATGGATAATAAGTCTGAAGGACATCACACGACATGGTCGATCGATCTGGAGGACATTATGGGACATGGATGATCCATTTAGAGGACTTTGAATGACCTAGATGGTATGACTAGAGGAAAAATAAATACATGTAATTAATATTCATAATTTTTTAATGGCTACTAAATAGGTCACCTGAAGTGAATGACCCCTTTTCAGGAAAATCAATGTATCCATATTCATGTAAAGCTTACATATTTTTAGGAATTCGTCATTTAAATTCCTCAAAGTTTATTAGGCATTGTCCTATTGAAGCCTCATGTGTCCAAATAGACATGTAGAAACTCCTTTTCATGATCTAACCAGGGTATAGAAAGTCTTTTTCATTATTTGAAATGTATTTACATGTCGTGTAATCCCTTAAATCATTCCCTGAGTTTACTTCGTAGAATAATCTTCGATTGTGTGGCTTTCTGCTCAAAGAAGTATGCTCAAGACTTTTCACTCATGTATATGATTTTTATGTAGAGGGGGGTTATAGGCCTAAAATACTTATATTTTTACTTCTTTATATGGAATTTAAATCACAGATATGGGCTTGAGTCGGTTGAGGGAAAATCAAATCATGTTCTTCACATAAACCCACTATGGGTTATCCATTATGACATCATTCTATCAAGTGATATACAAAGACCATATAATCACTCTATATTTATTTTATTTATTGAACATGTGGATTATCAATGGTATATCTCATAATAAAATAAATATACCATGGGGACTTCAGAGGATCATGATGACATGTTTGGAATTATTTACGAGATCAAGATGCCTGTTGAAGAAACTTTTGTGTGATATAGGAAAATTTATTTGGAGCCCTTCATGGGATCAAGCTAGCATATTGAAGGGCCTTCACATAATTAGTAAATTGATCGATCCATGTGAATAACCCTTTCACATAAAAAAATTCATAACTCTCATTCACATAAGTGTACCACCTTTTCAGCTTTAATTTCATATTTCTTATTGCACTTTGGCTGATTGAAGGGCCTTTATTATTTAACACATCACCTAATTAATGGAACTCATTTGGTAGTCAATGTATTATCATTGGACCTTGTCTGGAAGCCTTCCTGAGATGATGTATTGTCAAGGGGGCTTCGTGGGATCATGAAATAATTAATTAAAGTGCATGACCCATTCACATGATGTCATTAAGGTCAAGTGATTCATTTGACCCAGGTTCCTAATCCTCTTATGTCCATGTTGATCATTTCTTCCTTTCATGGAGACAAAAATACATATACTTATGGGATTTGGGCATTTATATGATCATAAAATTGTTAATTGTCGTTTGGAAGGAGTCAACAGTAATATTTTTAAACACTGTATAACATTTAATCTCCATATGTATTATATTACTTTCAAAATTATTATTTTGGGGTCAGGTTAATATTTTATGTCTAAAATATTTCATTCAGAATATATTTTTTATGAAAAATTTCAATAAATAATACATTAGTCCATACATAATATATTTATATCTAAATATATGATATATGAGTTATTTGAATACTAATATGTAATATATATATATATATCATAGGTAATATTTTATATTAATACGTTTGGTTCTTAAATTAAGTGAATAACTTTATATAATATACTTTATACTCATATTGGATTTTTATTTGATATGTAATATATTTATTCACATATATAATTTATATTTTCCATACATAAAGTATTTGTTCCCCATGAAATATATTTATTAAATATATATGTTTTTTCCCATGGCCAAAAAAACCTTTCATAATAACAATATCATTTCTCCCATAGGATTCATAGGTTTTTATACTTATATGTTTTTATATAAATCTATAACTACTCCAAAATACCCAGAGTCACTTTAAACTCTCCCAATTTATTTCTTCCCTAGATGGGTTGCCAGAAACATACCATCCACTAAAACTAAAATTTAAATATAGCCCCGTGCTTAACAAATTTCTCAGAATTAATTTCTAGCCCATTCAGAAACTTTTAACAAATTTATTGAGTCCAAATACACGTGTTGGACCCAAATATCGACCAAAATTATGTTTTCCACATACTCGGGTCATTCCAACCACCATGCACCAAAATTCACCAAAGAAACCAAGTCACTTATCAGGCCTCTAACAAAATCCAAAAATCTATAATATAGATGCTTCGACTCTCAGATTCCTAATTAAAATCCCAATTCTAAAAAAATCCCCAACTGAGGTAAAAAATCACAATTTCCCTAAATTTCACAACAAATAATGAGACAGGTGTTTACAAACAACACACCTTCTAAGATATTTCTTAGTCCCTATTTAGTTCTTCTTAGAATATGAATTATTATTCTCAGTGGGATCAAACTAAACCTAATCTTCATCCTTAACATCCATAGTTCTATCCCCAAATTGAATTACATTAATAAATGGTTCTTAACCCAATGAACCATCCATGGATCACCCTAAATCATAAACACAGGTTCCCTTTACTGTATAAGTAATATCATCTTTCTATTGAATAGTTTGATGATATTTCTTTATTCTAGAAACTACTAAAATTCCATTCATAAAATGATATGGTAGAGGTTTCACTTCATTTTTAGGAGAGATACATTTATCCTATTGACAATCCTTTATCTTATGACTATGTAAGAAAAAAGTGTCACTTATCAAATAATTTTTATAGGTATCATTGTAATTCAAAATGAAACCATAATCTATACATATTATGGGTATTCTCTCACAATTATTTCACCAAAATCCACATCATTGTGATTTGAAAACAAAAACATATCAATAAAAGTAAAAGTGAAATCTACCACTATAAAAAAATGAGTGTAATGACCAAATATTTCACCTCTGTCTATTTATCCCATATAATTATAACAAAAATAAAAAAAATCAATATCAAACAATATTCTCGAATTCCATTCTATCAAAAAATAAACCAAAAACTATTACTAATATTTGTATATATGATATGAAATATTTGGGAGGATTAAAATTATAATCCCAATTTTGAATGTGGAATAAATCATAATTAGTTGAAATGAATCCATGTTCCTTTAATATATTCATTGGATATTTCTTATAAAAGTGTAAATGAAAAAAATATTAACCCTAATCTAAATAATTTTCCAATGTTAAGAACCCATGATAACAGATATTATAATTACCAGATCTAAAAACATTAATGATTTTGGACCCTTCAAAAAAATAACACACCCAATGATTAAACTATTCACACTAACAATCAATTATAAATTTCATAATTAATAGAAATTACTCACTAGTTTCTTCAATTTTTAAAAAATGCATCCACATTTAGTATATTTTAGGTCAGTTAAAAACCCCAAACTGATTTACCTTTTTTACACAGTAATCACCACAGTATTCATCATCCCAAAAAAAATGATTCCTTATAGGAGTCCTTCTTGAAATTAGAAAAATCCTAAATAATCAATACCATATTTAGTATTAAATTGGGGATAAAATTAATCAAGAAACCAAAATCACACAATTTTCTTTATTTTCAAATTCATTATTCAATCATCATTGGAATAACAAACCATCCTGGATACCATGGTACATCGGTACCCAAATGATCTCTGAAATATCTATTATGGAGTTCTCAATACTCACATGTATAGACTGTAATCTATCATGAACTATAAGTCAAAGGGAATGGGTTTTTCCATTGGAATAAAAAAATAATCCCAAAACAATGGAAGATAAAATGATGAACATTAACTATTACAAACAATACCTATGGGTAAAATTAAAACAATAAGGAAGATAGTAAACCATCATCCAAAATATGAAAACATATTATAATACAAAGTATCATAATACCTATGAAACAAGTGGATCTCATCTCTATATGTCACCTCTATTATCCAATTCTCATGCTCAACCATTCCATACATACCATTGTGGTGCTTTTGATTTCATTGGACATGGCATTAAAAAATATAATACTGCTTGAAGAAAAATATTGGATGTGAGAAAAAGTCCTAGTAGGCTTCCATAAAATGTTCCATAAGTTATTCAAAAATTATTAAAACATATGTGTGTAAATTTTAAATAAACATGGAATGAAAATTCATTCTCAAAATTTTAATCAAATCATCTTTCTAGTAAAATTTATGGAAAATATATCAAAATAGGCTTAAATTAAATTTTTTTATAAAATTCAATGTGCATGAATAAAATATTTCTATAATCACTATCATATAATATTGGAATAAAATCCAAGAAAGATTTCATAATCCCTATTTTTAATTTTTTTTTCCATGTTATCATATCTTCACACATCTGAGTCAATCCTCATTTCTATGTGTGTGTGTGCACATACCTAGGCTCAGGCTATCAAGATATAATCAATGAACACCCCATTGGCGTAAATCCTGAAAAAAAAATGTTTATTTGTTGTCTTCCTCATTAATCTATTTATAGGGAGTCATATTCCTATCATGTTTATCCTAATCACCAAATAACTTCCCATGCTCACATGTTCTTTAATAAATCAATAAATAGTTGTAAAATCATTCATTTCAATTCACTTATTCACTCATAGTTCAAATTAATATTTTCCAGTCTAATGTTCTATTTAAATTTCAAAACCCAAAATTTTGGTTTTCATCAATCTCATGACTTTCAAAATCATCTTTCATTTTAGGCCATTTTTTCTCAAGAATAAACATCATGTAATTTTAATCCATCTTTCATAAAATCCAAAAATATTTTCAAATCATTTGATTATATATTTTATTTCAAAAAAATAAATGATTTGAAATCAATCATGAAATCAGAAAATTTAAAGGTTTAGGTAATAGTTGAAAATACATTTCCAATCAAGAAACAAATTGTTCTTTCAATTATAGATAAAATATTTTTGTAGCCTTCTACCATTTTATCATGATATCAGTCAATGAAACCCCCAAAATGGGAATGCCAATAGAGTGTCAAAGATATGGAATATCAACTAGAAATAACCAGAAATACTTGCCATCAAATCAGGGTCTCAATCCTTCAATAAGATTTTGAATCATC
Organism: Viscum album; assembly: GCA_963277665.1. NCBI lineage: Eukaryota > Viridiplantae > Streptophyta > Magnoliopsida > Santalales > Viscaceae > Viscum > Viscum album. The sequence continues at coordinate 709,824,627 of OY728142.1, forward strand.
ATTCTCACATAATCATAGATAAGAACAAAATAGAATTCCCAAATGAATAGATCTATAATTACTGTATAGGGATTAATAACATCTATCAAAACATAAATCTGATAATTAGAGATGATAGAGGAGCTGTCACACCTCTTGAGAACCTACAAAAATCCAAAGGTTTAGGTAATAGTCAAAGATAAGTGAAGATGGAATTTGAAATGGTGTTTTAGGATATTAAAGACTAGAAAACATAGACCAAATTTCAGACTATAGAACCATGCCTCAAATCTTATGAAAAGATATAGGACCATGATGTAAAAAAGGAGACAACACTATAGTCACCCCCATTACAAATTTCCACTAAAATCCATGACGTAGACCCTAGAAAAATACTATCTACTTGATTTAGGTCTAAAGTGAATCCTAGACACAACACCCTATGTGTCATTAAAAAGGAATAGTCACCCCAAACTCTCCATTCCATAATTATATTTCCATGCTAAGTCTATACATAATATGTTACTACCTTAAAAAACTCCATCTCAAGGCTCTATACAATATCCAACTCCCAACAAGTTAGCCCAACCAGATTTGGAAGAGGCACCTAAATACCCTATACCATAGTCGTCTTGACCATGTAGAATCCACCATCACTCTACACCATATCCCTTCTACTCTAAAGCATAGTCCCAAGTGGACGACTCTAAAAACCCCCCAAAACTTTAGAATAACTCATAACTACACCCAAAAAGGATGATAAAAGGTTATAAGAGGTACCTGAAAGCCGAAAAGATGATGTTATAATATCCCCACTATAAAAAAAATCTTCTTCCATAAATCGAATTAAGAATACTCAATATCAAATAGATTAGATAACTGCTCTATCATTAGTGCCTTAGGCTCCCATGTCCCATGTGAAGCTAAATAATGATTCCATAACACTCTAAAAAAGGTATATACTTACAATGAATAACCTCTATATTAGAATTAATGTTCTAAACTAGTTTTCCCATAAAATATAAATCATTTTCAATATCGAGGTCCTCCCAACTAGAAGTTTTATATTGGCTAGAGATATAAATTCTGAGCTAAGACACATGCTACTTTTTATGAACTGATATCAACTAAGGTGGAAATCCAATTGATAAGACACCTTTCCAATCTGATCAAAAAACACCAAACTACCCCATGTATATCAGTGAAATCATTCTCTATTTACCTTGTTGTTGATGATCCGACCATGGTGATACTATGAAAAACACCTAGTCTCCAAATAAAAACACCATTGTGTATCTATGAATATCAGTATATAATTTATACTACCGTCAACTATTATCATTCTCTAAATAATCAACTTAATATTTTCCATCATCTCTTGGAAGAAACTAGGTCCCACTAAGGAAGACTCACCAATATTCAACATACACAACATACAATTAAATGGGAAAACATAAAAGGCATCAAAGGGTTACATATGGATAAATTACTTGTAACTGTTGTTTTATAAAAACTCCACCAGTCCCAAGTGTCTATCCAATTCTCCTCCAAAGTCAAGAATGAAGGTTCAAATATTTTCTTCAAGAATCTATGTAGATTTTTCTTTCTTAACATCTATATTTGGATTATAATCTAACCTCAAACTAACCTTATATCTTGTTTCCTCCTAGAGGGCTCTGAAAAAATAATAAGTGAATTGGAGAACCAAATCAGAGACTGTAACCGATAGAACTCATAAAAATATGATGACCTCTGGTATATGAAGGCTTCCCAGGTTCTCAACTCTGTTTGTAAGATTAATGGGTAAAATTTAATCTGGTTTAGTCACCTGATTGATCACTTCCCCTATTTCATTCATCCCACAAGGGGTACGAGGCATCCCAATCACAAAATCTATAGACATATCATCCCATATTCATGTCATCATAGGATGGGGCTAAAAACCCCCAAATGTGTATAGTCTATGGCCTTAACCTGTTGGCATGTATAAAAATGAGAGAAAAAATCATTAATGTCCCATATCATAGTTGGTTACTAGAATCATCTGCGTATATCATAGAACATTTTTATGGTGAGAAGGTTTACTTCCCACTGGTTGTTATGGAAACCCCCCATCACATCTATTATCAGGGTAGAAGGGGTAATGCAGTATTTTTGGAAAAATATAATATCCTCGTAAGAGAATGGTCACTTGTTAATGGTATCCCCACAACAATGGGAGTCCTCAAATCTATAAAAACCCATTATAAAGATGATCCTCCTATATAATAACCTCTATAATAGAGTAGGTCAAATAAAGAGATTTCATAACATTGTATGCCTCATCCTCCTAGACTCCAAAATATATCAAAGAAAAGAGGGACATAAATTCCACTCTTATGTTTCTTTCAAAACCTAGGTTAAAAATTCCTTGCCCAAGGCTTCTATGAAAACATACCCCTTCCAAGGGTGTAGGAAACGTCAAAATAAAAATAATATATGTAATCCAGCCATTATTATTGGTATAGGGTCAAATCCATTTAAGAGAACATATAACTAATGATTTTGTGGTTGGAATAAATAGTAAAACATTTTGTAACAAGGTAATGTGTCTAACTCTTAACAATATGCATCATACTTGTGAGTTCAAGGTATTGGGTTTGATAATTCTTCCCATGTTTCATAATATTCTCATAACTAAATTCCACCACATGATCCCCCTGTATAAGAACTCACCCAAACCTGAACCTAATATGTCATGAAAGACAACATAGCACTTCCCATCCGATAATAGAGTCAAAACTAGAGTGAAATACAAAAATATATTTCAATTAATAAAATTAATTCTAAAACATTGAATCCCATAAAAACATCAGTCCTTCCGGATTGAGAGTGGTCATTTAAGAAGTCAACATTGATAATTTTTTGAGAAATATGCACTATTATCCCCAAAAATTCCTAGAATATTTGAATCGAAAAGCCATTCAATGGTTTTTTCCATTTCATAATATCCCTCATCATTCCAAGATCAACTAAGATACCATGTTTTGAGATCACATGCCCTAGAAACCTCAGATTATGAATCTAGAAAACACATTTTAATATCTTGGCATAAATTATGAGGCCTCTGAAAATTTTGATAACTTTTCTCAGAGGAATCACACGGTCCTAATTAGTTATATATTTAACAATGATTTCATCCACTATGACTATTATGAACAATTCATGGTACTTGTGGAATATCATGTTCACCAATTCTATAAAAACTATGGGAACTTTAGTTAGACCAAATGGAATTACAAGGTACTCATTATGGCCATAGATACTTTGTAATGAATTCTTCATGACATTATATTCTTTAATTATAAACTAGTGATATCTAGATTGAAGATCAACCTTAGAGAACTACTTCTCACGTTTCAACTGATCGAAAAAATCATCAATCTATGGAAAAAAATACTTACCATTTACCATAACTAAATTTAATTTTTGGTAATTATCCTAAAGGTGAAACATCTTATCATGTTTCATTGAAAAAATAATAAGTTCCACCCATATTGATAGAATTTGGTGAATAAATAATTTATTAAATAGTTCATTTAAATTGGTTATATTCTCATTCAGTTTTGCTGGTGTCATTTGGTTAAGAGGAATAGAGATGGTTTGGGTACCCAGAACCAAGTAAATAGATAAATATACATCTCTTATAGGTGGAAAATGAGAAATAGTTATAAAAATTTCATGAAACTCAATTAACATAGCAGGAAGATATCCCATACAATATTATTTATCTATATCAAAATAAAACACTAATATTAATCTTCCCAACTCCTAATGTTTAGGTATTACTCTACATGATCTCAGATCATATTCTCCCTAAAAAACATGGTACAACACATCATGGTTAGTAAAGGAGACCAACTGTAGATAACATTCAATCCAAGAATTATGGGTAATCATCTAATCCTTCCTAAAAATGACATCAATAGATTTCATGTCGAGAACCAAAAACTCCAATGTGAACTTGAGATTTGATAAAGAGAATGCATCAGAAGGGAATTAAATATCATGCACTCTCTTCATTACGAGGGGTGTAATAATATTCATCAAATAAGACAGAAGGTCCATATAAAGATCCATAAACTATATAATATGAGTAGATATGAATAAATGATATACACCAGTATCAAATAAATTTGTCTCTAAATATAAAGCTATAGTGATGGTACCTATCACTATAGCTAGACCCACATCATCTTTTTCTGAATACTCTTCTACTGCATAAATATTATTCACTCCAGATGTATCTTTTTTGGAACCCCATAGTTCTTGAAGCATCTGATTGTATCATATTACTTATATGTTATAATGTTTTTATTCCACATTTTGTGGAAGAAAAGTTATGGAAGAACTTCTGTAGGTGTCTTGAGTGACTGCATGGTCAAAAAATCTTTATTTCCTCGGTGAAAGACAATTTTTAATTTCAAAAATTACCAAATTAGATGAATTCAAAGGACATATTCCTAAAATTTATGGATATATGTATTATTCCAACGGTCGAGATATTTCATGAGACTCATGAAGCTTATTATTATTTTTAAATGAGTTAAAATAAAAGCAACTAGGAGTTAGAGGAACTCCTTTCAACACTGACATACCACCCATGTCAAGGTCATCCATCAATCTTTAATCCAAAACGTTAGTATAAAAAGTTAAATTATGCATTAAAATATAATATCAAATATAATATAAAAGACCCCTCATCAATATTAATGCCTTTAGTTTCATATTTTTCATAACATTTGTTAAAAATTAACAACTTCAAAGAAAAGGTTCACATAATGAGTTGTAGACTTATCACCCAGTATGAGGTTGAAAACTCCAAATAATATTCCAAAACCGTCAACTAAATATTGTACTATTCTATAAAGGGGTAGCTAATGTCTTTTAACTCCAATACTTCATGTTTATTTAATATATCTATTGATCCTTGCTATCTACAGCTTAAACTATCGTGAATATAGGTACCATGCTTCACTTTTATAGATTTTGTCCTTTTGGAAACTGAAGAAGAAGATCAATGTTTTTAACCCCATTATTTTACCTCTTGAGGATAATTCAAGCCTTGGAAATTTGGTAGTTTCAAGAAAAGAAACTTCTGTAATGATCTATAGATTGATCTCTTTGGGAATCCACATTTGGAACCTGAATGGGATAGGGTGTAGGTACCTTCCACAAAACATGGACAGTACACATAACTATCTGAATGTGGATCTTATCATATGGAGTGTTTTCTAATTATGGTTAATTGGTATAACCCTCCCATGGTCTGTTCAAACATCTCCTTGGGGGGGATAGTACCAAAAATCATCATTAAAAAATACAAAAAACATCAACAAGGATACTCATATCATAAACCCAATCAATAGATATAGGAATATCAATTCGATCAAAGAGAATTATTGTCTCTAAATTTTTTAAACCGCTCATATCAAATTCGAAAAAGGATATAATCAAATTAATTTATTCTCTAAGGATTATTTTCTAAAACGCCTCATGTGACTAAAGTCATACTATAATGAGAGTTATCTAGGAACTCATTGAAAACTAAAGCTTATTTCCCTAAAATCCTACCTCTTGTTTACCAAGAAATCCCATACATCACACTGGCATTAAAGGGAGATGAAAAACCAGCAACCTATGATTCCATTTTTTCATGATACATCCTAGATATCCTAGTACATTGGTTTCCAAAATAAATTTAACATATCCCGAAGGGATTTTCCTATCCCAATGGGTTGGTGACTAGTACATGGAATCAAATAGAATTCAAATGGAGTTATTTTTTCCATATGAATATAACAATAAAAATGAAACAAAGTAAGATAAAACAATTAATAGTCAGTATTCCAAACACTCTACAAGGATAAATTTACCAAAAGTAGGTAGATGGTAAAACATCATCCAAAGGGCGATAACTTTAAATAAGTCAAATTTTCACAATACCCAGTAAATAATTGTACCTCAGCTCCCCATGTCACTATCATCACCCATGTTATGCACTCAATCACACCCTCCAACTCTAAGGGGTGTGTTACATTTTACTATATCTAGCCTAATAAATTTTTTAAACATTTTTAATAAAAAGGCAGGGCATGAGAAAATAACTCAATAAGATTACAAAAAACGATCCATATATAGATCCAATGAAATTAAACCACACATTATTAAATTTTAAGTAAATAAGGAATGAAAATACATTTTTCACATTTTTAGACCATTCATAATTCATGAAAAATATATTGAAAACATATCCAAAAATGATTAAATGAAATCTCTCATAATAGGGAATTTATATGAATAAAATAGTTCTATAATCACTGGCATGTAATAATTTAATAAAAATTAAGCAACATGTTCACAAGCCATGTGGTTAGTTATTTCCAGGGTATAGGATCCCACACATCATAGTAAATCATCTAGAATCTGTATGTTTTTGTGTTTTTTTGTGTGTGTTTTTTTTGTGTGTGTTTTTTTGTGAGAATGTCCCTAGGATCTCACTACAGAGATAGAATAAATCAAGAACCCATTATTGAAATCATGAAAACTAGGTTTAATTAGAGTTTTAATCATTAATTCATTACCAGCAAGTTAGAGTCCTAGAGTATTTGTCTTACTCATACACTAACTTCCCATGATCACATGTTCTTTAATATTTAAATTTTTCATTGAAAATTTATTCAGCTCAATTCAATTCATCATTCAATGTTCAAATTTCATATTTTAATTTCAATACACAATTTTAATTAAAAAGTAAAAAAATAATATTTTTTATCAAGTTCATGACTATTAAAATTATCATCCATTTTAACCTATTTTTTCTCAAAAAACAACTTCAATACATTTCAATATATCTTTTCTAAAATAAAAAAAATCAAATCATATGAAAAGAATTTTTATTTCAAAAATATCATTCCCTAGGAATAAATTATCAAATAATCACAATTAAAGGTGTAGTGAAAATTATTATTGAACCATTAACCCTTTCATCACAAGATCAGACAATTATAAACACAAAATAGGAATTCCAATTAAGATTCAATGTTGTATAAGGTCAAAATGAAATCCCTATAATTACATCTCATGGAATCAAGGTTCCAATCCATTAACAACATGTGTAATCTTCATTCTCAAAGAAGGTTGGAGAATAAGAAAATTTTATTACCTAATAAAGATCCCTTCACTTAATGAATATGTATTAATCATATCGACTAGAAAATTGATTTGAGAAGAAGAGAGGTTAGAGGAGTACGAAATCATTTGAAGAACCTCAAAAAAGATAAATGTTTGAGATATAGTCAAATAAGGGGGAAGTTGAAATTTAGAATAGGTTTTATAGAATTTAAGATCAAGAAATCACATATCAAAGAACATACTATATCACAACATTGTATGTCTTCTTAAAAGGGACAAAGCCATGACACAATATAAGAGACCACACAATAGTCACCCCCTATCTAAAATGATAAAGGAACCCTAAACCCTCCAAGAAACACCTTCTTGTCTAAGAAAAAGATTTTCCTAAAAATTAATAGGTGTAAAAAACTCTATCTTAGGGATCTACACTACAATTGAATCCCTACATCGTAGCCCCTCATATTTGTAAGAGGTACTAATATCCCTTATGCTGCAATTGGCATTCCCATGTCATAGCCACACTTATCCCTCCCCACTTCCCTTCTCCTCCAAAACATATTCCCCAATAGAAAACTAAAAACCCTTTTAAAACACCATAAAACATGGAAAACCCAAAAAGGGGGATCAAAACAGGCGATAAGAAGTACCTGAAAGATTGTAATGAGATGTTACAAACTATATCACTTATAATATTAATAATAATAATAACTATAGTAACAATAATAATAATGTAAAATTATTATAGAAGTACAAAGAAAAGAAAATAACACACACCCCCAACATTTTTTAATTGGGTTAGATATCTACTCACCTCAAGGTCAACCAACACACTAGATATACCCATACATATTTATATTTATTATTATTGATTCAAAACATCAAAATAAATATTGTGTTAAATTTTTCAAACATGTTACATGGTAAATAGAATCCTTACGTGAGTGTTCCACATGCATGCCATTTCCACAAGATGAACAAGCATCCTTTCCCATCTAATTCAATTTGCACGTACCCTGTAGAATATTTCCTTATATATCAATCACATGGTATATATTTTTGTATTCAATCAAGCTCAATAGTCATACCTCAAACCTATCCCCCCCATGAAAATGTATTCTATGATCATTATCTATTACATATGTATTTTCCCACATCACACACCATGCATAATCTTCCACCCACTATGATCCATCATTCTAGGTCACAACATAATTTGATTCCAAATTTATTAGTATCCATTTTCCATAAACACCAACAATAAGGTTTATATAAATATTATAATGGTAATAAAATTTATTGTCTATATTTTAATAATGTAAAAGATATTTTATATATAATCACTTGTAAATAATTATAAATGTATATGTAATAAAATTTAATAAAAATACATATAATTAATAACTTATATACTTATATATAATTAATTATACCTATAAATAACTATAATAATAACAATAAATATAATTAAACATATTATGTATCAATTAAGAAGAAATAATAGTTAGTTATATTAGGGAATAATAATAATCTAAATTAATTTAAATAATAATAATATAATTTATACTATGAATAATAATAACTATAATTGAGATTAATATAAATTAAATAATATTATATAACTTTAGAATAACATAAAACTATTCAGAATAACATGTCAATAAAACTTCATTTATATCTTAAATACTTTAAAATAATAATTAATATAAACTAATAATGAATATATAAAATAAAAAAATAAAAAACTAAATAATATAACATTAAAAATCAAAATAGTTAATATAAACTATTTTTTTATTCTAGTGAAAATTTATAAAAATGTTAAATACATCCATGTGTATAAAATCCCATACACTTTATTTAATTTTACTCAAGGAAAAAAATCAGTAAAAAATTATAGGTACACCCTTTGTCAAAAAAACAATGCAATTACGATATTAATGTTTTCTCAGCCAATTTAACATAAAAAACAATGTGAGTCATTTAAAATTATTATTTTCCAAGATAAATTATATTTCACTCATATTGTTTGAAAAAAATATATCTTCACTCATGCCTCATTGTGACCTTCCTTACCATCATTACCATTTCTCATGACAAATTTATCAATATTATGATCACTTCCCATACACATGAATTATAATAAAATTGTTTCAATGAATTTTACATGTATACTATTTAAATATTAAAATATGGAATTAGTCATGAGGAAATAATGTTGGGATCAAAATATATGTATGACTACGAGATGGTGAGTAATAAAAAATTAAATATTTAGTAAAAAAATTTAAATATTGAAACAAAACAATGAAAAATCATTAGAAATTTCTCCCTTATAACCTTAATCCGACACAATTATATTTTTTACTTATCCCTAACAAAATAATGAAATACATAATACTAATATATACAATGGAAAAAAATAAAACTCATATAAATTAATATGACAAAGATATGAGGATTTAATTTAATGCCCAAAAAATGAATGTTAAAAAATGTCCCATAAAAAATACATAATCATCACATACTCTATAAAATCTAAGTAAATTTAGTTCATATGAAACTCTTAAAATACTTATGTAATGAGTTATCACTTTATTTATATACATAAAAATTATATTTACTATATAATAACAATAAATATACACATTTTTTGAACTAAATTGATTTATATTTCCGTAGAAAAATACGAAAGTTAAATTAATATATATTTGTTTTTAAGGAAACCTAGATAACATGATGAAGTAATTTCTAACCATGTGCATAAAATAACACATTATCCCTCAAACATCCACCTCTATGATTTAATCTCTCTCCCAAACCAACCATGAAAATTATGAAGCAAATATCCAGGATAAGGGTGATATAGGATATGAGATGTTGGATCATTATAAATATTATTCATCAATAATAATAACTTCTATAAGAATTTTAAAACAATATGGTGGATCGGTGGATAAAAAGTTCTAAATAAAACCCATAAATTCTTTAATCATTTTAATAAATCTTTTAAATTTCATACATTTTCAATAGAAAATGATTACAAAATTAAAATTAATATCATGTCCCAAGATACATTAAAGAAAAAAATATAAAGAACTAAAAAAGTATGTATATTCCAATAAGCTATGAAAGAATGATATTGTAATACATATATTTTCATAACTATAAATGGATCCTTAAAAATTTAAATTATTATAAAACCATTTATTATAGTATGGAATAAATTTAAAAATCATCTATAATTATGTGTATCAATATCAAATAAACATAAACTGATACCATATTTATATAAAATGACAAGGTTCAAATTTTTTTGTAGTATACAATATATATGTCATGTTAGCCAAAAAATGGTGCCTTCAATGTAAAAATAATATATAAAAATAAATATAATACGTTGTTCTTTAATTACTGATATACAGAAATAATTTTAATGTATCCTATAAATATCCAAAAAAACATATTTACCTTTAAAAATATAATAGATACATAATATACCTAAATAATATCATTAATATACAAATAAAATAATAGAATAATTTGGTTCATAAAATATTTTATGATGAATTCAAATCCATACTATTGTCAGTGGTGGGAAAAAGTTAGAGATGAATGTAGATGAATTTTATTACCAAAAAATGTAAATGTAATTATAAATATATAATTATGGGTTTCCTTATAATAATTATTATTTTTAATTTATCTTCATCTACACATTAATGAAAATCCATTATGATCAAACATAACCATATCCCATGTATCTGCTTCATCACCAATCAAGTGTTTCATGTATTTATCAAGAATGTAATTATACTACATCCGATAATATATCTCAACATAAAAATATTAGAAAAATGTTCAGTGGAATGAGATTAAGATTAACTAGGACAAAAAAATGGGGAAAACAGCCTATGAATAAATACTCTCTAAATAAAGAAAATTTAGGTAGAGGAAATTAACATCAAAATTTGGAATATAACCATTTTAAATGTCCCTAAAATAAAATAATCCCTTACTAAAAACCCTTATTGATAACATTATAACTATCATATCCTTTCATGAATAATATAGTAAAATTATGTAACTAGCTTATTTTTCATCAATAAACACCATCATGGGGAAATACAGTAGTTTCCAACTCAATTTAGGCTCGATAATATTATAATATTCTTATAGCCCAAGTTTATTGATATAAAAAATAGGATATTTAAAAGGAGTGGAAAATTTTTCAATATATAGATCATGTGGGATGACATCTAGTTGATTAGTGACCCCATTATTTCACTAATTCTATATTTTCATTTTTTCAATAATTATTTGAGTATGTTTTATAGTGAGATCATATTCCTCAAAGGAATATCATTCCTTTAGTGTTTTTAAAATATTATGAGTATCTTGTACCAAAATTAATGACTAATTTAATAACCCCATATGTATTTAAGATTCATATATTTTAGAAAATGTTCCTAACTAATAATTACCATAATTAATATGTGATTAGGGTCATATAATTTGATTTACACTAGGATATAGAGATCTAGAATGATAGTATCCATTTCTAACTCAATTGTTGTAAATAAGAATCCTAGTTTAATTTCATTCCTAGTCACAAATGTATTTTCATCCTTAAAATGTATGAGTTGATAGTAATTAAATTAATTCATTTTCACTTGGGGAGTAAAGTTTATGAACTCATAGGTGAGGGATTTGAAATAAAATTTTCAATTAGACCATTATATCTAATAGAATTTCTGATAGGATTCTCATACTTTTGAAATGTTTTTGGAACTGAAATATCAAGGTGTGTTCGAGAGGATTCGTTAATTATGTGATTGGATGGAGAAAATAGAGTATAGAAATTTCTATATTGGGGAAAATAATTTTATTCCTGGGAAACATCTAACACACCTTCATCGAAATAATTATTTTGAGATGGGCCATTAGTTAAATGTAAAGCGGTTAATTTAACAAGTGGGAATAATGGTCTTTTTAGATTATTCATTATGGAAAAAAATCGTATTCCAATATTTAAATTTCTCTAAATGGTCTTGTAACCATGATATAGTCCATAAATCATTATTTTCCTTAGATTCATTGATATTTGGAGCCTAAAAATAATCATATGCAAGTTAGGTATGAATATCAAAATATATTGGATCATTCTTCCTTGGTTCAAGGAATTTATTTGAATGATATATATTAAAATAAAAAAATCATTGAAAAATAATGTGAAGAAATAATTAATAGTTCATAAAATTCATATTTTATGGGTAGGGAAGGTTTCATTTTTATTTATGATGTCCGAGATAGGCCATTATCTGCTCTTTGATTTCTTAAATTTCTTCTACAAAAAAACAGAGTAGTAATATAATTTTTGTGTGTGTCTTTTTTTTAATTTTCAAATTACCCTCAATCAATGATTTCCAAATTCAATAGTTCTCCCCAAAAATGATTCCTAAAATATTATAAATTTTTCATGAAACTTTCAAATTAAAATTTTCTTTGACTAAAAACTATTACATTAGTTATATGAGGGTGGAACTCAAAGGAAAAATATTCATAGTTTCAAGTAATAAATGATTTCAATAATTTTTAGACATTTTATTTTTTATGCAATGAAAATTTTATGTCTATAAGTTAAATTAAAATCTAGTAACTTAAAATATAATATGATTAAAAAACGGATAATATAGGGTTAAAAATATAAACCTTGTTCGTGTCATGGAAAACCAAATAAATACTTTTCCAAGATAGAAAAAATGAATGAGATTGGGTAAGAACTGTGAATCTAATTTGTGTCCATGCATAGACAAATAAAGACTCCCTAGGTTTAAATAATTAATAACATTATCTTCAATAATTCGAAATGCTATGTTCATTTTAGAAAACATATATCTCACATAAGTTATCTAATGAAAAAATCACTTGTTGTATGGATAAGTTAAAAGGTGTTAAAAGTATAACCTATTTTTTAAATACCAAGACGCATTTCTCACAAATTCAATGTATGTATCTGTGTTGGGATACCTCTCTTTGGATAACATATTAGGTCACACACAAAAACATGTTTATATGTAATAAATAACTCAAATCACCTGAATAAACACTGAGTGGGGGTAAACACATGACCTCTTGAACACCTCCTTGTATATAGGAGGTTATAAACTATTAGACATATATGAAAATAGTTACAGAGAGAATATGACAAAAGTAACGAATACGTAGGGTCATTCCTAAGTATAATGAAAATTAATCAAGATCCATATGTATAATTGACATCTGAAAAATAAAAGTAGACATGAACATGGATCCAAGATATCCTTGTAGTCCAGAATAGAAAAATAATAAACATATAATATGATACATCACAACATAATATAAAAGTGGAAACAAATTCACAATTATAATAAAAATCTTCATATAAATAAAAAATCCTCACACTATCCAATACATATGCATAACAATAACTGAAATTAAACAATAATGGCCTCTTTACCAACTCATATAATCAACCATACCAAAACCTATAACACTATAACTAGTTATACACAAAATTCATGTCCATATGCATGAAATAAATGTTCCTAAAATAAAAATAAAAATTTATACCCATGTATATCTAAACTAATTTCATGCATTGGTGAAGGGGTGACTCAAAAAACCAAGTAGGACTCCCCCTTTCACCTTATCACAAAAACAACTTTATCACATCAATTAGAACTTAAATTTATGTACCAAACACTTTTACTCAAGGTTGATTACACATCGGTATCCCATATTATCCACTCTTTCACAATGAAGACAAAAAATCCCAGGCCCAACCTTATACTCAAGGAAACCAAAATATACACAATATCATTCCATGTCAAATACCTCTACCATCTCACTCTGGGTGAGGTTTCATTGCACATTACACACCTCATCACATATATCATTTCACACCACCTCCCTCTCACATAGTGTTAGGTATCATACCAAAACACATAAAATACCATATACAACCACCCTATCACTCAAGGTGATGTCTCATACCACATCTCAACCACTATACTCTCACTCGGGGTAGGGTATCGTATCATATTCCCACCACCACCCTCTCACTCATGGTATGGTCCTATATCTAATTCTAACTCCTACCTTATCAAACAATTTGGGTTCTAATATCATATCGTGAAAGCATTCCACTCATTCATATTATAGACCTATATAATATATATATAAATACATTATTACCCGAGGTATGGTCACATATCACATTCTGACCATTACCCTCTCACTCAGAGAAGGGTCATATATCACATTTGAACCACAACAATATCACTCTAGGTAGGGTCCTATATCAAATCACTTCCCACATTCCACTCACTCCAGATGTGATCACAACCCTTAGTTCTTACATATGAATAAAAAAGTAATGATAAATTCTAACAATCATGGAAATATAGTGGGTCAAACATTATCATAATAGAACATAGAAAACTTCATGATACTACTAGGATAACCCATATGATTCTCCCAAACCAACCCTTATATGTTATATATAAAATTCATGTCATGAACATTATATCAGCAGAGATAAAAGACTCATCACCCCAATTCTATAGGCAAAACCACTAGGTTATCCAAACCTTAGAAATACCAACATAATGCCAAAATTCATGTTTGGTGGTGTTTTTTTGTTTAACGGTGGTTTAAACTGCCGCTAAATCATTCTAGGACAGTTTTGAATAACCGCCACAAATTTGTTTGTCATCAATCAATTTGTGGCAGGTTTTCAAAACTATCATAGAATGACTTAGTGGTGGTTTTTTATTATTTTTAATTGTTTAATTTTATTAAATTTTCTATAATTTTTCTAATTTATTTTATTGTTTTATTGTTTTATTTGCATAAATTTATTATTTATTTATTTATTATTTATTAATTATTTGTTATTTTATTATTTTACATTCTTAATTTTATTATTTATTTTTTACTTTTTGTTTTTTGTTTTTTGTTATTTATTTATTTATTTATTAAATTTTTACTATTTATTACCATGCACATGCACATGCACAAGCAAATGTGCATGCATGAGCCATATATATAAATTATGCATTGGGTGAGATTTTAATCTCTTACCTCTAGTATATTATTCAAAGACTATACCACTCCAACAGACTCTTCATATGGTGAATAAAGAGAATTTAATATACTTAAATATAGTAATCGAAAAATTTATTAATACCTAACAAATAGATATAAATCATAAATCATAAATCATAAATCATAAATACTCAATAATAAATAATAATAAATAAATAAATAATAATAAAAAGTTAAATAAATAATAAAATTATGAAAATAAAATAATAAAATAACAAAATAAAAAAATAATAAAATAAAAATCGTAAATCATAAATCATAAATCATCAATCATAAATCATAAATCATAAATATTAAATCATAAATCATAAATCATACATAACAAATAACAAATATTAAATAATAAATAATATATAATAAATAAATAATAATAAATCTATAAAAACAAATCAATACTATATTAATAATAAATAAATAATAATAATAGTAAATAAATGAATAATAAAATTAAGGAAATAAAATAATAAAATTACGAAAATAAAATAATCTAATAATCTAATAATCTAATAATAAATAATAAGAAATAAGAAATAAATTGTAATAAAATATAATAAATAAATAATAACAATAATATATATATATAATATATATTTTATAATATTAAATAAATAATAATAAGTAAATAAATAAAATATTAAATATTAAATATTAAAATTAAATAAATACATAAATAATAAATAAACAGTTAATTAATTAATTAATTAATAATAACTAAATAAAAAATAAATAGACAAAAATAAATCAATAAATAATAAATCAATAATAAATAAAAAATGGGGTTCCTAAAAAACTCTTAAAAATCATAAGAAACTTTGAAATCACTAAAAACCCTAAAACCTTTAAAAGAGCATAAATTCTAATCCAATAGTTTGTTTTACCTCCACAACTTGTCAAATTGAAACTCGCAAAATTATTTTTGATATGTTATATGGTGCAGGCTGAAAGGACATCTCAATTAGAATTTATAGCCAATTGGATTTTATGAAATTGGGGTTAGTGAAAACAACTGAGTTTAGAGGCCTTCTAGGCCTTTCTATGGATTAAAAACTAGATGGTGCCCTTTGGCCTTAGTTTTAGACCATTTCTATCATAGAGATCATCGTAGGATTCGATTTGATACGTGTAGGAGGCCAAACGAACACACCGATAAAATTTATAGTTGTTTGAAGTTTGATTTTTATTTCTTCCTTTTTCAAAAATATAATATATATTTAATTCCATTCATTTATCTCCTAATTTAAATCTCATGTGGTTTTTTCTCATTTAATAAACATTGATTTGTTTGGTTTGGGAGATGAAACAGACTCCTAGATTGAATGTTATCGTTATTTTATACCAAAGTATTCTTTTTAGTTTTTTGTAGATTTGTTTTAAGTTTTTTTTTATTATTAGTTAATAATTATAAATATTAATTAATTAAAACATTATAATTACATTTTATACTAAAAAACATTTTTCAGCAGTTTTCAAAACCGCCGTGAAAAAACAACCGCTAAATCGATGTTTCTCTATATTGAATGAAAACATGCTCTAAGGTTAAATTTCCCAAAAGTACTTCCCCAGCACACTCCATTAAACAAGGTTCACTTCTACTGATCCCAATAAATTTTACCAATCTCTACCCTCTTAGTGTTCAATAAAATTAATTCATACATGCGTTGAAACTCAAGATTAAAAATAGAATACAATTGTTATAACCCCCCCCCCCCCCCACCACCACCACCTATATGAAAAATAGACCATAAAAGCTAATATAAACACAATTTCAAGGAATGGGAATCATATATTATCTTGTATCACTATGAAATATTAATAAAATTAAATAAATCAAAAATAAGAAGCACAAACAGGCATAATGGATTTTGAAAATAGGGTGTTTCCTACATGATATTAATAACACGAAAATAAATCTCCAAAAAAACCTTCTACCTTTTCTTAAAAAACCAACTCTAACTATCTAAATACCAAATAAGAAAATTAAATTCAATCATTATTTACTATCTTTATTCCCTTTTTCCAAATTTCATTGAAAATATTTTTTAGAAACCCCTCATTTGTTTTGAAATAACATTTAAAAACCATAACCTAAGTCACCCTTATCACTTTAGATCACATCATAATCCATTTCTATAAGGAATACATGTTTATTTAAAAATCCTGATAATAAATCCACATTATAAATTTAAAACTTATATTCTATAATAATCCCAATTATATTACCAAAAAAATCATAAAGAGGCTCACTTACACTTGTTCAACCAATTCTATACCAACTAACCATTTAGTAAGCTATTCTATTTTAGTTTACTATTAAGCTGATTTGATCCTATCCTAAATTATTTTGTGATAAAATAAAATCACAAAAACACACCAACAATAAAAATAGTGGAAGTACATGAAAAAATAACCGAATGAGTAAGAGGTTCTATATTTTAAAGACCACCTACAAAATTTGGAGTTAGCATGAGTCAACTCACTAAGGAACTCGAGTTGATTCACCTTTGATAATCATAAAAATAATAGTCTATAAAAATAACTAATTTTGTTTGAAATCTTAAAAAATAAGTAAAAACATGTGGGAAACTATAAATAAACACCTAATTAAATCTAACATCACCTACTAATACTCCCTCCAATGAATGAAATAGAAAATAGACTTTGATTGATTGATATATCTCATGAGGTAAGGAATATTTTATCAGGAATAAAATTATTTCATGATCTAATTTTTTTGGGTTCGAATGGAAAAATATAGATTTATATTTCATCTCTAAATTATATATAAAAATTTAAATCCCCCCAAACTCAGTTTTTAGTAAATTCAAAGTCCCTTAATTTGCATCAGACTATTATATATCATTACACATACACCTTATGTATCATCAAACCACTTAGGAAAAACCTTTTGCATCACCAAAAATAATCCCTTATATATTGTATACTTAATTGAAAAAAATTTGACCCATGGGTATAACAATAACCTTTAAGTACCACATAGAAACCTTGGTATATCATTCTTTAACCGTTACATATCCTAATGTAAACCATTACATTTTATAGTGTCATCCCAGACCTACCTATTTTTCTTACCCAAATCTAGTAACCCTTATGTAAAAAATCAACTACCTTTATACATTATATTGAAGATCATAATAAATATACTTATAAAAGAGCTAAACCATACTTATTATATAGTGACTTTATTACCTTATTAAAATTTCTCCACCCTCTAATAACCATACTATAACTGACCACCATTATGCTTGAGTACCCTTATAAATAAAGAACCTTACACATGAGGCCACTACATATAGTAATAGCATTGTGTAACTGTACCATCATGCATCAGTAATTTCTAGTTTTTCAAATAGTAGGACCCTTACCCATGAGGACCCTTATATGGGTGGACCCTTATAAATGACAGAGTCAAATATTACACATCCATAATTAACACTTACATACAAGACTTGACCATTTTTTCAAAAACTCTACAACTTCAATGATTTTAGTCCTAGCATATAATATTATACATATCATAGAAAATTATATAGAGAAAACCATGAAATAAAATCTATCATACTCTAAAATACACATCATCCCTACCATATGACAATTGAAACCAAAATATAAAAACACCACACACTCAAACACTTCAAATAACCCACATGAAACATATTTAAGTAATAATGTCTTGGATTCAATTTTTTATCAATAATGAATTTGGTTATTATGATAGGGATTTTTCAATATGTTCTTGAGAATAATGAAAGTTATGATGGGTTATTGCCACCATAAAAGGAAATATATAATAGATAAGTTGGTGACTCACCTTGATGAACTTGTGAAGATAGATTCTAGTAGACATTACTATATGTGCTCGTTCATCCATCATAAATGGAATATGATAAAAAAATTATCCACTTAAAGAGAAACCATATAAGTTTTATTAAGTCTGAATTCTATAAAAATCGGATTGTAAATATTCTTGGATAAAGGTTAAAATTGTTTATATTTGAAGATAGAATTATAAAGGTTGTAAAGGTTCATTAACATACATAACATTGACAAAATTACATGTTTTTAATAGTTTTGAATTAAATATAAATTCCTTAAAAATATTTTCATAATTCCAAAAGATAATTTTAATTTACTTATAATGGTTGGAGTGTTGTTGTTCATAAGAAATAAAAGAATTTTTTGATGGGTGTAGAGGAACTGTCATGGATAATTTGTATGTTATTCGAATTGGTCCAGGATGATTTGAAATGGTCTTAATAGGGTCTTAATTAATTTTAGTAAAGTCTAAAATTTATGAATTCAATCCAATATAGTTCCTCTATACAATATCATATAGAATGTGATATTTTATTTCTTTCATACAACTTTCTCTAAGTCCCATTTGACATTGTAAGATGAGTTTATGACTTTAATCCCTAGCATAATACTTTTTATACATCGTATTTAACTTTGAAAATCCAATGAATTTATCTTGTAAATTTTATATAAATTAATAGAAGTATTTGTTATTTATAAATGTAATAACTATTCTTATGAGTGAAAATACGGTTGGTTGAATTGAGGATAACACCATCCAAAGGATTTTGTAGTCCAAGAATTTTTAATTCAATGACAATTATGTTTGAAATTATTAAAATTTATTGATCAATATTCATATATGATAATACAATGGTTGATGTGTTTTATAAGACCTTATACTGATCCAAAGGTTTTTAAAGAAATTTCAGTGAATTATAAATTACATTGGCTGACACTAGAAAATGAAAAAATCATAGAAATATCATATGATAATGTATGAGGTGGATAAATGATAAAGTATATATCCCAAACTATAAATGTGCTACTTTTTTTGTGCATGCAAATGAATTTTTATCCAAACCATATCACTTTGAGATCCTACGTATGAATTTAAGAATTAGAGAGTGTAAAATTTCGATGAGTTGGTATAACTTTGTGCTAAGGCATGAAAAATTAAAATGCATTATTGTGTATGAATTTATCAATCTAGACAAAACATTTTAAGTTCTCATATGACCATCACACTAGTCTTTTAATAATTTTATATATTTTTGTATATGACAATAAAAATCATATACTTCATCATTTAACACATATGACATCATAGTTTTCCTAAATTTTGGATTCCATGAGACTTACACTATGTGTGTGTATTACCTTGTCAAGGTGTATGATTTTTTTATTTTGTTTTACGGATTTTAAGACCAAAAAAAAGTATAATCTAATGAGGATTTCAATAACTTATAAATATTCAGAATAAAATCAGAATAATTATTTTGATAAAGAAATACAATATAGGAAATCCTCATGAAAAAAAAATCATGGATTAAAATATCATGATCATTTAAGAGGATCATGATCCAAGTCTTTGGAGTGGGCCACATTATATAATGGAAGTTATATGTAGTAGAGGTTCACATTTACATTCACACATAGATATTTCACGGAAATATAAATCCATTGATTTTTTAAAGATAAAGACATTTGTGACATTTCAATTATCACATGAAGGAAGCACGTGAGTCTGAAGAAGGACCTTGACTTTATTAAAATCTTGTGTTTGATTAATAATTAAAATAGGAAATAATCCACAAATTTCAATATACATATAATCTCACAACTATTAATAAAAAGTAATTTTTATAATTAATTTTGGAAATAATAATCACAATATCTATAAATATGAAAGATTTTTGAGAAGAAGAATAAATAAAAATAGGCAATTCCTTTAATGATGAATGTTTTTGAAGAAACTATAAATATTCTAAATATTAGAAATGAATATTTCATCCATTGAAGATCTTATACATAAAAAATAAAATAGGACACTATTGTATTCAATAGAACTTGTGTATCGAGGAAAGAGGTGGATCTGATGTTTTTATTGCTACCTATCCTTAAAATTAAGACTTTGATAGATTTGAAATCCACTCTGAATGAAAAACATACTATAAACATGGTTAGGATAAATTCCAACATGTTTGAAGTATTGATGATGAAATGTTTATAGTTGAAGACATGTTTACTAGTTTAAATGAGGAACCCCAAGAAATAGATCGTGCCAGTATCAAAAACTACTCCATCCATTTAAAGGGATATAGTTTTGGGAATAAGAATAGAAATTTGATAGAAAACAATATTACTCGTGTGATACATTACTATGAACTTGTACTCACATAAAATTAAAATGATTATAATATTTATATAGTCAACAAAGTATAACACAAAAAGGAGTATTTTTTTAATAATGATCAAAACCTTTTAAAAACCTTGTGTGATACTATTCTTTTCTATTTATGTACTACATATTTAATTGATGGTTCAGTTCAAATTATAAAATCCATATCCCTTAATAGTTACTGGGGTTCATGTATAAGACTAGATAGTTTTGGAAAACTCAATAATTTTGAAAATAAGTTATTTGTGATTATCCTCTGCCCATCATAATAACTCTTTATAGGCCACTGAGCTCTACATTTATTATCAGAGCTAATCTATTTTCTCAAATGATTAGATTAAATTTTATAACAAATTTATTAATCAGAATTAATGAATTTCAGGTTTAAAAAAATCTAAGTAAAACATATAGATAACTCAGACTCAATTCTAATTCTAGATGAATTATAAGTTCTAGTTAGAACTCTAAAAACATGGAAAAGTGGATTCAAGGAAATTAAAAATGATGTTAAAGAAGGAAAAATGAGATCCATTACTTCTTAAAGTTGGTTAATTTAATAATTTCTCATCTTATAAATCTGGTAAGTTATCAATTTTTAGAAACAATTTCATTTCATAGAGAGTTTTAGAATTTCTAAAAAATTTAAATTTTAAAATGAATCTACACTCAATTAAAATGGTATGTGATGAATGTTTTTTGGAGGAAATATTATATATACATGGACATATTAAGGAACATAATGATGAAAATTAAAAAAAAAGTAAATTAACCCAATAGAACATGCATTAGATAAAAAATTCTAAAATTTCAATGTTTAATAAAACTTATTGAATAAAATAAACATTTTGTATTGATTTTTATTGAAACTATTTCATTAATTGAACAAAAATACCATATAATAGTTTTTATAAGGTTTTGATTACAATATTTTTTAATAAGTTATATATTATTGGGAAAAACTAAACAAAACTTCATTTCATGTCAAGGATACACAATTAGAAATCAATGTTAATAAGATCGAGGAACTTAGTGATTATATACTATAAAATATCAAAATACATGAATAATGTTTCTTCAAGATTATAAAATATTTAGAAGACAACCTGATATTAGATTAGGATGAGAGTAAATACCATTAATATATGTTCTCTTAATCTATAGATTATGTTGAAACAACATGAAGATACCAAAATTCAAACATCAAAATTACCTATGAAGAGGGATACTGCCAAAAAAATATCTAATGAGAGTAGTGATTTAAATAAGACTTATTTTAGAGGAAAACAAATTACATAAGATCATATTTTTAATAATCTATATAAAATATTAGAGAATTATATCCCAAAACCCAAAAAAATGTTTGGAAAAAATTGCTTATTTCACCACATGGTACAAATTTTATTTTAAAATATGAGTAAATATTCTGCGATAATAATTCTAAAAATTTCAACAACACATCTCGAGTGAATTATAAAATTACCATAAAGGTAACCCCAAAAAAATGTTCCTGATATTATTATGTTTCAACCCAAAATTAGTAAGCATAATAAGATGGGAAAACATGAAAAATTATAACAAAAATAAAGAGAATGTGAAATTAACTAATTTTTGGTACTATTAGAGGTTTCTCCATATGACCATAAAATGATAGAACAATATTATCCCATATGAACATTTTATAATCCTTTAATTAAGGGGAACAATAAAAAACTAGAGAATATTTGTTTCCCAAAATCAAAACTCATAGAAGCAATATTTTATATATAAAAATATTTGAATATTTGACTTACTTCATTAATTTCTTATATAAAATTCATCACAAAGTTTTTGAAAAATTTTATTCACCCATTATCTATAATTTAGATACAAAAAGGAAAATAATTCCTCAACATAAAGGACGGTATGTTTGAAAGTAATTTCCTGATTAGTTGTGAAATAAAATAGTAATAAAGATGTTCAATAGTATATGAAATATAATAAAAAAGTATAAATATTTCTAAAAAATAGTGCAACATATCTCTCAAAAAATTAAAAAATAATTCTACTTTTTCAAAAGTGGAAACACCATGGATCATTTCAAGTAAGCCACAAATATAAATATTAAGTGAAGAAAGAAAATTACAAAAATTGAAACAATATAAGGGATAAACAAAAGTTTTGATTTAATTATTTAAATCCCAAAAGAATATTATTATATGTTATTTGAAAATTTTACTAAAATATTTTATAATAAATCTTGTGGATTATTATATAAATAAGAAAATGTGAGAAAGGAGTTACTCCAAATATAATCGAGACAATTTAAAAGGACAAGATATATTGTGGAAGTTTAATAATGTTTAATGTAAAAAATAAAATAGGTCATTGCATATATATAATTTGATATTTTGTCTAATAATTATGGAATAAAGGTTTAAGATAATATATGTGAAGGTAAAATCCAGCTATACATGCCACATAAAAAACTATAACCATTTGAATAGTTCAAGAAAAAAATATGAAGAGAAATAAAGATAGAAGAAAAGAACCATTGAATTAATATACATTTCATGTTGATTTTAATATTCCTTTTTCACAGCTGATATAAGAAATATACTAGAATAAATCCATGTTATGCATAGAATATCATAAGTGTAAAATGAAATGTGATACAACCATCAAGAGATCTTATAACTTTAAATATTCAAAGAGAAGAGTCTCTTAGTTGATATTTAACACTATTTACTAACTATATTATAAAATATATATGATTAAAACCCCCCTTCCTTATTTTATTTCGTTTTATGTTCACTAACATGTAGATAATTAAAGGAAAAAATTAAACGGTGATCTGGTTAACGATGACACTGTAAGATAATAATAAAGGACATGATCAATAATGAATTATTATTTCTTCTATGATGATGATGAAGTGAGTTCACCCCTTGAGGGTTATAAACCATGAATAAATGACCAATATATTTTATTAAAACAAGTATATATGAAATTTATGTAAATCTTGAATTATTGGGTACCCTCTCATAAACTGAATTTTTGGTATTCCAATCACACGTTTTATCGTTATTTGGATTGTGAAAATTTTGTTTACAATGGTGGTTAGTGTAAGTACATGTGTTTATTAGGAGGAAGGGGGATTATTTTTACTTACACATACAATTTTTATATTTATTTTTTTATATTACTTCTAGATGCATAACCCTTGATAAATCTATTGAACGTCCTTAATGTTGAAAAGTTTGAGATTGGTATCACATGTATAAAAATTTATAGTCAGCCCTGATTTATTATAGAAGTATCAATTATTTTTTACATGGTTTTATCCTAAGTAGAAATAGAAATGATTAACTAAAGGATCATGGTTATTATGTTTATGGTGCCATCCTTCCCTCAATAATTGGACACATTTTTTAATTTGGAATAAAGAGGGAGTAGATGTTCCTTTGGAAAATATGAGTAAGGATAAACCCCTATCTGACCTCTATATTTATTTAAAATTTGGGGGTATTAATATGGAATGTAAATACATTTTTTTAAAATGTTTTGATGGTATTAAAAAAATAAAAAAGGGAAAATATTGAAGTTCACGTGTGTCGAATTGTATTTTTTATCAATAAAGAAGTATTTCATGATGATATGATGTTGTCGGTATGTGTTGGAGAAGAGTGAATGTTATAATGAGTTTCTACCAAGATATAGGGAAATAATGAATATAAATTTTGGATCAAATTTTGGAAAAATTTATTATTTCAGATTCAAGTAGCCATTATAGGATGCTGACGTGATACAACAATATATGAAAATAGAAAAAACACTACATTCACTTTTGAATAAACAATACAAGTTTAATTGCGTCTGAATAATTTAGAAATTTGTTGGGAAATATTTTTTGATAAAGGATGAAGTTTTTTATCTTTTAAGATGGAGTGTTAAAGGTAAAAATGATTCCTTGACATAATAAAATTTATATACCATATATGATGCAAATAAATTTTAATTAAATATAAATTCCTTGGAAATATATTGATAATCCCCAAATATTGGTTAATTTTACTAATGATTATTCGAGTATTTTTCTTCATAAAAATTAAAGGGTTTTGATAATAGATGTAGAGAAACTTTCTACACTAACTTGGATGTGATTTAGAGTGGTTGAAGAGGCCTTGACATGGTATGAACATGGTCATAATTAATTTTATTAAACATTCTACACTAATTTGGATATAGAGAAAACTTTCTACACTAATTCTACCACTGTGCAAATTTATCTATTCTCTATATAACATTCTAGTTTTAGAATATGACTTTGATCTCCTTCATAATACATAATATTAAATTTCCATGATAATGAAAGTACTTTTAATTTTCTATTTTATATTAAAAGAATTACTAGAATAAGATATTATAAGGAAATTGAAGAACTATTCTTATCAGTGAAAAGTGAATTAGTTGAATTGGGGTGAACATCATCTATATATTCTTGTAGTACAAGACTTCTAAATTATGGGATAATTTTATTTAGAAGTGTTTCAAATTATTTATTAACATACATGAATGTATAGAAGAATGTTAAAGTGTTTGAGTAGGCCTTGGATTGTGAAAAAAATGTTATGAGGCTATTTTAATGAGTTTTTAAATTACATGTACTAATGTTTGAAAAATGATAAGGTATTTCAAAACCTATATGGATTTTTTAGGAAGAAAAATAAACAAAAAAATCACAACATGTTCATGAACAACATTATTTTTTCATGCATAGAACATTTAATCATACTTGTATGACTTTGAGATCCCATGCATGAATTTAAGAAGTAGATAGTGTAAGATATTTAGAATTTCATATGCCTTTTTTCTAAGGAAAAAATAAATGAAAAATAATTGATGTAGATTCCATTAGCAATACATGTTAAACATTGTAAGTGCATGTATGACAGTCACATTGGTTTCATAAGACCTTGACAGGATCCTATATAAGACCTTTTAAAGTATTTAAATCTTTTTTTCACGCATATGAATTCATATCTTTCCAAGAGGATCATGATCCATGCGGTTGGAGTGGTATATGTTATAGAAAGGGAGTTACACATCATAGATGTGCATGGTAATGTTATCACGTTGATGTTTCAATGAAATACAAATATGTGGATTTTTTGTAGATAAAAAATTCCACAAAATTTATATTATAATATAAAAAAAAACTAATTCTAAAAGATCTCCTTGACTGAATTTGAATGAGGAAACTAAATGATAATTAAAATGGGAATTAATCTACCAGTTTGAATGAATAAAATCTCACAAAAAATGTTTAAAAGGAATTTCTATAATTCATTCTTGAAATAATATTTAAAATATATTTGAATATTAAATATGTGGGAAATGACGATCAGATAAATATAGATATTTCCTTCGATGATCAAAAGATTATTAAGTGACTCTAAAAAGTTTACTATTGAGAAAATTATATTCATACCACTAAATATCTTTTTCGTAATTGAAGAAGAGTAAAATGACCCCAATATATTTAGTAGAAACGTTTTATCAAGGAAGGAGGAGATCAAGATCTTTTGTTGCTTCCTATATATGGCTTCAATACTCTTAAATATTAGAAAGATATGATGATTATAGATCAAAGTGTTCCAGAGGTGAAAAAAGGTCAACATATATGACGTTTTTTTGTATATATCTTTTTAGTTTAAAACCTATTCACTCTCTCCAAGAATGTACATTTAATAAATGTTTTTACCAATATACATAACACCACCATCCAGTCAGGTGTATATATCTTTTTAGTTTAAAACTGATTCACTCTCTCCAAGCATCTATATTTAATAAATGTTTTTACCGATATAGGTAACACCACCGTCTAGTCAGGAGGACTGAGTTGTGAAAAATTCAAAATTTATTTGGATGATACCATCCCAACTATTATTTTCACCATACTAGGTACTTGAAATCACTTTAAAATAATGATATAATTATATATATGTATTTGATACATTCAAACTTGACAAATAGTAGGTTTAACACAAAATTAATACTTTGTGAAAGATTTTTCTGCCTTTTATATAATGTATTTACGCTCTACAAAAAAAGGTTTGGGTTTATAATGAATTAAAAGATACATATCTCTTAATTGGGAAAGATTGTTATGTCCATGATGGGATATTTTCAAGTAAAAAAATTTAAACATAATAATATAGGGTATCCAATAATTTACCCCCCCCCCCACCCCTAATGGCCCCAAAATAACCACTGGTCTATAAAAATTCCAAGAGTCAACACCCACCCCTTATGGTTTGGCCTACCACATATATAAAAAAAATAGCACAGCCATCTTAACCATGGGATCACACTCACCTGAAAAAACCATATATTTCTCAATATTATGATCACATCCCAAAAAAAATATTTAAGACATTTTTGAATCCATAGAATCCTGATATCAATCTCAAATATCAAAATCTCCCCCTCTATGGTTATAAAGACAAATATTTCCAATAAAAAAAATAACTGTCTAAATTTTAGAGTTATTGAAAACTTACAACCTTAATTTTTGGTCTTCAAGAAACTATAACATCCCTTCAATAATAAATCATGACCTTCAATAGTGATCAATTAACTACTGACTCACCATGTTCTACCGCTGTATATAGAAAATCTTTCCTCCACGAAACTCTATCCTGAAACACAAAGTACTCACCCAAGTCAGTTTATCATCCCACTAGGCTTTCCACATTCATATTTCTGATCCCCATCACATCATTTTCTTTGTTTTTATTTGAATAATCCATTAATTATCTATAAACCCAATTCAGCTCTCTCTATAACCCCAATCATAACCAATATTAGAACACCAAGATGGGTCATTAATGCACTATATAGTTTAAAAAAAATAGATCTATGTCTGATGATGCAGAACTCTTTACTATATCGACCAACTACCATTGATTATTATAATTAATGGTGATCACAAAAACATAAATTTACTACAACAATTTAAATCAACTGGTCCAAACCATGGAACCATCAAATCTCACATCTGAAAACTCAATACCAACCATAATCATCCATCCATATAAAATAAAACATATACATATCTCTAAAAAACATGATCATATACACTAAACACACCTCCAAAAAACCTAGGTCACATCTTTTCAACTTTTCAAAACCAAGGAAACTCGGTCAAACAAATCATCGATTGATTTCTCTAAACATTTGAAAAACTCTTCTACACTCGCCACATTCCCAAGTATGCTTCAAAAAAAATAGGACATAAAAATTTAGAAATAAATTTAAGCATTTTGTTCACTCTTGTCCATAATACTAATATAAACATTTCTCTACTTAAATTGGTACAATTTAATAATTGAATCAAGTTAGGAACATTTCAAAAATAGAAAAAAAACTTCAGAGTTTTTAAACACTCCTTGTAATCCAAGTCCTTTCACCCAAACCAAAAAAGATTAAATATACAGAACTACTAGTACTTTTCTATAAAATATAATCATATCCTCAAAATACACGCAAAACCACATTTTCAAAAACCATTTTCCTCATAATTTCTATAAACTAGAAAATCACAAACCATTTCAAAATCACTAGCGCCATGTTACATTTCATTTAAAAATTTATATAACCAATTTAGAGATGCCTCATTCCAAAAATCAATTATTATTTTTAAACAATATTTTTATAAAAAAATAAACACTTAAAAAATAATTTCCCTATGGTAGAAAAAGATTCAAAATCATTAATCAATCAAAAAAGACAGAAAAAAAATTATTAACCTAATAAACCTTTATAATGTTTTCTCAAAAACATTGAATATATTCTAACTTGATTAAATTAATAATGGATCCTAGTGAGACTATATTTCAAACAACACCACCCATATGTATGTGATTTATTTACTAATCATGACATTATCAAGATGTCTAAACAACCCACTAACTCCTAGTGGAGCCCTATAAATCCTCACAAGTTTCATCTATTCTATATTAGGATTCAGAATATTATAACTAAATCATTTTAGAGTTCTTATTAGAAACATTGGAATTCCCTTGTAGGTCTTTTAAACTGAATCCATAATGTCCCGGTATTCATTGGGTCCACTTCCAGATCCCCAAAAACCAACCATCACCTCAAACATCAACTTCTTATCCAAAACCAAGATCTAATGTTGTTTTCTAATACTCTTACCTAGATTTCTGAAATGAAACCCAAACAAGGGTTCCTACATTACCTTAGGTGAACATATCCCTATTTTAGACTCTACCAACAAGCATTGGGGGCCTAAATTTTCATCTAGAGACCATTCCTATAAATATAAACCCTTAGGTTCATTCCTATGTCTAATAACAAATCAGATTGACTCATCCATGTAAAAAAACATACCAAAAACATGTAGACATAAAAATAGAGCTATGGGGGCCTCCCAAACACAGAATAAAAAACTACTAAATATAAAACATGAAACATCATAATATAAATTAGTAACATCCGGAAACCCACACGTATAAATTGAATCATCATATGAAAACAAAAACGACACCATGGTCGATACATATATAGAGAAATAACTATATGTAAACAATAATTTCCACCCGTACAACTCGTATAATCATCCCTAGTTAATCTTAATACTATAAAGCCTGTTCGACATGAACCATGTGCCCAAATTCATGTGTAACCTATGTATGTAAGAAAACCTGAAAATCTACCCACATACTCCAAAAACCCATTCTGTATAAGAAATAAGAGGGTGAGTCCAAAGTCTTGGTTGGATTATCCCAAAACCTCAATACACTGATATTTACATTGATCAAGTAGATGAGCATAAAATATATATAATAAATGAGTGTCATTATAATGTAATGAACTAACCATAAAACACTGCACAAGATGAACATGTATGTAAATGCATTATTTTTGTTGTGTTAACAAGGTCACCATGACACCTAAGCCCATAGACATTGACCTATTCTAGAACGAAGAGTCATTGCATTCCATAATACATATATATGCATGGATGAACCCTTCTTTCTCCAGATATGATCTCTCATCTAGAACCATATCAACTCCCACCTCAAGTCCAATACCACACTATATCACTCTGAGGTTGGTAAAAAATAATCATCTCAGACCCCCTACAAATAATTAGAAACACAATAATACCTCAAGCCCAACCCTCTTATTATATGTAAGTACACTATCCGTAATTTCATTCCACATCACCTACCTCAACCCACTCACTTTGTGTAAGGTAATGTACCTGATTATAGGGTTTATCACAAATAACATTCCATACCACCACCCTCTCACAAAGGGTGAGTTCTCATACCATATAAAAAATCATATATCATACCCCCCCCCCACCACTCAGGGTGAGGTATCATATTAGATCTCAACCACTAACTTCTAATTTATGGTAGGGTATCATATGAAATCATGATCACTACCCTCTCCATTAGGGTAAGGTCTTATGTCACATAATTATAACTACCCTATCACTCAAAGAACAATCATGTATCATGTCTCAACCACTTCTCTATCAAAAAGCATGGGGACATATATCCTATCCTAACCACTACACTCCCACATAGGGTAATTTACTATATCACATTCTAACCATAACCCTCTCACTCGGGGAAGTGTCTTATAAAACATGTTAACCACTACCCACTCATTCAAACTTATGGATAAACGAAAAGAAATATTCAAACATTGTAACATATACTGAGATCCTATTAGAGGAATTTCAAAGGAGTTTAGGATCATTATATTCTTCTAAATGAGTTCCCAGAAAATAAAAAATTCCACACTAGAATTCAAAATAAACCATATGATTATTTTTTTTAGGAAGATATGAAAAACAATAATATGATAGGACAATGTTGGGGAGAGAATGTTTTTAAGGCCTTATATTTTAATAAAAAATCGGAAAAATTTACACAATTCAGTGGTATATCAAAGTAGTGAAAAGTGGAAAGAAGATCTATATTAGTAATCATCAATGATATTTGGAGTTTGAAGTTGGTGAAAAGGTATTACTTTTAATATCTACATTATGAGAGTTATGAGATTTGAGAAAAATAAAATTTGAGCTATGAATACATTGTCCCCCTGAAAATCATTGATCACTTGGACATGGAATATTATAGACATTCACATCAACTAAATCTATCACATGTTCACAATGTATTCTATTAATCACATTTAACAAACTAGATATATGATCCATAATATATAAAGATCCTAGTGATTGTGAAACAGAACTATAGTCTCTTTTATAAGGAATAACCTATAGAGATATTGGACTATAGAGATGAAGTTATATTAAACTGAACCACTCTCTTAGCTAAAGTTCTCTAAAAAAATATTATGTTTCATGAAAATATATAGGAACCAAAATATATAATTATAAAAAGTATCCTCATTTCATTATATTTGAGAAATGAAATTATGGGGATGACTTTTTTTTAAGGGGGATAGAATGTAACCAGACATGTTTTTATTTCTTGAATACGATAAGTATATTGTCTTATATGCAATATAAAAGAAAAAAATAAAAAATCATAATTGGCTATGATAAAATAATTAAATTAAAGATAAACAATAATACATAATGGTAAATTCAAATAAAACGTCATTATTGTAATGCCAATGAAATTTTACTAGATATCTTTCCTTTTTGTAAATTTAATGTGTTTGATATCTTTCTCTACACATAAAAACAAACTAAAACGATTTGTTTCATTTTAGATGAATGTAATTAAAAACAATATATGAATAATAAAACATATAGTGAATAATAATATAATACATAACTAAAATTGATTATATTTAAAGAATAAACAATTAATATAATTTAATATTATAATGGATTGTTCCTTCTCTAAAAAATATTTTTTAAATTATTGTGTATTTTGTCTTATTTAATTAAATTAAAAACATTTAAAATAATATTATACATGATCTAATATATTAACATTATTTAAATTACAAATTGATTTGAAATAATATTAATTACACTTAAAAATGTCATTTTGTAATAAAAGTAGTTATTATATATATATTGTATTTTCATATAAAAACTAAATTTTAAAATTTTAAAATTTTAATTTTATAATATGAATTACTTTTGTTTATTAAACATGTCAAAAATATATTAGGATGATTTTTTTAAACTCTTTTAAATAATTAATTTTCAGGTAAATACTGAAAAACCAGTTTTCACCGATACCGTAGTGATCATGACCATATCATGAGGTATGAGATGAAATATTTTAAAAAATATTCATGGTTAAATTTTTTCTAAGTAGTGAAATTATGCATTTAAAAATAAAATGCAAAATTTTAAAACCCATGTTTAATTTTTTGGAATCCTAAGTAGTATTTTACTATAATGGAAACTATTTTTTGCCTATTATGTTTAACTGAATATCAACAAGGATGAATTCAGTTTTTCAATTCCTTGAATTCCACATAACTATTGTTTTTTCAATAATAATTAAAATTATTTTGTAGAATTAAATAACATTGAAACTTATATTTTAATCATAATTTTTAAATATAAAAATATTGTTTCTAAAAAAATTACGTGTTATGTGTGCTAATATAAAAATTAAATTTTATCAATAATATAATTTTTTCAGAAAAATTTCTTTCATATTTTCAATCATTAGAGTAAAATTATTTTTTATATTTTCCATTAATTTTATTTCCTTACTATTAAATTTCATTGTTAGAAATTAGTTACCATGGTAAAAATTAAAAATGGTAAAAGAGAAAAATATTAGAGTAAAAAGAGTTGAAAAAGGTATAAAATTGCATGTTTGTGGATTTATTTACCTAAAAACTACCCTTGTCTACTATTTTCAATTATTAAAAACATTTGAACATAGAATAATTACTTTTCTATTTATATTGTTTTAATATTACACTCTTCTCCCTTATAAATGTAGTTATCACCACCCCAAATCTACTCACACCTAAAGCCTCATAGATTTGACAAAAATCTACCCAAATAACACTACAACACTCTCAGAAACATCATATAGTTTCTTTTACTCTCAAAAGACCAACTCTCAAAGCCTTGATCCAATTTCAAATGACATCTTCTAAGGAGAAAGGAAAAAATATCAGTTACACATATTCTATTTCATTTCATTTAATTATTCTTATACCCCTCTGATATAATCTACCCACATTTTTATTATTAAAAAAGGTATAATAATTATACTAAAATATTATTTTGTTTTTGGGATTACCAATTTCTTCATTACTCCAAATAATTTGAAAAATGGGAACGGCACTTATATTACATTCAGACTAACGACTCCATAAGTGACCTGATCCATTTATTCATAAGAAACATGCATGTCCTTGTTAAAAAAGGGTATTTAATAGATTAATAAGATATTGATAACCTTATAAATATTATGAAATGATATCCCATTCCCAACTATCTTTTCATTCAATGTAAACGATCATGACACTTGTGTGTACATGAGGAACACTACCCCCACGAATGTGGCATATTTCATACTTTATTTAGTATTATATTCATTATAATACACACTTAATATTTTAATTAACACCTTCAAACATCTAATTTATTTCATTATACTTATGTAATGATGATATTTTCCTAAGTTATCTTTTTTTTAAACATACTCACGCATAGACTATAGCTAGATCATGTTTCTGTTAGTTTAACACCTACTTGGAAAATGATATACATTTCTACCATGGATGACGGTGAAAACATAACTACTTTTGTTATTATAAATTAAATATCCAATAATGTTTTTATTTATGTTTCTGGAAAGGAATATATAAATACTTAACTTATCATTATTATACAACCTATTTTTTTTAAAGGTAATGCTTTGGTCAAAGACCAAAGCACAATATATTGAAAAAGAAATAAGTTACAAGAGTCTGAAATAGGGTATTTTTTTTACAATCTCTATCAAAAAACTCAAATAAATCTATAGGCATGGAGTTCATCCAAGTCATGTGCTGGTGAACTCCTTTGTTGGAAAGAGCATCAGCAACTTTATTATACAACCTATTTGTTTGTTAATAATTATTAAAAAAAGATGCTTTCCAATTTCACCACCACGATCCTGACTACAATACTTGTGTAATGGAATTAGAACATTATAAAACATGTATTATAGTCACTATAATGATATTAGAATGGATAATTAATGGTTTTATATACATGAATTGAAACCTCCATTATAAAATTATCCCTAAAAAACTATCAAGTTGAAACATCTAATTAAGATAATAAAATATAAATAAACTATAATATTTTTTAATAAATATTTTAAATGGTCTTTATAAGAGAATATAGGTTTGAATAATTTTCTTAAATATATGATTAATATAGTTATTCCTTTAAATAGGAGTTTAAATCATGTTCTTCTAAGAATGATTAAAGGTAATGTTGTTTTTTAAATCCATATGCATTCATTAAGTTATATTATTTCTTCCTGAACATCATTTTTATATGATGGGTAAATTAATCCTTTAAAAATATTATGTTATATTAAAAAATCATGTGAATTTAAACTTTCATCACATAAACCCTTTATTATATTTCTTATGTAAGGACTCAGCCTTAAACATGACATATTCTAGTGATTTTAAACTATAAATAACTTTATTTTCACAAATATAATTAAGGTTTAGAGTTTCAAAAAAATATGTCATAAATATTGCATAAAAACCCCCATAAATTACAGGGTGAAAATTTATACTTAGTTTCAGTTTTATCCACAATAAAAAACATTTAAAATTAAAAAAAAATGTCAAAAATATTCAACAAATTGTCTTAACTCTTTCTTTTCCTTACCCATACATAATCACCATGAAAAAATTTTAAAAATTTTGTAATGAAATCATCATCATCATCATCGTTATTTATTTATTGAAGAAATAAGGGAGACAAAAGAATGGAGAACAACAAATATGAAAGTCTTAAGGGGACCTAAAATAATTGAGACCTAGGTAATCCGCTCTAATAAGAACTGCTCCCTCCAGTTTCAACTGTTTGGGGTTGTAAAAACATGTAGTGCCCGAACCCTGCACCGCAAGCTAGTTTATGTGGTCTACCACTTTTTTTCCCTTGCACCATGTGTGTCTCAGTAAAATGTTGTTAGAGAGGATGGTGTGGCACTTCCTGATGGGGTAAGAGATTGACCAGGGGAATTTGACATTGCTATGAAAATAGTTGAAAAGAGTCAAGGAGTCTCTCTACGCTTCTTAAATGATGATAATGCCTTGCCTGAAAATAGTGGAGATAGAGGGAAATGTGAGATCTTTCACCAGAAGAGATGAACCTCTACAAAAGAAGGTCGCGAATTCCATCACCATGTAGCCCCGGGAGTCTCAGACCACACCACCACCCCTCATGTCACCCGCAATATATGATCCATCCATATTAAGCTTCAGACTCGTGCGAGGAGGCTACCACTTAACCCAATGACCACTAAGAAAACCAGCTAGAGGACATGATTTAGAGTATATGAAGAGGATCTGAAGGGAAGGCGCATCCAGCCAATTATCCAGGCACCTGGTCAGATCGAGAAGAAGGTTGTAGCATGGGAAAAGATGACATTTTCAGATGAGCCAACAACCTCGAACGAGGTTTTGTTCCTCGCATGCCAGATGCACCACACTCCAGTATGGAGAATTAAGGATATGGAAGTGTGCTCCACTCCGTTATCACCCGAGATATGAAACCATAATGTAAAAAAAGGGGATCAATCAGGGGATGAAAACAAATAAAAGTGAAGCCACCAAGAAAATACTAGACCTCCTATGCATAGTCACCTTCAAAGAATAGGTGTTCACTGCTCTACTCACTAGGGTCTTTACAGCACATGCACTAAGAAGGAAAGTGTGCACAACATTTTTTGATTTTTTCATACATGGTGATAAAATGATGTCAGATTCACCAAGTAAGGAAGTTATAATGTGTAGGTATTCTCTTATTCCAAAGAATGACATTCCATTGAATGTCCTATAGTTGAGTCATAAGTGCATGACTATAATCCTTAGAGTAGAAGGTGCTCGTGTATGAGGGGGTGAAAACACACTTGTCAGGCTCCATAGAGATATCAATGAGGTGAAAAGTTTTTAGTTGGTCCTTGTTGGGAACTTCCTCGATGAAAGATGGAAATATGTTGGAATCCTTATATGTAATGTTTCATGTTGGACAACCAGGGAAGGCAAGGAAATAACACATCCATTTGTCATGCCAAAAGGATACTTTTCCTTCCCCAATGACCCATCGGACATGGGGTCTAATGGAAAAGAAAATGAGAATAATCATGGAGATAATGAGGGATGTGAATTCATTAAAATTTAGCATGTTTTCCGCCAAGGGGACACCTATGGTCCTTCTCCATAAGGTCTGACGTTCATGAAGCACCCATGCCAATTTAACTTGAAGATAGAGGTATGGTAGGAGATATTCCCTTTATTCTATACGAGCATATCCTGCTGCTGGAAAAACTCTGGTGAATGAGGTGACTGAGTATTTCTTGAGATAGGATAAATAGGGTCAGATAGATAGGATATCCCTACCTTATGACCCCTGTAGTCTTAAAGAAGCTATGAGATTTTCCCATGAAGTGAACAGATAGCCATACAGAACTAAAAAGGAAGAAGAAAAAGTCAGTAACATATGGGGAAAATCCCATACATAAGAGGACCTTATCAAGGAGGCCTCATTCGACGTGATCAAAGTCCTTGTTCATATCATGCTTAAGAACCATGATAGAGCTATTCTCCTTGGTGTTTATGTCTCAGATCATTTCTTAAACCAGGGAAACAACACCCTAAATCATGTGACCCCTCACGGAATCGTGTTGTTCCAAAGAGATCAAGTGGTGTAAGTGCGTCTTGAGTATAGAATTAATAATACTTTCAAGGACTCTGTAAGGGAAGTAAAAAAGGATCACTGGATGATAGTAATGGATAGAGGAGGGGTGACTCGTTTTGGGAAGGCGGATCAGAGACATGGCACATGCCACTCTGGGGAGACATCCTCCCCGAAATGGGTTTTAAATTACCACAATGATGTCCTATTTGATGACCTCCCAGGTGTCTCTATAGAGGGAACCTGAAATACTATCTGGCCCTAGAGTACTATCGGCTTTGAGCTGCATAATTTCATCATAATCTTCTAATTCTTCCAATAAGCCTGCCATTTCTTCACTGCTCCGAGGAGAGACTTGGGCATAAATGGTAGCCAGAAATCCCGCTTCACCACCCGGGTAGCTGTCAGGCATGCAATGGTTTGAGCCCGCCAGAAGATCTTTGATTTGAGAGTGAGGGAGGCTCCCCATGTAACGCACTGAGCCCAGTTACCCATAGTCGGTGCATTATTACATAACATTGTCATGATCAAAAGAAAATAAAGTCTCAAAATACCGATCAGTTTAGTAGCCTTGGAAACAAGATTCATACATAAGTTCAAATTTACAACTTCAAAAACAAATAAAAAAACAAATTTATTCCATTGGAAACATCCAAGCCTCCTAAATAATGCATGTAATTCACTTATAATTAACTTCTTCATATCCTAGAAAAATGAAACATAAGAAATGGGTGAGCTCAAACACTCAATAAGGGTAAGAAATACAGTGGAAGATAACATAAATATTAAGCATGGTGAATAATTGAAACCAAAGTCCTTTACTAATAATAAACATGAATACTTTAATGGTTGGAATATGAGCTGAGTAATTAATGCCATAATAAAACATAATCATTGGTATTCTACTATTCAAATGAACACATGAACCATCAATATTATATTCATAATGAGGAAATATATAATTCTGGAAATTCTGAAACATTGTGTCAAGGCCTCAGCCAAAACATCTAAAAATTTTTAAGGCCTGGCCAAAACCACATATCAACTTGGGAAAGGGCCCCATCCAATTACATGTCTAGTTTTCCATTAGAGATACTGATGCATCGAGGAGATATAGTGGGCTCCACCCATCACTTACTAAGCCCAATACATTCCTCGTATAAAAAGGTTTTAAACATATTAATTAAACATTCGTATTAAAACTAGAATATGAAATTTCCACACCTTAACCACAAACCTTGAATTGTATAAAAATGTCACATCCACAGTCAAACATATCACAAACCTCCAATACAATATGGAAGTTTTGTATCATAATAAATCAACTTCAAATAAACATAACATCCATAAAAGGATGTTTACATAGATGAAATCAAAACCCTTTTTAGAGAAATACCTCTTTCAATTTTGAAATAATTTAAGAGACACGTAATTATAAATAAAACATTTATTTTGAAAATATTCTTATAAGATTGTAATGGAAGATTTGATGATGTTATAATAGAGGAAAATAACTGCACCGATCGTATAAGTTAAAAAAACATTCTTACCTTAAATTTGTCGAATAGGTAAAAAAGTACCTTGTTTGGAAAATGACGGAAAGATTCCTTTCAAAACAGAAAAGGGTATAAATGACTTTAACCCATTGTCAAGTAAATAGTAAAAATGTTTTGAAATACACTTTTAAGAAACATGGATGTGGATGATAAAGAGATTGTTTAATTAACCCTTACCTTGTACTTTTTCTTGGTTGAGGGTAGTTTAACCTCCTGTATAACGGTTAAATAATTTTTATTTAATTATACAAGAATCATATGATATTATATATGATCTCTTCACATTGTTTTGTTAATAATATATTAGCATTATAGTCGTTTCAGGTGTTAACGGATTTGATTTCATTTATATTCTTTATCATGTGAGTCCTATTTGTTATGTATGGGATGTATCTTATTCATATCTAGAATGATAGCATGTATTTAAACATTATTTTTAATCATCGAATGAAAATTAGTCTTGAATGGATACGATGTGGAATTAATCTCATTGTGTTTGTGGAGATGGTATTCCGTACGTATGCACGAACGATAATATCATTATTTTGATATTAAAATAATCTATAATTGGATAGTATATCATATATACAGAATAATTACCATTTTATAATCGTTATTATATCAATTACACATCATTATTATACCCATAAAAATAATAATATATTGAATAACAATTACACCACGACGTCGAGACGGTAAGCCTTACGTACGCACGTATGGTGACATGTCATTCAAAAGATGGATAGAATAATTAATATAGATGTAACATATTCATAATAATGTCACAGTATATATAAGATAATTGAGTTATTATTTTATAATTTTAATAACAAAGAAAGAAGAAGTGGAGGAAGAAAATAACATGAAAGAGGGTTGTAAAATTATTACCTCTTCTCCGGGTTCTTCCTTTTGATTTGATCAAAAGGGCTCTTTAGTTAGGCTTTCTGACTAAAGAAAGTAGTTTAGGATTAAGTGAGATAACTTGAGAGGATATTTGGGCAGGGTTTGGTCGAAGAGAACCCAAAATGGTTCATTAATTACATACCTATCATCATATAATTTCGTTGGTTGAACCTTATATTTTTAGGAATATTATATCAATTAATAATATAATATTTGTTTTAAAAACTCTTTTATGTCAATTTTGACACTATTTAATAATTGATTTTTGTTAAAGTCCTAAAAACTTTATTAATTTTAATCAAATTTATTTATGTAATCATAACATGTTATATTAACCCATAAAGTTTTTGGATGTCATCAAAACTTTAAATTATATTTATTTTAACATTTATAATACAAATTATTTGATTCTTTCATTAATAAGGAAAGTACTGCATCATTATTGTGTCATAAATAAATTTAATTATTAAATATCTAAAAATTATAAATAAAATACCATTATGTAGGAAATATTTTTAGATTTATAATGAATATTTATAGTATAATTTATAACAAATATATCCTTATGTAAAAATTGATTTACTAAAAGATATATGCTTATGTCATTTTTGTATTTACTTTAACTTAATTAATATAAAGTGTCATTATCAGATACAAGTGGCTTCATGGGGTCCCAAAATCGACCCAAAGATGTCTATGTTCGGCCATGTATCGTCAAATAGGGTTAGGACACAATTTAGGGTAATTTAATATTATTATAATATTATTTTTTACCCTTATTTATGGGATTTACCCTTTAACCATCGTAAATAAAATATTTAGCGAAGTAATTATTCAAAATGTCTAAAAATATAAGTTACCTATTTACACAAATAGGAACTCATGATTCTAAATATGAAATCCATTTTTCTAAATTCAAAACACAGAAGTGGCATAAATTAATTTAAAATTAATTCATGTTGTCAAAACAAAAAGTGTGTTTTTAAGAAATAATAACTATCAAAAGATTGACACTTGATTATGTCCAGTTTAAATGTGTATTTATGTATAATTACAAACATTGGATTAAATGGTAAAAATATAATCTAATTATACTTTAAAACCACTCAAATTCACAATTTATCGCTATTAATTATTTTGATTAAAAAAGTTGTTTTTAATTAAAATTTTGTAATTTCCACTATTCATCAAAATATGTAAGTTATCAGAAAAGTACCAAACATTCACCCTAAGATAATTTCGATATTCCAAATACAAAAATAAATTATATTTTACCAAATTAAAAACAAATAAATTTCATTTATTAATTTAAAATTAATTCTTGTTGTCGAAACCAAAAAGTGTATTTTTAAGAAACAATATCTATCAAAAGATTGACACTTGTTTATGTCCAATCTCAAAGTGAAATTACTCAAAATGACCAACGTTGGGTTAAACGGTAAAAATATAATCTATTTATACTTCCAAACTCTTAAAATATATAATTTAACACTATAAATTATTTTGACTAAAAAAAGTAGTTTTTAGTTAAAATATAGTATTTTTCACTATTCGACAAAATATGAATGTAATCAGAAAAGCACAAAAAATTTATTGAAACTGTATTATTATGTCCCGATTCTAAAGAAAAATTTTATTTTGTCAAATTTAATATATAAAATTTTCAAATATTTGATTTAAAAAAAGGTTCTCCATTAAAAGGCGGTTGAATTTCATTTTTTGAAAAATACTTCTTTTATCTGAAAAAAATGATTTTTTTATTACATTGTGTCTATGAAATCCATAATGTGGATTATAAAATTATAAGGATTATATAATGTTCAAAATTCAGTTAATACTATTCATAACTGCTTTTGAACTGTTATTTAGGTATGTCGTGGTGCGCTAGAACTCGGTGTTCTGTGTCGTGCAAGTTATTGAATTACTTTGAAAAAATAACGTACTATGAAATATTGGGGTGTTACATTATTACCTCCTTCAATAAATTGCATCCTTGCAATTTGATATTGTTTTTCAAAAATAAATGGTTGAAAATAGAAAATACCTTTGCGGGAAAACCCACATCAAAAATTTCGTTAATAAAATTTATTCTTAATTAGAGGAAAAGGGGAATGAAAAAGTCACCACCAAATTATGATCTCCATTAGGAGAACATTAGTGTAAATTAGAGATGCATAATTAGAGGAAAATCCAAAATATTTATAGGGAGTGATTGTGGTCATCAGTCACAAACAATTATAGAATTTAGGGCCTCAAAGCCATCAATCTATGATGATTTAAAATATCATTGGTTCCATAAAACATAAGGTATTAGGATAACATATTTTTAGTTTTAAGATCCCTTAAATAAAGTTTAAGAATTTATAGAATAAGAGAAGGAAAAAAATATACTTGACAAGTAGAGTTCCATCCTTTAACTAATTTCTACCACAAACTCATCTTTCACACTAAAAGATAATAAAACTAAAAAAATATTCTATTTATCCTATTTTTATAGGGTGAAAAAAATGAATTTATTATTCATCTACCAGACCCTTAAAAACTACATTATTCAATATAGGACATCGTGTGGGTTAGTGGTAGGTGTTACACCCTTGTGGCCCTTCGGTTGCGGGTTCAAGTCTCGCGGCCTTGCCGGACACGACGGGATGTCGCCCGACCTCCGGGTTGTCCTTTTTATGGAAATCCAAAAATAATCTCAAACTAGAATTATCCAAAATAATTCTGTCCAAACTCACAGTCCACAATTTATAGGTAAGTTAAACAAAATGAAGATCCTTTTTCCAAGTAATAACATGTGAACACCTTCATCATGTATTCTTTTAAAACATGGCAACATCCTGAATTACCATAAAACATTATTGATTACATTCATGCTCCCCTAATCATTATAGAATACAGTATATACTCCTTCTATCGAAAAATTTTGTAAACTCAAACAATAATGGAATATATAAATCACTAATCAGATTCAAGTTAGTAAAAAATATCCAATATAATTTATCCAAATAAAACATGTATTGTTCCAAAATCATTATCTGAGTATCAGAACCATATTATGATTTATCATTATCTGAACCATATATTTTCCAACAATTTAACCTACTATTGAGTCACTTTTCATGGTTCCACACAATCTCAAGTCCTTAATGAAATAG
This sequence comes from Viscum album, assembly GCA_963277665.1. Lineage (NCBI taxonomy): Eukaryota > Viridiplantae > Streptophyta > Magnoliopsida > Santalales > Viscaceae > Viscum > Viscum album. Next base: position 709,867,653 of record OY728142.1, read on the forward strand.
TACTGCAGTACAATCCTTATATACTCCATAATTATTAAAACCAGTACAGTGCTGATACAACACTCAAATGACATAATTATTTGATAAAAACATAAGAAATATAATCATTCCTCCTCATCTGTGGTAGTATCATAACATTATCATTATACAATAGCATCATTTGGGGCATACTCTAATGATTTGAACATTGGTTTGTGTAGTGTCCTAACTCCTTGCAGATGAAGCATTGTACATTTGAAACCTTTTTCATACCCTTGCAGTCACGTGCATGGTGTCCTTTTTCTCCAAACTTATAACAAACACCCATTCCCTTCAGGCAAGTTCCAGGTTGTTTTTTCCCACAGTTATCACATATGGAGAAATTATTCTTTTCCCTCTTCCCTTTATCCATCTTTCTCTCTTCCATTCTTTTCTTCTCTTGCTTCCCTTCAAATCCATAAGACTTAGATAATTATTTACTTATCTTTTTAACACATGATATTAATTCTACATATGTTGAGAATAAATGGGAGAAAATTTCCCTTCTAAATTTTGGCTTAATACCATGAAAGATATGATCCTTATTACTCTTTGGATGATACTTATTGCTGGAATTCACATTCCTTCTACTGGGGCCATTTCTATACAATTTCATACACTGGGTCAGTTTATAAATTGCAATGAATAATTCCAAACTTATAAAACACTTAACATGAATTGAACAGTTTATGGATATAATCCATAATCATAAAAAAAATCATTGAGGAAGTATATACTCATAATCCTTTCATATTGGTTTGTAAAGAAAATGATAATTAACCTAAGCATATCCCCTAGGAGTGTCGTAACCATGAGTGTTGCAAGGCCCGTTGTCGTGCATCGGTTCCTGTTTGAGTCTAGCTCAAAGCGGTGTTTCCAGGTTTTACCCCTTGGTGCATCTATTCCAGAGCCGCCTCTACCTACTCGTATCCAGACAGGGATGTATTTCACGCAAAACTCACAAAATCTCTACAATACAAAAATTCTAGTAAGTTCTTCTATACTAATCCTCAATGTCCATCTTAGGTCTTTGTACTGTAATCAGAGTTTATCTAAATCAAGTTTCCAATGTTTGTACTAAAATTCCTATGATACCAACTGTAACACCCCAACCCCAGTTACCCAGAGTCAGTGCATTATTACATAACATTTTCATGATCACAAGGGAATCAAGTCTCGAAAAACGGATCAGTTTAGTATCCTTGGAAACAAGATTCATACATAAGTTCGACTTTACAACATGAAAAGAAATATAACACGAATTTATTCCATTAGAAACATCCAAGCCTCCTAAATAATGCTGGAAAGTCACTCATAACTAACTTCTTCATATCCTGGGAAATGAAACATAAGAAAGGGGTGAGCTCAAACGCTCAGTAAGGCTAAGAAATATAGTAGAAGATAATATAAATATTAATCATGGTGAATAATTGCAACCAAATGCCTTTACCAATAATAAACATGAATACTTTTATGGGAGGAATATGAGCTGAGTAAATAATTCCATAATAAAACATAATCATCGGTATTCTACTAGTCGAATGGCCACATGAACCATCAATATTATTTTCATAATGAGGAAATGTAAAATGTTGGACATTCTGAAACATTTTGTGAAGGCCTCGGCCAAGACGTCTAAAAAAGATTAGGGTCACGGCCAAAACCACTTATCAAATTGGAAAAGGGCCTCATCCAATTCCACGTCTAGTTGTCTCAGGAGACCTATCGATGCATTAAGGAGCTATAGCGAGCTCCACCCGTCACTTACTAAGTCCAATACATTCCTCATATGAAAAGGTTTAAACATATCATAAACATTCATATTAAAACTAGAATATTAAATTTTAATACCTTAACCATAAACCATGAATGGTATAAAAATAGCACGTCCACATTCAATCATATCACAAAACCTTCAATAAAATATGGAAGTTTTGTATCATAATAAATCAACTCAAAATAAACTTAAGATCCATAAAAGGATGTCGACATAGATGAAATCAAAACCCTTTTTAGAGAAATAACTATTTATATTTTGAAATAATTTAAGAGGTACATAATTATAAAGAAAACATTTATTTTGAAAATATTCTTATAATCTTGTGACGGAAGCTTTCATGATGTTATAACGGCGGAAAATAACCGCACTCTCCGTATAAGTTAAAAATACTTTCTTACCATAAATTAGTCGAAAAGGTCAAAAAGTACCTTGTTTGGAAAATGACGGAAAGATTCATTTCAAAACACATAAGGGTATAAATTACTTTAACCTATTATCTAGTAAATAGTAAAAATGTTTTGAAATACATTTTTATGAAACATGGATTTGGATGATAAAGAGGTCCTAGTAGATACTTACGTAAAAACAACCTTGGATAATAAAGAGATTGTAAAATTAACCATTACCTTGTACTTTTCCTTGGTTGAGGGTAGTTTAACATCCTGTATAATGGTTAAATAATTGTTATTAAATTATACAATAATCATATGATATCATATATGATCTTTTAACATTGTTTTGTTAATAATATCCTAACATTATCGTCATTTCGGGTGTTAACGGATTCGTTCCCCTTTATATTCATTGTTATGTGAGTAATATTTGTTATGTATGGGATGTATCTTATTCATATCCAAAATTATATCATGTCTTGAAACATTATTTTTAATGATCAAATGAAAATTAGTCTTTAATGGATACGATGGGGAATGAATCTCAACGCGTTTGTGGAGACGGCAATCCGTACGTATGCACGAATGATAATATCATTATTTTGATATTAAAATAATATATAATTGGATAGTATATCATATATAAATAATCATTATCATGTTATACTCATTATTTACATCAATTAAACATCATTATTATACCCATCCAAATAATAATGTATTGAATAACAATTACACCACGACGTGGAGATGGTAAGCCATACGTACGCATGTATGGTGACATGTCATTCAAAGGATGGATAGAATAATTAATATGGTTGTACCACATTAATAATAACATAATATTATATAGAATATATTGGATTTATTATTTTATAATAGTAATAACAAAGAAAGAAGAAGTGGAAGAAGAAAAGAACTTGAAAGAGGGTGGTGAAATTATTACCTATTCTTCGGGTTCTTTTTTTTGATTTGATAAAAAGGGATCCATAAGTTGGATTTCTGATTAAAGTAAGGACTTTAAAATTAAGTGAGGAAAGTTTAGAGGATATTTGGGCAGGTTTTTTCAAATCCAAAATGCTTTTAGGGAATGAACTTGAGAGAATGGGTAGTTCCCTTTTATAAGAGGGGTGAGGGGCACCTTTGGAAAAAGATAAAATATTATTTAATAATAAATTAATATTCGGTTTCTAATGTCTAAAAACATATTTATTTCAAGTATAAGGTGGGTTTGGGTTTAAATAAACTCAACCAATAGGCTTTATACAGGTTTGGGTGACTATATTAACCTTATCTTTTAGATTTTACTCTTAGTTAATTTGTTTAACATTTACCACGTCTCTTTGTATTTTTATATTATTTGGTTAATAAACTTACTATAAACTACCAATGGAACCCCTAGTGGTTCATTAATGACATAACTATCATCATATAATTCCTTTGGTTGAGCCTTAGATTTTTAATAATATTATATCAATTAATAATATAACATTTGTTTTAAAAACTCTTTTATGTCAATTTTCACACTATTTAATAATTTATTTTTGTTAAAGTCTTAACAACTTTATTAATTCGAAAAAAAATCATTTAAGTAATAATAACATGTCATATTAACAAATACAATTTGTTTATGTCATCAAAACTTTCAAATTATATTTATTTTAACATTTATAATACCAATTATTTGATTCTTTCATTAATAAAGAAAATATTGCAGCAATATTGTGTCATAAATAAATTTAATTATTAAATATCTAAAATAAATAAATAAAATACCATTATATAGGAAATATTTGTATATTTATAATTAATATTTTTAGTCTAAAATATAAAATATATATCCCTATGTAAAAATAGTTTTACTAATAGATATATGATTTTTTCATTTTTGTATTTACTTTAACTTAATTACTATAAAGTGTCATTATCACTTAAAAGTGGCTCCATGCGGTCCCCAAATCGACCCAAAGATGCCCATGGTTGTAAATGTATCATACAATAGGGTTAGGACATGATTTAGGATAAATTAATATTATTATAATATTATTTTTAACCCTTATTTACCGGATTTACCTTTTAACCATGGTAAATAAAATATTTACCAAAGTAATTATTCAAAATTTCTAAAAATAAAAGTTACCTATTTACACAATTTGTACCTAATGATTATAAATATGGAATCCATTTTTATAAATTCAAAACACAAAAATGGAAAAAATTAATTTAAAATTAATTCCCATTGTCAAAACAAAAATTGTTGTTTTAAGAAATAATAACTATCAAAAGATTGACACTTGCTTATGTGCAGTTTAAATGTGAATTTATGTCCAATGACCAAAATTGGATTAAATGGTAAAAATATGATCTAATTATACTTTAAAACCACTAAAATTCATAATTTATCACTATTAATTATTTCGATTAATATTTTCGTTTTTTATTAAAATTTAGTAATTTTCACTATTCATCAAAATATGAAAATTATCAGAAAAGTACCAAAAATAAACCCTAATCTAATTTAGATATTACAAATAAAAAAATTAAGTCTATTTTACCAAATTAAATACATAGAAATAATATTTATTAATTTAAAATTAATTTCTGTTGTCGAAACCAAAAAACATATTTTTAAGAAACAATATCTATCAAAAGATTGACACTTGTATATGTCTAATCTCAAATTGAAATTACTAAAAATGACCAATGTTGGGTTAAATGGTAAAAATATAATCTATTTATACTTAAAACCCCTTAAAATGTATAATTTAACACTATAAAATATTTTGACTAAAAAAAGTTGTTTTCAGTTAAAATATAGTATTTTTCACTATTCACCCAAATATGAACGTTATTAGAAAAGCACCAAAAATTTATTGAAACTAAATTATTATGTCCCGATTCTAAAGAAGAAGTTTATTTTGTAAAATTGAATATAATAAGGTTTCAAGTATTGGATTTAAAAAATGGTTCGCCATTAAAAGGCGGTAAAATTGAATTTTTTGAAATATACTTCTTTTTTATGAAAATATGAATTTATTATTACATTGTGTATAAGAAACTCATAATATGGATTCTAAAATTATAAGGATTATATAAAGTTTACAATTAATTTATTAATATTCATAAATACTTTTGAATGGATATTTAGGTATGTCGTGGTGCGCTAGAACCCGGTGTTTCATGTATTGCAAGTTATTGGATTACTTTGAAAAAAATAATTTACTATGATATATTAGGGTGTTACACCCCACCACTTATCTGTAATTTTAGAACGACCCATCTAGCCTCGAGATGATGGGGAGAAACGTGTATTTCTTTTTCTTGATACATGCATGAAAAAAAAACAATGTTATTGTCTCCTACCTCTAACCAGTTGATCCTCTCTTTCTGTATAACCAGCCGCTCCTAATGAGGACTGATTAAGAAAGAGTGTATTTTTTCATGGAAATCTCTTCGATGGTCTAATAATTCTAGGAACCCTCCAAACAATGTTTGATACGATCGATATCCAACATGGCATCATCTATATCCTTATCCAATAGAGGTAGTAGGATAGACTGGTCATGAAGTTTGTCTTTAAGTTTTATGAGTTTGTTGTGAAATGTCACCCATATCCTCTCCTACGCAGGTGCATTCCAAGCCTCTCTAACCACTTCATGAAAACCTGGAAAATTGGCCCAGTGCTGAAGGTAGAGAAATTGGTCTTGTCTCGCCTGACCCACTGAAAATTTAAGGAGGAACGGGGAATGGTCAGAGAGGCCACGCACCATGTGGGTGACTTGCATATCATGTTAGAGAGAGATGGCGTGCATGTTTTCCATATATAGGTCGATTTGGATCCATGAGTGATGAAGGCCTCGTTGATTATTGCACCACATGAGTTTTTCTCCATTGAATCCATGATCCATATGCCCATTGTTAGCCATGAATTTAGAAAATCCAATGCTATAATTCTTGAAAAAGGAGCCTCTCCCCTTAATTTCTTCTGGGGTCAAAATGGAATTAAAGTACCCTCTAAGGAACTAGGGGTAGCTTCCCGTGTTAAAGTGAGAATGATCCTACCAAATAACCTCACTGTGATAAGCATCAAATCTCCAGTAGATAAAAGATACGAAGAACACCCCTTTTTCATGAGTGACCTTTGTGGTAACATGTTGGTTTTCAGAGTGAAAGAGATCAACTGAAATTTTTGTATGCCAAAAGATCCAAATAAGATTGTTTACTGGCTCCACATGCATATACTCATGCATTGAGAGCCATTAGGAGAATTTGGCAATACAAGAATAGTTTTTCTTGTTCCATATAAAAGAAATGATACCGACCTTGTGTTTTTGAGAATAGAATATGAGAGGAATTCATTTTCACCTGATCCCCATGGTCGTCTGCATTTGATAAGATAAAAGGAATCATTAGGCTGAGAGTGTCCCAGCACTATCCTTAGAACTCTTGATCTTAAAGGAGCTTGTGGGGGAGATATCCATCAGCTTTTTTTCTTGAGCCCTTTTTCACCAAGCTACTCTGTAAGGGGGTTCACATAGGATGGGGTGGGGGTTTTAGATCACATGGAACCCTAGGGTCCAGGATGTGTCATGAGAAAGAGGAGTAGGTTTATGATTTTCAGAATCTCGGGCGAGGGGCATGGGAAGAGAAGGGGGAGAAGGTAGAGAATGGAGGGTAGGGGAATGAGGGAAGGGAAGGGGGGTGAAGGAGGGTGTAGAGAGAGTAGGGGAAAGAGAGATGGGTAGGAAGACAGACATCCCATAGGGTTTGGAGGGTGCATGATAGGAGAGAGAATGCTGAAAACTAACCCTGGATCTAGGATACGCTTAAACAATGAAGGTTCAAGGCTGGTGAGGAGCATTGGAAAGGAATTCCAAGGTTAGAAGAGAGCCTTATCAATGATCTTTGAGGTCCTAGAGAGGGAAAAAGTATGTGGAGAATTTGGAGGGGAACCTCAAGATCATGGAAGAGCGTCCCGCTTGATGACAGAGCTTGAGAGTCTTCACTGCATTGATGGTGTCCAGTTGACGTTCCACCACCCGAAGCTGCAACTTTGGAACCATAATGACCACCCAAGAGGTGGTTCCTGTACACTTGTATATATTGGTCTTGAAGGAAGCAGGATTAGAAAAGCCTCAGATACACTTAGTAAGAGATGGGTTGCAACCAGATAAAGGATTTTGTCACTCATATTGAGATGGATTCAGGAGGAGGTCCCAAGATATCTATTTTCAAGAATATCTATGAAACTGACGCATTAGAGAAACTCCGAGTGTGCTAATTAGAGAAAATGAATCCCCCCAATGCATCCCTGATGATCTTTAAAAAACCTGCATTCTGAAAGGGGAGAGTAAAGATAGGAAAACACTCCCAAACCACTGGCGATGGGTATTCCTTCCCCTTAGGGACATCAAGAAACCATCAGTTAAGATTGAAACACCGCCTATTAAAGGAACAAGAACCTTAGCACTAGGCATAGATGAAGTCGATTTCTGAGTTGAGAACAATGTATAAGGAATTCCAGTGGATCGATGTGATTTGTGCTGGAGAGATCAATCCCCAAATCCCAACAAAACATTGTAAAGCTGAGAGATGAGGTATATCAGAACCAAAAAGATCAACCAGAATCTACTTGAGACAGGCCTCTACTTCCGCAAAGTCAGCCAATGGGACCTCCACAGAAAGGGAGACATGCCTGCTCTCGAGACCGATGATGCATAAGGGGCCACCGTAGAAAAGAACAGCTTAGAAGAGCCAAAATATGAATAGTAGAGAGTATATTTGAAGGACATACTGCAAGAGGGGACACTACAAGAGGATCTGGGATTGGCCAGTGACTGAGGGGTAGGAACAACCTCGTTTGATCCTAGATCTGAAACCATTAGAGCGATCTGTGATTTCTGGGAGCTACTAGGAAGGGATACAACTATCGAGAAAAATGGAATTACCATGAGGTCAATATCCACATCCATGTAATCCAATGCATTAGAGAAATATCTAGGTGCACCTATCATGTAAGAAATAATGGGATCTCCCATGATCTATATTTGGATAATCCCATTGTAAAACAATTATAAGGATAATATCATGAATAAAACCCGTGAAAAACTCTTTTAAATCTATGTGAAAATCACCTCCAGGTATCAAAATACCCTTTCTTCTTAAAAAAACATTTTTAATACAAAAAATGGATAAAAATTATAAGCTATGTTTTATTGAAAAAACCTGAAAATAGGTAGAAAAATATAAACATAAATAAGTGGTTATAGAAATTTAGAAAATCATTATTGTTTTATATGTTAAAGTAGAACATTAATTTTTTTCATTTTTAAAATATAATCAAATATTCTATAAAAATATCCCTTTTGAAAACTGTGAAAATAATTTAAAATAGAAACATTTATTAAAAATATAAAAATGGAATACATAATAAAGAAACAATTTTAATTGAATAGGAATATGGAAAATTATGATGGAAGAGTCAAATTATTAACAACCTTTTAAAAGTTTATTATTATTTTCATATCACTAATTACTATGTTATAACTATTTTACCAATCATTTGAGTTCACTTCGTACATTTTGACAATATTTGATATATAAGTGAGAAATGAATTATATATATTGAATATGTTCCAACGGTTCATTATTTAATAATATTCAAAAAAACATTCATGAAACAATTTTCACTTTTATATATCATTTGTACTTTTAAATTCAACTATTAAATATAGTTATGAAAAATGAACTCTATTACAATCACAGAGACTGAATGTTATACTTACTCTTGAGTAACGTTTCTATTTTTCAATGATTATTTTCAAAATAAGTTAAGTGTTGTTTTTTATTTCCATATGGATCATAAAAACTAAATAAAACATTAATTTTCTTTTTATACTAATATATATCATCGATGTGATGTGGTAATGAAAAAGGAACTACATCCCTTCACGAAGGTGGTAGTCCACACACACACATGAATGACATTATCATTATTCATAGAATATAATGGTGAGAAGTTAAATGATATATTATCTTTTAATAATGATAAATATTTCATTAATATTATATATAAACTATAATTTCTTCTTGATAATAATCCTAGAGTGGTGGTGATGGAAACCCAATTATATCTCTTTAATAGGAAGAAGTATATTGTAGATGTGAACGATTGACCTCTTTCCCATTTAATGGATGTTGAAAATTGATATAGGTTTTTACCTTAACATAATAAAATACCATAATTTATATGATAATTTTTTTATTATTTTATCATTGTTAAATAATATTTTTTGGAGGAGGAAGAAGAATCAAACTAAAAAATGTAGATAAAAACTATACCTCTTCTTCAGAAAACATCCTTTATTTACACCTTAACCCCTCTAAGGTCAGTAGTGTGGATAAAAAAAGACTACTAGAATTGGGGGAGGGATTATATGAATGAATTTACATAGATATTAGATGATAAAAATGGTTTTTTAGGTGTGAAATATTTAGAAGAGTATCCCTTTTATAAGAGAGGGGAGGGACACTATTGAATTTCGTAAAATATTAAATTAATAGAAATTAATTTTCAATTATTAATTTTTAAAAAATATTTATTTCTAATATTGGATTATTTTTGGATTACATATTCTCATAAAATAAAAATTATACAAGTTTTGGTTGTGTTTTTATCCTTTTCTTTTGGTTTTATCCCCCATAAACTCTTTTTCATCTTACCAAGTCAACAAGGATTTTTACATATTCCGGATTGATATAATTAAAATAAATGGAAAAAAGCCTCGTAAATTGACTTTGGATGATATTATCAACCATATAATAATCACATGATTGAATATAATATTCTTATTAATTTTATATCATTTAAAAAATAAGAATTTTTATAAATATGACTAATTTAAATTTTTATATATATTCATTATATTGATTATATTGATTTTATAAACATCACAGAAAGAAGTAAAATTATAAGAATAAAATTATTATATCCCTAACATGTTATGGTAATATATAAATTTTTTAATCACACTAATTATCTCAAATTATATTACTTGTAATATTTTTTATATCATTAATTGTATATTTCCTTTAACTTAATAATTATTACATCAAAATTGTTTATCTTTTTAAGGTTATTATTTCATCAAAAAAAATTAAAAATACCATGATGGTGATAAATATTTTCACAACAAAAATATTTTTTATAAATGAACATATCCTTTAGTAATAATTTTGTTAAAAATATTATAATTAATAAAAAAGAGTTTGACACTTTTTAATATTCTATAAATATAATATTATAAAGATCACAATCTCATCCAGATGGACAAAAAGTGAAATATAACCATGTATTGGATAGTTATGTACCAATTTTACTCATATGAAATTACCAAAAGTGTTTTGGTCATTCTATATTCTTTATAATTTTATTTTTAACATTAATTATATGTTTTACCCATTATTGTGTTAACATAAATTACTAAGGTTATTGTTCATATTGACTAATAATAAAAAGTACTGATTTATTAAATTTTGGAAAAATGATTCAAAATATGGAATAAATATTTTAAAATTCAAAATATATTTTTTTCAGAATTTAATATAAAATTAAAGTATACAAACATAATAAATACCTATTTTTGGAGAAAAGTTCCATTTAAGTATAAAAAGATTTTATTCTGAATTAAAGTAATAAATTTATTTCAAAAACATTATGGGGTAATTTTCAATAAATTAAACTAATTATATTTTAAAAATAATCCAAAAATTAATTTTACTTTGAAAATAAAATACAATTTTCAATAATTATTTGTGTTTTAACTATTCATTGAAAAATGAATATTTTCAAAAAAATATCAAAAATTCAACCCAAGATAATATTAAAATGTTGAATTCAAAAATGAAATTAATTTTTTAAATAAATTTTCTAAATTTTACATTAATTATTTATAATATTCACTCATAAGAAAATAAATACATTTTTTAAATAAAATATATTTTTTGAAGAATAAAATGGTGTTACTAATAATTAAGTGAATATTCTATAAGAATTTAAGAATTAATTTATATTGAGTAGGAACATTATATTTATTTCGTAAATAATTTATTCTCATTCATCTCATACAATTTAATGGCTAGGTTATAACAATCAAACTTAGAAAATAATATTTCAAAATTAATTTATGATTGAAGTTGGGTATCTTGTATGCTATCGAACAAAGTATTTATTTTTAAAATATTGTAATATTACAGCCCCCCCCCCCCCTCCTAGAAATTTTAACCACTCAATTTAAATTCTATCTAGGTATCTTGGGTTTGGATTCTCAAAATTCCTTTTTTAGAAACCCACATAGTAGAAAATGGGTCAGTAAGACTTCCTATTGGAAAGAGAGAAAGGGAAGTAAAAAAGGTCATCTTGAATATCTCATATTAGGGTTTTAAGTATTATAAAACAAGTGGTAAATAAGGATATATAATAAAACTTTAACATTCATGGACTATTGGATAGTGATAGAGAATGTGGTCAAGCTAAATATCACCATAAAAACCATAAATCTATGATGGGTTAAAATTACATTGATTTACCAATAAGAAAAGTAAACAGATAATGTTTTTATTTTCAAAATCCATTTCTTAAAGTCATGTAATTATTTTATTTCATAGCCTAAGAACATAAGTAAACAAACTTACTATTCAAGAATAATTTTTTCTTCCAATTAATTGACACCATAAAATCTTTTTTTTACTCTATATTTTGTGTATTGAAGAAGAATTTTTATTCCTGAAATACTAGAATCAACTTATAATAGATAACATAATCCTAAAAATATTGAAAATATATTCCTCTTATATTTACACATTAAAGAAAACTAAATGGTTTGGAAAAAACACAAAAATCTAAAAAACTAACTTTAAAATTCCTAAAATATTATAGAATCGGATTGAAACACAAAAATCAAAATTATCTGAATAGATAGTCTTACGATAATAATTTAACATTCATCATCAAATAAAATCAATCACTCTTAATTTCTCGTTCCAAAAATAATATGTTCTAATAAAATAATCTCAAAGATATACTAGTCATTTTCAAAAATAACCTGAATATCCATAAAGAAACATTAAAATAATATATTCTTCCAAATTATAATTCAAATTTTATTTATTAAATAAAATAAAAATTTATTATATTTACCTTAATCCTATAGTGCTCCATAAAGTTATAGTGATGTTATTATGAAATAGAATTAATCACATAATCACCATATCAAAATCCAATCACATGATTTTCTATATGGTTAAACCCATGTTCCCAAAATGAACATATCCATTATATTTAATATCATTTAAATAAATAAAAATATTTTCATACGAACCAGGAAACCACATAGGCCATTGGTAGGTGATTCACCATTGTCTCCCTTCATTTGTGGGTTGAAACCTTATGGAATTTCCTAAGGTGATGGGTTGTTCCTAGATTATGGGTTTCCCTTTTTCTAAAATATAATCCTTATAAAATTACCAAATATGTATCCAATATGAAAATAAATAACCCATATATATATATATATATTTAATATTAAATTAAAATTTTAACCTCAAAATTTATCTTATACCTTTCATTATACATCAAAAAAATAACCCATAATTACCTCAAAATGAAATATTATATATACCCTAAAGGTTATCCATATCGTTGAACTTATTCCCATGAAATGAAAAGATTATACTTCCTCAAATAAATTTTTCACACTATAAAAATATTGATTATAGATAACACAAAAATCTTACAAAATTTCACAAAGGTCCCCTAAATTACTCCCATCATCAAAGGAGTATTAATGATTTTAAACTTATGATCATACCTCAATTAACCACTAAATCATAACCCTTGAATATATACTCCTTAATCGCTCAGAATTTTTCATAATCCCTTAACCATTAGTTTTCATATTATTATATAATAAACATTTCCTATAAACAAAAATATGAATTATTCCCTAACATTCAACAATGTCAAAGCATATTTCAATAAATTGTCTGTACCTATGATATGCAATTTTTAGTTTCTTTATCTTCAAAAATAATTGAATTAGCTGTTTTTAAATAGTTATATATATAGTCATAATAATTCCATCATGATCCTTCCCCATAAGACATCAATATTAAAAATGACCATTCTACCCACATTTAAAACATTAAATTAATACCTCTAGAATAACATCATTCCCTTTTTTAGTACCAACTTAATACTTCATTTTTTCGTTGTAGATTATTGATTTATGACCTCATTTACCACATATAAATATTCTTCCTATTATTTTAGGACATTTTCTCCTATGATTCTTTCCACTTTCAGAGCACATTGTTCATTTAATATATTTACCTTTATGACCATTATCACCTAAACATACACATGGCCCTATTATCATTGTATTTGATTCATTATGAAACTAAATGAGGTTCAAGTCGTTAATAATTACTCATGATAACTAGTTAATAATAACTACAAGATTTCTCACTATAGATCTTATTCCATTCAGCTGCTACTTCAGACAATATTTCTTTTTTCTTTCACATCCATTATTAATTTTGTGTCTACTAGATCCATCCATTTAATAAAACCAAAAAATCTATGTGTGATAATATTAATAAAATCATAATATGCAATCATATGAGGAGTATAATTATAATATATCCTTATTGATATTAGCTGAAACTCTTTTGATTTATCCCTAATAGTTATGATTCTCCCAAACATACTGACCATTGTTGTTATATAGGTTTTTTTAACTTATTCCTAAATAAAATCCTAACCTCTAAAGTTATATAAACCCTTCCCTCATACCAACTATAAGGGATAAGCCTAAAAATTTTCATATTATATTAATTTTAAACTCTAAATCAGTTTTTTTTAAATATATTTTATTTATAGAGTTTTAGTGAATTTGGTCATAAATGTTGCATAAAAATCCTATAAATTAAAATTAGGACAAATCTACCTAGTATCCATTTTTTCCACAATATATAACCTTTAAAATAAAACATGGTTTCTTTTCACAAAAAATCTTTATGATTTTTATATAGAGTTCTTCAATTCCGTTACTAATCCTTAAACCCTATGAACCATTGTAAAAAAGAATAATGATCACAAAATCACATTAAGGTAAATAAAATGAAAGAATTTTTTAGTCCATTGAGAAATGTGATAGCCCACAAAAAAATCTTAAAAATATACCTTTATTTCCAGAAAGGGATTATCTTTTCCAAAAATATCAATATCATACCTTTGTAAGTCAATATAATCCATGAAAACTCATTTTCTAAAATATAAAATTCATGCATATTCCTTGGGAGATGATTACCCTATCAGTCACACAATCATCATCACAAATTTAATAACCATATGGTCAACTTCAACCACTAGAGAACCCAAATAATTAGTGTTATATCTAGGAACACCCATTGTATAAGATAGAAAGTTATCACCCCTGAGCTATAATGGGTATAGACCCTTCGTAGACTGTATCTAAGCACCACATCATGATTAAAACCATTAGAAAACACTTTTAAACCCATTTTAAATACACTTTTAGATATCAAAATATCATTCGTTCTTAAAACCCTATTTTCCATACCAAAATACATAGAAAAATTGGAAAACAGTTTTCTTTGAATAAAACATGAATTCTTATAGAGGACTCTAAACATGAAATAACAGTTCTGACGGTGGAAAAATCATTATCATTATGTGTGTTAAAAAAGAACATTATTTTTGAATTTTTTAAAGTAATTTCAAACATTCTGTCAAAATATTCCTTTTTTAAACCTTTTAATGGATGTTAAAGAAAAATCATTTGTTGAAATATAAAATCATCACACATAATGAAGAAACCATTTTCATTGAAATAATTGGGAAAAAATATATTGGAAAAATAAAAGTTCTGATGTGTATATATTGTGGTAAATTAAATTAATGACATATATGTAGAAATATAATTTCCTTTATACCATTGTTAAAAGAGATTAATTGTGAACATTGAATGTGGATTTAAAATAAAGTCTCATACCTTGAGTTTGACTCATTTTGTATGTTATTTATATTTATGAATAATAAAAATATGTTGATTATTTAATTTCTCAAAAACCTTTTTCAAGTTTAATATTAATTTTTTATGACTTATTACCACATTATAAACAATTACTTGATAATTTATGTTCATCTCAGATGTTTGACAATATTCAAAACATTAGTCAAGAATGACTTTGGTTTATTGATAGTAGTCAAAGAGTCCATTATTTAATCATCTTTAGAATAATATTAATGAAATAATTATCACTTTTTTAAATATCTTATATATTAAAATCCATCCATTAATTATGGTTATAAAAAATGAAATACTTTACAATCATAGATACGATATGTTTTACATACGCATGAGTAAGGTCTCCATTTTTTAAACGATCATTATAGAAAGAAGTTAAGTTTTATATTATCCTCCAATTATGATAATAATATTATAAATATCATATTACTCTCTTAAATTTTATTATAAATATCAACCATGATATCTGGTGATGAAAAGAGAATCACAACGCTTCATGTTAGTGGTAGTCTACATGTATGCATGAACGTCGTAATAATTTTTTAGTGAATTGAATAGTTAGAAACTAAATGATATATTATATTTTTATAATTATAAACATATCAATAATATAATATAAAAAATTTAATTTCATTATTATAACCATCCTTGAGATGTGGTGATGCAAAACGAATTAAATCAGTTCGTAAGGTGGTAATCTGTCGAACATACAAACGGCGGATCCCTTCCACAGTTGATAGATATTGGAGATGGATATAGGTTATTACATTTACATAACAACTTATTTTTATATTAGTGATACTATTATTGTTTCTTTATTATGGATTAATAAGATATGTTAGAGGTGTAAAAATAAATAATACTAAAACATGCGGATAAAAAATATATCTCCTCTTTGTAAAACGACCATTGATTAAGATTTGAATCCCTCTAGGTTTTATGTTATTCCTAAAACAATATATATATATATATAATTATTTTAGGGATTATATAAAGTTATATAGGTAGATATTGAATGAAACAATTGGTTTTTTTTTTGTGGGAATGATTAAGAAGAACAGGTTCCCTTTTATAAGAGAGGGGAGGAAAACTATTGGAATATATTAAATAATAATTTTATATAAATTAGTTTTTGAATTAAAAATTCTTTAAAACTGATTTTATTATAATATATGATTATTATAGGATTAAATAACCTCATAAAATAAAAATTATACAATTTTGGACTAAATTTTAATCCTTATCATTTGTTTTTAACCCCTCAACAACCCTTTTTAATCTTACTGTGACAAAAAATATTTTAACTCTTTGAGAGTTAACATAGTTACTATAAATGGAAAAAAATAACATAAGGGCACCAGAGTTGAAATTATCAATCAGATCCTAATAATTTTCATGAATATAATATTTTTTGAAATATTTTTTCCTTTAATAAAAAATTGATTTTTATAATATATCATTAATGTCAATTTTTCAAACTATTTTTTACATTGATTTTAATAACATCAAGAAAAAAATATGAAACAAATATTTTTTATACTTGAAACATGTAATGGTCATATTTAATATTTATTTATTAAATCAATTATCTAAAATTATATTATTGTAAATATTTTTAATATCATTTATTTTATTTTTCCACTAATTTAATAATTACTACATCAGTGTTGTATAAATATTTAAGGTAATTATATAATCACTAAAAAATAAAAAAAAATACCCTCATGGGGATAAATATTTTAGCATCCCAAATAATATTTATAAGAAAACATATCATCTGGTAATATATATTTTAATAAAAGTATCGTTTGTAAATTCAAGAGTGTGATATTTTTTACATTTCTTAAAATAAACTTTTATTAAGGTTATTATCTCATCCAAGTGACCCAAAAATCCATATAATATAATACCGAATGTATATGGATGAAACATACCCCTAAAATAAAATTTAGGAAATTTTTTTCTCATTTTATAGTCTTTATTATTTTATTTTTAAAATTATTTATCTGTTTTAGCCATTATTGTGGAAACAAAAATTAGTAATGCTACTTTTCGTATTGACCAAATACAAAAGAGATCTATTAAATAGATCTAGATCACCTGATTAAAAACAAGGAATTTTATTTTTAAATTCAAAATACGTAAATGGCATTATTCTATTTAATATTTATTCAGAAAAGCATAATGAAAAAAAGTTTTTTCATAAAAAAAATATTATTTATTTTTAAATTTTTTTTAAAAACCATAATAAGATAATTATAAATCAAAATGATTTAATTAAAAATTAAAACTAATCCAAAACTTAATTATAATATTTAAATTAAAAACATTTTTTCAATAAAAATCATTATTTTCAATATTCACTAGGAAATCATTATTTTAGAAAAATTCTCAAAAATTCATCACGTGATAATATTAAAATGATGATTTCAAAAATGGAATTCACTTTGTCAGATTCATTTTCTGAAATTTCCAGAAATTAATTATAATATTCACGCATAAAAGAAAAAAACCATTTTTAAAGAAAATAAATATTTAAATAATAAAATGACTTTACTGAAAACCAATTGATTATTTTCTTAAAAAAATTATTGAATTAATATTCAGTATGACCATTATATTTCTTTCATAAATCATTGATTCATGTTGATAATTTCCAATTTAAAACTATTATATAAGAAACACATTTAAATAATAATATTTTTTTATTCATTTAATATTCATTTTGCATATATTGTACGATATAGAACATAGTATTTATATTAATATTGGATTCTAATTTCCTTTTTTATACATTGAGACATATTCCATATTCACTGGTTTTTACATTTTTATGGTGTATATAATAAACATGGACGTTTTGGTCTATTTTTTCATGAAATTAAAACTATTTTAAATTCTATTTTATATTCTACCATTTCTGAGTTTAATATTCAAAAGAAAATGAAGTAATAAGGGGTTTTCATGATTCAACTTCTTATCATGAGTCATAATGATTCCACATTGAATATGGTTTTGTAGTATTTTTTCCTACAATTATATGGTGATAAAATAATACATTATATCATATTTAATGGAGAATTAGATTGATCGATATATTTCTTCATAAAATTTGATGTTGTTAAGAATAATTCCAATTATCACCACATCAATTGTCTCTCTTCCATATCCATGTAAATTATTCCTACCAATGTTCTCCTTTTTCAGATTTAAATTCAAATATATTCCATCTCTGGTTATCATTAAATATACTCGTACCAATTTTCAAATGAAATATTTATCATTGTCTTTATGATTTAGGTTTTTTTAATGGTTATTTTAAAAAAAATTATTTTCTAGAATGAAGATTTTTCTTCCTATCCAAATTTCATTTGGAAAATCCATTATCTTTTTGAAGTATCTATTAGTGAATATTATTTTTAAATGTAAATGTTTTCAAAAAAATAAATTAATATTTTATAAAATTGCATTCCAATGTGACTAATAACATCAACTTTTATAGTTATGGTAAAAAAAATTCTAAAATATAATTTATAGTTTCATTCAATGTTTCAAGAATCCTTCCTTATAAAGATTCTATTCCATTTTTTTAAAATTATTTCAAAATTATTATAATTAATGAGTTATAGAATAAAATGAAATGTGTTTATATTTCATAAAAGTAGAATTATCATTTTAAAAAATGAATTATTTATTTTAAAATAGATTTTAAAGTATTCTGTTTTTAAGAAATCATTCTTTAGTATTTATATACCCTCTTAAATAATGTTTTGAAAGAATATTTATTGAAAAAAAATTATTCTAAAAAATTAGTTTTTAAGGTTAATTATTAAAAAAATTATCTCTCTCAATGTATTTTTTATGAAATAAATCTTAAGGAGTTAAAAAGAATTTTAAATAGTAACAATTATTCTTATTTACATGGTGATTTATAAAAGAATTTTAAAAAGGAATTTCTCATCTATTTTAACATGATTTTAATTATTTTATGATAAAATTAGGGTATGGTCTTATGATACCGTGCACTCTCTTTTTCTGGATAGTGTATAAAATATTATATGAATATCTTCATCAAACAAGTTTATTTTTAAGGGTTATAAATGGTATGTTTAAAATATTAATGATTGATTTATGGTGGCACAAATATGTATGGATGATTGGTGGGTGGGTTTTTATAGTACCCTCAAATGTATCAGTTGAAGATTTATATATCACGATCACATAATGGGTACATTGTAATATCATAAGAGGGTATATGTGTTATATCCCAAAACCAATAGGGTACACTAGTTTTCAGCCCAATCCCAAGAGGGTACAGAGGTATAATCCCAATAAAAATAGGTTACATGGGTTTTCAACCCAACCCCAAGAGGGTACATAGGTTGTCATAGAAATATCACTACATTACGAGAATTAAGAAGTATTTATTTCTCCACTAGGTTATCATTTGTTATGTTTTATCTTATTACACACTTATATGTTATATTGGTATTTTATGCTACTACGGACCAAGATTATTGTCTTGTGTTTCTACATGCTTATTACATGGTATGTGTTTTATTACTTGAGACTATTTTCCATTATATTATATCTTATGGGAAACTGATATTGTTCCATGTTCTTTTTAATAATATATTTATTCAATGCTCTTGATTTATCATGTTATTTTGATATAAATCTTGATTAAATGTTGTCTAGTTTTTTTCATATACTGATCATTTGATGTCACCCCATACTTATGGTTCCATTACCCATGTTATGAATACAAGTATAACTTATGGGATGTATAAAATGCATCCTATTGTGGAAAAATTAGAGAGAAATATTTTCATATATTTTAAAATAATTTTCTTATGTATGTTATTCTCAAAGACACTAAAACATTCATTTATATGATTGGGTGAATATTTGTGATAAGTAATATGTAATTTATGGAAATGATATAATATAATTAAAAGTTACTCTCACATTTTATCAAGTTTAGTGTTAAAAGAATGTATTTTTAATACTAGATTTGGGATTGTGGGTTTGGGGCACCTTTGATAGTTTTAGAATAGGGTTCAGTAATTTTTGGATGATTAGTTTAGTTATTATTATATATTTGGATTAGTAAACATCAGTAAAACTCATTCAAATAAAAATAAGTATAGGATAAAATCCAAGAATTTTGGTAAAATTTTAGTATTTTTTCCCTTACAATTATATCCTTATATGGATATTGAAAACTGGATGCGACTATGAAAAAGATGCACCTAGGGGAAATCACCCTAAACTGGCTAGTTTGTTACCAATATAATCTTTAATCAATGCTTGATGAGTATGCCTAAGACTACACACCTTGGTAGAAAATCCAAGGGGATATTCTTGGGTTAACCCACATTGACTTTACGAACCATTATGAAGGATATAAAAGGAATTTGAGGATGTAACATATAATTAGTTAAGTTAAAAACCTAATAAGAAAAATGACCTGGGAAAACCTGTGATATACTAAAGTAGATATATATTAATCTAATTTATAATAGTTGAACTAAAAATACCATTGGATGAAATGAAGATATCATTGGAGATGGAATATTAGGATTTAGTTTTCATATCTATATGATCATTTAATTTTAGTTTATTTTATATTACCGTAACCATATTGGTTTTATTTTTTTGTTGGATTCAAAATCATGAAAATGGAGTTGTGGAAAGTATGTCTCTAGATATTGATAATATCTATAGAAAAGGATGAATATTTGGAAAAATTGGTCATGAGTATCATTATATGAATATTATGAAGGAATATATGAGGATCATAGTCTTAAAAAAGATAGGGATAATGATATCTTACTATAAAATATATCATGGGTTTGTTATAGACTCCACGTATTTTTTTATTGAATGATCATTCAAATTGTGAGTATGCAATTTATTTATGGGGGAAAATGTAGTGGTATAATATTTTATTATATGTATCTCCTTAAAATAAATATAATGTTTTTACATATTTCACCACACCCAACACCAAAAAAAATGATCATTAACATTTTATATGAATATTATTAAAAAATTATTAAAATAAAATTACCTCTATTAAATAAAAACATATTACTCAACTAAAATTACTTAAATTTAGAGGAAAAATAATAAATATGAATAAATATTAAAAATGATTGTTCTTTCTCAAAATAATATATTTTAAGTTTAGTGTATATTACCCAAATAAATTAAATATACTGATTTTAAATCTTATTATATATGAACTATTATATTAACATTATTTAAATTATAAATTGATATGAAATTAGATTTAGAATATTTTAAAAAATAGGTTTTAATAAAAATAGTTTTTCTTTATATATTGTAATTTATTTTGAAACACGTTATTTCAAAATTACAGAATTTTAATTGTATAAAATGAGCTTCACTTTTTAACTCATCATGCCAAAAACATCTTAGGAACAATTTTTAAAACTTTTTATAAATAGTTAATTTTTATTTGAATGATAAAAAATACATTTTTCACTAATACCGTAGCATTTATGACATTATAAATAAGTAACTATGACTTAAAATTGTAAAAAAAAGATGAAAAATGTTTTTGTGGTGTAAAATTATTGATTTAAAATGACAATGATGATTTTTTAAAAACCATGTTTAACATTTTAGAAACATAAGGCATATTTTAATATAATGAAATATATTTTTGGTATTTATATTTTAAATAAATATAAAAAATGTGGATTTCAGTTTAAGGTTACATTGAAATCCACATAAGTTTTATTTGGTTAATAATAACCCAATTAATGTCTTAATAAATAACAACATTAATAACATTATTCTAATCATAATTTTTAAGCATAAAAATAAACATTTTCAAAAAAAAAGTTGGTATGCATTACTTGTACAAGTATTAAAGTGAATTTTTATGACTCTTTTAAATTTCATTTTTAAAAATGGATTACATATTTGGAATTATTAGGTTAAAATTATTTATTAATGTCCATTTTATTTGTTTGGGAATTAAAATTCAATTAATTAGTTAAACATTAGTATCCACAACATAAACTGAAATTGGAAAAAATGAAAAATATTATATTAAACGACCTAAAAAGTGTGAAAAAATCTATGAATGAGGGTTTCTAAACCTCACCCCATCCCCTTATCCATTATTTTCCTTTACTGGATCCATTTTACCGTTGAATAATGATTTTTACATTATATTATTACAATAATCTTAGTCCTCTCCTGTATAAAAGTATCATTCACCACCAAAAATCACATCACATACCAAGACTCTTATATTTGACTAAAATCTATCCAATTAACTCTTAAAAAATCTTATATGGAACATGTATTTTCCTTCATTCACATAACACCACCTCTCAAATCCATAAATAAATTTAAAATGGATCACTTACAAGGAGTAAGGAAGAATTATCATTTTATCATTTTATATTTTTAACCCTATGGAACTAATTAAATCAGGGTCAAAAAATTTACTAAAATATTATTATGCTTATAGTATACCCATTGTCTACCTTCCTTCCAACTATAACAAAAACTAAAACATCACTTGTGGTAAATGTGAGTTGTCACTTCCGTAAGTGATGTGATCTGTATTTCAGAAACACCATGCACGGGTTTTAAAAATGATTGTTTGATAGATTAATATTATAATCATAAAATTATTAATTTTATGAAATTATAATCAATTTCAAACATTCACATGGAAACAAACTTGTTTCTCATGCATACATGCAGATTACAACATCCACAAAAGAGAAATATTTAATCCTTGATATAGTCTTTTATTATATATACAACTCTCTTAAAAAATGAATCAAGTACATAAAAACATCTAAAAAAGTCATTATTCATATGTAATAATGTTATCATTCCAAAGGAATCACTTTTTAACCATATTCACAGATAGATTGTAGTTGTTCTTATTTAGGTAGGTTTAACCATGTACTTGAACTATGCTATAAATTTCTATCATGGATATATATGGAAACATAACTAATGGTGTTATTAGAAATTATTTAGAAAATAGAATCATATTTAAGTTGGAGTAGAGGTTATATAAATATTTAAATTATTATTATTATACCCCCATTATGTCCATTAAAATTTAACGAAACAAACTCATTACCAAATTAATCAAGTAGAATCAAAACTAAACTAATTTTGAAATTAAATTAGAAAATTATAATTCAATATGAAACATATATAAAATCACCTATAATTATAATGTAATTGTGAATTTTAAATCAATTAATTATAATTCACTCGATCATTACGAAACTAGAACTATACAAACAATTAATGTTAATAACACTCGATAAAAAAATAAAATACAACTAACTTATATATATGCTATAAATAGTTATAAATTAATTTTTTAAAAATTTATATGAATGATTAATTTTTTTGAATATGGGATTATGATTTTTGTTTTTGTTATATTATATATGAGATAATGTAGGGAAAAGTGGGATTAAGGGTAACAGTGTCTCTTAACTCAACATCCTTTCTTTTAGTTATAATATCTATTTTTGAACATAATTTTTTTACTTTTATTAAATTATTACCAATATTTTTATTATGTTTTTAATTTTCATTTGTGCCATCCAGACTTGGGTTCAATAAACTATTTCCATAAGCTGGTCAGACACATGTCCTCAAAAAATACCTCTTCTTACACCAAAGGTTACTGAAGAGCATTGAGGGTCTAATATATCATCATGAGGTTATTGTACCCTATTTATCAATATAGAACAATAGTAAAAGTAAATAAGAATAAAATAATGATATAACCAACAACCAAACAACCAGTATCAAATGATGACAGAAATAGGAAATAAAATATTCAATCTAAAAAATAGATATGTCTTTCCAACTACATGTCATGTGTAAATATAAAAAATAAAAAATAAATAAAGATAATGAAAACTCTAAATTAGGTATTAAATCATGTTTGGTTCCCTCATCCATGATCTCTCTAAACTCATCCATTTAATATTAAGCACTTTCCCTTATCCTCTCCTACAAACATAAAGTATGTTCAGGTAATGATCAAATAGCCCTAGAAGGGTGTTAGTACAACATAGTAGGTCACCACAAATGCCTTGTAAAACAAAATCCAATCAATAACTATGTATGTAGATGTATAAATAAATATGTATAGTTCATAATTAATTTATATCACATTATAAATTATTATTTACTTAACCACATAAACCGTTGGGTTCTTTAGTACACCCCAATTCTCAAAATATGTTTCGCATCATGTCAAAGTTTGAACCATATCACAAAACTATGTTTACCAATTATCATTTCATTTCACACCATATCACAGACAATGCGAACCACCATTTAATTCCATCTTGTGGCCACATAACATCGTGTCTAACACCCCATGGATATTTGTAACCTCATCCCCTATCCCACTCTTAAATGTCACATGGGTATTTAGAGCCTCAATCTTAGTCTCGTACTCACTAAGTAATATGGGTATTTAGAGCCTCAATTATTTACCCACACTTCAATATCACTTGGGTATTTAGAGCCTCAATTCTTTCCCCGCACTTCAATATCACTTGGGTATTTAGATCCTAATTCCATATCATGAACTCATTTATCACATTAAGGGTATTTAGAATAGTTCTCTGGGTCCCACACTCATGTATCAATCAATCCCACATATATCACATATATCTCATTAATCATGGTCATTCAACATTAACCTAATTATCACATTTCACATCATGATATACTATTTCAACTATCAAAACAAATCATGGTTCAATACATTATCCATGGATAAATTCATATAACCTGTTAACTCATTAATGTTCAAATAAACCATCTCATTTTCCTATTTTCAATTAATTCCAAATCACATTAATTTACCCAAATAAACAATCCCGATATCCATTTAAATCCAAAATTACAGCATGTCGTTAATTAATTAACCAAATAAGTAATCCAATTCCACAATCCCAATATGACATATATTAATTTTTCAATTAATGAATCTAATTATTTAATCATAATAACCCATTAATCAATTAAAAATTTTATTAATCCAACTATACAATCATAATATACCATTAATTAATTAATAATTAATTAATCCAATTCCACAATCCTAAAATCACATTAATTAATTACCAATTAACAAATCCAATTCCACAATCACAATGTCCCATTACTCAATTCCATGATTCTATAAATTAATTAATCAACTACTTTATTCATTTCAAGAATCAATTTTCAAACATTACGATTTACATTTCACAACACTCACACACAATTAGAAATCAACACATTGGTAATTAAATTCGTTCCACCTACCTTAAAATTGATGATGAATGCTCACCCATTGAAATCCCTAATTAAGTGGAATGATCAAGAACAAGATGAAAAAAATGATCCAGATCTAAAACCTAGATCCCATATCAACCTAATAATGATTCATTAAACCTATATCTAATCCATTTCCAATAGTGGATAAAATATTCATCTTTTATCCATAAATGGAAGTAGGAGAGATAGAGAGATCTAATTGGGAAGAAACTACATACCTATAGAGGTGAATACCCATCAATGGATATTTGATTATCTAAGAAAGAAGATTATAAAGCCTTTTAATTCATCCAAGAACCTCCAAAAATGATATAAAACATTTAAATCCAAGTTGCTATTGATTTTGGGTTAATTCTGGGAGATCATGTATATTTAATCTCATTTTTAGTGGTTTAAAATCTCATGGTCACATTTTCCTATACAAGGTATATAGTTTATCCGAACCATGTTCCCTAAACATGTTCATCACCTAGGAGATTCAGAAAGTTACTACTAATAAAGAATATGGTTTGAAAAATCATGCACTAACTGTAAGAATCCCCTCTACCAGAGTTCACTCGATTTTTTGGGTTGGGAGCATGGTTTGGGAAAACTATGTGCCAACCATGCACTACCCTTATTCCTTCTGAAAACATTCGAATTTCACCCAAACATACCCATGATAAAACCCAAATAATACATTCTCAAAAAAGGATAAATATTACCCAGAAATGAACTCGAGGAATCTCCATAAAATGTTATGATCTTCCAATATCCCCACCATATAAAAAATCATCATCAATATTTACATCCAAGAATCTATAATATTTTGAGTAAAAAATATTACTCCATTGAGCCTGCATATCCTTTTCTCTCATTCATGTTTCCTCTTTAACACAACCATGTTTTTATAATACATAAACTATCGGCACGGTATTTATACACAACACTTTCTTGCTACAATCCGACACTCATATCAGATTCTCCTCAAAGGATGCATCAATCTCAATAAAAACATAGTCTACATAAATAACATGAGGAGGTATTGGGTGATACCATTAAAGCTATGAAACTTGAAGTACAACATGAAAAGCAAAATATCTCTATGGAAGTTCCAATCAGTATGCCACTGATATGATCCTCTCTAAAACCTTAAATGGTCCAACGGACCTAGGTGTCATCTTTCCCTATCTTCATATCCTATGGTGACTCAATATATGTTACAACCATAGTAATACATGATCACCCTCTGTGAAATCTAGGGGTCGTTGACATCTACCATCATATGACTTTTTTCTACTCTATGTCATACCCATATGCTTCCAAATCAGCTGAACATTCTCTAATGTATCCCTCAAGAGACTTGGTCCAAACAGCTTTGAAAAACTGGCCTCCATCCCTCATAGAGGTGATTTTTATTACCTACTTTTAATATCTTTATATGATTCCATCTGTATAGTTATCGAAAAACTGTTGTTATATGATAACTCCACCAAATCTAGGTGCTTCTCCCAACACCCACCAATGTCAAGGGAACATGCTCAAAGCATATCCTCAAGCACCTGTATAGTATTCTCCAACAACCCATCTACCTTTGGGTGGAATTTCATAATCCAAATGACCTATATGCTAATATTTTTTTCCAAACCCTTATAGAAATTTCAAGTAAAGTACTATTGGTGATATGAAACAATAATATGTAGCACCCCATGCAAGATAACTATTTCTGAACATCCAAATCTCTAACTCATCCACTAAAACAGTCTCCCATATGGGAAAGGAATGTTCTTCATTCATCAGTTCATCCAAAATCACAAAAATAGCTTCATTATTCTAAGGTGTCTAAGGGAGACCCACCACAAAGTCCATAGTTTGTTCATCCCACTTCGATTCCACGGTGGGAAATGGTTGTAGTAAACCCTCAGGTTGTTGATTCTCAAACTTCACCTATTTCCATGTGTAACCTCATATCATGAACCCTTCTATTTTATTTTACATGTTTAGCCACAAAAAATCTCTTCTGTATGACACAGTTTGTTTTGGTCACACCTTGATGTACTATCCACTTCAAGGCATGAAATTCACACATCTGCTCCTCTCATATGATCATACGCACAAAAACATGATTCCAGACATAGGTTATGTCATCCTCATATATGGTCTAATATAAAGATGAATCCCCACTCTCAATATCGTACATTAGGGTCAAACACACTGAATACTCATTCTGACTATCTCTAAGAAAGATCAAATGTGTAGACTCCATTGAAAATGTTATGAGATTTATATTCTCCTATATCTCTTGAACAACAACATCCATCTCATCCATTAAACTCATAATTTTCGATTCAGCACTAGAGTCCTTAACTTCTTGAGTCTATGTTTTCCTGCTTAAGACATCAATAAAACCATTTCCATTTCTGAGCATATATGATTGGTCAAAGTTTAATGACTGCATATACCCAATCTATATCAACAAGTAGATATTCAAATATCACTCTAAAAATATACACTTTAAGCTCTTGTTATCAGTATGCACCAAAAACCTTTTTTCCCAATAGTTATTTCTGCCAACACTTCAAAGAATAAACCACTATAACTAACTCTAAGTCATATATAGGATAGTTACATTCATGTGGCCTCAAATTCTGAGACCCATATGCTACAGCTCAACCTCTCTAAATCAACACTACTCCAATCCCAATCCCAGAACCATCAAAATAAACCATATACTCCTCACCTAGATCAGGTAGGATTAAGATTTGTGTTATTTTCAAGTGCTTCTTAAACTCCTAGAAAGAATTTTTACATACACCTGACCATTCAAACATTATCCCCTTCCTGGTCAAGCCCGAATGTAGTGTTTCCAAATAAGAAAATTCATGCATGGACCTCCAATAATAACCCACAAACCATATAAATCTACAGATATCAAAAAAAAATTATGATTCTCCTAGGATACAACTACCTAATAATTATCTAGTTCCACTAACAAACCTTCCTCCAAGATAATATGACCCATGAAGTGTACCTGATCAATCTAAAACTAGCTCTTAAGTAGCTTGGGGTATTTTAGATTCTCTTTTAGTGTACTCAGGATGATGTGAAGATGTTGGCCTTGATTTTCATATTTCATGGAGTACATCAAGATGTCATACAAAAACACTCCAAAAACCTAATCTTAGTATGTGTGTAAGATTATATAAATCAAATCCAAAAACACTAATGGTGTGTTCATTATCTTGAATGACATCACAAGAAACTCGTAAAGGAAAAAAACTTCTTTTGAAACTAGTCTTTAGGGTATCAGAAGGTTGAACTCTCAAATGATAATTTACTGATCTTAATTCAAACATGGAGAAAACACAATCTCCCTTAAGAAGTTCAAAGAGATCATCGATACGTGGAAGCAGATATGGGTTCTTCCTATTTATTTGGTTCAACATCTCATTATAAATACATAAGTGCAAATTTTTATCATCCTTATCAGAAAAAAAGAATATAGAACCCCAAGTGATATAATTATATGTATAAACCCCTTCTCTATTAACTGTTATAGTTGATTATTATTCTCTTGAGGATTTATTGGATCCATTCTATATGGTGGAATAGAAACTATCTCATCTCCTATTGTGAGATCAATTGTAAATTATGAATCTCTCTTAGGTGAAATCCCTAAGAAGTACTTAGGAAACACATCATGTAACATATCCCCCATGGGTAGAAAGACATACTACCTTACACCTCTATATTCCAGTAGTAGACTGGAAACCTAGGCAGTAATCTCCCCGAGTTGCTAATGAATTGGCCCTATGTGACCTACTTGGATATCCCATTCTACACTGGGAATATAATTTTCACCCCATGAGATGTATAGGGGACTCTATAATGATAACAATCAAGGTGGGGTTGATATGATACTAACTCATCTATACCTTTAATTAGGTCAATTCCTAACTTATCTCGTATATAGAGATCCCATAAAAAATGAAACTCCCCAACCTCGATGGAACACCCCTTGAAAAAAAAGATGTCTCTTGACCATACCCCCAAAGGTATATATATTTTCATAACCCCGCTCATGAACTCGACCACTAGGATCAGACCATTTCCATGTTGTGTATATAAAAAATAATGAGGGGAATCAGTATCGAATAATTCAGTAGAAAAAGTCAAATATAGAAGAATAGTACATCAATCTATCGATGGTCTGGCCTCACTAACCATAAGTATAGTTTGAACTACATAAAACTACCTTACATCTCTTCCTGGTGATTTATTCTAAGTACCATGAGCTACACCACATTGCTGATACATGAGATATTAACTAGAATTAAAATTTACATTTCCTCTACAGCCATGGATAGTAGAAATCTAATAGGCAGTTTGGAATGGTGTAGAAGATCCCCTTCCCATAATATGTTTCTATCAAGTTTTCATATCATTACTCATTAGTTGTGGGTTCCTATAGAACCACTAAAAATTTCCCATCCTTCTTAAATATTTTAACTCTGCCAATGGTCAAGGAAAATGTCTACAAAATGGTAATGGCCTACCTCACTGATGAAAAATCACTCGGGTACGATTTCGAGTAACTTATCATTCCACTTGTCCACTCTTATTTCACATGATCTGATCAACATTATCATAACGATGATTCCAACCTCAGGAAGACATACCACTTGATCGTCTAGCTGAAACAACCTTACCTCAAGTGGAATCTTCCTTCGGGTTCCCCTAAGATACTAGAGCCTAGTCTGCCACTTCAAAAAACTTTTTCATCTCAAATGAATTAACTTCGGACTTAATATCACATTTAATTGCATATTGTAAACGACTATGGATAGCTATCTCATCCACTTAAAGTTCTGGATAAAATCAATTCAAGTCAGTAAAGCATCCAGCATAGTCCATCACTAACATACTCCCCTGAGTCAACCACATGAACTCATCTTCTCTATACTATGTCAGTGTCTCTGGATAAAAGTGACACATGAAATTATTCCAAAATACCATCCATGATATAAAATCTCTCTACCTATTACTTTCAAGAACATCCCACAATTTATTCACTAATCCTCATTGAATATAAGCATCTAACTAGACCCTCTTTTCAATTGGAGTCTTTTAATGTTCAAGTATAGTCTTAATGGATGCAATCCAGAACTATGATGCCTTCAGTCCACTCTCTCTGGTGAAAGTTGGATTATGTTGTAATTGAAACTCCCATGTAAAGTCAAACATAATCTTCAAAACCCTCTTTGGGACTCTCTAAATAAAATGCATGAAGAGAGTAAATTTCTCACAGAACTACTCTCAAAATCCGTCACCTTTCACTATCGATGCGTTAGTTTTCACTACTAGAGGATCATTTCCATCCATATTCTCATGTCTTCCTATCTGAAAATTTCATCATGGGGTCATGTATCTATAATTAAAAACAAACCCCTTATGTAATATTAAAAAAACATTAACACATTTAACTAGAGGGTTTCATAAAATCTACCCCAATTCATTCCTTATTTTTCCCAACCACATGATCAAAACCAAGGCACTTTCACTACCCTAAACCATCCTATATATAGGTCATGGTTAACAAAGGGTAAACTCATTCTCATTATTCAAGTCTCATTAGACACCTATTTATTCACATCTTGTATCATTTTACCACTTTAAATTTCATATCATTCACCATTTTAAATTCAATTACACAAGCTAGGAAAAACATTTCAATTTCAAAAACCTACCCAAAACCCATTTTCTTATTAGTGCCTAAAATATGATGAATGTAACAATAATTATAGAGTACCTAAAATGAAACTTGCTTGGTCAACTCTCATTCCATTATGGGACACCATCCAAATATCAGAAAAAAATAATCACATCACACAACATTTGCATCACTCGAGGTGAAATGTCATTCAATGGTAACAACACAAAATAGCAACAATAATCCCACCATGGGTGATTGGATTTTACCCTCATACATGGGTTCGCTACTCCCATAAATGATTTTTTAACCAATTACAGACTTATCCTATTATCTTTTCTACCTATACCAAACTTGTAATACAAATGAAAACGAAAACAACGACTCTGATAGAACTTTGTAATTTCCTGAATCGGGTGCCACACATAGGTTTCTTGATCATGTCAGTCACATAACCTTAAGCATGCCTTGTTCTATGAAAAGGGCTATCAACTATTTGTAATAGTATAATATATCAACATTGGGATACTAAACCCTCTTTATCAAAGAATAATTACATTTGAAACAAATAAAAATAACAAAATGATATAATTAAAAACCAAACAACTAGTATCACATGATGACTGAAACAAGAAATTCAATATCCAAACTAAATAGTTGATATGTTTTTAGAACTATGTTTCAAGTGTTAAAGTGCAAAACACAAAATAAATAAAGACACTAATAACTCTCAAGTGGGTCTTGAATCATGTATGGTTCCCTTATCCATGCTTCATATAAACTCATAAATATAACATAGGACTTTTTCCCTTATATTTTCCTGCAAACATATATTCTATTCAGGTATCAATCAGGCAGGCCATGTAGGGTGTGAATATAACATAGAAGGCCACCAACAATAGCTTCTAAAACAATATCAAGTCAATAAAAGTGTATGTAGTTATATAAATAAATACGTACAATGCATAACTAAATATTTATCACATTATCAATTATTATTTAATTAACCACATAAACCCTCAGGTTTCTAAGGATACCTGAATTCTCAATACATGTGTCGGCTCGTGCTAACTTTTAAACCACGTCACAAAAAATATTTTTAGCATGTATGATTTCATTTCACATCATATCACAATTAATCGGAACCATTGTACAATGCCAACTCATGGGAATATAATTTTTTTTCTAATACCCAGTGGGTATTTAGAGACTCTTTCCCTATCCCATTATTCAGTGTCGCCTGGGTATTTGGAGCCTCAGTCCCTATCCCATAATTTCTGTCTCATGTGGGTATTTGGAACCTTAGTACATATCCCAACCCTCAGTATCACTTAGGTATTTGTATCCTCATTCCCTATCTCACACCTCAATATCACTTGTGAATTTGGATACTCAGTCTCGATTCCAAACTCATTTATCACATATGGGTATTTGGAACCTTAGTCTATATCTGACACTCATATATAAGTCAATAAAACATATTTCACAAATACAACATCAATCATGGTTAATAAAAATTAACCTTATGAACACATTTCACATCGTGATATTCCATTTCAACTATCCAAACAAATAATGGTTCAATACATTAACCACAGTTCAGTTTATATAACCCATTTACTCATTAAGAGACAAATAAACCATCTCAAATTTCCCATTATCTATTAATTCATAATAATATTAATTTCCCCAATACACAATCCCAATTTCCATTCAAATACACAATAAAAACATGTGATTAATCAATTAACCAATTAATTAATCAAATTTCACAATCTCAATATCCCATTTACTAATTCATCGTTTAATTAATCTGATTCAACAATATTAATATCCCATTAATTATTTCATAAATTAGTTAATACAATTACATGATAATAATATATTATTAATTAATTACCAATTAATTAATCCATTTCTAAAATCATAATATCCCATTATATAGTTCCCAATTAATTAATCCAATTTCACAATCATAATATCCCATTACTAAATTCCTTGATTCCATAAATTAATTTTTTTTTATTTATTTATTCAATACAATATTAAATTTTGAAAAATATACATGGAAATTTCATAGCACAAACACACAATTGGAGTTTATGACTATGGGAACCGAAGTTAGACCACCTACCTCAAAATTGATGATGAAGGCACACCGATGGAAATCCCTAATTAAGAAGAATAATCAAGGACACGATGAAGAATGTGATATAGATATAAAAATTATATCCAAGATCAAATGAATCAAGATACATTAAACCTATATCAAAACCCTTTATAATAGTGAATAAAATACTCCTCTTATATCTATAAAGTGGAGATAGAGGGAGATATATTCAAGAAGAAACCACATACCGAAGAGGTGCAGATTCATCAATGGATCTTCGGTTCACCCTGAATAGAGGTTGTAAAGCCTTGTAATTCATCTGAAATCCTCCAATAATTAAAAAAATTAGGTCCGAGATAGAGTCAATTTTGGGTTAATCCCTGGGTTTCATGTTTTTTTAATCTAATTTTTGGTGGTTTAAAATCTTACAGACACAGTTTCATGTAGAGGGCACATATTTTCCCCTAACCATGTGCCCTACCAGGGAACCTCACCTAGGGGTGTCACAATTTTACTCATAAGAGGGTTCATGGTTTGAAAAATCATGTTTCATCTAGGTGAATCCCCTATTCCAAGGCTCCCATGGTTTTTCTGGTTGGGGCACACAGTTTGGAAAAATTTTGCGCAAATCATGAACTGCCCCTCTCCCTTCCAAAAACATCCAAATTTCAACCCAAAAAAACCAATTTAAAACCCAAAAATTATATACTATAAAAAAATATAACTCAAAAATGAGATCTATACATCTATCAAAATGATCATGACCTTACATTATTTATATTTTGATCACATAAAAACCATTTCAAATGTTTCTTACTTCATGCATTATGTTGTCTGTAGTGGATTTCCTTAACTTAATTTCCATTATCTGATTCATAATGATTATTATTGAACAAATTTCATCTAATTTGAATTATTTTATCCTATTATTGTATAAAATTTTAATTCCACTTTCATTTCTATGGATTTATATTTCTTTCTCAATAACTCCTTTATGAATGATTGTTAATTTAAATTTTTTGATATTAATAATGGATTCTCACCTCAATTTTAATTTTTTGTGACTTATAAATAATCATTATATGTTTAATTTATTGGGGTTTACATACCTTCCATGTATTTATAGTTATATTTTATTCATTAAATTCACTGGATATGAATATCCATATTTTTTTATACCATTAATGGGTTTATGATATGAATGATAAAATTTTATAAAGAGAATTATTGATTAGACTTATTTTCTTGATTTATAATGTTTCGTATTTGACAATGGGTTAAAAATATGGTTGCATTATTTTATATAGTGATATAATAATTTTTTTTCACCTCCTCTTCTAGGGAATTTCATTTATGGATTTCTTTCTTTAACAATGTTTATAATATTTATAATAATAATCACTATCACAAAAATAGATCTACATATTTCATATTAATGTTCAATCATCCCGTCGATTTTTTCCTTTATTAAATTTAAATAAAAAAAATTTAATTTATAATGGTCTAAAAATTTCCCTTTATGAATTTTTGAATAAAATATTTATCACTCTATTTATGACATGTTTTTCAAAATAATATGTTTTTAAAACTGTGGAAAATTATTATCCATTGCCATTTTATATTTTATTTTTCATTAAAAATGTTATTTTTAAAACCCTTTATTTATTTTACAATGATAAATTATTGAAAATCCTTTTTAAATTGAATTTTTTTCAAAATATTTCACTTCACAATTTTGAAAATGGTTTTTGAAAGTGACTCATAACATCATATTTTATAACTAGTGTTAAAATATTTTATAAAAACATATTTATGATTTAATTAATCAATATGATAATTATTATTTAGGATTCTTCAATCCCAATTTTTAAAATGGATTTAAAAATTATTTTAATTAATGATTTGGAAAATAAAAAAAAATTGTTTTATTTTTTGTATGTAAAAAAATTGATTTTTAATTAGCGGTTACTGATTTTAAAAAAGATTTCAAAGCATTGTGTTTTTAGTGGGTAATTATTTAGTGTTTTTAAAAATTCCCAATGAATGTTTGGAATGAAGATTTTGTTTATAATTTATTTATAAAAACATTTTTTGGTTTTAAAGGGTGATTTTTAAAATTATTTGTAAATATTTGAGTATTTCTTTTTATAGAAAACGTTTTAATGAAGTTTCCATGAATTTTAGAAAGGGGATATTATTCTTATTTTTTAAGTTATTTATTTAATAATTTCTAAAGGTTGGTTTACATTTATGTCAACATAATTTGATTTTTCTTATGTTATAATTTGGAAATGTTATTCTGATACCATCCTCATTAGTTTTCTAGTTTTCTTATGAAATTCTATATGAATGTATTCATGGAACTTTTCTTTTTTCTATGGGTTAATTAACTATTGGTTGAGATATGAATAAATAATTTTGTTGGTAACACCTATGTGTAGATGATTTATGGTGGGAGTCATATAGCTCCTTCAAAATCATTGGATTATGTTTTATATTTCAAGATATCAAAGTGGGTACACTACTACTTTCCCAAGCCTAAAAAGATAAACATACAGTATCCCATTATAAAAAGGGTACATGGGTAGCAACCCAATACAATGAGGGTACACATGTAGTAACCCAATCCCAAGAGGGTACACGGGTATTATCCCAAGACCAATAATGAACATGGGTAGAATTTCAAGTTTATATGGTTACATAGGTAGTAGCCCAAGCCCATAAGGGTACATGGGATTTCACCCTAAGCCTAAGAGGGTAAACAATTTATTAGGATAAGCCCACTATGTTATGAGAATCAAGTAGCAATGATTTTTTCATTAGGTTTTTATTTATTGTTCTTTTTATTATTCCAAATTTTTATAATATATTCTTATGTTATACATTTATGTCTAAGGTTTATTTTCTCACGTTTCTACATTCCTTTAACATGGTATATGTTTGATCATTTCAGACAACATATAATTCTATTATGTCCTATATTAAAATATTATTATTCTATGTTATTTTTAAGAATATATTTCTTAAATTCTAGTGATTTCTCATACATCTATAATATAAACCATGAATAAATACTATATTTTTTTCCCTTATAGATCTTTTGACCTCACTTTTTCTTATTTTAACATTCCCTAGTTTATGATAATGAGTATACCTTATGAGTAGTCTTGAAGGTAGTCAATTGTAGTTCTATTATGGAGAAATTTTCATGAGTATCATGAAATGATTTTATATGTAGTGGAATCTCAAATATTTTAATCCTTATATTATTAGTATTGTGTAATTATATATGAGAAGAAATGTTTAATTTAAGGAAATGATGTAAAACAAATATTGGTTCTTCTAACTTTTTATCAAATCCTAAATTTATGTAAGGTTTTCTTAACACCAGATCCTAGAGTGTTATCTTGGGGAACCTCAATTAATATCTAAGAATGTTTAGTTATTTTTTAATATTAGTTTAGTTATTTTTAGTGATTAAGATGAGAGATATTTGGAAAAAATAATAGGGACATGAAAAATTTAGGATAAAATCCAATAATTTTTGTAAACTTTTAGTATGTGGTTTTCCTATAAATTGCATCCTAGTATAGATACTGTAAAGTGGATGTAGTTTTTTATAGATGAATATCAGGGTAATCTTCCCAAAACATATAGTTGTGTATCAAATTGATCTTCACTCATTGAAAGATAAGTGGAACTAAGACTGAACAACTGGGTAGACACTCATAGGATATATGATTAAGTTAATTCATTATGAAACATTATAATCGATTAAAATTTAATTTTTGGATATGAAATATAACTAATTAGGTTTAAAAAATAATAGTAAAATTACCTTGGAAAACCCAAGATAAACTGAAGGAGTTATATTTTGATCCAATCGTATCATAGTTGAACTAAAAATATCATTTTTTTAAATGAAGGATTCATTGGAGAAGACATTATAGGATTGAGTATTAACATTAATAAGATAATTTAATATGATTTTATTTAATTTTACCATAACAAATTTTTTTTTTTTGGTTTATTTTCATATTTAGGATCATGAAAATGAATTTGTGAAAGGTATGTCTCCAGAAACTCATAAGACATAAATCTAAGGAGGAAAATTTGAAACAAATTGTGTTGAGTATAAATATATTAATATTATAAAAGGTTGGATATATTTTTTATTCATGCATTGTATAAAATTGTTGATATCTCAAAATAAAATATAAATTGAGTGTCTAATAGATCCCACAAATTCTTTTATTAATAAGCAAGAACACAAATTATGATAATGAAATTTATTTAAGGGGGATAATGTAAGGCTCCAAAAATTTTACTATATTAATTTCATTTAAATAAATTCAATTTATTTGATAGATTTCTCCACATAAAACACAAAACTAAAAAGAGTTTAAAAAAATAAAATGAATATTATTAAGATAATTTTAATAATGATAAAACCACTAGTAAATAAATATATATTACTCAACTAAATTTTTTATATTTATAATTTAATATTAAAATGTATTTTTCATTATTAGATAACTATTTTATAAAACTTTTATGTATTTTATCATAATAAATTAAATTAACCACTTCTAAAATATTTTTATTGTTTAAATAATCTGCTAACATTTCTTAAATAATAAATTGATATAAAATAAACATAAAAAAATTTAAAATACCATTTTCCAATAGAAAAATTAATTATATATTTTATCATTTAAAAACTATATTTATAAATTTTAGATATTAAATTTCAAAAAATAAATAATATTTTTTAATTAATCATGTCAATTTTACATTAGGTTTTATTTTTTTATTTTTCTGAAATAGTGAATTTTTAGATGAATAATGAAAAATACATTTTTCACTGATACCATAGCATTTAAGACCATATCATGATGTAAATACGAAATAGAAATTTAAAGAAATGAATAAATTTTTTAGGGATTAAAAAAAATTAATTAAAACTAAAATGATAAATTTAAAAAACACATGTTTAAAATTTTTAAAACTTGAGTAATATTTTACTCTAATAAAAAGTCTTTTTAGTCTTTTTATTTCAACTAAACTTCCAAAATATGGAATTTAAATTATTTTGAAAGAAAAAAATCTTATATTTCAAATTAAAAACCAATTAATATCATGGAAATAAAAAACCTTTAATTTATTAATTTAATCATAGTTTTTTAGTATACAAATATACTTTTTTTAATTAGTTTTTATAATTTATATACACAAAAATATAAATTATTTTATATCACCCATAGAAATTTTACTTGAGAAAAAATATATATATTTCATATTAAGTCATTTTATTCAAATAATTATATATGTTCCTTTTTATATTTCTTCATTAAATGTAAATTATTAGTTAAAATTAGTTACCATGATAACGACCCAAAAAAGGTAAATGTTAAAATTATAAGATTACAAGGATTAAAAACATGTTAAAACAAGTGTTAAAATTAATGTTTGAAGATTTAATGGCCTTAAACCATTCTATTCTACCTTATGGTTCATTATTTGATAGATTTAACATTTAAATAGTGACTTTCCATTTATATTATTAAAAAATGTCACTCCTCTCCCTTTTCAATTAATCCATCACCACCCCACTTTTCCTCAATTACAAATACCCTTATATTTTACCAAAATATTCATAAATAAATCCATAAAACTCATAACCACATATTATAGATTATGGTCTTTTAAAAATACCACCCCTTAAGTCCTTAATCCAATTTGCTCTGGAGTTCTTCCAAGGAGTATAGTCAAATTCTCATTTACTACTTTTCCAGTGATTTTCCTTCTTTTATTCTTCAACCTCCTCTTAATCTATCCTATATATTTCTAAATATTTACATTAATATCATAAGTATAATTCAATATTGTTATTTTTATGGTATAAATATTTTTTACCTTCCTCCCAAACATTCGGAAAACGAAAACATCGCATATCTTATGTGCGGATTATGGCCTTTATAAGCAACATGATCAGTTTTTCATTATATACATGGATTTATAGTAAAAAATTGGTATTTAATAGATTAATAATATATTTATAAAATTATTAATATTATAAAATCATAAATCATTCCCTATATTTCTTCTATTATGTGGAAACAAACAAGTCATCCATGCGTATGTATGGACTATTGACTACACAAAAGTGGTGTGTTTCATTTTTAATCCAGTACTATACTCTTTATAAAACTCTTTCCAACTATAATCCACTAACACAACAAAAATATATAAATTCATTTTCTTTATTCATAATGATATGTTTCCAAAATAATCACTTTCTTAATATACTCAACCATATATTATAGCTAGTTATGGGTTTGGTTGGTTTAACCACATAATTAAACAATTATATAAATTTATATCATGGATAATGATAGAAACATACCTAAATTTTTTATTATACATTAAATATAAAATAATTCTTGTTATATGGTTTTGGAAAAGTTTTATTAATATTTAAATTATTATTTTTGTACGACCTATTTTTTTGTTAAAAATTACCTAAATAAGCTCATCATGAACTTAATCATCATAAATCATTACTAAAATTCATATGAAATGAAATCATAATATTATAAATAATTATAAAAAATATATTCCAACACCTTTTTAAATTATTATTTTTATAAGACCCATTTTTTGTTAAAAATTACCTAAATAAGCTCATCATGAACTTAATCATCATAAATAATTTCTAAAATTCATATGAAATGAAATAATAATATTATAAAAAATTATAAAAAATACATTCCAATACCTTTAATTAAATAAATATAATGAACTTTTAATATAAAAAATTAATTGACACTACAATTATGAAAATAGAACAAAAAAATCGAATCTAATTACATTAAAGGATGAAAATAATATATAACTAACTAATATATTTATTATAAATGATTATAAGTTATATTTATAAAGATTATATATTTTAATAAGATTCTAAAATAGTTTATTACTATTGTTAATTATTTTATACAAGAGTTTTGTTCATGTTTAGCAAGGTGAGATTACTTGTAAGGGTGTTTCTTTACTCAATACCCTTTCATTGAGTGATAATGTTTCTTATTAAACATTATTTTAATAAGTTTAATAAATTCATTATTAGGTTCTTATTATGTTTTATTTATACTTTTATTATGGGGATATAAATTTCCATCACATAAATTCTCTTTAAAATGATTCTTAATTCATTAATTATAATCGAATTAATGGTTTGTAAATACATAATTTCATTTATTTGATTAATACTTATTATTCTTGAACACATATCCTCACATGATAATTATTTTATCCTGTTATTGAATATAATTTTATTTCAACTTTAATTCCTATATATTTTCCATTCTTTCTCATGAACTCCTTTTTGAAGGAGTGCTACTTAATGTAAGTTGATATTTATATGGGATTCTCTCATGATTTTCATTCTTTTAGACATGTTTCACATTCACTATTTCATTAATTTCTTGTGGGGTATATACATCCCATGTATGAATTATTTTTTATTTTTTTATTAAATTAGACATATTTTAAATTTAATCTTATCTTATAAATTTCATGGATTTTTTATTCTAAAGATAATAAAATTATATGTGGTTTTATTGATTCTACTTTTTTCATGGTTTTTAATTATAAATATTTGCTTATGGTTTTAGAAGATGGATTTCCTTATTATATAGTCATATTAAGAATAATTTTATCTATTTCTAGGTAACTTCATCGATGTATTTTCCTTAATAAAATTTAATGATGTTAAGAATATTTCCCATTTTCACCAAATAAGCTCTTTCTATTCCATATCCCTCTTCATAGTACCTCCCAATGGTCTCCTTTATATCATTGAAATAAAAATACATTTTATTTTTTGGGAAAATTAAATTTACCTCAATATCTTTTCAATTGAGAAATTTATTACACTGTTTATAATATGGCGTTCAATAAATTAATTTAAAAAATATATTAAAATTGATTTATTTTCATAATTGTTCATTTTATCTTCAATTAGAAATATTATTTGGAGAAAAATTAATTCTTTTATGGGGATAAATTATTGAGGATTCATTTTAAAAGTAATGGCTTCCAAAAAAATAATACACCTTTTTTAAAATCACTTTTTAATGTCATATGTAACATTTCCTTTTATAGAAATGGTAAGACAATTTTATAAAAACACATTTAGGGTTTCTTTCTCCATCATAAGAATTGTTCTTTATAAAGCTTCATTTAAATTTTCTATATTGGTTTTCCAAATTATTTTTGTTAATGATTTTGAAAATAAATGGAAATGTTGTTATTTTTTAGACATAACAGGGTGATTTTAAAATGGATTTTAAAGGATTGTGTTTTTAAGAATAAATTCTTCCGTACTATTATGCTTTCTCAATGAAAATAATAAAATAATTATTATTTTATATTTTTTTCCCACAACCCATTTTGGTTTCAATGGGTAAATTTTAAAATGATTTTTCTAGTTCAAATTATTTTTTTGTAATGAAAATATTTTTAAGGTGTTTCCAAGAATTTAAAAAATGGACAATTATTCTTGTTCTTTTATGTGATTTATCTAATATTTTTAAAATTTTATTTTACTAATATGTCAATATAATTTCAGATTTATTATGTTATATATAAAAAATATTCTTATGTTACCATCCTCATTATTTCTCTAGATATATTATGTAATGTTCTATGAATGTA
Source organism: Viscum album (assembly GCA_963277665.1). Lineage (NCBI taxonomy): Eukaryota > Viridiplantae > Streptophyta > Magnoliopsida > Santalales > Viscaceae > Viscum > Viscum album. The sequence continues at coordinate 709,909,825 of OY728142.1, forward strand.
TTTATGAAACATTTCTCTTTTCCCTATTTCAAATAACTGGTGTATGAGATATTAATTATTCATTAAAATTGTCACACATATGGATGGTTGATTTATGTTTGGGGACCTATATCACCCTCCAATTAATTTTTAGAAGTTTTATATCTCATAAGATCAATGAAGGTACATGAGTAGTATCATAATTTTATGAATTTATTAGGTAGTAGCTTAAGACTAATAAGGTAAATGGATAGTATCCCAAGCCCAATATGGTACATAAGTTGTAAGAAAATTCTTATAGGTTATATAATTTTTATCCCAATCACAATAGGATATATGATTTTTCATTCCATGGAAAATAGGTTACATGGTTTATCAGCTAAATACCTATATTTTATGGGAATCAAGTATCAATTCCTCATCCTCTAGGTTATGGTTTTTTATTATTTTTCTTATGTCATATTTTTATATTATATGATGATGTTATGCAATCATGGATCATTTTTATTGTCTCATGTTTCCATATTCCTATGACATGATAAATATTTGATAATTTGATACTATAGGTCATTGTATTATATATTGTGGAAAATATCATTATTATATCTTCTTCTTAATAATATGTTTCTTCAATAACCTTGATTTATCATTTTCCTTAGATATAACCATTGATGAAATATTGATTATTTTTCATTAATGATCTTTTATTATCACCCTTTTTTTATTTTTCCATTCCCCATGTTATGAAGTTGAGTGTAACTTAGGAGAAATATAGTAGGGGCTCTAGTACTGTTTGATTATAGATAAATATTAATGAGTATAGAAAAATATGTTTCTAATGATGACAAATCTCAAAATCATTAAACCTTTTTTCAAAGGAATTTTCAATTATTTTTTATATATAATGTTTAATTATTGGAAATGATGTAAAATAAATATTGGTTCATCTAACTTTAATAAGATATTGAAAGAATGTTTTTTTAACACTAGATATTATTGAGAAGATTTGGGGTAGAGTAATTTTAAAAAAATAGAAGAGGAATATAACCACAAATAGATTAAAAGACCATGAATGGGAAATATTTATCAAATTAGTTTACCTTAAATATCATGATACCACCAAAAACCATAAGATAGAGAAAAATTAATAGAAATATATTATTCATTTTGGGATACAAATAATAAAATGTCATAAATGAAACTTAGAAAAGTATTTGAGGTTATATATATTGGGGAAAAAGGTATGTATGGTCATTGGATAGATAGTAATTAGATGTATGGTCATTGGGTATACATTTATCTAATAATTATGTTGGATATTTTATATTTCAAATTGGACAATTTTATAAAATAATATATTTGGGATTAAAATAGAATGAAATAAAAATAAAATAGTAAAATAAAAAGATACCAATTCATTTTAGAAATTATCTATTATTTTAAAGAAATTTTTTTCCTACATAATTAAGTATTAATTAAATTTATTTATTTTAAAGAATAATTTTAATAAAATATAGTGGAAATATTCAAGTAATGACTTGAAAAATAATTAAATAAAATCTAATAAATATTTAAGGAATTATATGGAATATAAATTTTATGATTCATTGCTAAAGGATTATTTTTTGTTTAAAACACTATTCTAATATATATTGTATGTTTGTATAAAAAAGATAAATTTTTCAATTTTATAGTATATAATTTAAAAAAATAATTATATATATATATAGATAATTATATAATTAACATTCCTTGAATGATAAGTAATTTGAAAGAAATTTTGTTAAAATCATTTAATGTTTAACACTATACTTCTCTAGGGATTGTTTCTTATACACTATAAATTTTTATATGGAAATAAATATTTATCTCTTATTTAAAGCGGAATCTAATAAAATGGATTTCATATTTTGAATCACTATGTTAAAATTATGTAATATTTTAAATTCAATTTTTTTGCATGAAAACAATTTTCCAATATAAAAAATGTGTTATCACGATAAATGTAATATGAGGTAAAAGACATAAATATAAGTATAAAATCATAAAATATCTAAAAAATTATCTCTATACTATTTTTATGAGGATATTAATGGACCACCTCCATTAATTTTTCACTTTGGATCCACATTACTTATAAAATGACATTTATTTCTCATTAATGAATGGGTATTTTGGAAAATGACACTCAAACTCACCTATAAAGGTACCCCTATTGTACCCACATAAAACTAAAATTTGAAATAATTTTTATATTTATTATCTACCCAAATTATATAATTTAAATCCTTATTACATGTTTAGAAGCTTTTGGTCAAATCTGGGAGGCCCAAATCAATCATTTCAAAGAGACCTGTTTCTTGGAGTGAATTCATCAAAGTATGTATATAGTTGATCACTATATTTTTACATTTTTATTTACATATAATCTATTATGTATCCACTTTAACCACTATAATTATGTATTGTTAACATAATTATAATTATTTAAAAATTATTTTGTAGTAATATATCTCTAGACTTTTACTCATTTCTAAGAATAAAAAGTTCTTGTTTGAGCTTATTCAACCACTTACATGAATGATAAGATACTATCTTCAATGTTTCCAATATGAATGAGTATGAAGAAATTAATTAAACTAATATATGATATTAGAGACTAATTTCTATTATTAATATGTTACAATAAAAGAGATAGAATAAATAATTATCATTATAACGTAATACATTTTTATCGATAAGAGAAATGAAACATTCTCATTCTGAATTACATTATCATGAATTATACACATACCATCCTTCAAATGAACATGGTATTGACTATATAGTTTCAACATAATTATTAACTAACTTAGGTAATCTAGAAATTATGAAAGATTTGTCCATGGATGATCATCAACAACCCTATTATAAAACATTTACAAAAAAATCAAAATTATTAATGCTCGATGATGAAAACAAAAGTTAATTACCAAATATATGTAAAATAAATTATGAAAATTGATTAATAATTCAATTAATATGTGGGAAGAATTTTATAAAATAATTAATTTGAAAGAGAAATTTTATTATAAATGAGTTTAAAGTGATTTCATTTAATTAGGGAGTAAAGTTATATATCTCTCTCCTAATAATTATTTTTATACTATTGAATAAAAAGGATACAACTATGGAAAAAACATGTTCATAGCCTAAAGAACATTACCATTTTTTATATCCATAGTCAATCTCACAATGTCCCTTATTTTTATGTAAATATGGGTATGTTACATGATATACTATATTTTTTGGAGCATCCCATAGCAGTATAGATATAAGAACTAGCACGAATTGTGCCTATAGAATTATAGAAATAGGTCAGGCGTGTGGTTATAAGTATAGTTTCACAACCCATTACAATGGTGATAAGTTTACTATATTTAGAAAAACTTTTTCCATAAAAATATTAATAAATCTTGAAAACACATCTAATAGTATAACAAAACATCATAAAATTTATACTGTAGTATAATCTAATCATCCAAAATTATAAATTTCATTTCCATAAAAAATGACGCTCAAAATTAGTATCATTATTATCATAAAACTTTTTACAATATTCACCACCATAATCATCAAAATATCATTAAAACACTAATATCATTACAATAATAACCATAAAAAAACTCTTACTCTATCATAGCTATAAAAATCATAGTTATAACCATCATCATATATTCATAAATTATTAGTTGGAGAACATAAACTCGAATAAACATGGTATTTTATCATAAAATATCAATCAATCACCCTCACACTATATAATAGAAGTAATAAAGAAGGAAAATATATTAATTTCATGATCTATTCATTTATTTTCTTTTGAAGTTGATAATTTTCTTTTTTTCATATCTTTTATCTATTGGTTTCATTAATTTGTTCATCTACAACTATATAAAAATTATGTACAAAGAAATTTTTCAAGAAGACAAGTATTTTGATTTTATAATTTTATTCATATGTTAAAATCATCTCTTTACTCAATTATCATATCCTAATACTAAATTTAGATGATTCATTGGGTCACAATTTTTTGTTCATTTTATTCGGGTTCAACAAAAGCATTATTTTGAATAATATAATACATTAATTAAAATGATAAAATAATTTAAAGAATTAAATTTCATCAAAAAAATTAAAATTAAAATATAAAAAAATTTATTCTTAGGTTTTCCAATTTTAAGAATTACTATCTTTTTATGTACTACTTATCGATAATAATGTATATCTTAGAAGAGACCCCCAATATTCAATAAATTTTTCTATGAACAAAAAAAGAAATAGAGAAGCATTGGATAATTCATCTTTGTAACCCAAAAATAGTTCCTTTCATATATAAATTATCCATCTAATTTAAAACATAAATTTCCTCCTACTAAAATATAATATTAGAATTAGGTACCAAATAAATAACAAAAATAATAATATCATAAAAGGAATTAAATTCCAAAAAAAAAGAAACCTGAAAAAATAATAGTATCTTTAACGAGTTAACAAAATTTTAAATAAAACATCTTACTACCAATATAATATGTTGATATATGATATATTTATTTAAAATTAGTTAAAATTTTATTTATACATGTATCTTGTATTCTTTAATATAATTCAATAAATAATTTTCATGGTTGTTTTCAAATCAAAGTCATATAAATTGTTTTGATGATTTATAATATTTTAAGAAGATAATATTAATATTTCAGTTCTATTATTATTCAAAAATTTCATATATTTATTAATAAACACATTTTACTTATTATATTTTTTCTTCCAAGGATCATTAAATATTGTGGGGTAATGGATGGGTTAGGTAATTGGTGGGCTTGGTAGAATTCATGGTTTAGGTAAATTCATTAGATTTTTATTTTCATTGTTTTAGATCAATATATGTTTTTTGGATCAATTATTGTAGTATTATTTCAGTTCCATTCAGTTTGGGTGTGGTAACATATGTTTAGTCCATTTTAGGGCAATAAAATTTTGTTTCATTTAATTTACACTGATTCAATTTATATGGTTTAGTTCAATTAATTAGAGTATTTTTTATTTGATTTAGATAAATTCATCTTTTTTTATTTAATTAAATTAAATATATTTTTTATAATTTTGGTTACTTCAGTTAGGGCCCTATTAATTTATTTCTATCTCGTTGATTTTAGTTGATATAGGAAAGAGATTGTTGTTTAAGAAAAATTTTGTTTTTAACTTTCTGATATAAAATTTTTTTCTACAACAACACCACTGATGTTTCTTAAAATGAAAAAAATGTTTAAAATTAAAATTCCAATAATGATTTATATGTTTGAAATTTGGTTTTTTGTAAAAATGACATGAATTTAAGTTCAAAAATTTGTGTTATATTCTGTTCTAATATGTTATAATGATTATGTTATGATAGTTAGCTAGTATAGTTTTTATGAATATTTAATTCATATTTTGGGTATCATAGAAGATTTATATTTTGTTAAAACCCATTTTTTACTATGTAATGGTAGGAATATTTTTTATTAGACCAATGGTTTGAGTCTAATATATTTTGAAATTAAATTAAATCACTCCCTATAATAAATTCATAAATCGGTGATTGTTTATTGGAGGTGATTTAATATAAGCATCTCTAATCAAATAAAGGAATGTTTCCATCATTTTATTAGGGTTTTTTACATTTTGACCACTATAATTATTTATTAGTTGAGTTATTCTATATAATTTGAACCAAATATGTTTTTGGTGGTTTTAATTTAATGAAATGATGTTAATAAGTAAGGTATAAATAGTTTGTCCTGTGTTATTTCTCCCCTATCTATTAAATTACAAACCAAACACCATTTTATTCATCTCTAATGAAGAGCCTATGATGCCTCCTCCCCTACACAATATTCTAATGGTAAGCCTCTAAAACCTCCTCCCATTCATGATGTCTTATTGAATAGAATCCCTTTATATGAACCTCTAAAGAAATACTCCCCTCACTTTGATTCCATTATTAAGTTAAATATATAAAAAAAGCTGGTTGATTCTTATAGTGTCAAGTTTCAATGTGAATTTTTGTATTCATGATTCTATTTTGATATATATTTTTTATTTTCCAATTATATGAGAATGTATAAGATTATTTCACACCATCAAAATTATGAATGGTAATTATAGCCTAGTTGTTCTAACCTATTGGGTATGATACAATGGCATCCTGCATAATCCATTATAGGATGTGTTAAAGTAATTTTCAAATAATATTTTTATGGTAAATTATTTGATTATGGGAGTCAGTTAAACATGGGGAGTCAGTTCCACATGGAGGTTAGTGTTTGGGTGAAGTCATTTAAAGATTTTAGTGGTCTGTTACAGTGGATTCACATGGTAAATCCATATGCATTCACCTATGATTTCTACTCAAGAATAATAAAATTTTATCCTCATTAAATGTTTACACCACCCTAAATATTTTTATATTGATCATTTCTATTTCATAAACCTTATAGGTTATTTGGGTTATTTAAAACCGTGTAGATATTTTATTTCTTATTGATTTCATTCTATTTTTTGGATTGTTTTACCTCAACGTATTCCATTATTATATTCTGTCACACCTAGTATCTTTGAGGAAAAAATAGAACATGCCAATCATAGTAATAATTCTTCTGAATTTAGATAAATTATTTGTATCATAAATTAGACATTCATTAAAAATAAGAAATGGAAGCATGGATATTACCCTTATATTTTACTTTTAGATTGGTTTATATAAAAATGTTTTTATTTATCTTCACCCAAAAGATAAGTAAACTTATTTACTTATCTTTTTTTCATGAATATTATTGAATTTTTATATTTGAATTTATAAATGTGTGATTCTCAATTATATTATTATGAAAATTATTTATACATTTCATTAAGATATTATTTTATATAAAATTTAAAATATTTTCCATTGATTATTAATGTTTCAAATAATAAAATATTCCTTGAAAATTGGTTGAGATGTTTTGTTCTAACATAGATTTTCAAATAGATTGATTGGTTTTGCTGATCTCTTTTATATTGTACATTATTCTTCATATATAAATTCTAGTTTATAAATTTAATTATTGGTTACGTTTTTATATAATTCAAGTATTGAAAAGTTAATATTCTGTTTCACCTATATATAATTAGTACCCTTTTATTTTTATTTTTTATTTACTATATATGTTTTTCAAAAACTGTTTATACCAATTGTTTTATTTTTTTAAAACTAAAAATTGAATGTATACAATTATCTAAATGTATTTATTTAACATAATTCTATATATTTATATCATATATAAACTATATGTCAGTTGTTATAATTCTACATGTGTATATAATTTTGAAATTTTAGTAATTGGTATATAATTCCAAAAAAGGAAATATGTAGTTGAATTTTCAATTATTTATATGGACATTTTTTATTTGTAATCAATGTATTTTTCTCAGAAAACCCATAGGATATTTGTTCATCATTATATACCTAATGATGAATTATTTGATTGTATCTTCATTCATCATTTAACTCATATTTTTTTCTATTTATAATTCAAGAATTTTATTAATCAAAGTATATCATTTTCAAATAATTTTCTTGTTTCCATCATATATCATGTTATAAAATGTTGAACCTTCTAATTGGTTTTATAAATTCCATGAACAAAATGATTTAACAGTACTATATGATCTTTCACAGCCCCTGTAATGTAGGATGGACCATATGATATGATACCAATTACATTAGGTATTCTCTCTACATGATTTTATCTCTCCTTTTCTCCATTTAATGAAATCTTATATGCTTCCATGTTCATCTAACATTCTCCATACTTCTAGTGTATCACCTTATTTTATAGGGATGATAGGGGGATTCGATAAAGAAATTGAGGATCATTCATTATCTAAGCATATTTTTCCAATGCTACCATCATGAGTCCACTAGAGGGTGTCAATTATTGTTATTTAATTTTTTATTTGAAAAAACAATTTATTACATATGTATCAAAATATTTATTTTCTTTATTAAATAGTTTCTGATAATAATAATATAGATAAAAATATAAATACTTTATATGTTTTGAGGTGGAACAGTTTTAAATTATTTATTCCATTGGACATGTTTGGGGTACCTACAGATAATGCTATGGGGTTATATAGGTAGATCGTGGACCAGTTTTTATGTGAGAAAATATCTCTCCCCATCACATATCACGACTATAGGTATATTCCTTCCAATTAAAAAAATATATATTCTTTTATAAAAAATTTAATGTAATTTTAAAATATTATTTATACTTTTTTCAATATGGTATTCCAATCAAATGTAAGTCTAATTTTTTCATAGATCTAATATGTATATTATTTTTATTTTTATTTTTATTTTTTGCATGATGCAGTTGTACATCAATGGAATTTTAAGTGTTTTGAGGAAAAGTGGAAGGAATTTCATGACAATATGTGGTGTGAGTTATATGAACCCTCATTGATTCTTCATCAAATGTATCAAAATATACACAAATATATCAATCAATGTTCTTTGAGGAATTTTATCATTCTCATTTTCAAAAGGTATTTGATATTTTCTACTAAATTTATATTTATTTATTAAAAATTATGAATTTTTAATATTAAATTTTTTGACAATAATATTCTAATAAAACTCATCAAATATGGAGAAATAAATTTTCTGATAAAAAATAATTCTAAAAATTTTTCAGGACAATATTAAATAAATTAATATTCATATTATTTTTGAGATATTCCTTTGTGGAATTTTAAGTACTTAAATATTTATATTATTGATTTTTTTATTTAATTATTTTGGTGAAAAAAGTTGGACATGAAGATAATGTAACTAATTTGTAGTTTCATGTACCTAATAAAGATAATGAAACTTATGAAAATGAACATACTATAAAAATTTGGGAAAAAAACTAAATTATAATTTCCTTTTTTGTAAAATTAAATTCTAAAAAATTAACTATAGGAAAAGAATAAATATGAACATGATGACATTGCTACATAGTTGTCATTAGTCTCCCACAAGGATGATATTGTCTAAGTTTTAGTAAAGGATAATGATGGTTATGTTTTATGGATGTGTTCTAAACCGTCCACAAAATGAGTCCTTGGAAGGATCTCATCTTTATTCAATATCCTTCCACCTCCCATGAGTTTGAGTAATGTTATTATTCTTAACCACTTATAGTCACAATATAAAATGTTTATCCTTCAGAATAGAATATAGGAGAATGAGACAAGATTGAAAGCTCAATATGGATATCATGTAATAATGGGGAGTATATTGGTTAACTTTTTCAGGGTATGGATGAAACTTCATTTTTTATTATCCAAAAAAAACACTTTTAATGAAAAAGTGAGAAACCTGAGTTATTTCCTATAACAGGAATCAAAGGAGAAAACATATATATTGAAATACAACTTAAGCCTATTGGAATGATTATCCTTAAAAAGTTTCCTAGAGAAAGAAGTTATTGATGTTTCTAGATCATTATTTACAAGGTCTTAAAATCTACACTGTAGTTTTCCCCATGCATACATGTACTACTCTTGGTTGATTTTTCCTACATTGAAACCTCTTACTAAGACAATATTATTCTTGTTAATACAATCACTTGGTTCTCAATTAGTGTATACCCTAATGGTCCTTTCCATCTTTTTACCAATATATTCTATTAAAGAATTAATCACAAGTGATTCCTCCTCTATTTCTTCTCTTGAATGCAGTAGTAGAACCCATGGTTTCATAGTATCTATGCTTGTATTCTATAAGAAATCCCTAATGGGGTCATCCCCACATTCTGCAGCCTCTGCTCAAAGATAATTTTTATGAATATTGAGAAAACATTCCATCACTGGGACTTGAAACTTCCTGGAAAATCATGTCTCCATTGGTGAAGGTATATATGAATAATCTTTTTATCCTTTCATACCGCCTCACTATACCTTCCTCCTCCTCAAACTATAGACATTTATAACATGAAATTATTTACCATTGTCTCATGAAAACTGACTATATGAATCATCACTAGACTCCTCCCTTAGAATATCATTCTCCATATTGAGAATTTCTGCCCGTTCTGCCTCCTAGGCCGGCCCTTCATTATCTAATCTCTCAAAGCGGTTACACAGCTTAATATTTGGCACCTATCTTCTCGGGCATGACCTTTTCACTGGAATTAGATTATCCTGGGGACCCATGCATCCAATGTTATGAATACTTGTAAAAAAACCTCTACATAAGAAGAATCATTGAAGGCCTTTAAAACTTCCTCAGTGTCTATTTGAGATTCCATAACCCGATTTATACCATTAACAGGGGCCATAACATCTGCAGTAGTAATATTTTTCCAACGAGATTCCACTTTTCTCAAAGAACCTTGCACAGTAGGTATGGCAATACACAAGCCTTCCCTCAAGTAGTGGAAAACATAATAACCCAAGGGATTACTCTCCTGAGAATCTCATTAAACAGCCTTTGGCGAAGCTAACTCAGAAACAGTGTCCAAATGGATCTTCCCAGCTAGAATATTTATAGTCACAGGTCCCTTGCCTCTATCATCAGAAGCCACCACCACATGGCCATCACTTTTCCTAGTACCAAATCTAAAAAATTATATTATATGACTGATTTTCTTACAATAAGAATAGAAATCGCACCACCCCTTAAAATCCATGAACAGTTTCCAATGAAACTCTTCCACAATACATATCCACACATATTCGGTTAGAAATTTTGATACATCAACTTCCCCAAATATTTGAAGATCCACTAGATGACAGACTGAACACCTTCTACTATACGAGTACAAGTACCTTCCCACTAAATTCCAAAACATACACAAGATAGAAGGTTTTTTTAATGGTAAGGTGAGTTTAGGGAAACCTACCCAGATCACCACATATAGGGAGTATCGTTTCATATGAAAGTCAAATGACCACTAAAAGAGATAGAATCTAAAGTCATTGTAGATGTAGGGGGACTGGACCATGACCTATTCAGTTCATCCTTATAAGAAAATTGAATTATCAGATTTCTCTTATCAAGAAGACCAAAAATAGCATGGCCCTTCAAACCCCAAGTCCCGAAAATAAAATTATCTAAGGAATCTACTGAAGGGTGGTATTTAATAAAATGATAAAACTGTTATTTTATTGGATATTTTTTTATTAGTAGTGGATTCAATTATTTACCCTTTAAAAACTACAATTAAATATTTCATAGTTGTAATAACCATTGCATCTAACAGAGGAAATTTCTTTATATGATGTTATACCACTACTCTGTGAGGTAAAAATAATGAAACAGGCATCACTATAGTTTTGGAAGATGTTTTACCCACATCTGTGGTTGATAGAAAATATTTAACCAAAAACTATCATATTTGATATAGTGAAGGATATATCTAGTCCTATTTTTTATATAAAAAATAAGAAAAACCCATCATGTTCATTCTTGTGATAGTTTTTCACATAATTTTATTCACAAATCTGTAATAATTTTATTCAACCACCACTAATTTTATAATATCCATTTTTAACTAATTAGTTATTCATGTAAATGAAGTGGTTCTTTAAATTTCCACATTTTAATATACGTTTCTTAAAACTACTACATTTTTAAAAAATAACCACTTAAAATGTTATTTTTTCTTTAGTGAGGTAATTAATATAATTTTTTATCTATATTTATTAAAATATATGATTTAATGTGTTAATAAAAATTGTTCTATATTTAGTTATTATGTTCAATTTTGAGAATAGGTAATTAATCCCTTTTCTAAAATTCATGAATTTTATAAATAAATAACAATTATTTTCATGTCTTGTTATGATCCTAATTCCAAAAACTTATGTTTGTTTCCATTTTTATTCATTTATATTCCTTTGAATAAGCTAAAATGAAGGTATTATATCGAATTTTATATTTTTTTCACCTATAATTGTATGAATGTTTTTCATGAGTTTAAAAATTAATTTTTAATGTATGTTTTGTCCGAAGTAGGATGGAAATAAGAGTGAATTGACTTTAAAAAATGTATATATTATAATTTAAACTTAAATATAATCTTCAACAATACAACTAAGTAGTAGAAATAAATAGTTAACAAAAAAAAATTGTAGATATTCGTTCAAAAATTAATTTTAAAAGTTCCTATATCTCATTTACTCATTTATTTTAGGGTTCCTCTAATCCATTGACATTTATGGTAGCTAAGTAACCAAAAAATACAGAATTTCACTTTCTTTTTAATTTTTGAAGAAACAAACCAAATACCTCACATTGGTAGAAGTTAGAACATAATAAATATAAAATAAAAAATAGATAGATTTATTTGTTTCATTCCTATTGAATCACACTCTCTAACCTCACATGAATATGAATTCCAAGGGGATATAATAGATACATCAAATGTGGCAGATGGGGATACTAGAAAAGAATAACTAGTGGACTCAAGAGTGTGTAATCATTATGATTTTTATGATGATTTCCCCACCTATTTTTCATGGTATTTAATTATTAATATCTTGTTCATTGAATGATAAATATGTAGAGTCTATTATTTTATTAACCATTACCTTATTTCCATTTTCTGATACTTAATCAATCATATATCAGGTCAACAAAATACTTAAATTTATCCTTATAATTCAAATTCATTATGAACATTACTCTTAATTATTCTAGAAATAATATATAATAACAACCTAGAAACTCTATTCCAGAAATCATGCCTTTGAAAATTATATACATCATAGTTAAGTAATATTATTTTGAAAAATACATCTACATATTCATTATAAAAAATTGTTCTTCCCCTAAAATCATCATTTAAATCATCTCTTATATTTCAATAATTTAAAATCTTTTCTTAAAATGTCTTTTTAGTCTAAATTTCAAAAATAAATTCATCTATATATCGTATTCCATAAAAAACATACAGCCCAATATGAATAAATCCTCTCTCAACCTATTCATAAGAATAAACCACGTTCTAATGTGTTGTGTAAGATTAAAAAAAAATCTTAATATTGACTGTGATTAGAAAATCTAAATCTGGCCCATATGTGAATAAAAATATAAAATTTGTGTATCTTAACTCCCAAAATATTAATATATAACATTAGATTTTACTTTAGAAACATTTAATTATATGTAATATTTTATTTAAAAAAATCTATAATATAAAATTTACTTCTAAACTCTTATCTAACATAAGAATAAATAGTAGTTGTGTAAGGTTTGTAACATTGAAAAAATTCAGAATGAATAATAAATACATAATCATGTAATATTTTTGAATTAAAAAAATAGTCACTGGATACAAGAGAAATATTTCTCTATATATCTTCTGGAATTCTTACATAGCTTATTATTACTTTCTATTATACCCTTGAAAAGTATAATATCTTTCAATATCTAACTATAATCATTTAAAATATCATCATATTCTCGAAATTATTCCATATTTTCTTTTGAATAATTAATTTCCCAAAACATCCTTATATTCTATGATGTTTCTACAACATTTAGATATTCATTTACTCATAAATATGTGTTTTATCATTTGGTAATGTAACTTCCTCATGTCACATCTCATATTTTATTCATGAAACTTCAAGGTATCATTGTTCGCCATATATTCATTTAACATCAATTTGTTATAGTCTATATTATATGAATTTAAATATTATGTATCACATTTGATCTAATCTTAGGAAAAACATTTAATCATATAACTTTGAAATGGTGGCTTTCAAAAATTATTTGATAATTACTTCAACTCAAAAAAAATATCATTTAAATGAAGTCTCTTTTAAATAAAATATAATTAAATAAATAATATGTGAATTGATTAATTTCAAACAAAAATAATCATTACAAAAATTAAACACATATAAAAATAACAAATAAAATGAACGTATACAAAAAATAAGAGGAAATAATTAGAGGGAATATATAATTAAAAAAACACAGAAGAAATAAAAGAGGGAATATGTAATTACAAAAATGAATAAAAAATAAATTAGGGAATATGTAATTATCCAAACACATAATTCAAAGTACCCTAGATCCACTCAACATTCTCTCGATATTTTATTATTAAAAAATATAACCATACTCTCCCCTTTTGTAGAGATAAAAAATATAAGATAATAAATATAGTAATACAATGAAATATAAAATGTAAATATACCCTCCTATTTTAAAAAATAAAATCACTCTAAATATATAACTTCCCTTCACAATATAAAATGATTAATAAGAAAATTAATAATAACAATATTTGACACTAAAAGATATTTACTATAAAATTAGTATAGTAAAAATAAAAAATGCATGTTTAAAGAAAATTTAGTTCCTTGTTAACTCTTACATAAAAATATTACACAAAATTAATTAATAAACTAATATTAAAAATAGAAAGGTACAATCACCCATAACCCAGGATCTTCTTCCTTAAATGATATGGAAGTGAATATTAGTCATGTGAATTCTACCTCAATAAGATATCTAACTACAATGATATATGAAATATATTAAAATAATTGAAAAAGAAATTGCAATGTATTAAATAAGTAATCAGCAGTTTAGTAAAACATGGTAAATTAAAATTAATATTGAATCCAAATTTAAAATCATTTATCAAGTAATAAATTAAATAAAACATATTGTCATGTCCAAAAAATAAATATGATTTAAAATGAGATCAAATTGATATACTTTTATCTAATTTTCAATTGACATCATGTCCATAAACGACTTGAAATATTACTATAGTTATTTATCCCTTAATAAAATAAAAACAATCTTGAGTGATATATTTTTCAAAATTTCATCTAATTGGTGATTGGTCCCAATGAACTCAAAAGAATATCTCTTTTTTGAAATTGATCTATCAAGAAGTGGTGTTTATAGAATTTGTGATTTGTGCATGAGTGTTGAATAATATTTATCAATATAATAAAACCACTAGTATTTTCACACTTAATGTGTGCATTATCATATAAATGGCCATTATCAAATAACATACCATTGTATGAATTCGGTATCTCGATAAATTTTAAATTACAAATATTATTCATTTGGAATAAACATTCCAAGATTCATTATTCATTCAATATATTTAAAATAAATTTAAGATCCTTTATGTGATATTTTTTAGTATTCGGTAAAAAATGAACATAAATAAAAATATTAAATATAATTTTTTTCCTGTTTGTGGTAATGAAAAAAATGATCTCCATCATACCTCAATAAATATTATATACCATCATTTTATTATCTTCATCCCTTGTTATCACACATGATTTACTCATGGGTATACTTTTTTCATTAGCAATACCCTTCCAAAAAATTCATAATAAGTTCCCTATTTTATAATATTTGGATAAGAAAAATGTCATACTTATTTTCATTAATTTCAAAATCAAGAAAAAAATTAATTCTCCCATAAAAAAATTTTCAAATTAAAATCCTATTAAATATCAAAATTAAAAATGAGGAGATTCTTAATAGTACTAAATATTACATCATAAAAATAAATTTTTACAACAAAAATATCATTTAGAAAATACTTTTTTTAAAACTAGATTATTTTTTCCCATTTTGAATTCATTATCAAACTTTTATTTATTTAACCACTCATACCAAGATCAAGGATCTTATTTCAATCTTGGGAGTGATTTTTTTAACTTAAAAAAGTGATTCCTAATTTTGAGTCATCAAAAAAATAAGGACATTCAATATATATATATATATATATATATATATATTAGAAATGAAATCACTTGAGAATGAAATTTTAGCATCAATTTAAAAAAATTAAAAATTAAAATTATAGGTGAATTACAAAGAGAATATAATGGATTATATAAATATATAGAGAATATTTTTCACCATAATTAATATCTAATAATTGGTTATATCCTTTTTCATTATTCATGTCCTTGTTTCTAACTATTTTTTGTTCCTTATATAACTTCTTTCTATAATCCCACTTAGTATCAATATTAATTTGATCATTGAGTCTTTCAAAAAGATTTAAAACATCAATTTTATTGATTTTATTTAATTATTCTTACTTATAATGTACAAAATTTTCATCACTAATGGAATTAAAAATATATTGGTGTTATTGGTGTGAAAAATCTATGCTCTTACTCATTTATAATTTAATTTATTATTTTATTACAATCTTATAAATCACCAATAAAATTTTCAAATAGAAATTTTTTTGATATGTACCATGCCATTTGAAATGGACATGAGGGGGTTTCATCCTAAACATTAAATTCATTAAAAACATGCAAAACACTAATGGTCAATTTTTTGTCTTCCTAAACATCATCGATGTGTGGTTGAGTTTTAGTAAAATTCATAACAAAATTTATATGAATCTATTATTATATTTTTTGGTCATC
This sequence comes from Viscum album, assembly GCA_963277665.1. Classification (NCBI taxonomy): domain Eukaryota; kingdom Viridiplantae; phylum Streptophyta; class Magnoliopsida; order Santalales; family Viscaceae; genus Viscum; species Viscum album. Next base: position 709,926,295 of record OY728142.1, read on the forward strand.
TTAGTAAATATTTAATAGGCTTTACTTGAGTAAGAGTACCCAAAAAATACTATCATCTTATTTTTGTTCAAATTTCTTATGTTATCTTCTCTTTTAAGAATGAAAACATTTATATTAAAATACCATAAAATAACCAAATTGGGGTTTATTACCTTTCTAAATATAATCATTGGTTTCTTAATAAAGGGTATTATAAAGAAATGAATAAGAATATAACAAGAAGTATTGGCTGGATTAACCCAAAATTATTAAGGGATTTTTAATTAATTAAAGATAGTTCTCACAATCTCCAATAGTATTTGATTCCTTATTTAAACAACCACATTTTCTAGGAGTTATAAGTGAGGAAAAAATTATTATATCCTTATTAAATAGAAATATCATAAAAAAATTATTTTTTAACTTTTCTCCCTTTATCATAGTGGGTGCATATAATCATATAACATTTTCCATTTTCATATTTCATGGAAATTTTAATAAAATAATTATAAAAATCATTTTCATGTTCTAATATATAAAACAATGTTAATCTTATATAATATTTGATAACTATAACAATGTAATATTATAATCATAACCTAGAAACTATGGTTTTACTAAAAATATAAAGGGGTGTAAACTCAAGGTACTTTGAAGTGGGTACCTACATTTTGGATTTGAAGGAAGATTTCAGATTCATATGAAGTTAGTAGGGTTAAAAAATGTACTTTTTATAATGAATCATTATAAAATAATGTATATAATTCTTATGGTTGAGATAGACCTATGTGTATTTTTGATACAATGACCATGGTATCCAGTCCATATCCATGACTCACTATCATGTGCACTCAATCATTTGACATATTGGATAACGCATATAAAAAGATATTGTAAAATTTTTATAACATAATTTAAAAAAACTTGGAAAATTATGTTTTCTTTTATTGATATATAATCATATTTAATAATAGTAAAATTAATAAAATCAAGCATACTTATATCGATGATCATACCCATTGAGTATAACTAAAAGTAACATGTCCATTGTCAATCTTTTATAAGTGGTTGATCTAAGTGTAATAACAAAAAATATGCCTCAGCCATACAATTTTAGTGTACCACCATGATATTATCTCTTCAACAATTTTTCCAAAAAATAATCAGGTTATTAAATATTTTTCAAACCAACCAGATTTGGGGCTACTAATTTTAGTGAAAAGATATTTTGGAACCCATATTTTCTAAGTTTGAGGATATCTATTGGAAAATTAATAAGAAAAGTAAATTATATTATGTCTTATATAGTAAGAAATTCCAAACATTATTCTTAAACTAAATTTATAGTTTTTTAGAAACAATTAAAAATTTTATATTATGATATTCCTATCATAAATTTTATAATTAAATAAGAACTATATAGGTTTTTCAAACAAACAATATATCAGTTATTTTTTGTAATTATAAACCAAAATTGTTTTCTATACATTCTTCAACATGGCTATTTTTTGAAAAGGACTCTAAAATATCGTTATTAGTGGAATTAAATAAATCCAAATTAGATTTGTCTTTTAACTTTAATGTTAACTTATTATTATTTTTGGTATATTAATTTCAATCACTACAAGACTGAATATATTTGTTTTTAAGCTCATTTCATTTTTTCTTGAGTTCATAAAATACATCCTCTATATTTTACCAATATTTTTAAAGATCTTTATGATTTAAATTATTTGAATAAAAAGAAAAAGTAGTATAATTTGCCTCACTTTTTACCTCAATTTAATCCATAATATTTTCAGACCTATTGTAAGTTGATTCATATGATAAGTGTGATTCATTTATTACAATAAGAGTTGAGAAATTTAAATATTTATTTCCTTTATTTATATATTTAATTTTTTCATAAAAGTTTCACAATCCAGTCTAATGTGACCCATTTTTTATTCATAGTGGAAACTTCAGTTTCCCCCCATTAGTCCCACCTTCTTGATTATCAAAATTATTTTTTCTTCATTAAAAACTTGTTCATATTCTTATCTAGGTTATTAATATTAATGTGGGCCTCAAAATAAGTTCCATAAATTATTTTTAAAGAAATTTTATTTTTTATTTGACTTACTTATACTCTTTTTTAACTTTATATACACAGTGATATCATATGTCATGATAGATCCAATTATTTATTCAATGGTTATGCTCTTGATGTCATTTAATTCTTTTATTAATACCACATTGGGTGACCATGATCATGTAAAAACCCAAAGGATATTATTCACTCAATTTAATAAAGTGTAAAAAACACTAATAGATTTACATCCATTTACATAGTTAGAAAATCTTATAAAATTTCTAGGAATAGATTCATTATAGAGTATGATAAAACATTAAAATTCTTAGTAACACATATAAAATATATTGTCTATGAATTTTTTAATTACTTCATTTGTGACTTCAATATGTTCCCATATTTTATGAGAATTGTTACATGTGTAAACACAATTAAATTGATTTCTCTCTAATATAAATTGAAGAAAATTTATGGAATTTCAATCTTAGACAAAAGAAGATATGTCATTGGGAGTTTATTTTCACTTTATTTACTTATTAGTACTAAAACCATGTAATGAAATTCCTAATTGGTTATCCAATGATTCTAAGATAAAAATATTTGTGATTTCTATAATAAACATATTTCATGTTAACAAATAATAGTGAATAAACCATTAATTTTCCTTTTGGTACACTTTGGGTGTTAGGGGAAGAGTATATCATTCACAATAATTTATTCAAAGTAGTTAAAGATTTGAAATAAAATTAGATCCAAATACTAGTTGTTTATATTAGATAGAATTATTTAGAAATGGAATCTACCATTTTTATTTGATGATTTTCAGTCTAACTTATTAGATTTCAATAGATATGATATTTTTAAGAGAAATACCTTATATAAATTATTTTCATAAGTATAATAGAAAGAATGGGGTTTCCTTTAAAAATGATAATATACCAACTTAAAAATAAATAAAATTTAACATTATAAAATAATGCAATAAGTGGAAATAAAAAGTGAAAATAAATTTTTTATGGAAATTCTGCTAAAAATAGATTACATGAGTTCTTATGTCTTCTTTACTCAATACTTTGAGGGTTAAATTTTTCCTTTGGCATTAATCATATCCAAGAAAATAAAAAATAAATAATTAAACCCTATTTTCATTAGTTAAATAAAGAAACTGAAATCCCTCACTTTATAGATAGTGAGAATCCAAGAAATATTAAATAAAGTATGGATTCATTGATTTAATTAAATCCCACTAAATAATATTATTTAATCTCATAATAATGATAATTAAATCAAGATATAAAAGTGAGAAGAATGCATATTTGAGAATGGAAAAAAATATCCATCATATGAGTGTGATCTTTTTGGGATTATATGTTGTCATATATACCTATTTTTATTGTTATTTAATATTTCATAAATTCTTCTACTAATATAAAATTTATATAATCCATGTTTTTTTACTATTTAATTACTATCCTTTTTTATAATTAATTGGGAACAAATCTATTCAAAGAACTTTCTTAAATTTCTCCTTATAATTTGAAATCTTTAGGACAGTTAATATTATTTCTTATAGAAAAAATATCTTATAAATAACTACTCAATATATTTTTTAAATCATGAAATTGAAAATAAACTACTTCAGATTTGAGTAATGATCTTATTTTTATTAAAAAATATATTCATAGTAAATATAGTTTTTATATATTTCTATAAAATCAACATCAAAATATTCTCCTAATTTCAAAAATTGATATGATTCCATGAAATTTATCTAAGTATCAATTTCGGATAAATAAAAATTTTCTTCATTATGTTTTGTTTCCTTATAAATATATAGTTATATTGGAATAAGTCCAATCTTGACATTGAGTAAGAATAAAACAAATTTTAGGATGTTGCGTGTGATTCAATATACTTTTCCTAATGTATAATAAGATTGGAACTTTTATAATCATTATTTTGTAAGAATAAAATTTGGAATCATTCAATCTTATCTTGTGTTTGAATAAAACTAAAATTTTAATTTTGGATAAAAATAATTACTCTCTATGTAAGATTTTATACTTTTCCAAATTTTAACAAAAAAATAACCTGGGAACATCATAACTCATAAAATATTAAATTGTATCCATGTAAGGTTTTTTACTTTTATAAAATTTTAAAACATAAGATAAATCCAAAATGACATAATATTTATGACATATAAATATTATAACTAGATAAGTAAAAGTAAAAATTGTTATTTATTTTCCAATTCCAGCATAGATTTGGATCTCTTATCTATATATATATATATATGGAAGTCTTTATAACCTCTAAACATTGATTTGTAGCATTTCAAACATTATCATATTCTCAATCATCTTTTATACTTCTTTTCAAACTATGATGTTATTAAAACTTCCTTCAGCACTATGATGATTCTTAATCATCTTTATATTAATTTTCAATGTTTATTTTATCTTCCATACATAGTATATTATATATTTATGTTAATTTCTGTTATCCCAATTAATTTTCTCAACATTTAACATTAGGGTGTCACATTTCATCTTTTTTACATATACATTTTATGAATCATAGTTCATATTATGTGCATGTAACATTCAAATATAAAATTTTTATTAATTTTTAGGGTGTCCTCAATACATGTATGTTTCATTTGGAATCATTAAAAAATTACCACTAATAACTTCAACTCAAAATCAACCTTAAAATTTAAAAGGGTTTCTTACTCATTGAGAAAAAAAGACAACAATTAAATTAAATTACAAATAATTAATATAAAAATTGAACAATAATAGTAATATATAATAATAATATATAATAAAAATGAATAAGAAAAAATAATGATAGGGGATATGTAATTACAAAAAAACATAAGAGATTATAGAGGGAATATGTAATCATCAAACAAATAGAAAATCAAATAGAGAATATATAATTATTAAAATACATAAATAGAGGTTATATGGATCCAATTTATATTATATTAATGAATATTAATGTTTTTCAATCAAAATGTTGAAAATAATATATAATAGGAATTTTTTGGTGGTTTTGATGTTAGTTCCATTAATTTAAGTGCTTCTAAGTGATAAGGAAGATGTTTTATTATAGTTTTCATGGAAACATCTAATTTTTTTATTTTCCATAAATGTTATTCTCTAAAAATTAATACCTTTTTGTAAAAAAAATTTCTTAAAGATTAATCAAATAGATTTTTTACCTATATTTTGGGATTTTCTTCATAACCAATTATAGTTTATTAATTTTTGGGTTGTGTTTAGTATATTTTAATTAAGATAAAATTATTTCATGGTTTAAAAAAATTAATAACCCAATATCTACACCATGGTTTTAAAAATTGATGAATTTGATATCAAATGCTTGGGTGTTTTTGTACTATCAAAATGGTTCTTAATGCTTGGAATGTTTTGGAACCCCTCATTTTGAATTTTTGTTTTCTTTGAATTAATTTAATGGGATACAATTCTTTAAAGGAAATAAATTATATTAAGATTTATATTATTAAATTCATATTCTCTACCTATATAGTAATGTTTCAATGATGCCACATTATTGGACTAGTTATGTTTTTTTTCAAATCATTTATTTTCAATGGTTAATTTGTTATAATTGGTTTTAAAATTAATAATATTTTGATTTTTAAATATTATGAATTGTAATTTTTTTGGGAGTAAAAGGATAAGTTAGGTTTAGTTCTTACAAGTAGAGTTAATGATAAAATTTCTAATTAAGGTCCTTTAAACTAAGTATAAATTTGTGATTATTGTTAATCATACTTTTATAAGTAATAAGTTTGATAAAGTTTCGTCTCAAAAACAATTTTATACTATTAAAAATTTATTCTTGAGATGTAAACTTATAAAAAAGTGGATAATATAAAAAAAATTCTAAAGAGTCATAAAGATTTCAACCAATATATTTAAGGGGTCAAATATGGATTTAGTAAAATAACTGTGAAGGGTTTTTTAATGTCAATGGGAAAGAAGGTAGCATCTATATTTCATGGTGGATCAATTGGCACCCCAATAGAAATAAAACAAATAGTTGTCACATAATTCGTTTTAAATGTAGATTTAACTCACTATTTGGAGTAGATCATGTAGGAATTAATTATGATGTGTCTTCTTCATTATTTTTTTATTAAAAGTTTTTATTTTAAGAAATTTTTATAATGATTTTAGGTTGTGAGTTGGATGGAGTTGTAATTAATTATAATTTTTTTTCTTGTTTATTATATACTAATTATTTACAAGAAAAACATAAAAATATATGGACTAGTTTCATTTAAATATATCACTACTTATATGGTATTGAAAATAAATTTTTAAAATAATAATAAAATAAAACTAATATTAAAACTACTCATGTCGGCTCATAATCTAGGTGAGAATTACACATGAGAGTATGAATCTACTTCATAGAACTTAAATTTAACTTATTTCTATTATATTTTTCTTATAATAAAACGGTATTAAAAAATAATTAATATTAATACAATTAGTAATTTAACCATTGGAAATGAATTTCAAATAATAAATTTATTATATATTAATTTTATGAATTCCTTAAATTTTTGAGTGTTTTAATACCTGATCATATTTAGGCACTATGATACTGGGAAAGAATGAAAATTGGAATTCCCTTATTCTTAATATTAGTTATATCTTTTCAACCAACATACATTTCATACATATAGGATCACCACATTTCCCCTACCTCTATTAACATCATAATTTTTAAATTTTATCGATCATGGAAATTACAATGAAGTTTTCTTTGAAAAAATATTTGTAAATGGAATGTTCCAAATTAATATATATCTAGATATAGGATTTTTACTATTAAATTCCAAAATCTCTTCCTAGTAATTTTCATTTATTTTCTCTTAAATTTCACTCTAATTATTTTCTTGAATAGGAAAAGTGTTTTCATGTTTTGAAATTTTACAAATAAATCTCTTTTATTTATTTTCTTTCTTGCTAATCATATCATTTTCTTCACTGTATTCAACCATAATTTTTATGTTCCAATTCCAAACATCATGTATAATTTTGAAAACTAAACATTTATTATATTACCCCTATATTCATGAAAAAAAGGCTATTAGTAAACAAGGATAATATATAAAAATTTATCAATGATTCTTTCATATATGTGTAAACACATAATAGAATCTAAAAAACATATTAACTCCTAAAATACTATGTCTGGAGTATCCATAGTAGATCTATCATGTACTATGGTTAGTATAATATAAAAAAATTAATAGTTTTTTAATTTTATGTACGATAATAAAGTGATTTTGCGATACAAATAAGATTAAATAATTTTACAAAACATGGTGGATATGGATATAGTGGTGGGGTGTATAGAAGAGAAATTCCATATATAGTGGATAGTGGATATGGGAAATAAAGGGCAATATGTAACACCATGATATTTTAGGATGTATATTATTTTAAATAAATATTATGTTAGATAGTGTGTAACACATGAAACATCGATCTTAAACGAACCACAATATACAAATGAAATATATTTATTTAAATATGACTATTATAACCAATATGTTTGTTTGAGAGTATGAATAATACTAACCAAATTATTAAATATGGTTTGAATAGTTTTAATTAGTTAAATTTATTAATTATTTTATAGGAAATATGTAGTCACTTTTGAATGATATGAATGAAATCATATAAGGTTGATAATAGTTAATGTTTATATAAAATAAGTTGTTCCTTATAGTTTACATTTTTATTTAAAAGATAACATTTTGAATTCTAGAATGTAAAATTTATGAAATGAAATCAATTTTTGTTTCATAAAATTATCCTAGGATGAATTTTTGGGATTTCTCAAAAATAGTTGATTTCTAGGTGAATAGTGAAAAATTAACGATTTTACAAATAATGGAACTTTTATAAAATTATGTTGGGATAGTAATTACATGTAATTTTATGAAACTATTTTTTATGGATAAAACATATATTTAATAACTAATATAATTCATTCAAAAATATATTTTTAAATGAAAAATCAATATTTGTTGTTTTGGAAATCGAAGTGATGTTTTTATTCAAATAAAACCTATTTTTAGTAATTCTATTTTAATTAAGTTTTCAAAAGGTTCTTTTATGTTTGGGTTTTTTTTAATTAAAATAATATTAATTTTATTTATTATAATTTAATTACTTTTATGGGATTCAATATTCTATATGACTTTGTTATAAAATTATTTCTTAAACAATAAAAAGATTTTTTCTAACTATTTTTCATTGCATTTTGTGAACATATATTAAAATTTATTTTTACCACCTAGGGATACATATTAATAAAAAACTATATTTAACATTTTGTATCAACATTATTTAATTTTTTAATGATTTCCATTTCATTTTGGTCGTTATGAATAGTAACACTGCTAGAAGTTTATCACCTCAGTAAAGGGAAAATTGGGTTAATAGGAGTTGAAAATATGGTATAAGATCTCAAAAAATCATGAAAACTTTTTTGGTTTCATTTAATGAGTTTATTTTAACCAAAATATTCCCCACTTCAATAGTATATCAATTTGATTCCATTTTCCATTAATAATGTCTTCTGTGGTATTTTAAGTAAATAATATGTAACAAATGTCACTCCTTTTAAAATCTATAATATATTTTCATGAGAATATAAATATTTTTTTAATGGTTCTAAATGGTTATTTTCAATATTATTACATTATTTATATAATTTTAAAAAAAATGTTAAATTTATAATTACTTAAAAATCATACGCATCACGGATGTAGTGCTTGTACAAGGTGGTTAAAAATCAATATAAATGGATTTAAAATATTAAAACTGATGTTTTTTGGATAATTTAATGTCTTAAATGATTTTTATATATAATAATAAATGTTAAATAATTTTTTATATGTCAAAATTTACACCCCATGATATTCTAGATGTTTTTAAAGTCAAATCATGTGACTAATTCTGAAAATGTCTTTAAGGATTTTTTATTTTAAAAAATTTAATTAATTATTTTAAAAATAATAAATATCTAATAATTGGTAAAATTAATTGTAAATGGTTGATCATAACAACAATTTTCCACTTATGATCTACTTATCCTTTTAGAATAACAAAATTGACCATTAAAGACTAAGTATTTTGTTACCAATGTAAGTGTTAAATGGGTTAATAAGGGGTTAAACTATATAGATAAGCCTTAAAATAAGCTAAATGATTTTATATATTCTATTGGTTGAACTAAATTGGACTATATATAATCAAAAAATATGAAGTTATCTAATTTAGAGATGATTTTCAATGAATGTGACCTTATATTATTTTTAATGTCATAATTAATTAGATTTCTTCCACTCCCCTCACTTATAAATGGTCACCTCTTTTCCTCTCTTATTCACACATTTTCTCTCCACATATATCAAAAAAAACATACTAAAATATATTATAAATTTCCCTATATGTGTTATATTGGTGTTCTTATTATTAAAATACTAACCCTAGTGTCTTTAAGAAGATATCCAAAGGAGGTTTCTCAAATAAGAGGTAATCATCTTCACTGAATCCCTTTAATTTTAATACTTATTCCACACATTCGAAATATTATTTTACCAAATTAACAAATTAAAACAAAAAGAATATCATATTGAAATTTTATTAAGTTAATTTTACAACCATTTTATATTTATCATATATCCCAATGGAAAATGATAACTTTACTCGTGCGTACGTGTGAATTACAACCTCCCTGAAGAGATGTGATTCATTTTTAATTTATGGCATGTATGGAATATAATAAAGATATATTTAGTGAATATATATTATATATTTGATAATATTATTATTTTTTAATTATCAATTATTATTTATCTTTTTTTCATTACATCCAGCAAAAGTAAAAACATCACATGTGCGTGCAGGCAGACTACAACCTCCATAATGTGATGTAATTCACTTTGTATCACCAGCTTTAAATGAATGGTTATAAATGTGTATATAAATAATAATTATTATAATTATTAAATTATTATGATTCAAATTATTTTGAACCCTTTAACTATGTTCATGAATAAGAACCATTGAACCAAAACAAGCATGAAAATTGGAATAGTGAACAACTAGAATTATAATTTTATAAATGAATTGTTAATAAAGGAGTAACTAAAAATTATAAGTGAATAATATATAGTAAGATATGTATTAATTTGGTTTTATTCTAAATTTATAATAAATCTAAATATAATATAAAATCATTTAATATAATTTAGGAAAAATTTATAGACCGAAGGAAAGGATTTCTCAACTTACTTTATTTCTATAAGGTATATTTCAAATTCACCATTAGTTTGATTTATGTGATTTATATGATAATCATGAATGTATAGAATGATTATTTTCTTGAAAATTATATTTATTTAATAATATATTTATATTTATATCATTTATGAGGTTTTCCTTATGGGATTAATAATATTATAAGGGTTTTAATATCAATATTGTTTCAATAAGACATGTTTCATGTTATTACCTTATATATATTTATATTATGTATACGATCCCCATTTGATATATTCTATAATGAATATATCCATATTAAATTTAATTATATTTCTATTTTAAATTATTTCTCTCAAGTGTTTTATGATTAAAAAGTAACTTAAGTGGTATGGTTTTATGTTATAGTCTAATTTCATTTCATAATTTGTAATGTTAAATTTCAATAAGAGAAATTATATGCTTATTAAATTTTAAACCACATATAATTTCTTATAAATTTCTTATTTATGGTTTTTTTATGTTTTCCTCAAAATTTCCATTATTTATTACTTAAAATTATAAATAATTTTTTTTTATGAAAATCGTACCTTATTTCTTCTTCCATCGATGAACATTTTCTTCCTTGTTAATGTTATTTAAACAAATTCACAAATTTTTTCTATAATCCAATGACTATTTTAATTCATTTTAAACTATATATTAATATATTTTAAAAGGTTTAAAATTTAATTTTTTTTGTAAGGATTTATAAATAGGTTATTTTTAAATTTTTAAAAAAAGTGCAAAAAAATATTTTTTTGAATATTTATAGCATTAATGGATTTTTCTATAGTTATAATTGTTATTTCATTGGAATATTACCTTACATTTTTTATTGGATATTTTAATGAAAATAATTTTTTCAATATTATTGAAATTTTTATTAAAAATTTGGTAAATATAAAATGATACTTTTCCAATGATTTCAAAGAAATGATTGAATGTTTTTTAAATTTATTTTCCTTTATGTTAGTATCCATTGATTTTTCTTATCCATTACTAGGAGTATTATCTAATTATATCATCCAAAATCCTTATCAAGATTTTTTATGATGATGATATTCTAATAATATTTTTATGAACTTTTCTTTATAAAGAATAACTAACCTGTTATTAAATAATGAATATTTTTTATGATATCATCCACTTTAATTCTCTAGATGGATTGTGATTTGGTTATAATGATATCTTTATGAACCCAATTTATTTTCAATGGGTTATGTTTTGATGAATAGATGAATTTTTTCTTGATCTTATGACAAACCTATGTATAATTTTCATTATGTGATTTGTGGGTGAGTAATTATATGTACCTCTAATGCATTGGGAAAATATTGATTTTTTGTGAGGCAATGTGAACTAGAGTATGGATTGAATTGAGTATAATAAAGAACTTTGTCCACTATGATAGTCATAGCATTGAGCAGTAACTATTAATGATTTAAATGTGGAGTGAACCCATTTCTCTAATGAATTATATTCTCTTTGATAGTCTTTGTAGTGATCCTTAGATAAGGAAATTATGGTAATGGGTAATGATCATAATCCACTAAGGGACTCTTTCCGGTATAATTTTCTTAATAGTTATCCTTGACTAATGAAATGATATGAATTGATATTGAACCTAATCAAATATGGGACTCTTTAAACTATGATATTCATGGTGGCAAGCCATGAATAATGAAATAAATTTCTATTCTAATTTGTATTCCTAAAACTGATAGCTTATTTTTATTATATACTCTCACGGATATTCATTTATTATTAATGATACCATGATATTATGACACGTGTTTTTTTAAATGACTTATACCATGACACATGAATTATTATATATAATTTATTGGTTTGAATTTTTTAATTTTTAATCATCATGTCATACCTTTATTTTTATATTATGACTACATATTATCATCGATTGATATCTTCAATGTTTACCCTTACTGAGAATTTGAGCTCACACTTTATAATATTTATGTTTCTCAAGGATATGGGGAATTATACTATATAAGATATGACTATAAGGGTATCCTATGTAAGGAATTTTATGGGAGATGTTCAATTATTCTTATGGAATAATAAAATCATTATATAATTTGAAACATTCCCTTTGTATGAGAAAGATGGGATTTTTTATGTAAAGGTTTTTTACTAATTCTCTAAAATTTCATACCTAAATGGAATTTGATATATAACTGACTTAATATTTGATATTTATTTTTAAATTAAATATGGTCAAAATTGGTTCATCATAGTTTTTTCAGAACCAGTATGTAAAGAATATGCTTTTGGTACCTGATATAGGTATTCATATATTGAGTTATCTCAAGATTAAAGAATGAAAACTATTATTTTCTATGGAAATTGATGTAAATGAATATGTAAAATAATTTTTTATCATCAGAAACTGAAAATAATGATTGAAACAATAATTGGATAACATTATTTTGACTTAAGTGGTATAATAATAAGATATACAGTTGAATAAGTTGTATTATTATTCATAGAATGAGTATGAAAACTTATCATATACTCATATATACCCCCTATTATACCCTCAATATCCTCAATGAAATCTAGTTTAATACCTTATGAAGTGATATAACAAAATATGAATGATTAAAAAAATCATATTTCTAATAATAAGGGATCAAATTATTATCTTCATACCTAGTCATTATAAAATATTTTATCCTATTTATGTAAATAAAGTTGACCGCGAATTTAAAAATTAAATAATCATAATAGTGATAAAATATGTCATCCATAAAACAATAATAAATTTGAAATAGTTATTTGATACAATAAAAAATAATGAAAACATTAAAAACTGATTAGACAATATAGAATAATGAAAATTTAGAAACTATTTTTAATGCATGTAATTATCAACAAAAATTATAATTTAATTATAATTTTATATATGGTTAACACTATGAAAACTCATCTCAATATGATTTTTATTTCAATATTAATTATTTTTCAATTAAAAAATAATTCTATATAATATACATAACAAAATTAATTTGGTGTCATGTATAAATGTTTTAAAAACACATACCATGTAAAGATAATATAAAATAAATACTTAAAAATGTGTCAACACTATGTATTCTCTATTACAGTTTTTGGTTCAAATCCATTCATAAAATTTATCATATTAGTTATCTAATGTGAAACATGAGTGAATGCCAATAGTTTTATCCCCAGAATCACTATTATGTAAACCTTCCTAAATTTGTTTTAAATTACAACAACAATAACATTGAATTTTTTTTTAAAGGGTTAATTACATAAAACACTTTACTAGATTATGAGGCATGAATGTAAGTATAATTGGTATGATGTTTATGTTTCGTGTCAATCCCTCTAAATCCAAGACTGTATATATGTATTCTAGGTTATTTAGTGGAAATAAACCACTTTTGTTTCATCATTATGACATGAGCATGTGTGTAGTGGTCTAATTAGATTATTATACTAAAAGACCCATAATGTGATATATTTTCTGATTGAGGGTTCATGTCTAACACACAATAGAAATATTCTATTATTTTTTTTATGATGAAAAATTCAGTTTATTTTTCATCTGTCATTTTATAAAATTTTATAATAACTTTAAATACATTAACAACCATTTATTTACAATCATGTTATATGTTATTGGGAAAAAACGATAATGTCCATATCTAATCAGATAAATTATACATTGGTAAATTTTACACCTAAAATATATCAACATAGAATATTAAATAAGAAAATATGATTACATTTTGTAAAAAATACAGTCTCTTACTTTTGATATTATCCAATAAAGAAATTATTTATTTCAAAGTGATCTTTCTTAATAATATATAATGAAAGATTATTTATTTTCATAATTTCACTATTTTCTCTAAAAATATTAGATTATTATATATGTAAAGTTATTAAAAAATAAAAACAAAAAAATAATAATTTATTATTTTATTTACTTAATGTAATCATCAACCAAATAATAGTTGAATAATACTATATGAGGAAAAATTTCCCACTCACCCCTAGTCAAAGTGCACAACCAATATGATCCTAATATCTCCCCAAATAGGCGAGTGATAGAAATTTATTCTCAATACGATCATATTTATAATATTTAGTTCCATTGGATAATTAAATCTTGTAGTGACATTATCCAAGTATTCTAAATAAAAATATTGTCCAATGATAAATAACCTTTCACAATGGATCCTTTATGTTTATTCTTATTTCTCACACAATAGTTCAATGTTGAAAACATTCTTTCTATTTGATACATCCATTGATTTTAAATAATTCCAAAAAAAGAAATTCATCTCAAAGATTCACAGTTAGATGTGATTAAAATTTTAAAAATGAAAAAGGGATAATTTTTATAAATTTATGAATATTAACTAGTGTAACTTTTTATAGTTTCTTAAAATCATCATCTTAATAAAAATTCTATGATAAAATTTACACATCAAAATCATAATGACCAAAAAATAATTTCATTGTAAATTATGAATATCAATGGGAATAAACTCACACAACAAGAAATGGTAGTCATGATCTTTAAGAGATTTTATTTTCATGTCTCTTATAATCATCGATTTAAAAATGCTACATGAATAACAATTTGGGGACATTATACTTTCCCATAAATGATGGAATTTTTTTATCTACATTTATCATTTAAAAACAATATAAAAGGACATTATAAAAATTAATAATAATTAATTCAAGATTATGTCTTCATTTAATAACCAAGATCCTTTAAATCACAACCTGAGGGAAAAACATTTTTATTTTTCCCTTCACATTTAGAATAGTTGTGAGTAAAATTCCAATTCTTTTTTTAGTGATACATTATGTCTAAGAAATGATGAAATAATTTTCATGACCAATACAAAAAATCATGGATTTTATATTTCTTTATCAAATCTCTTTAATAATTAAAAGGAATATTCGTTCTCTTAAAATAATTTGATTGACTCTTTCCAATAATATAATTAAAACTATCACATTATTTAAGTATATCTTCCACACAAAACCTTTGAGTTTCTTTTTTTACCCATGTAATTATAAAATTTTATCGTATTTTATATATATATATGATCAAGTGTAGATATAATCAACTCTCTATGAAGCTAATATATTATTGAAACATAAATCTTCTATAACATGTATTTTTCATTCAAATAATAATTTATAAATTCTTTATTTTACTCCATCCAAACATCATTCCATAATTATGGAAATAATTTTTCATCAATAATAATGTCACGAAAAAAATATATAATTAAAACAGTGTAAATGAATCATGTTCCTACACTATGACAACCCAAAGTTACTTCCACTCATATTTTAATGGTATCAAGTATAAGTTAATATCATTTCTAGGATCTATGGATGTATATATAAATATAATAATGATGATAAATGACTTCTTTATACACATTAATGTAGGAGGTAACCAATCTTATTTCTTATATTCTAACTTACCAACTCAATTCATTTTTAGTAATTGTCTTTTTTATTTAACATTTATTTCATCTCATATACCTATATATTAGTTATAAAAAAATTATGCCTAGTAATCTACAAAAATTGGCATATCAAATTCTAAAGTACATAAGATTTGAATATATCTTTGTTTGGTTCCCATATTTATATACCACACTATTTTCAATGATTCTACTAGGTATATTAATTTTATAATAGACATCATTAATAAGGGATTACATTGATCTTAGTAAATAAAAATCAATATTATTCCACCAATTTTGATGCCTGGTAATCTGTTTCTATGTTACATGTATTATTACGTAGTAATCATATAAAAATTTTGGTTCAATTTCAATCCATGTATTATGAAATTGATATATTATTTTCGCATTATATAATCACATTAAAACTCATGTTTTTCTTCATTTTCCTATATCCCTAATATAAAAGGGTATTCACATATTCCTTTATCTTTCTAAAAAGATTGAGTTTTTCATTCTAATTAATAGATGAAAAATGTGTTGTCATAATCATTTGCTCTTGCAATGGTGTACATGAAGTTTTGGGTTGAGAAAAAATAGAAATTGATCTGAAATAAAATTTTCATTATTTATCCTTTAAGATAAATCAAAATAATTCACCACATGAACTATTTATCCTTTGTGATACCACATAAGACAATGTTTTAGAAACCTTTTTATGTGATATGGTAACACACTTCCTCACATGTTAAACATGATATTCCAAAATAATAAAAATATGTGAATCAAATTAGTCCACAAAATAAATCATTATTGAATGAAAAAATACAAAAAATAATGTAACTTCTTCTGAATCCCATCATTTATCTTATCAATGTTATATGTTTATATTCTATCTCTTTTAATATGAATAAAAAATTGTAATAAATTTTATGATTGTTAAAAATAAAAATAATCATTTTAACTTCTCGATATTTTATGAAATATTTTTTTAAAATCCATTTAAATTTTTTGAAATAATTATTTATACACAGCACTATGTTTAGCTTTTTCTACATTAAATGAGGAGTTTCTTTGATAGTTTTCTTGACACACAACACTGAGCATCAGGGAACTGTGAAATAATAATATTTTAAATATGACCATTATAAACTAGTTGTTACATAGGATGGTATGGATAATATTAACTACATTAAAAAATATAAATAAAAATATCCTACTAAATATAATTTTATTTTTAAATTCTTAGTAAATAATAAATCCTTTTTTATTAAATTAATTATATTCTTCAAAAATATGTTTTATTCAAAATTGATTTTTATTTCTTTTTAGAGAAAAATATTATAATTAATTTATAAAGATTTTATAAAATTTATTTGATAAAATTAACTTTATTTTCGAAATAATAATTTCTAAATTAACTTATGGTAAATTTTTTGTAATTTTCAAAAAATATAGATTTTTCAATGAATAGTCAATATACTGATTTATGTAAAAATATCACTTCTTTTCAATAAATTAAGTAATTTAAATGAAAAATTATTTTTTATATTAAAATAAGTATTATTTATTTTTATTTAACATAATTAATTACAATTGAGTCAACTTGATATTATATTTTAGTATAAGTTTATTTTTTGGGTTTAAAAAGGGGTTTTTTCTAAAAACAATTTTAACGTGCATAATGTCTGTACATATTAATTAATTAAAATAAAACCTAATGATGAATGTTTTAAATGAAATTTATATATTATATATCAATAAATTTTAATATTTATTCTTGTAATCATTATTTTTATAGATAGAAATAATATAAAATCATCTTCTGCTTGAAAAATACACTTCTCGAAAACCCACTTTCTCATCGCGTCTATGGGTTTTATTTTAAATTAATTTTATCCAAATTTTAGAAACACAATTTTAAAAAATAACCATGTTTTTTTAAATAATTATTTATATATTATATAATGGATGGGTTCTAATTATTTTATAAAATGGTTAATTTTTAGATTATTAGTGAACAATATTGAATTTTAATAGTAAATTGCTTCTTAAATTAAATTATTTATAATGTTAATATAAATTTTAATTTTTTTTAGAGTAAAATAATTTAAATTATAAATATGTTAATAAAATTTTGTTTATATTAATAAATTTCATACTGAAATGGGATATAAAAACATTGTAAACTTTTGAACATTTTCTCTTTGAAACCCCTATTTTTCATCGCGTCTGCGAGATTAATTTAAACTTAAATCTTTTCACTTATGTGAATTGAATTTGTAAAAATGGATTTAATATTTTTAATAATAATAATTCATATTATATAATATGGTAAAATTACTTTTTTCCCAAACTGAAAAGTGAAAATAGTAATAATTAATTATTTTGATTAACGTAAAAATGGGATTACTAGGGGTTAAACTAAAAATATAAGGATAAAAATGACCTATAAAATTTATAAAACAGATTTTGTGGATATATTATGATCCTTTATTTTATAATTCTCAATAATATACCATTTTTTTCCTTTTTGTAATAAAAAAATGATTACTCTTTTATTTTCATAAAATTACAAATGTGTCACTCACCTCACTTATAAAAGGTCACACCCACTGCTCTCTTCTTCACAACTTAAAAATATTTTGGTTAAGAAAATAACTACCCTAAAACATAAAAAATTTCCTCCTCTTATACTAGAATCCTTTTTTGTAATAAATCCAACCTAGTAAGTCTTTTGTTGCAAACCAAAGAGGGTTACCTGAAGAAGAGGTAACGCTCATGAATGGGTGTTTTATGTTATTTCTTCAACCACATCCTTCCATTATTATTAGAAAATGTGATATAAAATTTCGTTATATATTAAATGTAATGATATTTTTTGTGTTAATTTAATTTCCTACAACCATTTTCACTTCATCAAATCGGTTACAACATCATCATTCATGTGTGTGATAGACTACCACCTTGTGAAACTGACGTCATTTTTTACATTACCACCTCTCATGGTTGGGTATGACGAATGATATAAAGTATTAATATTAATTTTAATGAATAATTATACTTTTTTATTAATTATATCTTTAATACATTTTTTAGTTTTAATTTCTTATAGTATTTGATAACATCGCTTGTGTGTAAAGCATACTACCATCTCGAGAAGTGATGTGATTCATTCTTCACTAACGCTTTACATAGAAGATAATAAGGACAAATATATTTTATATATGTGAGAAAATTATGATATTTTTTAATAATTATAATTATTAAAAGAAAATATACAATTTTCTTTCATACATTTTCACTCACTGAATGACACTAACGTCATTCGTGTATTTGTGGACTACAACATTCACGAGGCGATGTGACTCTCTTTTCATAAAAACACTACATAGATGATATTTATAATTATATTTAAATTAATAACATGGTATTTATTATATTATTAATGTTATGAAAATATAATATATAACTTACCACCTTTCTATAATGATCATTGAAAAATGGAATCGTTACTCACATGTACATACGACATATTGTCTCCATGATCGTAACATACATAAAAACCGTCATTAATTTTTGCGATTTAAAGTATAATATATATATATGATAATTATTTCAATATTATTATTATTTAAATGATGGAACCATGATCAAACTAAGAGGACCAAAAATAACAAATCAAAACATATATGAAAAACAAAGCAGTTATTACCTGAAACGTGATTTTAATAACGAATTGTTAATAAATGGGTAATAAATGGTTATAAGTAAATAATATTTTTTATTATATATATTATTATGTTTCTATAATATATTTATAATAAGATTATATTTATTATATAGTAGTTTCAAACAAGTATGATTGAATTCAATACATAAGGTCAAGGATTTCTAGTCTATCTTTTATTTCTAGGAGACATACGCAAATGCACAAATTGTATCATTTTTGTAGTGTATATACATCCATACTAACCTATTATATCATAAATAAACTTATTTTAATGATTTTTAAAGTTTAATTTTATGTCATACTTTATTTTATTTTACAATTCTGAAGATTACAAAAGTGGTAATGAATTTTTGTCTCACTTTTTAATCTTGTGAGACACATGCCATATTCACCTCATATTTTATTATGTGGTGTATATAATTCCAATTAATTTGTTTTATGATTCCTATAATTATAATAATTTTGATTTACATATCAATTTTAGAATACCAATTTTATAGGGCTTATGTTTCAAAGTTCCTAATGTCGTAAAGACTTTATGTTACAATCTCATCGTTTATCAGGATTGTTTATGATTGTCTTTCTAATGAAAAAACTATTTTGATCCATATCTCAATAATTCTAATTAATTTTATTTATCTATGTATATACATGATATTTTCGAGTTACAATACCATTTTTCACTCGTTGGTACTTAAAACAACATATAAATTTTTTGAAGAAAAACGCCTTTATTTCTCTCTTCGGTCGAAAACCTTAATTCTTCCAAAACCATGTTTTCTAAAAAAAATTTAAATGATTTTTTAATGAAACTTTTAACCATTTCAAAAATTTACAAAAAAAATTAAAATAACCATAATTTCATTTTCCAAATAATGATTGTTTTTCTTTTATTGAAACTATGACAAAAATCACTATTTTAATTTGTATGGAATGAAAGGAATTTCCAGTCTTCATGCCCATTATTTTAATTTAATTCAAGTTTATAAGTTTTCAATGTTATTTTCAAATGAAAATATTTTCAAAAAAATTGTTTTAAATGGTTTTTTTCAATGTGGATAGGATATTTTTTCAAGAAATGGTTCAAATTGTCTTTAAAGATTCCTTTATAAGTTTTAAGTATTATTTTCAAAGGAAATGATTCCCAATATATTTTATAAAGTTTATTTTTAGAAATTGATTTTCAAAGAAATTTTATTTACCCAAGAAATTTTCTCAGTGATTTTTATTTCAAAATAATCCACCATTCCAGTTGACATCATTTTATATTACCTATATATTATAATAACCCTAATTTTTCCGAGATTATTGTATAAAATTATTTGTCCAAATTCTGGGACCGAGCGATGGGGTGGAGTTTGATTTCAAGGCCTAATGTGCATGGAATAAATATTTGAATAAAGTTCAGTTTTTAATTTAAATCCCTCGGGCAGTAAACAAAGAACATTAATATATTTAAAAAGGATTTATGGATTAGAAATATCTGGGAATTGTTGTGTTCAGAATAGTGAGTTAACCATAGGCGTGGTCTAACCTCGATCATCCTAGGTTTGGGGTGAAAATTATAATTTAGACATAAATGTTATTGAAATATTTAATAAAAATATTTTTAATTGATGCAATATTGGATTTCTTTTATTTGACCTTTCTTATAATTCTAAGGTTATTGACATAACCCTATAAATCGTATAAGGCAAGGAGAATGATCAACCTCTGCCAAACGCTAACGGATTGGAGGATAAAGATCAAGACATGGATCTGAAGAGTAGTGGATCAATGATCAACAGCGACGCAGCTTCTCTCTTCATCAACAATCAAACCAAATCCATGTTGGGAATTTATGTATCGTTTTCCTTTCCCCATTCATCAATATCACGATGAATACAGACCAATCAACTAATAGATTAGCCTGTGGATCAGTTATTATTATTGGATGGGTTTTATTATTTTTGATTTTATGGGAGAATGACAATAGAATTTTTGTTGGACTATAATTTATATTCTAATGGCAATGAACCTTGATCGACACGAACAACGATCGATGTCTATTCCTGTTTTTTTTTATTCCGGTTTTTCCCCCTCTGTTACACATTCATCATGGGTGTTCTTCATTTGTCCAATGACATGATAAGTTTACAATATATTGATTGTTACGCTCCCGAATCTTGGCACAACGATTCAATATCGCAGATCTGAGATGGATATGAAACAATGGTGGTGTGATGACAATGGAAATGCACGGATCAAAGAATCATGAGAGATACCGTTTCTCAAGAGTTTTTTGGAAGAATGAGTTAAAATGTGGATTTGATCCCATTTCAATGAAGAATGCAAACCAATGATTCTGGAACATCTTTCGGATCAGAAAACGGAGCACCATAGAAGCACTGATGGCCCATGTAAGGGGCCAACAGTAGAGGCAACCGCATTTACACAGCTTCCCTTTTCATAGAATCCATGTTTTCGAGTCATGGTGGGGTTTACTGGACCCGTGTCTCAATCCATGGGGCATGATGATGGAGTAGGGATGCAGTGCACACCACATCCTTGGTGGACCGAACTGGCCTGCTCAATGGGTCGGACTAGAGCATGGGGCCAGACCTGGTTGTGGGTCGGGCCAGAAGATTGAGACAGGCCCAACCGGGGCATGTCGGGCTTAGCCGGGGTGGTCCAGGATTGCAGGGATGGGTCTGACCAAACAGGTTGGGTCAGGTCGGTAGACCCCTGAGCCAGGTCAGGTCGGACTGAGCTCAGACCCAATCAACCCCTTTTTTATAAAAATGCTCATAACTCTCCAATGAAGAATCTGTTTAATGAGACTTGTGAAGCAGATAGACCATTTTTATAAGTAGATCCTTTTGAGGTGTTATATGTATGTTTTTATGGATTTTGGAAGATGACCTAAGTGTTTGAATTGTAGATACTCCCTGTAAAAGCATACCTTAAGCAGAATAAGTGTCGTTTATATAGAGAGATGCTAGGACGGTACTCCCCTAATGGTCTAGGGTGTGGGTATTCTTTACCACTCAACATAAGAGGAGATTACACTACCCACGTCATGGGTGTGAGTTCATTTCCTTTGGGTAGTTTTCCCCCTGATGTCTATGAAGGTAGAATATGTACTCCCTCATCGTACTAGGGTGTAGGTCCTCTCTAATTAGCATGTTAATAGAGTAAGTACTCCTCTACTGGGTAGGGTGAGGGTCCTCTATTATAGTATTTGGTACTACCCTATCATTCCAGGGTGTGGGTCCTCCATACATGATGTTGGGGAAGAGTCGGTACCCCCCTGTCGTGCCACGAAGTGGGTCCTCTATCCTGGTTCGGTACTCCTCCGATGTACAAGGGTGTAGTTCCCCCATACCGAACAAATTGACAGAGTTGGTACTCCCCTATTATACCATGGTGTGGGTCCTCTAGTAACTTAGTATTAATCACCTACCGGGTAAGGTGAAGGTCCTCGATATACGAATTTGTAATCCACATTGGGATTAGGGTTTGATTCATTCATGAGTTGTACTCCCCTGTAGGACCAGGGTGCGGGTCCTCACTTATGGAGTTTCACTCCCTCATCTCAAGTAGCAGCTATGAGAAATTCCTCCCTTAGAGTTGGAGCTCCCTAGGCTATTGGAAAAAGTTGCAAGGAGAAATCCCATCCACTTGATGATGATGATATAAAAATAAGATATATTTATCCCTTAACGAACTGAGGTGCGGGTCAATACTTATTGATGTGACAGAGGATTCATGAGATGGTTAAGAGTAGAGCCCCCTCATCTGTGTATAGTGGTGAGGGTGGTCCTCTCCACTTCGGTCTCCTTAGTGTTGCATTGTGAACAGGATAGTGATGATTGACCCTCTAGTGTTGAGCACTATAGTTGTACCTAGTAGGATGTTAATGATGGAGTTTACCTCTCGGATGGGTGCCATCTAGGATGTATGAGCTTGTGGAGTTTTCTATCCTGGTTTTATGTGTTATACTTAGAGCCTACGATGAGAATCATGTTTTGGAATAAGTGGTTGGAACCTTATTATTATTAGTGTATGAGAAGAGTATATCTAGATTTTCTGAGTATATGTGTGGGCATATACCTATATTGAGATGACTATACCTTTTGTATTTTTCCTTGTGGTTTTCCTTTTTGGTTTTCAGGGGGTCCTACTAATCATTGTTTTACTCAACCTTTCACAGGATTTTCCCACATGTTTCATGTATTGTGGAGATGATAGATGTTTTGATGGATCCTTAGTTGGTCCCGGACCAGGTGGGGCTTAGCTAGGGCCAAACAGACTGAGGTGGGCTCCTGTGACTTTTTAAATGACAATACCAATACCTCTTTTCTTTATAGGTTGGAATTGTATTGCATCTCTCTTTTATTTTGTGGTTTTGTATTCTGTACCATTTCACATTATTGCAATTTATTTCTCTATTGTACTATGTGTGGGATATTAGTTGTATGCATAATTTTTTATGTCGTATTTTAACATTTCATCATTTGGGGCTTGGATATGTGTGCATATATATAGGTACTTGGGATAATGCCTCTCATTTGTGGGATATGAATATATAGTAGTACTCTCAAGCCCCATACCTAATAAAGGTAGGCTTGGGGTAGTCACGGAATAGGACCTGAGGGACGTGTTGTAAAAGAGTTGTATCAAATCAGGGTTTTAGTTCTATTTTGGGACCGGGAGTCTATGACTATGTCTTGGGTTGCATAGTGGTTGGGTTAAGATTTTTTAAGTTCAAATATCAGGCCAGAGGTTCTAGTGTTTGTTCGGTGGCAGACATATCCATTCACTAGAACTCTGATAACCAACATTTTGACTCAGTATATTAGGGCATTGGCCACAGGGAAATAAATAGCACATGCATCATATAGTAATGGTTTTTGTTTTCCATGTCCTTCTCAATTCATCTATCTAGATATTTTTCTATTATTTTTTTCATCTTGATCCATTTCAGGATGCATCAACAATAATAGCCATATAGGATTCTACAGTGTGATCGTGATGAAGATCTGCCTTATGAGGAGGCTTCAGTATAGGAAACTGTTTATAAGGAATTACCTCTGGGTGGTCTTCTGGTGGTAACACCACCCATAGAGCAGCATTTTTTACAATCTTTTTAGGCTGAGGATGCGCGCAAGATGAGTGCAATACACGTGTTCCAGAGGTAGCGACCTCTGAGATATCAGGGTGATCCAGATCCCCATGTAGTAGATGACTGGCTCGAGGCGGTCACTCGAGTTTTCTGCTTAATGAGGACAACTCCTAATTAGATGGTGGTCCTAGACAAAATCCTTCTTTAGGGCTCATCATGACGATGGTGGAGCTTAGTGACCCAAACACATAACGAGGAAACACTCGCATGAGGGGAGTTCAAATTACTCTTCATGGAAGAGTTTTACCCAGCCACAAAGTGGTCAGTACGTATCTAGTAGATTCTTCAGCATCAATAGGGAAAGATGAAATTTTTAGATTTTTATGAAAGGTTCATCGACTTATTGTGGTACTCCCTGAACATGGTGTGAGACTATTTTATTAGATTTTGGATATTCAAGTAGGGATTATGACAAGAAATCATGGAAATAGTAATCCAACTGAGTATTCCCACCTATGATGGAGTTCAAGAGTGAGACCTGGTGGTTGAGAGTTTCCTAACTGAGGATCATATGGATGTGACTCACATTAGAGGTCACAAGAGAGAGGCCTCTGAAAGATCAAACTGATGATAGGTGACATGATCACAGTGTAAGAGGAATACTCATTCCTGAACACAAATGTGTGGGTATGTGGCGTAGGAGAAGTTCTTGTCACGAACCAACCGAGGTCGACCCTAAACCGGTCACCCAAGCCAGCCCACGGCATAGTCTAAGGGGCATTCCCAATCCCCATAGGCTGGAAACTAGTTTTTGGCATCAAAATCTAACCATTGGGAATGATTTGGCCCCTGAAAAAAAGATATCTAAATAAATAAATACTGATGATAAGAAAAACAAATTATCAGTGAAATGAAAATAAATGTTCATACCTCATTGTGACCCTTCAGGTCACCACCCAACCCAGAACAACGTCTGCTCCAACATTGAGCAGCTGAACCAGAAACTAGAACAAGAAACTGATACTGTAATTGGAATGATATAATAGGCATGAGAACTGAGATGCTTGGTAGGGATGCCAGAAATAACCCACTGAATCTGAAAGTTCTCTTTTCCAAAATAGTCCACCAACACAAGTTTTAAATACAGGTATAAAAGTAGGGTTTTCAAATTTTAAAATAAGTAACATGTTTTTCCCATTTAAAAACCCAACACAGGCTACATACCATTACCAATATCATTTGTCATTTTATAAATAAAAATCCATAACATAAAATTTTGAAGCTGGGCTAGAGTAAAAAAAGTAACAAGTGAAAACTAAAAATAAACTAGTGAAACAAAAAGTAAAAAAACAATGTAAATAATCTAGTAACCATGGGTGATCCTAAACATCCCTATAAGACCCCTGGATGTACTTGGTTTTGGAACCACCTGTCAGCGTATGGTGAATCTCCAAAGTCTATAACCAACTAGCCACCCTAACTGACCAATCTAGTGGAAAATCCTGCCTATCCTAACAATAAATCCAGTGGGTACCAACCCATCTAATTGGGTTTAGTCAGCAACCATCACTCAATCATCTAAAATACGCACAAGAACCCATGGTGGTTATAATAATATTGTGTAAGTAGGAAGGTCATCGCATGCTTGATTCATCTCACTGCACTTGCTTACCCCAAACACGGATGCTTCCTATGCGTTAACCCATAAAGGTTTACCCTAGATAAGACCACCCCATATACTTATATATATACATACATGTCAAACATACAAAGTGCCAACTGGGCCATCACATCATTTGGTTATCTAAACCAATTTATTAAACACTTGGAGTTGTAAATCGAGCCTCTCATTTTACATAATCAAATTCTTTTATGAAAACATTGAAAAAGATCTTCTAAAGCAACTCTAAACACCACTTTTGTATTTAAAATTCCAAATGGCCCCTTAGGTTCTTGGTTTCAAAGCATCACCATAAATTTTCTTAGTGATACTATGATCAATTTTGTAAAAACAAACCAAGCATTACTTTACACCACACACTCAACAAAATATAAACACCAAAAGCCAAATGGGCATATAGGCATGGATTTCTTTTCAAGCCAATTTAAAGAACTACCTGAAGAGACCCACATCATTTAGAAAATAAGAACCTCTTATAAAACCAAGGATCCGAGAAAAAACCCCAATTCAAAAAGATGCGAAAACATTTCTACAAAAAAACTAAGTTCCATAAAACTTTCTAACGTAGGACAAACAAGTTCCATATAATGTTTATACAAACAAAAAACCACTCAGGACATCCAAAGGTACCATTTTTAGATAAAGGAAGTTAGATCCAACCATGTTGGCAAAGTATAAGAATGTTCATAAATAGAATAGCACCCAAAAATCCATTTTTTGATCAAATATTTCTACAGGAAAACACTACCATAAGTTAACTATGAAAAAAATAGAGTTGTAAAACATAATCAAGATTTAATTATGAAAACTTAAACATTAAATGGATTAAAATTGGTAGAAAAGGCATGGAAACACCTACACATAACCAAGGAACTATTTCAAAGCTGTTTTTAACACTTTTAACCATCAAAGAAACACTGCAATGACTAAACTATCAGAATTATAAGGGTGAGAAAACATTTATAAATTAAATTAAACCATGAAAGTGCCTAAGTAAAACTTCATAAAGAGATAATTGATGTAAATGCCTACCTCAAATAATGGGAATGCCAAGATTTCTAACTCAAACCACACCCTGCTCACATGCATGCACTTTGACAAAAGAGCATGCACTTGGAAATGATCTCGACTCCCTACAACAACTTTCAACACCCAAAATTAGTGCAGCGAAGACCCTCGCACATTCAAAAAAATGCCAGGGACTCACACACATAAACACAACCCAAAAAAAATAAAGTTCACAACAAGACGACGAATGAAGAACATCACCTCGGACGGTGGTGGCAACCTTGAAAACACGCGGCAAGCGGAGATTGCATCCTAAAATCAATATCCACACTACCAATAAAATTGAAGGAATTCAAAACACAATAATTAAAATTAAATAAACATGTGCGTGATACCAAAACTCTCACTTTATATGGTGGCGGCGAACTAAAACATGCGGCGAGGCCAAATGCACCCCGCGAACAATGACATATGGTCCGAAGCGATCTGAATTGCTTCGTGTTCAGCAGCGGAGGATGGGACGTGAACTGACATGACCCGAAACACCCTTCATGAACCCAGTTAGGGGATTCACAGCCACGCTGGAGCAATGAGGAGGCGCTACGCAACAGGGATCGAATTCGTCCCTACTAGCTGTCAGACAGGCGGGGTCGGTTTCGCCGGAAGCGCACCAGGAAGGGGGGTCGGGTTTTCTGGACAAAGTTTCCTGAGTGAGGGGAGAAGTCTATCACCGGTGGGTCACGCCAAAAAAGGAGGGGTTGGGGGATCATGCTGGCCGGACTTGTAGAGGGGGTAGTGAGTGGCCTTACCTGGCGGGATAGGGAGAAAGGGGGTGGTGGGCAGCCTTGAACCCACTGGATAGGTAGAGGGGGAGGGGTGTTGGGTGAGCCAGGGGCATGAGGCGAGGGAAGTTAGCGAAGGGAATCGCAGGATAGGGCGAGATGACAAGGGTGGAGGTGGGAGCCAGACGGTCCGTGGAGAATGTAGAGGGTGAGTTTGAAGGAGGCCGGAGGCGATGTAGGGGTCCGGTGGAAGTGGGAGGAGGGAAGGAGCGCTTTAGGTGCGGCATGATATGGGATGAAGCAGAATGAGAGGGGGGAGCCGTGTGAGAGATGGGAGAAAAGGGGGAAGGTGGCTAGGGTTAGGATTAAATAAAAAAAGAAAATAAATAAAAATAAAAATAAAAGTAATGAGAAGAGTAAAAGTAATAATAATAATAATAATAATAATAAAATGGTAATAGTTTTCTTTCATGATATTAATAATAAAATTAATAATAGTGGAAATAATAATATTAATTAAAATTTAATAAAAATAATACTAATATATATTTAATAAGAATCATATTAATATCAATTTTATGATAAAATTATTATAATTATCTACAAAAATAATATTTTCATGGAGGTTTAAACATTTATAAAATTCAGTCATTTTAAGTATCGGGCAACTGTGCATTCACCAAGGCCGAACGCATGGGCACCGCTAATAGTGTGGTGACCGCACACCAGCCCAAGACCAACCGAAAACATCCAAGATTTAAAAAAATCAAACAGGGACCCAACTAAACCTCATATAAATGATGTGAGATGAATAAAAAATAAAATAATAGGTGTCTACAGTCAGGGTATGACAATTTTCCCCACCATAGACACTTTCTGCCCCCAGAAAGTCACCAAGACAACAGTTGTCACAACTTGAGTCCATTCCCAGAAAAAACACATAGAGAACCGAGAGGCTTGGGGTGACCATTTCCAATACACATCACACCCAGCCAACTCAATAAAAAAATGCTACTCAAAGTTGAGGGTAGAACCTGGGAGGGTTCTCCCTGACACAAAAATTTACTAACACAGAAACCTTAAAACCCAAACACACCAACACTAGGGTGGGGGGAAACATGATAACTCCCAAACCAAACTCGTTTATTTTCCCCACATGGACCAAACAACACACCTAATCCTTTGTTATAAAGATTGATACTAAACAACCCAGCTACTTAAATATGAAAAAATTAACTTAACACATCCCATAAATTTTATGATATGAAACATACCCCCAATGAATATAGCTGAGACCAACTCAAAATCAGATCTGGTCAGTTTATTCGTGAGCGAAACACCCTTCAAGGACAATGAACAATTTAGAATCCATGCTAAGAGCAGATAAGACTACTTGGATTGTGGTGGAACAGACTCATCATGCCTCCACAACAAGTATGAGCTTACGACAGAGATGAGAATAGAACAAGGAAATTTGGGATAATACAATCCCAAGGCTAAAAACATTATTCGGAATGAGGTTACACACACCATTGGAAACTCCTAGCTGTGTGCAAGCTTCACCCCGAGGCATGTGGCTGGGGCCCTGATAGTTGAAGCATCTCCTGCATCAAAGTCAAGCATTTACATCCTTCTAGTACATAACTCCTTCCTCCCAAATGATTCTTCTTTCAGAACTCTCTCTAGTGACCCAAACAGTCGTA
Organism: Viscum album; assembly: GCA_963277665.1. Classification (NCBI taxonomy): domain Eukaryota; kingdom Viridiplantae; phylum Streptophyta; class Magnoliopsida; order Santalales; family Viscaceae; genus Viscum; species Viscum album. The sequence goes on from OY728142.1 coordinate 709,956,202, forward strand.
TGGTAGAAAGACTTTGGAGGGATGTGACAAGGTGGATTAGAATGCCTAAACCAAATGCACTAGTTTAATTTGAGAGAACGATCCAACAAACCGGGAGTCAGTATAGACGTGGATGGTTTCATGGAGACAGTTTCCACTATTCTGCACTTCTTTCTAGAAGGGGAACCTTCCCAAATGCACTAGTTGTATGCATACTTGTTTAATTAGTGGTTTTATATTTCAATATTTGTGGTTTGGAGATGTGTGTGTGCATATAGATACTTAGGCTAATGCCTCCCATTTGTGGGATATGCCTACTCGGCACTAGCCTCCAGCCCCTAGCTATTGGAGGCGGACTTGGGGTAGTCATGGAATTGTCCCCAATGGATGTTTCATGACATGATTTACTATGTATATGATCCAAGGATTCCATTTTTATTATTTCTATGAATTTTTTATGATTATGGTTAAATAATGTTTATGAAACATATTTCTCTTTCATAGGTTATACCATGATATATCTATTATTAAACATGCTTCTTTTAACGGGTTATGATATGATGAAATGATGAAATGATTATGAAACCTAACTCATTTTCATAGGTTATGATATGATGAAACATTTATGAAAACCATATAATTTCATGTGTTATGATATGATGAATGGTTTTTGAACTTGTGTCTCACATACATATGATTCTCATTTAGTGATGGTTAAGACCTTTATCTACCTCTAATGAATTAGGTAATTATTAATGTTATATGAGATAAAATAGTACAATAGATGTTATACCAAGACCAGAATAGGGAACACATGAATTCACAAGTATCCCAAAGTAGGTAAGTGTGTGTTTAAACGAAGCCTAACATGTTATGAATTTATTAGTGGTTTCCTTGACATAATATGTTCTATACTAACATGTATGCCATTGATAAATCACTCATGCCAATTTTATGATCTCATGGATTATGTTCTTTGATTCTATTCTAATACATGTCTTATGAACTACCAATCCTTATTTAATGACTCAATATTAAGATCTTGGATTCGTAGGGTATGGTTTTCAAATGTTATTCTCGTGTTATTATACCATTATGTTCATTTAATGATTATGTATCTTCTTTTCTTACCCATACTGAGCATCTAAGCTCACCCTTTCTTATGTTTCACATCCCTAGGTTATGAATAAAGGATTAAGTAGGGTGTGTTTATAAAGACTACTAATGGGTAATATCTTTATGAAAGACACTGAAGATCATTCATGAATTAAGAAAATTGTGTTCCATGTTTCTAAAGGCGCTAAACCGTTATGGTCCCCTGAAATGTGTTTATGTAATGTAATGAATATTCTTCTGAATAGATGTAATATCCATGTGTGTAATGATTATGTCATTACAATTGGTATCATAGGTAGAGTAAGAAATCTAATCCTTGGGAACAATTACATTGTAGCATTGGGTGAAGCATGGCTCTCTTCCCAATCAGGTCATGAGGAAAGGGATTCCACTGGGGATTGTGGTGTGTCTTGACTAGGAGGTGTAGATAGATATGGTGTTCCCTAGTTGATATCAATTATATTCTATTGGATATAATTCTAGACCGTTATAGTTGGTATCAGAGGAATCTTTTATTTAACCTTTAGTAACTGGTATGATAAAGCTTTTGTGAAACCCGTAGGGATATTTCTAAGGATATATCTAGTGAAGTCTGTTATGATAATTCTAAAGATGATTCAATTTATAGGAAAATGACCAAAAAAATTTTTGGGGATAAATAAGTTAGTCTCCAATAAATTACATCTCAATCTGAATACTACAAGGGGATGTGACTCTGGAACAGAGGTCCCTAGGGGTAATAATTATAAAAATGGTTTATTGAGATGGAATCGATCACCTGGTGAATCATAATAGGTCTTGATTCACTCCTGGTTTAATACTATTATTTTTATATTCACACACTCTTTTCAAACCATCTTTAATGATTTAAATTGGTGATGACTATGATTGGGCTAAAATAAACACATGGTAGCATATATTAAAAATATGGTTTCAAGATTTAGACATCATATAAATGATTTTTTTCAAGATTATGGTGTTTTCCACTATGATTATTGTAGTTCACATTAGGATTTTTGGATTTAATTAATGGTGGGAACAATAAGGAACTGGGTTAACATTGAATGTGATGGAAAATTCATAGATGAGAAACCAAATGGGATGACGACTAGAGTAAAAGATATTTTCATTATTCCAAATCTGTTTGTCATGGAACATGATTAGAAATATATACCTTAAAAACCTCTATAACTCACTAAATAAGATAAATATACATTTTTATGAGAGTTTGGGTAGTAGAGACTATGGGGGTAATAATATTCAGTTTCTTATATGTAAATAATGTGCAAGGAATCACTCAAGGGAATGTCTACGAGGGATGAGAATATGTTTTGGTAGTGGAAAAGAAGGACACAAAGAAATAAATTGCAAAGGAAAATGAAAATTTTGTTTAATGAAATTGATTATAATAATGTATTCATTAAGATATCATTAAAGGTTGAATGTTTTAAATGTTTAATGTATAGTAATTAAGAAGTAGTTTGGGTTTTTCTTAGAGGTAAGCACCCTGTAATCCTACATGAAAAATCGGGGTTAAAACCCATTGGGTGCAGGTACTGTAGCAGTATTATAGCACTGTAGCAGTGACGGAATTGTAGCAATGGTGGGCACTATAGTGACAGCAGGTCACTGTAGTAGTGGCAGGGCATTGTAGCAGCAGCTGGTACTGTGTGGTATTATAGCGGGGGGGTACTTTAGCAGTACTATTCAAAGAATGGTCCTTGGGCTAAAAATTTGGGCCTATGGGCCATGTAATTGGCTAAATGTCCACTGGGCCTTCAGGCTATGTAATGGGTATCACTCTATCCAGATAAAAGAGGTCTTTGATTTGCTTTAATAAAAAATGAGTATTCTGCCCCAACCTTTTTAAAAAAATAGGAATTATACAAATAGATTTCCTAAGGGAAAAGTTCATAAAGATAATCGGAAAGTTTATAAGAGTAATTGTTATATTACTTGTGTTTAAGACACTACAAATTACATATGAAGTAAAAGAAGTGTTAAGGAAGTAAACAAGAAAATACTAGTTAATGGTTTGATAAGGTAGTGGTATTATTGAGGTTAATATGTATTATAATTCAAGAATTACAAATCTTATAATATATAAGGATTGTTCCGTATAAGTTTTTCTTTAAGGATATACAACAATATAATGAATTGTACTAATGACCTTGAAATGTGATTTAATAGAAAGGTAATATTTTATGGGAAAAAATGATTAATGGAAGATAAAACTTAATATGTTATTTATGTTTCAAAATGGTGTTTAGTTTGGATAAAGAGAATATTAAAATAGATAAAGTAAATTAGATAATGTTAATGGCCTCATAACTGATAAGGGATTTATTGAAAAAGTTGTCTATATTATCAGGGATGGAATTTGCTACATTATTATATCTATGGAATATGCTCAATAATCTATGGTTTTATTCAAGGAATGTGTAATATTTCATGTTTTCATTGAGTTTATATGGTAATTCTAGTTATTACCATGTTTCAAAATAATATTGACTAAGGTATTCACATATTTGGCATGGGACCATTACAATATACTGAATGAAATTTGGAGTATTAATGTTATGATGTGTAAGGGAAGTTTAGTGACCTTATTTATAAATTTTTTATTTTATAATGGGTCATAAGGTTGACCATTTAATGAATTCTTTAAGATGAACATTGGATTTGGTTTTAGAGATTAATGTATTACATCCCCATTTAAAGATTTATCCATTAATATTGTTAACCTTTTTAAACTATAAATATAAGTTATGTCTTTACATTATATTATGGATTTATTTGGTTATTTAGTAATGAAACAAATTCATCTCTTATAGTAAGAGATGAAGTATAAATATATCAATGCACAACCCAAGGATGAAATTGTTTCTACGAAATAAAACGTTATTGAGTAATTAAATTTTCTTATATTCTCTATCTAGATGGAAAATGAATTCTGAAAATTTTGGAAAATGATATTGAAATAAAATTTTATCATGTTATAATCATTTTTATGATATTAATGACATTTTTAATTACTCATTAGATTATGGTTTTTGGGTCATTAACCTTCTATAGATCACCCACTTTCTTGTGGTTAATGATCTCTATGACCCTATATAATTATTTATGTTTTCCTTCCATGCCCAAATATTCACTTCTGACCTATGTTCTACATTCTAGAAACCTATTTATGGGTTACTTGGGGTAACCCTTATGTTTTCAACTTTCCATTTTTAAGAGAATTATTATTATTTATATTTACGATGTGGGATTCTATGAAGGAATTTTCAAATATTAAACCTTTAATGATCGATATGAATTTTTGAGGGTGAAATTAATTTTAGTGGGGGTAGAATGTAACATCATAAGATTTTATGAAATGTTTTTTTAAAACTAATTTAAATTTTTTAAAATCTTTCATTATATGAAATACCAATTTTATCTTTTATTACACACAATAATGAGTTTCTTTGATTGTGTGCATGGCACACAACACTGAGCTTCAGCAAACCATGAAACAATATTATTTTAAACATCACCACAATAATATAGTCGTTATATTGGTATGTATGAATAATATTAACTAATTTATGAAATATAAATATAAATTACCTAATAAAAATAAATCTATTTATAAATTATTGGTAAATAATCAATTAATATTTATTAAAGTAATTATATTCTTCAAAAAAAATTTAATAAAAAACAATTTTTATAGTTTTGTAAGATAAAATATTATAATTATTTTTTGGTGATTTTAGAAAATTAATTTTATAAAATTAATTTTTTTTTTTTTTGAATTATCATATTGAAATTAACTTTTAGTGATTTTTTTGGATTTTTCGGAAAATATTTATTTTTCAGTAATATTGAAAAATATTGAATTTTATAAAACTACCATTTATTTTCAATAAATTATGTAATTTAAATTCTCAAATATGTTTTAAATTAGAATATGTATAATTTATTTGTATCTAATCAACTTAATTAAATTTTAATACACTTTATATTTTATTATAGTATACGTTTATTTTTGGGTTTAAAAAAGGATTTTTTTTCTGAAAATTATTTTAAATTGCATAATGTCTCTCCATTTTAAGTAATAAAAATAATAACAAATACAGAATGATTTAAATTAAATTTATATTATATATATATATAATTATTAAATTATATTCATACATTTATTATTATTTTCCGTAGAGTAAATATAAAATCATCTTGTTCTTGAAAAACACACTTTTCGGTAACCCACTTTTTCATTGCATTTGCAGTTATTATTTTAAATTTAATTACGTAAAGTTATAGAAATTTTTAAAAAAAATAAACATCATTTTTTAAATCATGATTTCAAAATTATACACTTTTTAATTTTAGATAATTTATGGAAATGATTGATTTTTTATGAATTGTGAAAATATTGGATTTAAATTTAAATGTTCCTCTTCATTGAAAATAATTGTAAAGTTAATTTTCATTATAATAAGAATTTAAATGAATAATATTTCAACATATATCTATTAATCCAACTTAGGTCATTAAAATCAATTTCATATTGAAATTTGATATTAAAACTTGGTAAACTTTTGAACATTTTCTCGTTGAATACCTTCTTTCTCATTGCATCTGGGGGATTAATTTTAAATTATAATTTTCCACATCATTGAAATGAAATAGAGAAAATGGATTTATTATTTTTAATAATTATAATTTATATTATAAAATATTTTCAACTTAATTTTTGACAAATATGAGCAGTGATAAAATAAAAAATTATTTATTGCGACTAAGGAAAAAAATGGAATTACAGAGGCTTAAACTAAAAAGATAAGGGTTAAAATTACCTAAAAACTTTTATAAAATAATTTTTATAGAAATATTTATACCCTATAATGTCTTATGGTATATAATACTCAATTTTTTACTTTTTTTAAGAGATAAATGTGGGTATAACATTTTATTTTCGAAAAATTACAAGTGTGTCACTCATATCGCTTATAAAAGGCCACCTCCTATCCTATGTTCTTGATACCTTATAAATATTTTAAATCAAACAATAATTATCCAAATAAATTAATAAAATCACTTATATCATCCTATATTACATATTATTTTCATAAATTCATCCTTTGAATTATTTTAGTGAAAACATTGGGAGGTTACCCAAAGAAGAGGTAGCATTCTTCAATGAGCATTTTTATTTTATTTATTCCCCCACTTCCATCTATTTTTATTAAAAAATGATCATATAAAAAACCTTAATATATTCCATATAAATATATATATTTATGTGAAGTTAATTACCTATATCCATTATCAATTCTATCAAATGATTTACAAAATCATCATTTGTCTATATGGCGTACTACTACCTCGTGGATAGATGTCATTGGTTTTTTCATTGACACCTCTCACAGTTTGGTATTATAATGAATATAAAGTATAAAAATTATATTTATAAAATTATTATACCTATATATCATTATATCACATATAAATTTTTTTATCCCATTCCATAGGGGATATGATAGCCTCACTCGTGTGTACGGTGGAATACCGCCTCATGAAGCGATGCGATTCGATTATCACTAGCACTTTACATGGATGATAATAAGGATAATTATATGTGATGTACATGAAATAATTAGGGTCTTAATAAAATATTTAACATTACAAAAATATAATATATTATTTTATTTCATACCTTTTTACTCAATGAAATATGGTAACGTTGCCTGTGTATGTATTGACCACCACCTTCATGAAGTGATGTGACTCTATTTTAATAACAAAACCACATGGATGATATCTATAATTATATTAAAATAATTGACATTTTTTATGATAATATTATCATAATTTAAAGATAATATATTACTTACCTTCTATCAATAAGTATCACAAAAATGGAAATGTTGCCCATGTGTGTGTGTAGTCTACCACCTTCGTGACCATAACATACTTCACTTATCAAAACCATCTTCCATGATTGGTTTTAAAAGTATAATTTTTGTGTAAATATTATAAATATGTCATGATTATTATTATGGATACTATGGAACCATTATTAAAGTAATAACACAAAAAATAAAAAGTCAGAATATATTCAAAAAACATAGCGATTATTACCTGAAACGTTATTTTAATAAGGAATTTGTAATTAAATGGGTAATAAATGGTCATAATTAAATAATATATGGGATGTTATACATAAATATGTTTATATAATATATTTATATTAAACTTATATTTATTATATAGAAGGTTTCAATATGTATTAAGGAATTCAAGACTTAAGGTAAGATATTTCTAGTCTCTCTTTTATTTTTAGGAGATATATAAAAATTCACCACTCATTTAATATTTGTGGGGTATATAATTCCCCTTTGACATTTAATATCATTAATATAATTATTTTGAAACTAATTATCGTTTCATTTAATTTTATTCTTTTTTGGGTTTATATCATTAATGTAATTATTTTGACACTATTTCAAGTTTCATTTGATTTTATTCTTTATTGGGGCTTATGATTCAAAATATTATTAAAGACATAAGGAATTTATTTCTAACCTTTTATATATGTGAGTAACATTCCATATTATACAACAATATATTTTATGTGGTGTATATAATACCCATGAATATATTTTATGATTATTATCATTCTAATAATTCTTATTTAAATATCCATATGAGGATCACTCTTCCATAGGGATTATGTTTCAATGTTATTAAAGTGGTGATGATTTTATATTACTATCTCAAAATTTATCCGGTTTGTTTATGATTTTGTTTTCTATGATAAACTTATATGATACTTATCTGAATAATTATAATCTATTTTATTGTCATATGGTTATTATTTATCTTCTCAAGTAATTCTACCTTTTTTCATCTATTTAGTACTTAAAATAATTCGGAATTATTTTTTGAAAAAAATATGATTTATTTCTCTCTTCAGTCGAAACCCCTTTTTCTTTCAAAACCCTATTTTCTAAAAAAAATTAAAAAATGTTTATAAAATTCTTCAGAATATTTATTAAAGAAATTTCGGCCCATGTTTTACTATTTATAGAAAAAATTAAAGGAATCATCATGTCATTTTTCAAACAACAACCATTTGGATTTTGCCAAAAATGTGAAAGGAATATTTGTTTTAATGTATATATTTTCAATATAATTTCCCACCATTATGACCATTATTTTCATTGATTCTTCCTTTATAAATTTTCAAGGTTATTTTTAAAGAAATGTATTTTTTAAAAAAATTTGTTCTAAATAGTTTTTTTCAAATAGGAAATTATATTTCCCTTGAGAAATGTTTTCAATGATTTTTAAATATTTCTTTACAAGTTTTCAATTTTATTTTCCAATAAAATTAGTTCCAATATATTTTATGAATTTTATTTTAAAAATTATTTTAAAGGAATGTTTATTATCCTTAATTAATATTCCATGTGATTTCTATTTTGAAATCATTCTCTATCTAAGATGAAATCCTTTGAGGATAATTTTTTATTTATGATATAATCCAGGGATTACATTATAATTATTTATCTTAATGGTCTATTTTTATGAATATTTCTCTTCCATAGGTTAATCCAAATTATATTTCTTATGAAGTCCACATATTTTCACAGGTTATGCTATGATGAAATGAAATGATAATGAAACCTGTCTCTTTTCCAGAGGTTATGTTATTATCAAATATTTATGAAACCCATTTCTTTTCTTGGGTTATCATATGATGATTGTTTTATGGTCTTGTGGAACAAATACATATGAATTTCATGATGTGACTGGTGGGGGCTATATCTCCCTTCAATTCCTTGGGTAATGATTAATGTTATATGACCTTAAAGGATATAGGTGAAGTTATCCTACGACCAAAAGAGGGTACACATGAGGTTATCTAATGTATGATGTAGATACATTGGTGGTTAAAACATGCCTATCAATTTATGAATCTCTTAGTGGGTAACATTGGCATAAGATTTTCTATTCTTATGTCTATCGTGCAAATCAATGTCTTATGCCAATTTTATACTCTCATGGATTATGTTGAATAATTATCTTATGATTCAAGTATTATGAACATTAATTACTTATTCTATGACTGAATATTTTGTCCTTGGATATGCGGGGTATGGTTTTCTAATGTTATGATCTTGATCTCATTTACTTATATTCATTTTGTGATTAAGCATCTACTTTTCTTGCCCTTACTAATCACCTAATCTCACCCTTTCTATTGTTTTCTTTCCCCAATTTATGAAGAATGGTTTTAATTAGTGTATGTTTATGAATAATACTAATGGGAAAGATCCATATGGGTGACATTTAAAACCTATTAGGAACAAAGAAAATTGTGTTTCAAGCTTCTATATAAACTAAACCATTACAGTCCTCATTCATGTGTTTGGGTAATGTAATGAATATTCTTCCCAAAATAAGTAATATCCGTGTAAGAGAATCCTCTGTTGTTATAGTTATTAAAATAGAAATAATCATTACATGTTTATAATAGGTTTATGTACAAATTGATTTTCTAGAAAATCACCCAATGGTATTGGAAAAGTACAACAACGTTAAAAATGTTTGATGATTTTATGTAATTTTTATGTTATTGTATAGTTTGTTAAATCTGATGGGAAATGGTAAATTTTAACATATGAAAGGAATTCTTGAAACATGTATTGAGTAAATCTATAGAGATAATGAAATATTTATTTTAATATTTTACTTTATGTATCATAAAAACTAAGCATATTTTAAAAAATTATAAAGAAATACAATTTTATATTAAAATTCAAATATGCATTTCATATAAAATATTTAATGAAACTTTTTATGAAATGACTACATAATTAAGGAATTCAATGATGATTTGGTTTATATGTGTTGATTTTCATATGTTATCTAATAAAAAATTATTCTATAAATGGGATGTTATGAAAATCAGGGTGAGACATAACTAAGGTAGAGTATTACCTTATGATTTGAACTCGTTATACAATATGGGGTGAAAAAAGAATCCTATAATGTAGATAAATGAGATACCTAAAATAAAAATATATATATATATATGATTAAATTATTTTATTGGTTTTCTTCAAGGGAAGATATTTTGGAATCTCACATAAGGATTTCTATATATAGAAATTAGTTTGTTTTACACCCATGGGGTGAGTCACCACTAAAAAACATATTACAAATAGAATAATAGATCACTAGGTCTTATGCCCAAAAACTATTCAATAGTTTATCATGGTAATGAATAAAATATATTTAAATTATATAAACATAGTTTAAACAACCTTATTTAAATTGAAAAAATAAAATAAAAGTAAAGATAAGAAATATATCTATCTAGTTGTCTTCAAATGTAAAAAAAATATAATAATAATCATATTTAAAGATTTATAATAGTAATTTGTGTTGATATATTAGTTAATTATATAGATATAAATTTCATAATTACTCCTAAATAATATTCAATAATTTTAAAAAATAATATTTTTTGTATTGTTTCAATGTTCTGTTTATGGATTCTTCAAAAAAAATAATGAGTCATACATGTTTTTTCTAATGTTATGAAAAGTATATATACACATTTCAAATATATAGTTATTCTTCATATATTTATATCTAAAAATTTTAAAAAAATCATCAAAAAACAAAAAAGGATATCTCATGCTGATTGGAAACATACAATGATCTTTTCCTATGATAATTGTAGTTAAGAGAATTAAATGTGGTTTCACTGATAATCGGACATAATATATATATATATATATATAATTTATCATAAAACATGTTAAAATGAAAACTAAAAATTAGTTTTACTTATATGGTTGATATTATAAGACCCTTTATATAAACTTCTAATGTAATATCCACGGTAACCATTATACAATCCACACTTCTATTTCCTAATCAATTCAGTCCCTTTAGACTATTCATCATTTCTTTTAGTAAAATTAAAAACATTTAAATTATATATTATATAAACTATAATATTTATAAAAAAAATTTTGTATTTCATATATATATCAAATATACAAAAACCATGTATAAAATTCATGGAATATGGAAAATGATTTTTAAATTTTATAAATTTAATGTTGATTTTTTTTGTTAAACCACCTAATTGATAATGATATTTTTAATGAATTTTAATATCTAAAAACATAACAAAAACACCAAATTAACCTTCATGTGTTAAATATAAATCTAATATTAACAAATAATAGTTATTATTTCATATAAATATAATGATTATACATTAATCACCTAGAAATCAAAGAGTATTGATGCAGGTAAACATTTAAAAATCATCCCTCAAACTTATGTATGAAAGATATTATTAATTTATTTTGAGTGAAGAATGATTTTTAGAGGAATGATTAGATCATAAACTTAAATAATATATTTAATATATATACGATCTATTATATGGGTGAATTTATAGGTTATGGTAGAGTGTTGGCCTCAATTCGATAATACATATTATTTGAGGCTAGGAGAAATTGTTGCTACAAGGGAGATGGGAAGGTACGATAAAACATAGGAGTATTTCTTTATGATGATGTTTAGAAAACCTTATTTCCAAAATAAATTTAAATTTAGGGAAAATGGGTCTAAATCCACAATATAAAGTTCTTGTTTCTATATTTGTTCAGTTGATGGAAATATATCCATGGGAAAACATTATTGTGGTTATATATGAGGTATATAGACATGATTATATTTATATTGTAGCCATATACAGTTAACTTATGATTGTATTATCACATACCACTTTACCCATGGCTATAAGTGGAACCTAAAGAATTTATAGTCATAGTTCGTAGATCATTTTGGTGATATACCCCTCTATAGCCACAGGAATTTTAGCCCATTAGTATGGACTAAATTTCTAGTAATGTTTCACCAGATTGTTGTTTATTAAGCATCCATTGAGATAATATGTTTGAAATATATATCTAATCTACAATTTTTATTCTTATCTATAAATTTTGGTGAATTATATGTCTTCTTACCATTTCACATATCATTAATTCCTAATTATCTTGGAATTTTATTCATAAAGAGAATTTTCTAACCTCTTCATTTAATTTGAATCTTTTTTCCATGTCCACATTTTATATTTTATGTTATAGATATTTTACTATAATTATACCAACCTATATGGTTTCTTAAAGTCTATTTTTAATTTTTTTGTATTAAAAAAATATAAATTAGTTTGTTTACCTCTCCTCTATTATGTTTTTTTCTCAGTCATTTTCCCTCATAGTTTTCTATGATTTTAATTACAATGTTTCATTGGAATGTCTCTATCGTTATTCAAGAATTTTTTTTAATTTATCATTATTTTATAAGACTATTAATTTATAATTTGTTTCCATTTAATAATATTTTAAAAAAATTAAAGTATATTTCATCTTTATTTTTCTAAAAAATATTAGATATTATTCTAATGTGTTTTTCATCCATTTCAATATCCATTGTTGTTTCTTATGATTCATCATAGATATTTGTTAATTAAATAATCCACATTATATCATGATATGATTTATTATATTTTAAATATTTTAATGAAACCCATTTCCATTCTAATTGTTTAATTATTATATATTGGATTTATGATGTTTTTATGTTTATGTGGAACACATATGTATGTATTTTCAATATGTGATGAATGGTCCCATAATTTTATATCCCTATAATGCATTGGGTAAATATTTATATCTAATTATATGTTATATTATGGTACATGATAATTTATCCTATTATATTAGTTTATTTTAATGTCTTAGAATTTATATGTAATTTTTTTATTTATATGGATTTATTTTGACACTGCGAAATTTGACGACACATGATTCCGAGGTCTAGAGAGCCTGAAACAGAATTTTGAACTTTTTTAAGGTATGTTCAGTAAACGTGCAAGCATGATTTTATACCTTTTGAACCATTTATTAGATCAAAAATCTAAGGGCAATGTTGAATTCAGAACGCTGTAATTTTCCATGAAATTACTTAACATCGGCCAGTAAGGGATGAGCGGAGAGTTATTTTTTCCAGAATTTTCGAGAAAAATAATAAAAGAATTTAAAAGAATTATTTTCTTTTCTTTCTCACTTTTGAGTGAGGAATGATGATGTTGTGGGGTAGTGAAAGGGTAAAGACGATGCATATTAATGAGGCTCATTAATGGATCATTAACACGCAACGTAACTATTCCTTAATGACATGTAACAATGATGTTGCTTCTTAAATAAAATAGCGTAACGGCACAATGTCACATTATAATGGGAATGCGGTGATGTGCCCTTATTTATAGTTCGACACACCAGAGAAATATGGATTAAAAATTTAGAGCATTCTCTTGAAAACCTCTGACAGACTTCCACCCCAGCGAAGAATGATGACCACCGACAAAACTTCATCATCTTCGACGCCTTTAGAAGATCAGAGTTGGGAATCAACATCGGTGTCTTTATCCCACGAGGAAAAAAGCTGCCACATCAGATGTTGTAAGAGGTAGAGGTTGTTTGATTTTAAATTTTCCCTATCCTTATGTCAAAACTATGACTGTGGATTAACACACAAACAGGTTATTCTGCGGACCGTGCGTTCTAGAGTGTGGGTGACTTCTTTGGGGTTTCTTTATCTGGGATTTAATTATCATTGTTGTTCGAATTGAAATCCTTAGACCTTCTTTTTTTGTAAACATCTAATGTGAAGGGCACAAGATGACACAAACAAGTTTGTAGCCCCTCCGTCGTCAGTGCTCTTCATGGAAAAACTCTTGAATTGATATAAAGATAGATTTGAGACCTTTTTGGTGGATAAAATGTTCCCTAGAGAATGTTGGCGTGAGAGGCATGAAGAACGGACCACCAGTGCAGACTCGGTGGTTTGTGGAAGACTCTATCGATGTGTCGGTCATGGAGGTAGTGCTAGTGACTGCCAATAGTGGCCCATGGTGGTGGTTGTGGGTGGGACGTTCCGTGCCATGACAGCGCACCAGAGGAAGGGATGCGGCTCACTGGGCCATGACACAATGGAAGAATCCCCCGGCTGGGTTGGTGGCTGGAGGCAGTGGATGCGGTTTCTCGACGACGTCTGAGGGCTGTGGGGGCAGTATCATGTCACATCCGAAGTGGCAGACCGCAGTCTCTTGACCGCGATAGAGGAGGCGCCCCAAAGTGACCTGTGGGGCAATAACGGTGGACGGACGTGACATTTGTCCATGTCAAGCGAGGCAAACCTGTAGGGGTGCGAACCGCCCAGTGGGCCGAACCCACGACTCATCAGGTCGGATCTGCCCTAACATGTTGGACCCACACCTAGCATATCGGTCCCGCACCCATCAGGCTGGACACGCACTAACAGGCTGGGCTGGACAAGACCGGGTCATCGGGCGACTTGGCGGACTGGACCCTCGGCCAACCGCATCGTGTCCAGCGAGGCCTATTTGGCCAAGCCCCGGGCCAGGCTGAACCAGAACGACCTAAAACCTCACTAGGTCAAGTCAACTTCGCCTTAATGAACCATGGTATGTTGGACCCCCGGGACGGTTAGGTCGGGTCAGTCTTACCGGGTCGGACCGGGCCCCATCGTAACCAGTCCCCTGGTAACTAAAACGCTCATATCTTGCAAATCGTGCATCTGATTGATGAGCCATTTGCAGCGTTGGGACCCTCTAAACGAGGAAATAATTTTGGCATGTTATATGGTGAGTTTCGTGGAAGTTGTGATGCGATGAAAGGCCTAAGGAGCGGTTCTCTCAAGTGCACTATGTACAAAACCCTGTGACTGGATAAGACCTGAAGACTGCTGACTTTTGGTCCATTTGGAAGCAACTCTCTATAGCTTGGTAGAACGATGGTGGTAATCACCTCTATGTAACTTTGTAGGCACGTGATACGTGATTAATATGAGTACCTCAGTTGTCCATGACAAGTGGAAATCACCTCTATGTTACTTTGTAGACCCATGGTACGCGATGGGGGAGGAGTACCTAAGAAGTGCAAGGTTAGTGGGAAGCACCTCTTCATGAATTAGTAGGCCCACTGTACTCCCTAGAGGAGGAGTTCTCCAGTAGCCGAGGTGTTCTACGATGTGACTAATGATGCAACTATTACTACCCTAAAATATATCTGGTGTGAGTTGTGTTGTGATTTGTTAATTCCTTTGAGAATTGTTGTGTGGTCTTCCCTTTTTGTTTTGGGGTCCCTACAGACTATTGTGTTACTCATCCCTACAAAAGCTTAGCCCGCACGTGTTTTTTCTGCTGTAGATGGCCAACGTTTCGACATGGGTTCTCAGGGAGATGGGACTGATGGATGCTTTGGAGGTATACATAGTGAACTAGGACCAGGTGGGGCCCAGTAAGACCGGTTAGAGAGGATATACTAATTCGGATTCTAGTAGATTCACTACTATCACAATCAGGTTGATTTTTTCTATAGATGGACATCAGAGTCTAATTTTTGTACTTATCGTTTACATTTCTTTGTTGGGTTTTTATTCTGGCCCACTTAATTTTAGTTGTACATGCACTCAGCCTTGTTTTAGTGGTACTAGTTTCCCCCTTTTACTGTGTTGGGATGTGTTCGGGTGTGTGTCTGCATACAGGTACTCAAGAAAATTCTTATCACTTGTAGGTTGACACCTTCGGCGCTTGTCACCAACCCCTGGCCTTTGGGAGGTGGGATTGGGGTAGTCACGGCATGGGCCCCGAGGAACGGGTCATGAAAATGTGGTATCAAATGGAGGTTGGTCCCCCATCAAATACAATAAGTCTTTGTTTTGTTTTGGGTAATAGTGTTATGTGTTTCGAGTCTGAATTTCAGATTTGGGAGTCCAGTGTTGGTGCGGTGGCCGACGTATCCATACACCAGGACCTTGAATTCTGTTTTCATCTCCATACATGAAAACATTGGTTACATAAGTTTCTCTTTATTTTTAAGAAGAGTTAGATCACTAGGTATAACCTTCTAACAGTGGTACATCTTGATCTCTCTCAAGATTCCTCCACATGGACAACCGGTGAGGTTCTTGATATGAGGTCATGAGGACTACCCACCTAGTGATGTGGTGTTTGTTCAGGGACCAGTTATAGAGTTGGCCCCACCGAGTGGTGCACCAGTACTACCACCACCCAATGGTCAAAATCTACTACTAGCAGTTTTGGAATAGGAAATTATTAGGCTCAGTTCCCTACATGAGTTTTAGAGACAGAGGCCTCCCAGGATCAGGGGAGAGATGGATCCTTCGGTCACAGAGGACTGTTTGGAGGCTATGATGAGGGTCTTTAGATTAGTAATGACTCAGCCTGTCCAAATGGTGATCGTGACAGTGATCCTTATATAGGAATAAGGAAAGAGATGGTGGTGTTTGACCATCTAGACTCACGATGAGGTGACCCTCAATTGGGTTGACTTTTAGACTCTTTTTTTGGGAGGATTTTTTTTCCGCGACCTTGCACTCTGTGTGCATACAAGAGCTTCTCCACCTGCCAAGGACATAATAATGGAGTCCCAGTACTTGTTAATGTTCATAGAGCTTTCCCACTACTCCATGGATATGGTGTGAGACCCTTTCTTCAGGGATCGATCCTTCGATTAGGGACTTCGGTGGAGATTAGGGATTTAGTGGTGTCTCTCAGCATCCCTACCTAGGCTGGGGTTCTGGAGAGAGACCTTATGATGGAGAGATTCTTGGTGGAGTAGGCACCCGTAGCTAGAGCTACCAATATACCCCAGGGGGAGGAGTCTTTGGAAGGAAATAGACAGCAGAGGAGATGGCCCAAGAAGGCCACATCCTTTAGAGGTCGACCCCCGGACTCAGGTACGTCAGTGCGAGGTTCCCAGGCCAAAGGGAGCCATATGGGGACCAGACTTTTTTACTCGTGCGATGGGAAGAGACACATAGTACCTGACTTCCCAACCTGTCATACTGATGATCTGTAGATGGTTGAGGGGCCACCGAGGTAGCGAATAAAATTCAAGCGTGGAGGTCCATAGGGTGGAGGACATGGAAAGGGATCTAGCCGAGTGACAGGTGATGGGCGACAGTTCGATGTGTTATCGCCACTACCCCCAGGTGGTCCACCCCAACCTTAGGAAGTAGATGGATAGGGGTGATATCAGTTCCAGGTTGTAGAGGATTATGACCACAGTGCTCTAGAGATAATCTGAGGTATGATCTATGTCTTCTCCACCCTAGTTGCAGTACTTATAGACATAGGTGCTAGTCACTCCTTCCTTTCCATGGCTCTTGTTCGGAGCTCGAAGATTATGATGAAGCCATTAGCTCAATCCTTACAGCTAGATACTCCTACTGGAGGGGATTAGATGATTACAAAGTGGTTCCAATAGTGTTATTTTACTCTAGAAGGTGAGATCTTTGGTTGGGATATACTACTAGAATTTTCGAGGCCTTACGACGCCATCTTGGGTATGGACTAGTTATCCAAATTCTGTGCTCAGATCAACTTTTTTAGGCATACAGTGTAGTGTTTTTATGAATATGGTACCAGGTTTTCCTTCAAAGGTGAGAAAGAAACCCTTGTAGCGTAGGACGGAATCTCTTGGAGGAGGGTGCAGCCAATCACTCACCAGTTGACTAGCCTCACCCTGGGTTCAGTGGAGGAGAGGAGTCCAAGTTTCCCTATAGTGGTGAATGGGTATAAGGATGTTTTTTATGAGTTTCTATCACTACCTAATCATAGAGAGTTAGACTTTTGTATCAACCTATACCCTGAGATGACACTGATATCCACATATACATATCAAATGGCTCTCGCAGAGCTTTGCGAGCTAAGGGTATAGTTGGAGGACTTGTAAGAGGAGGGGTTTGTAAGGCCTCGTGTTTCACCATTGGCAGCCCCGGTGCATTTTTCCAAGAAGGTATATGGGAGTTTCAGGTTGTGTGTGGACTTTCAGTACCTTAACCAAGATACAGTGATGAACAAGTACCCACTACTGAGAATTGATGACATCTTCGACTAATAGAATGGAGCAAAGTGGTTCTTAAAGATAGATCTCAAATCAGGTTATCACTAGCTCTGGGTACGAGATAGGGATGTACTGAAGACATCCTTCAGGTGTTGGAATGGCCACTATGAGTTCATATTGATGCCTTTTCGCATGTATAATTCCCTAGAAGTGTTCATGGGCCTCATAAATAGGATCTTCTATCCCTATCTCAATCGGTTCATTATTCTCTTCATCAATGACATCTTTTTGTACTCAGCGTTGGAGGAGGAGCACGATGTGCACCTACAGATGGTCCTGGATACACTTTGAGAGCACCGACATTATGTTATTCTCTTGAATTGTATGTTTTGGATTTAGGATGTCAATTTCCTAGGACACGTCATCTCGGAGGCTGGAGTTGCAGTTGATCTATCGAAGACTGAGGTGGTGCTTTTTTAAGATCCACCTAGGAGATGGGGTGAGGGGATGAGTTTCTTGGGGTTGGTTGGTTACTATGGGAGGATCAGGCCCAACCTTTACAGGGTATGAGCACCCTTATCAGCATCGACACAGAAGGAAAGGCCCTTTGTGTGGATAGATAAATTTCTGCAGAGTTTCGGGGAGCTGCGGTGGAGACTGACTAGTGCCCCCATATCAAGACTACCAGAGGAGGCCATTGGGTATGTAGTTTATTGCGATGCATCAGGGATCAGGATATGTTGTGTCTTGATGGATGAGAGAGTGGTGATTGCCTATGGCTCGTGGAAGTTGAGGCAGCATGAGTAGAACTACGCGACCCACGATCTAAAGTTAGCAGTGGTGGTCTTTGCCTTGAAGATGTGGAAAAACTACCGGATGGGTGAATGGTTTACAGTTTACTCCAACCAAAGGATTCTTAGGTATATCTTCTCCCAGAAGGACCTGAACTTGAGATAGAGGTGATGGATAGAGTTCCTCTAGGAATTTTATTTTGAGATAGTCTATACTCCAGAAAAGGGGAACATGTTGGCAGACGCGCATAGTAGGAGGACCGGGTTGCAGCTGTCGAGTGAGGAGATAGAGAAGTTAGCTGCGATGTAGATACCCTTCATGGATGATGGTGAGGTTTCTTACCTCCAGTCGATGATTGTTACTCCCCCACTCTTACAGTGAGTCGGGGAGGCACAACTGGTGGATGTTGACTACGAGGCCCGACATGCTTAGTTATCATCCGGATGGGCTCCGGATGGATTTTCAGAATGTGGGGGGCATGTCATCCTTTTCAGATGGTTCACCTTAGTACCAGTGGAATTGTGGGAGGAGGTGTTGGTTAAGTTTCATATATCTCCCTTGGATGTACATCCTGGAGTAGAGAAGATGTACCAGGACCATTGGTGTCATTACTGGTGGATAGGGATGAACTCACCCACTCAAGGTACTGTAGTGGAAATGGAATGGTATCTCGATGGAATTCGTGATAGGGTTACTATGTATGTCTAAAGTTCATGGATCTATTTGGGTGATCGTTGACCGACTCGCCAAGTTGGATAACATCCTACCCATCTAAAAGCAAGGAATGGTAGAGGGATGGGGATGCCTCTATGTCTAGAAGATAGTGAATTTTCACCAAGTGCCTTTGATGATCATCTTAGGTCGCAATTCCCACTTTACATCCCAAATGAGTAAGGGATTATAGGAGGTGTTCGTGACGCATATATGTTTGAGCATAGCTTTTAATCCCAAGATGGATGGTTAGACAGAGCGGACCATACATACCTTGTAGGACAGGCTTCGTGCTTGCGTCTTACACTTTTTATGTAGTTGGGATGAACACCTGCCACTGGTTGAGTTTGCCTATAAAAACATCTTTCACTATACCAATGGCATGGCACAGTTTCAGGCCTTGTATCAGTGGCCTTGTATATTGCCCATATTCTAGACAGACCTGGGGGAGTCAGCACTTATGGGTCTAGAGTTGGTATGGGAAACCATTGAGAAGGTGTAGATCATCCAAGAGTGGATGAGTACTGCACAGAGAAGGCATAAGTTTTATTTCGACAGGAGATGGAGACCCTTGGAGTTCGAGGAGGGAGATCATGCATTCCATAGGGTCTCACCCCGATGATGATTTCGCAGATTTAGCGGGGGTGGAAAGCTATCTCCAAGGTTCATCGAACCATTTAGGATCCTAACCATAGTTGGAAAGGTCACGTACTACTTAGCTCTTCCCCCATAGATGCACTGGTTGCATTATGTTTTCCATGTTTCACAACTGAGGAGGTACATGCATGATCCATCACACGTCATCAACAAGGAAGAGCTAGACATTTATAATGGTGAGATCTTAGCAGAGTTCCAATTGGAGATAGAGGATCGAAAAGAGCGGGTCCTATGTAGGCGGTTGATTCCTCTAGTGTGTGTCTAATGGAATCATGGGAATCTCCATGAGAGCACATGGGAGCAGGAGGCATAGATTCATGATCAATACCCCCATCTTTTTGTTTGGTTATTGTTTTGGATTTTTGGGACATAAATCCCTAAGGTGGGGAGAATATAATATCTCAAAATTTCTATGTAATTATTTTAATTTATATTTAATTATTTTGAGACCATGAAATTGACTGGCATGTGATTCCTAGATCTTGATATCCCAGAACAAAATTTTAAAAAAAAATCTGGTACGTTTAGTAAATGTGTGATTGGGTTTTTCTATGTTTGAACCATTATTCTGATTGAAAATCTAATGGCCCCATTGAATTCAGAATGTCTGAATTCGCCTAGAAATGAATTAACATCAGCTGGAAAGGGCTGAGTAGAAAATTTATTTTTAGGACATTTTGAGAAAAATAATAAAACATTTTAAAAGAATTATTTTCTTTTCTTTCTCAATTTTTGATTGGTGGACGGTGAAGCTGTGGGGCAGTGATAGGGAAGTGACGATGCGTATTAATGAGACTCATTAATGGATCGTTAACTCACAGCATAACGACACCTTAATGATGCATAATAACGATGATGTTTCTTAAATGAAACAACGTAATGATGTGACATCGTATCATAATGGAAATGCAATGGTGTGCTTCTATTTATATTTCAACGTGCTATTGAAATATGGATTAAAAATTTTGTGGATTCCTCGTCCTTATTTTAAAATGACAAGTGTTTATGAACCCACGAATAGGTTAATCTACAGACAGTTAGTTCTTGTAGGATGGTGACTTATTTGGGGATTATTTATCTTGGATTTAATTATCATTGTTGTTCAAATTAAAATCCTCGGACCTCCCTTCATAGTAAATTTCTAACACAGAGGGTGTGGGCTAAAACGAACAAGCCTCGATCCCCACCTCCATTGGTGTTCTTCAAGGACAAACTCTCGAATTGACGGAAAGAGATATTTGAGACCTTGGCAATGGAGAGAACGTTCATTGGATAATGCAAGCGTGAGTGGAACGAATAACGGACCACCGGTGTTGACCATGTGGTCCGCAGAAGAGTCTTCCAACGCGTCGGGGTCAACGGCGGTGTCGAAGACTACTGGTGGTGACCTGTGGTGGTGGTTGTGGGTGGGAGGTGGTGCGCCACGACAGCGTGCCGGAGGAATGGGCGCGGCTCACCGGGTCGCGGCATAGTGGAAGAAGCCTTCGGCTAGAGGCAGCGGACGTGGTTGCTCGACAGCGGCAGAGGAGGCTCCCTACAGTGACCTGCAAGTTGATGGAAATGGATGGACATGGCATCTGATTACGTCCAGTGAGGAAGACCGGTCCTCCTCTTGCGGACCAGGTGGGGTGAAAACTGCCCACCTGGATGGACCCGCACTGCGGGCCGAACCCACGACTCACCGGGTCGGATTCGCGCTAGCGGGCCGGACCCACACCCGTCAGTTTGGACCTACACCCAGTGGTCTGAACCCTTACTGGTAGGCCAGACACACGCCCTCCTCGGGACGGGCTGGACTAGATCGGGTCGTCGGGCAACTTGGCAGGCTGGACCCTCATCCAACTGGGTCGGGACCAGCAATGCCTATTGGGTTGTCCCACTGTCTAGGCCAAAAATAGACCAAACTCCACACACACCAGGTTGGGTCGAGTCCATCTTAATGAACTGGGGTATATGGGACCCCCAGGACTGGTTGGTCGTGTTGATCTGACCGGGTTAGACCGGGCCCCATTGCAACTAGTCCCCTGGTCACTAAAACTCATGTATCAGGCAAACCACACGTCTGATTAATGAGTCATTTTTAGAGCTGGGACCCTCTCAATGATTCAGATATTTTGGCATGCTTTATGGTGACGTTTATGGAAGTTGAGATGTGGCGAAAGGTTTGAGGAGCTGTTCTCCCAAGCGCACTATGTACAAAACCATGCGACTGGTTGAGACCAGAAGACAGTTGACTTTTGGCCCAGTGGGAAACACCTCTCTGTGACTTGGCAGGACCACAGTGGGAATAACCTCTCTGTGACTCTGCATTCCCATGGTACCTGATTAGGATGAGTACCTTAGTTGGCTATGACTAGTGGGAAGCACCTCTGGATGACTTTTCAGGCCCATGGTACGCGATGGGGGAGGAGTACCTAAGCAGACCAAGGTTGGTGGGAAGCACCTCTTCGTGACATTGTAGGCCAACTGTACTCCCTAGAGGAGGATCTCTCCAGTAGCTAAGGTGTTTGACGATGTGGCTGATGGTGATACTATTACTACCCTATAATATACCTGGTGTGATCTTTCTTGTGTTTCGTGCTTTACTTCGAGAATTGATGTGTGGTTTTTCCTTTTATTGGGGGTCCCTATTGAGTACTGTGTTACTCACCCCTACACGGACTTCGTCCACATGTGTTGTGTCTAGTGCAGATTACCGATGTTTTGACAGGGTTACTCAGAGAGATGGGGCTGACAGATGCTTCAACGGTGGATTTGGTGGCCTAGGACTAGGTGGGGCCTAGTAGGACCGGGCAGACAGGACATACTACTTCGATTTCCAGTAGCTTCACAACTATCATGATCAGGTGGGGTTTTTCTATAGATGTCCATCAAAGATTCCTTTTTGTACTTTTTGTTTTCAATTCTTTTTTGAGATTTTTTTCTATCCCACTTACTTTCATTTTTACTTGCACTCAGCCTTGTTTTATTGGTACTAGTTTCCCATTTTCAGTGTGTTGGTATTTGGTTGGGTGTGTGTGTGCATACAGGTACTCAGAAAAATGCCTCCCACTTACATGTTGATGCCTTCGGTGCTAGTCGCCAGCCCCTGGCCTTCGGGAGGTGGGCATGGGGTAGTCATGGCATGGGCCCTGGGGGACAAGTTGTGACATTTATGGTACATGTGGATCCACTATTTAATGGTGGATATAGTAGTGAGCCTCGGTATGAGATATGATTTTCTATGCTTGTGCATGTGACACATTTGTATTTCATGAAATTGACCCATGTTATGTACTATCCATATATTATGATTCATGTTATTATTTATGTTTCTTACTTAATTTTTTTTGATTTTATGATTATCTTCCCATACTGGAATGTTCATCTTATACTCACTTATGACCCTCTTTATGATCATCTGTGTTGAGTAATTTGTTATCTCTTATGTTTTACCCCATTACTAAGTGTTTCATCTCACCCTTTTATTATGTATCCACTAACCATATAATAAATGAAGTTATTAAGTATCATATTTCTGGAAGTGTATTGGGTGTGGAGGATATTTGGGGACATGTTGAATAATTATAATAAAATTATATGGTTGTGTATTTTATCTCCAAAGACACTATAACTATAGGCTCTAAGTTTTTGAGTTATTTTTTATATTTCATGGATATTCATCTATAATATTGTATTATGTTTTTATATTATTATCGATTCATTTAAGTTCATATCATAGTAAGGATTAATTAATTTTTTTCATTAGGTTAAAAGGAAAAAAGTTGACAAAACATAAAACAACCAATGTTAAAATAAAAGTTATATAATTTGAACTTAATGTGACATATGATTAAATTATTATTTTATAGGTTATGATATATTATGATTAATTTTTGTTATCATATAATTACATAATCATGTTTTCATTGTATAACACTCACACTAACATTTTTTATCCAATATTTAGATGTTGTAGAAACTAAGTAAAAAATGATTGTAATGGAAAACGGAATGATTTCACCAATGAAAAAACTAAAATGTATACAAGATAGAAAATAACACATTGAAATTATCACCCAACTATCAAAAGAAAAAAATAATGACATGAACATTATCATTCTCTATAATTCACTAAGTAGGGGAAAAATATCTATTAATTACTTTATGTGAAACAACCAACTTTCTTTAGCGGGTTTTCTTATAGACTAATTAATAAAAAATAGATAAAAACAATTGAGAGGTTATTCTATTGTCTTTGATGTTTTTAGAATGAAAAGGTCTCTTTAACTATTTATCATTTGAAATATAAAATGGATCAATGGTGGAATCTTGTTAAAACCATATGAAAAAAGAATAAAATATATATAAGGGAATGAGTTTAGAAAATCATTTTTTGATAAATATTTTCCCTAAAAACTTATTATTAAAATTGGTAGATAGTTCATTGATCCAAATAAAATTGAGGATGAATCTCAAAAAAACCTATGAAGAAAATTTTAAGAGCCTTTTAAGGTATTCCCTTGGTTTTATCATTGGCCTCGAAAGAAAAATTAATCATTCCTTTAGTGGCTTAACACCAATTATACAAAAGTTATTATCAATGAGGTAATTTTGAAACTATCAAAAAAATATGTTCTAACGATATGGAAATGTAAATTAGTTACTCTCATCATTTGTTTTAGGATAATAGAAGAGGAAAATGGGGATTATTGGAAACAAAAATGATAAAACTCATGGTGGAATAAAAATTCATCATCCAAAATTCTAAAAATGTTGGTAGAATCACGGTGGTAATCATAAAAAATTGAATATGAATGTTTTTCAAGTTTATAAAAGAGGGTTTTCAAGAATATACAAGTTAAACATATATGAAGAAAGATAAAAATTAAATAGAAGATATTAAGATCCGACTGAATGAAACATACACTATTAAATGCCCAAATTGTAATGATTTTTGACATTAAATAATCCAATACATTAACCAAAGGTTTAATATGGATAATTTTTTTCATTTCCCTCTAAATCCAAATGAGAAATGGAAATATTATTTAATCACTACTTCTGAAGTGGGTTATAAAAATGATATTCTAAAATAGACACTATAATTATCTTTAAAACTAAAATAATATTATTTAATTTTGGTTCTACACCCATTACTATCTATATATATTTCTAAACTCATTAAATTTACACCCTAGTAATTATATTTTTAATTATTGGTGAAAAAAATAGTGAGGTAATGATTGAATCCCCAGTCTAAGACTCTTCTCTAGTTATTTAGGGGAATATACTTTATTAAAATATTTTCAACCTATATTTAATGAAATTCTTTATGATTTTGGTCTGTAAATGACCACCCTACATGGAAAACATATAAATATTTAGGATAGGTAAATCAAATCATATATCCCAAATCAACCCATTATATATCATTTTAAGAATAATTATGAAATCCTTATGGAAATTATTCCACATATATATGTTTTAAAACCCAATCATTAGGTTTATTTTTCAAAAAATATTTGGAAAAACTCAATATTAAATAGATTTAAATTGTGTGGGAGTATGTCAATGTAGTTTCCAAATAGTTTCAATTCATCCCCTGGTACATGAGGTTTATATTTCAACTGAACTCATAAAAAGTGCTACAAAAATATCAGACTCATTATAAAATAGACCCAATTTCATTAATGTAAATAAAAATTAAGCTAAAATAGAATATATAAAATGTTTTTATATGATCAATTTCTATTCCATTGGGTTCACTAATCATCTTTGTTAAGAATAATATTTAAAATTTATGACTTTTAATTGGTTATTATGAGTGCACCAAAATCATGATAAATAAAAAGTATATTATACCTTGTTTTTATGACTTTTTTTATCAAATATGAATGGTTAAATACTTCTCAATGATATAAATTTGATATCAAGGCTATAAATTAAGGGTGGAATGAGAGGATATCCACAAGATATCCCTTGGTACAAGATATGGACAATGTGAATTCATAATTATTTCTTTTGAATTTATAAATAATCTCTTTATCTCTATTGATGTGATGAATATATTATTTTGATATTACCCCAATAAATTTATGGTACTTTTTTATATAATATCCATATATATAGTAAGATCAAGGACAAACAAAAAGGGAATTTTAATATTGAAAAAAATACCGTATTGAGGGAAAAACTATATTTCAATTTTTAAAAGTATTAATTTGGGATTTATAAAGTATTATATCTAAGTAAAGTAATCACAAGAGAGGGTATATATATATATCCTTAAAATATAGATGTTATTGAAGAATGTTATATACCAATATCTATAATAGATTTCAATAATTTTATTGGATTGAATGGAAACCACTAATGTTTTGTGACAATTATCTCATGACTGTCAGATCCACTAACCAATTTAACAAAAATGAATATGGTTTCTCAAGATGAAAGAATGATAGGATGTATTCAATAATATTAATATAATGTTATAAATTTAACATTAAATAAAACTACAATAAAATATAGAGTATTTTAATATATAACAATACTTCAAATATGTTCTTGGGATGTGTCCTTATGAAAAATGAAAAGGTGGTAGCTTATACCTCGTTACAATTAATGGTTCATGAGAAAAATTATAAATCAATTAATTTAGATATAGATATCTTAAATTTTGAATTAAATATATGGAGGATTCATATCTATGAAGAAAATTTTTATATATATACAGATCATAAGAACATAAATTATATATTCACATAAAATGAGTTTAATATGTTTTAAAGTTGGTGATCTAAGTTGATCAAGTTATAGGAATCTCAACCACTCTAGGAAATTGAATAAGGTTGTTTATTCTATGATTAGGAATGAATATAGTACTTTATCCGTGATTAGGATTTAAAGATACCTAGTACTCATGTATTTACAAAGGATGGACCAATAAATAATAATGGTATGTATGAAATCCAATATTTCATAAATTATTGATCAACTATCCATTAATATGAATATCAAGGACGAAAATCATGATTATTTGGAGATATAATAGAATGTATAAATATACCATAGTTCAACTTTGAGAATAATGGAAATATAGGATATAGGAAATGAATATGTTACCTTTCAACACCAAAACTGAAGAAGGATTTATTTGTTTATGCACATATATCATTACTCTCTATATATACTGGAAGTAAACAATATTTATAGAGATTTCAAAGAAAAATTATTTTGGGACAACATGAAGAGAGAAATATTATTTTATACATAAAAATTCTTACTCTTCTATAAATTTATGTTTGAATGATTTAATTTTAAAGGGATAATAATACTACTACCCAAAACTGTATGGAAATGGGACAACATACACATGGATTTCATCATAGGACTTCCCAAATAATAAAATGGATATAATTTCATTTGTGGTATGATTAGTAACCTTATTAATTAGACATATATTATTTCAATTCTGTAATATTTCTCAGTCAATCATAATTTAAATATATACATAACTAAAGTGTTGAGGATATATCAAGCACAATGATCAATTGTATCTAATCATGATCTTAGTTTTAGCTAAAAGTTTTAAAGGAGTTTTCAATAAGTATTGGACACAAAACTAAACTTTAAAACTTCATATCATCATCAAGCTAATGGTCCATATGAAATTAACTGTTAACCTCTTGATGATATACTAAGATCTTGCTCTGGGGATTTCAATAGAGGTTGGTATCGACATATTCCATCCATAGATATCTTGTGAAATAAAAGTTTACAGTGGATAATTTAGATGGAAATATATGAGGACCGATTTGGGAAGAGATACACATCCCTAACTTGTAGGAAAAAATGTATAGATACAAAGTATTTAGGACCTTATCTATCTTGATAAATGACTGAGATGGTCTTAATCCATTCAATGACACATCAAAGAACTATAATGTTGATGTAAGAGATATACTGGTGATCATTGGTGAGATTTGGAATTTAAGGTATGTGATATTTTATTCCATAATATATCACCATGTAATAGGGTTATAGGATTCAATAAGAATAGAAAATTGATCCAAGGATAAATTGGGCCTTCTAAAAACCATAATATTATGAGGATGATAGGTTATAACCACAAACATCCACAAAAACTCTCGCAAGTGTAAAGTGTGTTCCATGAATCTATTTTGAGAAAGTTTATACATGATACATTACATGAACTAAACTAAGACATTGTATAACTATAATCTCTCTTATTAATAAAATCTAATATAGATCTTGGATCGTAGTGATAATGTGAAGTTATATAAAATCACTGACTTGGTCAAAGTTATATTAGAGGAATCATAAGTTTGAGGAAGAGAAATTGGACCTCGAAGAAGTAATAATGAAATGCACCCTCTAATATTTCTATCTAAGAAATAAAACATCATGGGTATAGTATTTTTAAGAGAGGTAGAATATATCACCCCATGTTTTTATTCATTGAATATGTTGAAAAGATTTTTTCACACAAAACGCTGAACTAAAACGAATCAATACCATGATTTATTATAATAAAATATTAAAATAATATGTAAAAATTAATATATTATGAAAAAAAATATGAAAATTGTTATGAAAATTAAAATATAAATAAAACCAAAGGTAAATAAAAATACCACAGATGATAAATTTTTCATCATTATGGTTTTTTTTGAAAATCACACCACCAATTAAAACTATTGAATGAAAGAAATTAAATATAAATATAATAGATGTTCTGAGAGAAAAATGATAAAAGTATATAAATAAATCTAAATAATTATTTGATATTTTATATGTGGTTTAAAAGGTTAAATTTTACTATTAGTAATATGGTAATTGGAAATATGATTTTTTTGTATACATGTGTAATGGTTTGTGTTTTGATCCAAGTTGAAATTCCAAGGTAGTTTGAAAATTTTCATTTACAAGGGTCATTTTTACAAATGAAATTAGGAATATAATTCTAAGAGATGGAACACTTAAATGTGTTTTTTTTGTCGTGGGTTGATAGACTGAGAGGTACCTTGGAGGTCTCTCCAAGTTTTGGGAGTCCCGAGGCCATGAATTACAGGTTTGGAGGGTCTGCAAATGGCCCATGGTTTTTTTATACTTTGTAGATCCCAATAGAAAATCATGTAGCTTGTTTCAGAGGAGAAGATGTGCCCCACATGGGATGTGCATGGTTTTTCTGAGCCATTATACCTTCCCACATGGGTAGTGCCACTTAGGAAGTACCCTTGCACTATTCATTTCATGGTTAACACATGGTTAGGGTAACCATGCGGCTCAAACCATGAAAGGTTATTTCTTAAGAAATGGGTGCACAAAATTAGTGCATGGTTTACCCAAACTGTGCGGCCAAACCGTTCGACCATGTTTTGGGGTTAAAATTACCATATTACCCTTAATGGGATTAAAATCCCATTTCCACTTTTCTTATCCTCCTAGAAGCCACATGAAGATCTTTATGAGTCATGGGTTCTTTCTCCCAAGCCTAACCTAGACTTTGATATTCCTCCTCCATTCGAAGTTTGAATAATTCGTTGTCGTTCTCTATAGATCTACATCTATAAGGTCTCGATTACTTTTTTATCATTATTCATTTAGTTTGGTATAAGCTATGATATTTTTATGTGATATCATTTTCCATATTTTCTGGGTGAATGTACGTTTCTCATTTTTCTTCAAAATCGGATCGAATTATAGCTTGATATTGGACGATTAGATCATCCAATGTATGAGGTTGGTGGTCTATGACTTGTTTCAATAAAATTAATTGATTTATAAATATTATCATTGTGCTTCATTCTAACCTTTGTCATGTATTTCTTTATAATTGGTTCATTTCTATTGAATTGATCCGCATACATTGTATTACACCTGTGGAGTGTTGTGGTGTAATTAATGGTTGTCAACCTCAACCACAAACACCCAATGGGTGTGTTGGATTTAGTTAGACCTTTTTAATAATTTTTTTAAATTCCATGAATTCTATATAAGCATTCATTTTAAATATAAATTGATTTTCTCTATTGGGTAGTTTTCCTAAAAATTTCATTGATGATAATTTAATTATGACACATGAGAATTATGTTTATAATTATGATAAATGAATTGTTAATGAACAATTTCATATTTTTGAAATAAAAACACTCGATTGAGTTTCTCTCTATTATAAACTGAAAACTATTAACTGGTGATATAAATCATACTTGGCTTGATGTTTTTGTTTTTCTATATTCTTGGATTTTATTGGTTGATATAATGTATATTTAGAATATTTCCCCCCTGTTGTTTGTGAGAGGAGTTGCACATCATTAATATAAATGTTAAATGAACCAAGGCACCTCCTAATTTTTTTTCCAAGATTTTAATTATAATTACCCATCTAGGTAATTTCCCTTTTCCAATTACACATTTTATATGCTCATTGAGTTGTATAAACTAGATTTTCTTACCTTGTTAAATTAAGTGTTTTATATTAAATATAAAGGGAGGTCATGATGTTTACCTTCCTTGAGTGTTAAATGGTTAATTTAAAATGTAATTGAATAGGGTGGTGTTACCACACCTCTTGTTGTATTATAATAAGTCTGAATTTTTTTAATTTAATTGAATGGTTTAATTGAAATGAAATTTTTCATGGAGGGTGGTAAGGTCACACCTCTAAATATATTTTATTAAATGCTTATGAAGAATTTATTTTCATTAAATGTATTTTAAATTGACTAATGAGACATGTGAGAGGTAATTCATCTTGTTTTATGTTATAAATGTTAATGGGGATTTTTTATATATAAAGTCTTTGTAAAAATTCAAATCATGATATGTATTGCCTCATAGATTTTGTTAAAAATATAATGATTCCTTTCTATGGGCTTGAAAAAATTAAGGCATGAGAGGTATTTCCCCATGGACTTTAATTGTTTATATATTATTACACCTTATACATAGGTTATGGGATAATGGTAAGGGTTATATTGTGCATGGAACATTGTGCACCCTTACATTGAGTTTTGAGCATAACGACTTAAACCAATGATACGATATGGGAATTGGAATGAGGTTCCACATACCATGATATATTATTACCATGGTGGCTCACATGACATCCCTAGTGTTGTTTCATGACGTATCTCATTCTATTAAGATGTAGGTAATGTACCTTGTTTTATAAGATTTTAGGCTCTTTTAGACTAGTTATAGATGCCTGAGTAAGGCCCCAGTCCAGCCAACAACTAGTATTCCAGGTATATGAAAATTAGGTGTTCACATGCACTTGGTTCATACAGGGGGATGAAATATATAACTAATATATATATATATTACTAATAAATATATATAGTCACTATTCAGACTTATTCCCACTATGATTCGTATCAGGTATAGCCAACTGGTGTCCCATATGACCCTGGGTAGGTGGTTGTTTATTTATCTAGCACTACTTTGTTTATATCTCTACTTATACCTAAACATTGCCTTGTATTATATTTAAAATACTTGATTCAATCATAAACACCGTGGGTGGAAACCTACTGGGAGTATTCTCTCACACCATGCCTGGGCCGCCATTACACTGGTGATATACCCCCTTTATCCCTTATTAATTCCTCTCATGTACACTCATTACCATGTGGAAATTCCGTAAGGGATTTCTCTCTCCTCATTTACATTCAATAAATTCTTTTGTTTTATGAATCAAAATTCCATTATATTTGTTGGAACATGTATCTATATTACCCCCTCACTGTCCATTTCATGTATATATTATGAGATACCCCTTTCTCTCTAATCAACCATTTTTTAGGAATTCTTATGTGACGATGTTATGCTGCTGAAATTGGACTGCAATTTTCCAAGACAAAGTAATTGTGTAGTGAATACCATGCCCATTTATCTATCAAGGGTATTCACCTTTATGAAAATTTATTTATTTATTATATAGTTTCATGTATGAATTAAACATTCATTTTCCATGGAATAAATGATGATGTTTAATGAATCCATGTTATATGATCCATGTGGCACACTTATGCATGAAATGAAATGATTAAGAATGGTGTGCCCTGATAGAGATCCAATGCATTGGGTAAATATTAGTATCATGATATGTCTAGTGCCATAAGGGTTTACTCGTTCTAATTCAAGTGAAATGAGGGTTTACTCATGATCCATGTTCAATGAGCATTAGATCATGCTAATATCATGTTGAATGTTGATGCCACATTTCCATGTTATGATAATCATGCTATATCATTTTATTATGATTAGGTTTCTCTTATACTCCATTGATATGACTATTTCCTAACATGTATTGTATTCTTATTGTTATGACTTTTTACTCCCTTACTGGGCCTTATATCTCACCCTTTTCTTATTCAAGTCCTCAGGTTATCCCATGCAAAGCTAAGTACGATGGAATATTATGGTATGTAAAAGAAGTTTTCAATAAAGATGTGTATTTCATGTTCTAAGTTGTTATGTAATTTTCCAAATCCCCAAATACACTAAACCCCTCACTATTATATGTTGTATCAACTGATGGTTTTATGTAGTAAATTTTCTTTAAGTGTGAAATAAAGAGCAGGCTTGTTATACATACTAAATCCAATTCATTCATCATATGAAAGAAATAAAGAAATAATTCAATGAATAGTCAATATTCTTAAATAATAAACATTCATATTAAAAGTCTAACATATGGAATTTCAATATTTCCCAAGTGCATATTCAACATGCCTTAGCATTCAATAGTAATCTATATAAAAATAGAAATTTTATTGATTTTTAATGTCTCTCAAATCAAAAAATGAGCTATCAATCTTGGTAAACACCCCCAATATGATTTATATATAATATATTGTTTACACAATATAGATTAATGAGTATATAGTTAAGTACATACTAGAAAATAAATAAAATACATTTATTATAATAAATAAAATAGACATTAATATGAATATAAATTCATCAAAAATGAAAAAATTATAGTAAATTCATATACTTTGGGAAATAAAGAGATAAATGGAAGAGAAAATTTTAAAAATAATTTTGAATAAAACATTAAAAAATGATATTATAAATTTTTCCCAAAACACATTACAAGAGGTTTTAATAAAACCATTAAATCCTTATTTGTAAAATAATTTATAGTAATATTATATTAAAAATAAACTATTTTAGATTAAGAAAACGTGACGTAGAAGTTAAAAAATTAAATAATTTGAGTGAAATCCATTATCAAAACCACTTAGAAAATAATATCCTATTTATTTGAAAAATTTCTAGAATATTGAGAATTAATATTACATTAGAATATTGTAAAAACATCGAAAATAATTTTAATCATTAATAAGGGTCATGATGGAAGGAAAATCTATTCAAGCTCAAAATGATTACAAAGAGAATCTCGTCAGATATTTTAAATCAAGTCAAAAATGAATTTTTAATAAAATATTAAAATGTTATTTTAAAAGTATCAATAAAAATTAAAAATAAAAAAAAATGACCATTGGAAATAATTTAAGTACTTAAAATAAATTTATTAAAAAATATGAATATTGAAGATAAAGGTTCTTAACGAAAAAGGGGAAATAAAGTTAGATTTTATTATAAACAATTGGTGGGTGTATTTGAGTACCAATTATGGGGGTGTAATGAATACTTATAACCCTTATAAATATCTATATTAAAAGAAAATAGATTGTTTTTAAGAGATAAAGAAAATATAATTCCCTAAAAGAAGACTCTAGCATAAGCAGTACCGATTAAAATTGAGATTAAAACATAACCCTTATGGCCTTGATAATATTCAAATCAAAGACCATAAAAAGTTATAACATGACATGGTTCTATAAATACCTTGAATTAAATTAAATATTATGTCAAAAAATATTCATGGGGAATTGATTAAATAATATAAAGGAAAAAATTTTGAAAAATATGAAACATGTCTTGAGGTAAGAAATTGGTGATGAGAAACAATTAAAAATATTATAACATTGAAGTCAGGATAAATCAATTAAGTGACTATGTGGAAAAAAATAAAATCCACATAACACAATTGAAAATAAAATATAAAAGAAATCATAGTTAATTAAGAACATTATCTAGGTAAAACATAGACAATAAAATGTAATATGACCCAATAAAAATAATTTGAGTTAAGAAAGTCCTTCCCACACGTCCTAAATGTCCTCATACATCAACTACCTTCTAGAATAATAAAATTATATTAATTTCATAATTTATTGACAACACATTTCATTTTTATTATCTTTCTATCATTACCTATTAGAATTTTTAACACCCACCAAATGAGCATCAGAAAATTTTGGGTTTAAGAAACACTCAAAGAGTGGGTATTATTTTACCAAAAAGGGAAGAAAGAAGAAGCATCGATATATATTAAGAATCAGAGATACATGAGTCATGTAACCTTCAATAAGACGTATGATCACATGAACCTAGGAATATAATGTAAAGGGAGTATTAAATCTGTTCGATCTATTCCCTAATCACTTGAAGCCCCTCCAATGATCCCACATAATCATGCAATTGGCCCTAGACATGTAGTCATGTTATTTTGATGGCCTCTAGAAATTTCATCCTTATATTATAAAATTCACATGACATGAGTTATGGATCATGCAAAAGCTCTTTGGCATACCAGATTTATCATGTAAAGACTTTGAGACATTTCAACCTCATCATATGAAGGAACATGGATATTATTGTCTAGTCATGTGAAGGACCTCAGACTAGCCATGAGTTAAAGAATATTGGTAAGAATATATTTATCACACGGTTGATGTTTACCATGCGACAAAAGGATGATTTCATTTATGACATGTGTCTTTATCTTGATAAGTGCATGATACATTATAGGCATATGTAAAAAGTCCCTCCACTAACTCAATGAAAGATATGATACTTTTTCATCATTAAAATAATCATAGATATAGGTTGTAAATTTCTATACCCCCCCCCCTAGACACATAGAACACACACACGCAAAGAGGTAGGATCACAAATTCCAATGTAGAGTACTTCAAGATCTAAATATTCATACACCTGAAAGGTCAGGTGAGTAACTTCAGGGATAACACAGTAGGTTTATGTGCATCATGTGATCAATTCATTGATCATGCGTGTAGCATCCCCCCTTCTCCTAATTCACTTGAGATAGTGGGAGGATGCTACTTGGACTTTAGTGACATCCCCAAAATACCAAAGGTTGTAAATAAATGGTGAAGGGTTGTAATACATGTGGGAGATGATTTACACTTTAATAATAAAGCGACTAATCTGGTATAAACAAACCAAAAAACACACAATATAATTCATTATAAAAAGAACAAAAACTCAACCATTTCATTTATATCAAAACCAACCAAAGTGTACTACAGTGAAATCCAAACTCACATCCAAGTAAATAGTGGAAGATAACTAATAAAACTCCAATACGACCACAAGACTCCATGCTCCACAATCTTTATGCTTCAACGTCACCAAACAGACCAAGTATCATGATGTAGTTCTAAACACATCTGATACTTTACCTTTTCCCATGTATCAGTAGATGAAATCTACAAAAGCACCAAAGTTCCAAAGCAGGGGTAAGTACTAAAACTCAGTAGGTTTTCCCCAATGACCTCCATACTCATTCCACTATGATAGAAAAGTTATCAACATTTATATAAAACAATTTATATGAAACAATACCCAAAATAGTTTATAACAAAATATAGATGACTTATGAAAATTGATTATAACTAATTATAAACAAGTTCCACATCACCCAATTTTCCAAAAAAATATTATTTCATTAAGAAAACCAAAAAATGCTTTAAATCCATTTCTCAATATCCATTTGGAATAACCATTACATTCCACCTATCCACACATCCAACAATGCATGTATCCTGGACCTGCCTATACTCATGAGTGGTGAGTAATCCTTTCAATAAGTTTTCACTTAGTGAACCATTTGAAGTGGGATAACACTAACGATTATCCATCCCACTAATGATGGGGGAGACACCATGACCTTATTTTTATTGAATTCACATGAACACACACAACCATTCTGCTAAAAATCAATACCAAAAACAACCATTGCATCCTTTTCAATAAAACCATTATTTTATTGAAAACCTTTAAACTAGTAATTCAAATCAAACATTCCAAATTAATTTCAATAAAATCATCCCTTTTATTGAAAACATTTTTATTAATTCATTTACTATAATTATAGAAAAATACTTAATTTAAAATCAACATTTTAAAACCATGAACCAAAACACTTTGGTAAGAACACCCAATTCTCATGTTTTCACAAATAGTCACTCAAGAGAGTTTTCATAAATCATTACATAGACAATACATAATAAATTTTAAATAAAATAATAAATTTTAAATAAATCCAACTTGTTCAATTAAGAGGAGTAGAGTGTGAAGCCATATACCTTTAGAGTTTTGGTGAAAATGATAAATGGACGAAGAACACCAACGAAACCAGGTTAAATATTCACAAAAATGCCTTAGATATCTTCCCCTATCAAAACCCAAGGAAAAATATAAACTTATTCAGCACTAAAAACCTTATATATATCTATAGTGGGTGTAGATCTAAGAAACCCAGAAGTGGTGTGAAGTAGATCTATGAAAAATGTCAAGAACGATGAATATTGAACACTTACCATGAGGAATAGGCTTCTAAACACTAATTGGAGGCTTTAGACCGCCTCTAGATTTATGGGAGAACCTTCCTAGGCCTTTAGGGAAGAAAAATCTCATGTTATGGCCACATAAGTGGGAAAATGGGATATAAAAAGGAAAAAACTCTTAAGATTTTCTTTTTAAGGAGGTGGTTTTGACTCGCGCATTGTTTAGTCAAATGGTTAGAAAAATTGTACACTAACAGTGTGCTAGACACTGCCTTGGATATTACCATTGGCATGGTATCCTCGCACGGTCTCCAAAACCATGCGCCAACCGTTCCACATGTACTGCCTCAAACTACCTAAACTATTTTTAAAGCACACAGTTTCAGCTATGTAGTAGCACAATTTGGAAAAATCATGTGCATACCATGCACCTTCCCTTTGGCCCCAAAAACCATTTTAAGTTATCAAAAATCATTCAAACATTTCCCATATACATTATATAATTGAAAGAATACATAAATTATAACTTACCAGAAACTAGGGGTACTAAATTATCTTTACCATTGGTCTTTTTGTCCTTAGAAAGTAGAAAACTATAGTTTCTCTAAAAGAGATTCGATCATTGCTCTTTCATCTCCTTGTCACATTCCCATGTCTCTTCCTGAACATGAACATGTTTCCAAAAAAACATGCAACAAACTGATGGTTTTTTCACATAATACATTATCTTTCCCTTCCACAATCCGTACCAGGATATATACCAATGAAGCACATGTCTCTAGGTCAAAGTGTTTCAATCTGATGACATTTTCAGAATCAGGTTGATATTTTCCAACTGTGATACATGAAACACATTATGCACTACACTAAACTCTGGTGGAAATTCCAACCAATATTTCACCTCTCCAACCTGGTCTAGTATCTCAAAAGGGACTATATACTTAGGAGGTAACTTACCCTCCTTCTCAAAAATGTCTATGACCAAGGCTTGGATAAATCCTTAAGAATGCATGATTTCTCACTTTGAACGAAAACAATCTTCGATAATGATACGCAGAATATTTCTGATGACTCGGTGTTATCTCCATCCATTTCATGATTAACTAAATCTTCTTTATTGTTTATTGGAAAAGGCTCATCCCAAGTAGTGAAGTATCACCTATTTCCACCCAACACAGTGGAGAATGATAACGACACCCATTAAATGCTTCAAAAGGATCCATATGTATTGAGGCTTGATAGTTGTTGTTATATGAGAACTTGAAAACGTGTATGTTCTCTTCCCAAGAGCCATTAGAATCCATTACACAATCCACAATGGTCTTACAATGTTTTTATCGTCCTTTTATATTTCTCATCTGTATGAGGATGATACGTCGTACTCATAGTCAAATGAGTTCCAAGGGATATCTATAAGGATCTCCAAAAATGAGATGTGAACCTTAGATCCCTATCTGATACGATATAAACTGGTATTCTATGTATCTTTTCATCTTCTTGGATAAATATTTGGGACAGATCCTCCCCCATATGAGTTTCACAAATAGAGATGAAATGAGCTTACTTGGTAATATGATCCACTATCACCCATATGGAATCATGTTTTAAAACTATTATTGGGAGACCTGTTACGAAATTCATCACTATCTTATCCCATTTTCACACTGGTATAGGTAAATAATGCAACATACCTGCTGGTCTCTAATGTTCTATCTTAACTTACTAACAAGTTAATCACAATGAATCAATCTCAACATATTTTCTTCTAAGGCCACTCCACCAAAACATTGTCTTTAATTACTTATACATATTAAATATTCCATGATGAACAACCCATCTCAAATGGTGGTAAACATGAAGAGTATTTTCCTAAAAAGCTATAGGTACAACTATCTGATTTTTAAACCACAACAGTGAACTCCTATCCATTTTTCATCCCTCAATGTTCTCCCCACCATTGACTTTTGAACTCATCACCACACATTCTACATTATACATCTACACCTCTTTTACCACTTTTACCAAATTAGGAACCATAGAAACTGAAAAATAAAGTCATAACATCACATCGATCTTCACAATCCACATGCATGTAGGCTAAGACTGACATCAACTACCACTCATCTAAAGATTCTTTTTCTAACTGATCATATGAATTTCTACTGAATGCATCAGCCACCAAATTTTATTTTCCTATTATTTACATGAATTAAAAATCAAATATTTGAAGATACTCCATCCATATCCTTTTCCTCCAAATCAAATATCATTGTGATAAAATATGTTTCAAGCTCTTATGGTCTGTGAAAACCATAAATTTCACACCAAATAGATAATGATGCCAAGTCTTCAAGTCAATGATGACTACAGATAACTCCAAATCATGTGTTAGGAAATTCTTCTCATGTAATCTCAACTACCTTGAACCAAAATCAACAACAAGTTATCCTTGAATGATAACACATCCCAACCTAGATCTTGAAGCATCACAATACACCACATACCACTATCCTGATTCCAGAATAATCAAGATAGTTACGGATGTAAGATAAACGTTCAACTCTTTGAAATATCTCTAGAATTATTTAGTCCATTGGAATGGATCTTTATTCTTTTTAAAGGCTTTCATAGGCCAAACTAATCATGATAAGTCATGAAAAAATCATCTATAATAGCTAGTGAGACCAAGAAAGCTTCATATCTCAAAGACGTTCTTCGGAAGTTTCCAAGAGATTACAAATTCTGTCTTCATTGGATCAATAGAAACACCTCTTTCATAAATTAGGTGTCCAAGAAATCATACATATTGTATCTAAAAATCAAACATATATATTTTTTAATACAAGTGACAATCTCTCAAGATTCCCAAAAGTGTCTCCAAGTGTTTCTCACGCTCATCCCTTGTCCTTGGATACCCCAGTATGTCATCCACAGACACCACAACAAAAGAATCTAGATATATCTAAAATATCCAATTAATTGATTCTATAAATACTTCAGGTGAATTTTTAAGACTGAAATGAATTACCATATATTCACAATGTTCATATCTTCTTATGCAAGTTTTTTGAAAAATATCCTCCTTCCAAACTCACATTTGGTGATATCATGATCGCAAGTCAATTTTAGAGAACCACTGAGATCCCATAAATTGATCAAATAGATCATCAATGTGTGGAAGTAGATATCTATTATTTATCGTAACATGGTTTAGATTACAATAATCAACACAAATCTAAAATATTTCATCTACTTTGTTTACGAACAAGACCGGTGTTGCCCACAGGGATGTGCTCAGCCGAATAAAACCCTTGATTTCTATCTCTTCTGATTACACTTTTATCTCCCTTAATTATATTGTTTTTATCCTATAATATGGGAGGGAAATTAGACTAGTATTTATAATGATATCAATCATAAACTCCACCTCCCTTATAGGTGGTCACCCTGAGAATTTCCTAGGAATAACATCTATTAATTGATCCACAACTGTTGGAAAATTGTTACCCTTGATCTCTTACATCGATACCAGAGTCAATGTCGCTAACTGGTAAGAGATTGTTCCCACTTTTGGTGCCAAAAATGTTTTTTCACCTATCTTTACAAGCCTTTCACCTATGAAGATATGCTTGGCTCCATCTTCAATTTTGAAACTAAATTTTTTTCTATAACAGTCGATGTGAGCCTTGAACGTTTTCAACCAATCCATACCCAGGATAAAATAATAGAGATCCATCTCAAACACCAGGAATTCCCATTTTAGTTTAGCTTCATCAGCAGTTATATAACATGATCTACATAGAAAGTCTTGATGATATCTTTAACCAAGAAAAGTTTGAAGTTTTATTATAGAAGGCATCATATCAAGTTTTAAACTTAGAAAATCTACAACATGAGAAGAAATAAAGGGATGAAATTCACTAG
Source organism: Viscum album (assembly GCA_963277665.1). NCBI lineage: Eukaryota > Viridiplantae > Streptophyta > Magnoliopsida > Santalales > Viscaceae > Viscum > Viscum album. The sequence continues at coordinate 709,997,024 of OY728142.1, forward strand.
TATCAAACATCACTTGCATAAGGGTATAATTCAAAATAATTTAACTCTCACCATAGACGTTCATGCCTGATCATCTACAATCATCAGCTCAGCTTCATATAATTTCCTCATCACATCACTTTTTTCATTGGTGCCTTGCTGATATTTCCCTCGCTGAGCAGTCGAGGTATTCTGAGAATCAGCATGGATAGCTATGCTCTGATGATGAGATTGATTTTTCTACCATCTCCCTGTTGAATTGTATGATGCTTGTGACATTTGAGAAGTGTCCCAAGCACCTGATCTTAGAGAAATACAATAATAGCACATAAGATGTTCCATATTGTTGCAATTATGGAATTATATTGGTGGTGTTATACACTATCACTTTATGTGGTCAAAGGAACCAAATTGGAAACATCATTCTTGGAACTTTGGTCATGGAAGAAGGTTTATTGATCTAGCTATTTGATTTTGATTTCCACTCCCATGCTAAAAGTTGGTTTACCTATTCTGATTTCCCCTAGCATTGGAGTTCCCAACTTTTTTAATAGGTATCATGATACTTCCTCCTCCCATAGTTCCTGAGATTTCCCATTCATCCACTACTTCACTATTCACCATATCTATATATTTCATAATACGAATCACAATTATCATCGAGAAAATATCATGTATCAGACCCAATTTAAAGATGTGTTACTTTAAGGATGAACTATCAAAAACCCCAGGTGAAAGTGCACTAAATTAATGAATTTAGCTGCATACTCAGTGACAGAGATATTTTACTGCTTTAGGTTGAAAAATTATATTGTTCATTAAATCTTGATCGTGAGAGGAGAGAATTTTTTATTGAAAAATTCCTCAAAATCCTCCCAAATAAGGCCTTGATCCACTATAACCTTCACCGCTAGATCCCACCACTAACGTGCAATATCCTCTAGAATATATGTCACCAAGTTGACTTTTAGCTCTGTGGGTGTGCCGATGAAATCAAAGATATATTTCATTTCATTTAGCCACACCTCTACTCTTTGTGGTTTAGAATCACCCTATAATAAGGGTGGATTCCATTTCTAGAGTTATACAGAATGATTTACTTGTCTTGTCTCATCCATTCTATTCCTTATGTCCACAACATGAAATGCTTGGATGATTCTATAAACTAGTTTTTGGTTCACCTATGGCTTGGGTGCAACCACATTCTCCGCAGCTTCTTCAAGTTGGTTTTGATGATGTCTATTAGGGTTCATTTACTAAACAAACCACAAACCCCATAAGTATCACTCTCTAGCAACTGATGTATTAGCATTTCCAATTCAACCACATCAACTATCACAACATTTTTTTCCAAAATAAACATTTTCTATGTTTAACCATCTTTAAATATTTTTCTACTCAATTTTTCAAATCAACCCATTTTCAAAATACACCATCTATTCTCTTTTCAAAGACTCTCGTTTGAAAACAATTATAACATTATGAAAAAGTAACATGTTGAAAAAAAATCATATGTCATTACTCAAAATGAAATATGAAATACTGGTGGGAAGTCATTCCTCTAATTCATTTCATTCTCATCTCATTTGAAAAACCTAAGACAATGAGATTTAAACCCTATAAGTGTCTCTAAAACACTTATGTACCCAACTCCTTGGTTACTTGAAGTTCATGATAAAAAGGATAACTACATCTTTTTATTCTCTACATTTCAATTTATGAAAATGATACTCCTTTATATGATCACAACAAAAGGAATATAAAAGAATGAATTCAAATCTAAGACCAAGAAAACTGATGACCACTTATTCCTCAAGGAAGGGCCAAGCTGGTACAACTTTTCTCAGACTGAATTTGGACCGAAAAAACTAATACCATTTGTAACATCCCTCCTTCTCTTCATTGGATTGGGAATTTGGGAGGAACCTACCTGTACTTAAGTGACACCCTCAAGATTCCGAAGGCTGGAAACAAATTTTGAAGGGTTTTAATACATGTGTGGGTGATTTATCCTTTGATAATAAATAAAGTAATCTAATAAAACCAAACCAAACAAACCACTATATGATGCATGATAAAAATAATAAAAAATCATCCAATTATTTTATATCAAAACCAAACAATGAGTACTACATTGGAATCCAAACTCACATCATTGTAAAAAGTAGAAGATAACTAGTAAAACTCCAATATGACAACAAGACTCCATACTTCACAAGTTTCATGCTCTAACATCACCAAGAATCCTAAGTATCATGAAGTAGTGTGAAATATCTGTGATGATTTACCATTTACCATGTCCTGGTATATGACATCTATAAAACCACTGAAGTTCCAAAGTAGGGTTGAGTACTAAAATCAGTATATTTTTTGGCAATGAAATCCCTACTCACACCACTGGGATAGAAAAGTTATCATGATTTATATAAAACTATTAATGTGAAATAATTCCTAAAACAGTTTATATAAAAATATAAAAAATATCTAAAAATACTTTATAACTAAATATAAACAAGTTCCATGTCCCCTAATTTACTATAAAAATATATTTTTTATAAAGAAAACCAAAAAATACTTTAAATCCATTTCTCAATATCCATTTTGGAATAACCATTCAATTCCACCTATCCACACATCCAACCATGCATGTAACATGGACCTCCTTATACTCATGAGTGGTGAGTCATCCATTCACTAATTCATCACCCGGTGAACCATTTGAATGGGTATATCCCTAACCCTTGTCTATTTCACTAATTATGGGGGGGTTCTTACCCCTATCCATCCCAAATTTAAATAAACACACACAACCATTATGCCAAAAATAAAACCATTTCATCCCTTTCAAAAAAACCATTCTTTTACTGAAAAACATCAAAAAACTAATACAAATAAACCATAACCATTTTATTTTAATAAAATATTTACTTTTATTGAAAACATTTTTATTATTTTATTTATTATAATTCTTGAAAAATCCTCAATTTAAAATCAACATTTTAAAACCAAGAACCAAAGAACATTTGTAAGAACACCCAATTCAAATGTTTCCCCAAACTGCCACTCAAGAGGATTTTCAACAATCATTACACAACCAACTCACAATAAATTATACAAAAATAATAATAATTTTAAATCAATATAATCATTTCTAGCATGATGATTTGTGAGTGAAGCCACTTTCCTTGAGAGTTTTGGTGAAAAAAATAAACAGTTTAACAAAACCAATGAAACCAGGTTAAATGTTCATGAACTTGCCTTATATATCTTACCCTATCACAATCAAGGACAAATAAAAACTTATTTACCATTTTAAACCTTATATCTACCCAAAATGGATATATATCTAAGAAAATGAGAAGATGGGTGAAGTATATCTTAGAAAGACATTAATAACGATGAAGAATGAACGCATACTATGAGGAATCTACTTATAATCACAAAGTAAAGCCTTCATATCACCACTGGATAGAATGGAGAAACTTAATTAAACATTGGGGAAGAAAAATCCCAATTTAGGGTATCATAGGAGGAAAATGAGACACTAAAAAACAAGTTTGATCCACTTTTTAAGTCAGTGGTTTTGACCGATGCACAGTTTAGTCACACAGTTAGACAACCTGTGCACTAACCATGTGTTAGCCACTACCCTAAATATGACCCTTCACATTGTTTCCTCACATTGTCTCCAAAACCATTTACCAACCGTACCTAATCTACTACCATAAAATGCCCAAACCATTTTCAAAGTGCACAGTTGATCTGAGGCTTTCGCACGGTTTGGACAGACTGTGTGTAGCTTGTGTGCCTTCCATTTGGCCGAAAAAAGACATTTAAAGTTCTAAAAAATATTCCAAACATAAAAAATATACTTTATTTACTTAAAATAATAAATAAATGGTTACTTACCAGAAAATAGAGGTGTAACAATGTGAAGGATGTCTATGATTTCATCTAGATCACATGAATAACCCTCAATATATCATCTTGATCATGTGATTCCTCTATAGAAAAACACACAACCAACATTGATTCATTCACATGACGAGAGGATGAAAATTATGGAAGCATCGTAGGAAGTTAAGAAACACTGATTTTCTTTTGAAGGATTCAATTATTTTTTATGATTTGTCTATTGATCATATGAAAACCTTCAAACATGTCAGTGGTATCATACGACACCTTCCAGCTTTGTCGAGTAGACCACGAGACAACCTATGTAAATGTCATATTGGTTCATGTGAAGAAATTTTTACATGTTGGGAACATCACATGATGACATTTTTACATGTCAACCTAGTCAAGGAGAATCCCCTAGACCTGTTTGTTGGATTATATGATAACCCTTCGACATGTTTCCCAGTTCACCCAAATACCCACAGACATGTTAGCTTGATCATGGAAAGAACATTGGATGTGCCAGTCAGACATCCTCTTACATTGAAGTCATACATCCTTATACATTTCATCTATACATCCTCATATATGCCATCCTTTTCATATTTACATCCTCATACATGTCAGTAATATATCATCAGGCATGTAATCCTTATCAGGCGGACACCCTCAGACATGTCATCCATTTCAAGAACGTATAATTGTACATGTGCCCTCAAACTATGTGAACCCCCAACGATAATCCTTTCTTCGAGCATCAACCTTTTGAGTAGAGTTTCCAAAATGGGCCAACGTCAATTCACTCATTCATCCATATTCATACCATGGGGCCCACATCCTGACCATGCAGACTTAACAGACCTTTCATGGTTTCCACTCTATATCCATTAGTGGATAAGGGTTGAATATGTAATATGGGAATCCACCTTGGTGTAGGGCCCTTGAAAATTCATTTAATCTATATTAGTGTACCCATCTTATGTGGATATATTTTATTTCCCCATTCATCAGAAGGATGGGGATAAAGTTAACTATGAGGACTCTAATTCCTATTACAAATAGGATACATAGGACACCTTCATTAGGATGGAGATCTATATTCAACATGAATACCATAATTTCCATTTTGGGATCATATCCTTTACAAGATTTATAATCATATCCTATATAGTTTACTTATATTCATAAGTCCTACACCTATAGGTAGTGCATCTAATCTCATTCCAACCCTTGTTTCTCACACCGATCTAGAGGAACTGGAAATAAAAATGAACAATTATGTTACTAATGCATATATAATTGATCATATTACATACTTGTGATGATGAACTGATCAGTGACCATATTATTTTTTGTACTTGTAAATTTAGGTATAGTTCTCAAAAAATTCCCCTTGACCCGAGACCATAGAATAATCAAGAAACTATATTAAAACATCATCTTGGCTAGTAACCTCTTCATATCGTAAAACAAAATCGTCACACAACACCATAAACACCATGTGGAAAATATAATGGTCTGGTAATACCACAAACATGGAATAATAATGACCTTTGATTTTGTACACAAATGTTTTCAAGCCCACAGCACTACCTCAATCAATGAAGGATGAAACAAAACTAGTGACACCTATCACCACTGTTAACTGCATAGGTAGTTTTTCTTTAAAGCGTGATAATCAACACCATCCTTAATTTAAGAAAGTGGGTGAAGGAGTCAATTATAGATCCATCATAGTTCATGAGTGTCCTAGGATAGCTCCTACGAACCCCTAGTTATATCCCTCATATTCCCCTCAGTCTTCTGCTGAGGGAATTACCAATAGGTTTCCATCGTGGATGCACATATCTGAGCACTAAGGAGATCATGTGAGGAATAAAATGTGGCAGATCATGGGGAGTGGGCCTATATCCCCCCTTCTACCAATTAATTCCACTGAAATATTATGATGGAAACTGATGATTTTCACTATATCCCTTCCCACCTAATCTAAATCATCTCAAATTTTCTAATAACAAGTATAGGGGAGGCACATATCCTCACCCCCACTCATGAATCTTATCGGCATATTCTAATGGAATAATAAAGGTAAAAGTGGGATTATATCCATCACATTAATTGAATATTTCTTCCACTATATCATGGAAACCAAGAACATAAAGGCATATATTATTACACATACTCTAATAATGTTTGATTACACTCCGAAAATGACATAAGATCTCTTCTGATATATCCTGGTGCTAGTGTGGATACAAGGATACATACATATTATCATCCCAATAGCTATAGTAGTATATAAACATGATAATTATGAATAGGTGGATACTATAGAGTAAGTGAATATTATACCTATTTTCCATAAGTATTATCAGCATATTCTAGTAAAGAATGATGCATAGGACCAGACTCATATTCTCATTCTGACTAGGGTTCATCAGTATCATTTTACAGTCACCTTTGAACAGGTGCATATTCTGGTTGAATGAAGATGGAAATAGCTACCTAGGCTTATAATATATATATATTAAATTATTTATTATGACCATTTATTACATTACACAAATACATTCCTGAGGATCATAATGATATAGTGCCTTTTGAATCTTATAAACACAAACAACTCGTTTATAGGTAAACTACATCATATCCTACTATGTTATTCATAACTAGAAACCTTCTTATACATATCATACATAATACATTTCTTTATATCATGGGTAAATGAAATAGAAGAATGCGTGAGTTTAGATGGTTGATAAGGGTAAATAAAGGAGATACATAATCACAACATGAATATAAGGGTATGAGAATAAGAGAATGACAGTTCAAAACCAAACCCAGCATATCAAAGCTCATATTTTTGAGTCAAGGTAGAAATATTGGAAGTTAATAAAACATATTTAATAAGAGAACTTGAGAATATGATCCATGAGATCATAACATTGGCACAATACATAGACTTGTTTCTTACACATAAGCATAGAAAAACATTTTAAAATTAGTCAAGGCTCGCTTATAAGGATATCATAGTGGAATGGGTTCACTCCCCAAACCATCATAGTAGTCAAGGTTCACTTCCAAGACCCTCATAGTGGAAAGACTACCTTGGTGAACTAGGTTCACTCCCCATATGATTTATATATATATATCATTGGATAAAAAACATGACCCAATGCATTGGAGGGAGACATAGGTCCAAGCAATCACATAAAGAAAATCATACATATGTGTCCCACAAGATCATAAAACATTAATCATATCATAACCAATGAAATGTAATGGGATTCATAAACATTTAATAATATAATAACCTATGGAAAAGATATAGGTTTCACAATCATTTCATCATAGAAAAACCTGTGGAAAAAGTAGTGGGTTTCATAAGAATTTTATCATAGTATAACCAATGGAAGAGAAATAGGTTTCATAAACTCATTTTCATCATAAACCATACATATAAATAATAATAATGTTATACTTGGTTCATATCCTGATAAAATAATAAGTTATATCAAAGTGTTTCATATTATATGGATAATGATTTTGAAAGATCACTTGAAACATTTATTTAAAAAAATCACGTTTATTTGAAAATCACTTTTTAAAACATAAAATTCATAAAATATTTTTGAAATCATTTTATTTGAAAATAAAATTAAATAATAATAAATGGATATTTAATTCAAATAATTATCATGATGGTGGGAAATTTTGTATATTTTATACATGTTAAAATAATGATTCCATTAACATTTTAATAAAATCCAAACTAACATTATTTGGAGAAAAACATGAAGATTAATTTAAAAAAAAAATAAAATATGGGTAAAAATATATTTAATAAATAATTTTATCAATATTTAAAAAAAATAAAAAAATTACAAACCATAATTTTGGAGGAAATAGGGTTTTTGACTAAAAAGATGATTTTTCTTAAAAACATTATATTTTGAACTCATGAGTACATAAATAGAGTAAATTTGAGGGAAAATATGTATTATTGTGACATAAACATAGGAGAATAAAATTTATGATTTTATTGAGAGATGCATCATATTATTTTATCATCAGAAACATAATCATAAATAATCCTGATAAACAATGAGACTATAACATAAAATCTTTACCACTTTTGTAATATCGAAACATAAGTCCCAAGAAGAAATATCATTAAATGAAACTTAAAATATCATGGAGATAAATAAATTAATGACATTTTATGTCAATTTTTTTATATATAAAACTTTTAAAATAATATAGGTCCATAACATTATCATATGTCTAAAAGAAGAAAAATTGTGAAAAAAATCCCTTACTGCTTTGGTAACTTTTGAAATGTAAAACCCATAAAATAAATATCATCAAATAGATATGTAAATACTCATAATTTTAAATATAATAATAATAAAATATTTTTATGGGTAGTATATACACCACAAAAAAATCCATGGTGAATATGTCTTTTGTCTCATAGAAAATAAAAGTGAGATGGAAATTTCTTACCTTATCAAATTTAAACATATACATTTGAAACAAATATAAAATAAATATATTTATATTATACATATATATTATATATATATATATATATATATTATACCATATATGATTTACTTATGATCCTGTATTACCTTTTTATTAACAATTCCCTATTAAAGTCACGTTTTGGGTATTAACTACTTTGTTTTTCATGTACATTTTGATTTTTTATTCTTTTGGTGCTCTAACTTTGATCATGGTAAAATAATATACATAATTTTAACCATAATATAATTATAATAAATATTCATTGTATATGATTTTAGGGTAATCTATAATATTTAGAGATAAAAAATAAAATACACCATTCATGAAGACAATAGTATGTACGTACACATGAAAATGGATTCCATTTTCTCTCTAGATTGAAATAATAAAAATTAAATAATATATTATCATTAAATTATTATTATTTCATACATATGAAAATTTTTTATTAAACAAATCCTTATTAACATCCATGTAAAACATTATTGATTCACATCACTTTACGAGGTGGTAGTCCGCTATAAAAATGAGAAACGTTATTGTATTCACAAAGAATGAAAAGTCTAAATCCATGTGGGATATTATAATTAATGAAGTATAATAATATCATAAATATAATATTTTAACATTTAATGCATAATTATAACTATTCATGAGATGTGGTAATGGAAATAAGAATGACATCAATTAGTGAGGTGGTAGTCCACCATGCACAAGAATGATGATTTTGTAACCCATATGTTGGAACATCAGATATTTGTAGGTGATTACATTTTTCATGAACCATTTAAGGCTTCCATACAACCCTACACATGACTGGGCCATGACAAGGCTCGATATGGGTTCTCGTTTCTCCAGGGATTGAAACTAGTTCATGACATCAAAGATTAAACACAAGGGAATGATTTAGTCGATAAAAAACCAAAAAAAACCAACCAAGTAGAGATTCCAACAAAAACCATGATGATCCATAAACACTGATAAAAAAATAATACATAAATAGGATCTAGATACAACTACTAAAAATATTAAAAACTAAAACAACCAAATTAACCAGGACCGACAAGATCTCTATGTGACCTCTTTATCACCCCCATACATAAAACATGCCTACTCAAAAGGCATCATAAACCAAAAACCTAAACCAGAAAAATTGCTTGGTTCTATCTATGTTGAGTGGAACAAGTAGGGTATGAGCATAAATAACTCTGTAGTTAACCACAATAGATTCAATAAATTTCCATTCCCATAATTGTCTATAATCACTAGATTGAAATACATTCATAAAATAGGTTTTTAACATTTAAAAATTACAAGAATAGTTTTCCAGAAAACCATTTTCAAGAATAACACAAAATGATTTAATTTCCAAAACCCAGTTTACAAAACCAAATCACAAAAGGGAACTAATAACAAGGGATAAAAAGGGCTATGGTAAAAATATGGGATACATAACAAACATGAAAAATATAAATTTTCTAATATTTAATGTGCAGTAGATTTAAAATAGTAAAATACAGATAAATAATCACGATAATTTCCTAAACATCCCGATAATAAATACCTAGACTTACTTAGTTTAGACTCACCTTTTGGTGTATAGTGAAACTCCATAATTAATAACCAAATTGGATACTTTAAACCAACATCAAGAGTAGAAAATCCCACATGTCCTATCCTCAATCTAGTGGGTACCAATCCATATTATCAGTATTAGAAATAATCCATCACTCAACCCTATAGATGACACCCACGAATTTCATAATAATATAATATTGAAGAATGAGGATTTTATCACACACGTGGAATCAAACGTAGCTTACAATACCACAATGAATTCTTTTCCAAATTCTAACACCAACTATGTGATGACCCTCTAATTAGACGTATAACCATAGGGTTCCCACCACATACTAATCCATAGAAAAGTACCAATTGGTCCTACACATCACATGAGTGTCAACCCGCTTTCCAAAACTCCACAAGGTACCAAAAAAACCTTAACATTTTCAATTTCTAACTTATTTCCAAAAAAAATCCAAACTGTGAAAGCGTAAAACATGCTCAAAAGGTTCCAAACATGAATTTACATATTATATTTACCAAAACATGCATCCAAGGTTCCAAATCGGATAATCATTTGAAAACATATTTGAAACCATATTTTAGATCATTTATGTAAAAATAAACTTTTTAGTAATTATTAGGGGTTTAGAATTCCCATTTAGAAAGAAGAGGGGTAAGGAAGAGAAATAAGAAGGGGGAAAGGTGTTTTTGAAATCTGGGGTCTAAGGTGAACATCATGATTAAGATTTGTTATTATCTATGTTCCTATCCTTAAGTGAACATTATGCACATTTGGATATTCCCACATCTAATGGAATTATTTTTTGAAGCCATAAAAATTTCTATTGGTTAGAATAGAACACACAAGTGGAGTCACATCAATGCACAAGATTTCATACACATTAACCATGTCACAAAGAAACCATAAAATCACACATCAAACCCATTTCCACATGAATTGTTTTTACCAAAACCCAACCAAGGACAGATACAGTCTCAAGGCACCCAAATCCATATTAAAAAGTCCATTTTAATTTTATCAAACACTTTTCATACGTACACATATAGGAACATCCAAAGAAACCATATAAAAATCCATTTTCATCAAATGTTCTATATGAAAAAACCATATTTAATTTCAATTAATACACTACAAAAATGGAAAACACTTTTTAGATTTTTTAAAGAGGCTCAAGCATTCCATGACATGTTTTGAAAAGGAAAATAATGGAAACACCTACCTCAATTATGTGAGGATGTGAAGAAACTTTTTTAGGTAGGAGAACCAAACCCAAAAGACAATCTTTAAAAACTATCATCAGATAAAACCTATACAAACATCACCTATCTACCCTAGGGTTTAGACAAGAAGGAACCCTAACAATAAGAACCATGAAATAAGGAAAAGAATGAAGAATTGGGAGGAATAATACTTACCCAAAGTGAAATCATCACAATAATCAAATGATAATAACCCATATCCAAGGAGGGGGTAAGGAAGACACCAAAGTCTCCCCTCGGGCCTCAAAAACTAATGGTGAAAGAGTGTGTGGATTGGAAATAAAACACAAGTGGGAAAAGGGGGTAAATTCATCTTTTTAAAGAACATGGAGTACTTGCATGTTTTGGATCCACGATTTGAAAAACTATGCACCAACCATGTGCATCCCAATGGAAATATAGGACATCCTCATGGGATTGCTGTATAGTTTGATAAACTATGCTCCAACCATGAAACTAATCACTTTCAAGGTGATAGAGCCCCTTTCACATTTTCTATACCGTTTTTACTAACTATACGTAAGTCAGAAACTAGGCTCAGACCCCACAAGGTGTCTGTATAGTTACTCCTTAGCCTCACACAGTTTGGACCGAACCATGCACAATCCATTCAATTCAAACTGTGTAGGAAGGAATTGAACTAAAAAATACCCTACCTTAATAGGTAGAATGGTTTACCTCTAAAAAGTGCACAAAACCATGCACAGGCTAAAAACCCACCCAAATCCCCAAAAACTCAAAACCCTCATCAGGAAATTGACCCAAACCTACACCAAACAATCCAATACTAATAAAAACATAAAATAAAAGAAAATATGTGGTCGGGGTGTGACAATTATCCCCACAAAAAAATTATTCCCCCAGAAAGTCACTCATCCAAATAGGGAACAAGAACAGATCCCAAAATGCAACAAATCCAAAATGAAACTACCAACCTAGAGGTGAACATTCAACTCCACATTCCACACCTAACCAAATCTAGGAAAACCCGCAACATGGAGAACCACGAGGAAGAATAAATATGTCTCCCCATCAGAAGAGACCAAAAAGCATCGACCGACACCATGACACCACAATGGAAAACTCTCATCATAGACCAAACGACATAAGCCATCCTTATAATACTTATTATGAAACAAATCCCAACATAACCCCCCTAAAGGTTGACCCCTAGCACAAGGGGGTTTCCCAACTGAAGGAACCTGAATTGAACCTCAAACTGAACCATTATTCATTGGTTCCACAAGAAACTTGCATATCCCAAATGAGCATAACCTATAACCAAAACCAATATACAAAGGCCAATTGCACAATCTTAATAATGTAATTCACAACCATAAAACATCATGGGAAAAGTAATACCATTATTCATAATGAATAATGAAACCATAATATTATAATAAGAATATGACACTAAGAATTTTATGCAAATAGAAACTACCATGGCCAAGAAGGCCACAATAGATAAACTTAAATAGTCCACAATCAATCACTAGAGACAAAAACTGGGCCAGCTATACCCACACTATAAAATTCATGAATGTGTGAAAATATTTACTCTGGGTCCTATGGATGGATCCTGGATGTATGAATCATCCACTACCCCGTGATTAGGAGATAACTTCCTTTGATCGAGCATCATTTTCTTGTGTTAATACTTTTAGAACTTATCTATGTGACCCATACTGCCACTTCATCAACAAGCTTTCATGTGATTAATATAGGATGGATTCGAATGCCTGAACTGACCAAACTTGAAGAAAATGGATGAGTGATTTAATGGAAGAGAGGCAGGAACCAATAAGTGATACTTATTAGGAACAATTTCTTCTATAATATTCTTAGTTCTATATGGGAAACCTTCACGGCCACCAAGAGTAATTTGATCACCAATTGCTACCTATAGTGCTCTGGGAACCATCTCAAATAAAAATACCTCACCCACTATGTTTTCAAGGAGAAATTCCTTGTATGAGAGAACATGCACCTTAATCTCTAAATGAAGACTCTAGATAACGATATAATATTTTAATAGATCCTCTCAAGATATCTTTGGAAAAAAGGAAATTGACTGATTAAAGAGGTCGATATAGACCTTCACCATCCACTGGCCTTTCTGAACACCCAAAAGATCTTCCAATTTCCTTTACTTATCCTCCTCAAGTATGAAATATTAGATAAAATTTTTGTAAAATACTTCCTAGGACATACAAAATTTTAATAATGATGGTATAATGACCTTATGGTAATATAAACTAGGATCCTAAAACAAACTCAGAACCGCCCACACCCTCACAACATTGGTAGTTCCCAAATACCTAAAAACACATTCAACTTTTTCAAACCACTCTATAGCCTATAATGAACCATGAAAACCATGGAAAAAAACAAACCTTTCAGAATAACCCAACTATTCAACCCCTTATGGATTTGGGTAATGTCAAAATCAAGGTGAGACTCACTAGAAACCTCTAAGATCATTCTGGGAAGCATACTCTAAATAATAGGAAGACATGAAACTGAATAAAAATAAACCAAAAACTTATCCCAAAAAGAAAATTCCATACCAAACACCAAATCCACAATTCAAACACCAAAAAAAAAACACTTTCCAAAACCACTATTTTATTACAAATTCCATATCCATTTTACACCAATCCACTTCTCAAATATTGGTACCCATTTCTAAATCCAACTCAAACACTAAGGCCCACTTTAAAATGAAACAAAATCAAAAAACAATTTTACCTTTTGAAAAAACTTTTCTAAAAATAATTTTACTTTTCAAAAATGACCCACTCAATCCAAAATCAATTAAAGAAAAAACTCATTTTGAACCCCTAAAATATGGAACTAGTGACCATGCAAAACTCGGCCACATAGTTTAGTGGACCATGCCTCAAGAACACACAAACCACTATAAGTACCTTGAACCATGCACTCAAGCTCCACATGGGTCTCCACTCCACATAATACCACCATACAACACAGAATAACATCTATTATCATTCCCTATCCACACACCTAATGACCCAAAACAAAAGTCTCAAATCCCAGACTACCCTTGGATGTTCAAGGCTCGAGATGAGAAAGGGTTCATGAATTCCTTCCCTTACCTACCACATGAGTCCCAAAAATCCAAACCACCAACATACATGATACCCCAAATAACCAAGGTGTCCTCTAATACCATTTTTTCATGAACCAAGTTGGGCTTCCATCCAACCCAACACTCAAAAAAATCATGGAAATTTCCAAGAGTCGTTCTAAATCCTCCCGGGCTGGAAACTAGCATCGGGTAACAATGATCCAATACATAGTAATGATTTATCCCAAAAAACAACCAAAACAAACCAACCAAAAATAGAATGCAACACATACCAGGAGGATCTGTAAACACTGATAAAAAAATACATAAACAATAAATAAATACAACTTCTAAATATCACTAAAAACAAAACAAAAAACTAAAAAAACCAGGACCAACATGATCACCATGTTACCTTTTGGTGACCACCATCCTCAAAATTTGACTACTCTAATGGAATCACGAACTCAAAACATAAACCTCCAATACAGCTCGGGTCTACCGACCCTGTGTGGTATAGGTAGGCTGTGATCATAAACACCTCATTATGTAATCGCCACAGAGTCCATATATATCCTTTCCCAAAATATTTGATAAACAATGGTTTTTAAATACCTTTATAAAATATGTTTTTATTGTTTTAAAAGTCTAAGAACAGTTTTCTAGAAAACTACTTTATTAAATAACACACAAAACTTTCCTTTCAAAACCCCAATAAAAAAAACAAAACAGAATCCATACTAAGAGATAAAAAGGGCTATGCTGAAAACAAGTTAGATAAGAAAAACAGGAAAAAACGTGCAAGGATAATATCCAAAGTATAGTATAATTAAAACATGAACATATAGATAAGTAATCATGGGAATTATTTAAACATATCATCAATAAATCCCAAGAAGTACTTAATTTAGACTCACCTGTTAGCATATAGTGCATCTCCATAGTCAATAACCTACCTGGCTACTCTAAAATACCCTCACCTATGGAATATCCCACCTAGAATATCCTCTATCCAGGGGGTATCAATCCATTTAATTGGGATCAGAAAACAACCATCACTCGACCATATAGATGACACTCAGGAATCACATGATAATATTATAATGTAGAATGAGGAGGTCATCGCATACATAGAATCAAACATATATTACGATGCCACCATGCATGCCTTGCCCAAACTCTGACACAAACTATTCAATGACCCTCTCATTGGAAGGATGGGCATAGGATTCCAACCACATACCATGACATACACAAGTGATGATCAGGCTTACACATCACATGATTTTCAAAACCAAATTCCAAAACTCCACAAGGTACCAACAAGAACTTATCATTTTCACATCCTAACTCAATTCCAAAATATTTTCCAGAAGGTGAATATATAAACCATGATGAAAAGGTTCCAAACGTTCCTTTAAATCTTTTAGTTTCCAAAAAATGAATCTAATATTCCAAATATGATGAAATATTGAAAAAATTGAAACCACATTTGAGATAATTTTGGAACCAAGAACCAATTTAGAAAAAATAGGTGTTTTATAAGAACTATTTAGAATGAATAGGGTTAAGGAAGATAAAGAAGAATATGTAATAGTGTTTATAAATTCAAGGTTTTAGGTGAATATCATGATGGTGACCCATTATCATTTGTGTGCCTATACCTATGTTCACCTCATGCACATACAGATATTCCCACGTCCAATGGAATACTTGTCTAAAGACATAAGAATATCCTTATTTCCAGCTATAAATAACAAGGGGAGGGACATCAATACACAAGATTTTACACAAAAGCACCAAGTCACACAGAAACACCAAAATAACACATAAAACTCAATTTCACATCCCAACCATTTTACCAAAACCCAAAAAAAGAAAAATTCAATCCCAAGGAACCCAAATCCATCATAAAATGTTCATTGGAATTTTATCAAATAGTTTTCATATATATACATATAGGCATAACCAGAAAATACCTTTGAAAATACATTTTCATCAAATCAACAATACAAAAAAACCATATATAATTTTAATTAATACACTAGAGGCTTGGAAAAATATTTTTATTTAATTTATAATGTCTCAAGTATTCAAATACATGTTCTGAAAAGGAAAATAATGTTAACACCTATCTAAACAACATATGGGTGGGAAGAAAATTCTCGAGGAGGGAGAACCAAGCCCAAAAGACAGTTTGTAAAACCTAAAATCATAGAAAACTAATCCAAACATCACTTATCTACCATTGGGTTTGGAAAATAGATAACCTGACCAATAAGAACCAAGAAATAATTAAAAGAAGGACGGAAAAGACTTACCCAAGGTTAAATCCACCCACAAATTGAAGGAGAATCACCCAAATCTAAGGAGAGGAGGATAAAACCACACAAGGCTCCCCTAGGGATTTACAAATGAATTAGGAGAGAGAGGGGTGGATTGTGGTTAAAAAACAATGAGGTAAAGAGGATAAATAATTTTTTTTAAAGAACCTAGATAGTTCAGATAGTTTGGAAACACGATTTTCAGAATTGTGCAGCAATCGTCCTCACCCTACTATAGAGAAGGGAAACCTACATGGGATGGGCACATAGTTTGATAAACAATGTGAAAAACATGAAACTCATCTCTATAGAAGTAAAGGATCATATCAAACACCATTCACATGGTTTTCCCAACTGCGTTCAAGTTGTGCGCCTGGCTCAAACCCCACAAGGAGGCTACATGGTTACTACTTAACCCCACACAATTTGGAAAAAAGTATGTGCAATCCATTAAAATCAAATTGTACAAGAATTAATTTAACTAAAAACTCCCCCTTCCTTAAGATTACACACAGTTTCCCCCACCCCCAAATTTCCACATGAGATATTAATAGGCCAAAAAGCCACATAAAACCTCCAAAACTCAAAAACCCTCACCGAGAACTCGACCCCAACCTCAACCAAATGATCCAACACTAAGAAAAAATTTGGTTGGGGTGTGATACACTTAACATAAAAAAAATATCATCATATTGAAGATACTAATTTTATTATATTAATGGGTTTTAATAAGAATTGAATAAGTTAGAGGTAGACATAAAATAAAAATGCTCGATGAATCAAGTTACCTATTCCTTGGGTCACATCCTTAGGTTTTCACCAAAATCCTTCCAATGTTAGATTTATGACCAAACTAAGGCTTATAGAATTAGAGTATGTATGTTGGAAAATAATTAGGGTATGTATTGGACAAACAAAAAGGGTTTGAATGCATGATGAAGAGAGCATAGGGGTGTCTATTAATAATTGAGGTCAGTGTCACACTTTTAATTTTTTGGAAAATAAAATTGTGTGCCCACATTTTTCACATTTAAAAAGAATAAAAATTGATTATTATCAATTATTAGACATGATAGGTTCAACTTATGTCCATAAAATGGGTTTTAGACAAGTGTATATGTCATTTTCCACTTGTCTTTTTATTTTAACCACCAATAAACCCATTTTTACCTTAACAGTGGTAATTAATTTTTACTATTCTCACTACTAATTTTGGTCAAAAATGTAGTTTAAATTATTGTATTATATAATTTATCATGATTAAAAATATGTAATCCATTTTTTAAAATTTAATTCAACAAAGAAGGCAATTTTAATTTAAAATTAATCGTATAGACGTGATGGGAAAGATGTTTTTCATGGAGAAACGGTTCAAAATTTTAGAAGGTTTTTAAATCCCAATTTAATATGAAAATGATTCCAATTAGATAAATTAGATTAATAGACATATAATTAAACTATTATTACTATAAAACCAAATTAAAATATAATTTATGTTCATAAATAATTTAAAAAAATGAATTTTTCAATCAAAATTTATTATGTTAACTATTCATCAAAAAATTAATGTTTTTAGAAAACTATCAAATATTCACCCTAAGATAATTTTTATATGATGATTTAAAGAATTATGTCTATTTTATCAAATAAAGTTTCTAAAATTTTCTAAATTAATTTTATTATTATTCACAAAATCAAATAAAAAGAACATTTTTTGAGAAAATAATATTTTTAAAACATATAATGACTTTATTAAAAAAAATTAGTACTTTTTTATAAATATGTTTTCTTTATATAAGACCATAGTAATTAATATTTAAAATTTAGTTATTAATATTAATATATCTATTTTTAAATACTAGGTTATAAAAGTCATGTTTGAATAATATTAATAATATTTGGTGGTTTTGTTAAAACTTAGTTCCATGTGTAACTCAATTTAACCCCATTGTTACATGTAATGTAAGCATAACTCAGTGTTTTGTGTAAGTAAATTTATCAAGATATTTAATTAATTAAAAATACTAATTTATAAATACTTAGGGTGTTAAATTCTACCCCATCATTAAATGAATTTCTACCTTGAATTTTTTTACTCAAATACAAAAAAAATGAGGATACTTCTTCCCCATAATTTCCTTATGTTCCCACATATCTTTCCCAAACTGGTGGATTCACCACAAAACATTGACCAGGTGAGTGGTCTTATTTCATATATTTTTCTTTATATGATCCATAATCTCCACCAATTTTCCCCATAAGAAAGATCTTTCTCTAGTGGTATGACCTCTAAGATTAGTAATTGTGAAGGATCAGGTATTTAATTCCTCAATAGAGATACATGGAAAACATTATAAACTATATAGTGTTTAATGGAAAAGAAAATGGATAGGTTACCATCTTGATATAATCAATAATTTTAAAGAGACTGATATACCTTGGGCTTATTTTCCCTTTATTTCTGAATATCATAATGTTCTTCCATGTATAAATTCATAGAAACACCTTATCACGAACTTCAAATTTAATATCACACCAACAATTGTTAGTTTAAATTTTCTTCTGAATCTAATCTGACTTAATGTTTTTTAATAGATCTAACCATGTCTTACATTTCTTCAATTATCTCAGGTCACAATAGATTTATTTTTTCAACTTCATTCCAAAACATTGGATCTCTATATATATTTCCATAGATCTCTTCATAAGGGGTCATATGAATGCTTATGTGAAATTTTTTTATAATAACAGTAATCTATAGTAAGGTGTAAATACCAACCACATTTTAAATATATATAATAATATCTCAACATATCCCCAATGGTATAAATTATTATCTAAGAAAAACCATCTATGTAAGGATGATGCATATTTCTGAAATTCAACTTTATATCAACAGCATGGGGAAGAGTTTTTCAAAACATTAAAGTAAAACTTGAATCATGATCAAACACAATGGAATGTGGTACTCTATGAAACCTTACCACTTTTTAAATGTATATCTTTGAATGATGATCTGGAGATAATTATTCTATTATAGCGATGATATAAGGCCTCAGCCTTAAACCTTACTTAATATTGAATTAAATGAATAATTCACATTGAGGATCCTTTCAGGTTTAAAGTTTTAGAGAATTAGATCATAAAACAAGAATTACATTCCATATTTAAACAAAGTGGTTACATAAAAGATAGTATTCGTTTTTCCCATCAACGGAAACATATTTAAAATAAAACATGGATTCTTTCTTGACACTTCCTTGACACTATCATCATATCATGCACCTTTCCCTTGACCTGTGAAAAACATTTCAAAAACTTGGGATGAGCATAAAAAGCTCAGTAAGGGTTATAAAAAGTATGGAAAGGAAACATGAGTACATATATACATAATAATGAAATCATACTTTACCCATAAAACATAAGCACTTTAACATACCTCGTACAATCATGAATAAATCATAGAAATCATAAGACATAAAGGTAAATTGAGGCATTCATAACATACTTACATAGGGAGTAACCCTCTTGGTTACGTTTGGAATACTCATCACAGTATATTCCCTAAATCTCTTTGTAGAAACCTTAACGTTTAACTCCTTCGCATTACCCAATGCATTGGAGAGCTATATCGGGCTCACCCACCCTTAGTTTATCACGGAACCACCTGTCTTCATAATAATGCGCAAGAACCATAGCATAATCGTGTCACATAAAACATGCATAAAGGAACATAACATTTCCACTTTTCAATCACAATATATTAATAAAACACATTGATATAAAAACATTATGAAAACCATTTTCAATACCAAAATAAAAGAAAAGGAAAACATGGTATTTATTTTTCTTTTAAAAAAAGTTATGTCTTGTAGAGGAAGCCGAAACTCAAATAATGGTCATGGCAGTGGAGAAGTCGTTGTCGCCGCATACGTACGACAAAAACATTCCCTTTTTTCGTTTAGTAAAATGCTTCGTATAAAAAAGATTCCTTTTGGATAAACATAAAAGTCAAAGGGGTTTATACACCGTATAAAAGAAGGTTGTGTATAAAGAAAAATATGCCTCAATGAAAGGAGATTGAGACGAATTCCCATACCACATTGAAGCTTTTAACATTTTAAACCATTAATATCCATATAAATAAATCCTTAAAACCATTTTGAAAACATGGATATTAATGAGAAATATTTATAAGAATAAATCATTAAAACATTTAAAACGATATTTTAGTAAAAGGGTTTTTAACAAAATGAGAGACACTTGAATACAATAATTGAGGAATAACATTTAATAAAAACTTTATAATATCATGAGAATAAAGGGATTCATGATATAATATTCAAAAGGATAGTATATACACCATATAAGAGTAAATTGGTGCATAACAACAATGAAGTCTCAATGGAAATGTAAATTGAGATGAAATCCATTATAAAGATGGTATCCTTAAATTATGGATAAATCAATCTCATAATTATGTGTGACAAATATAAATACACCCAATATAAGTGGACATTAAGTGAAAAATAATCAAAGTTCATTCAAACATATTCAAATGATGACATATACAATAACTACTTGTTGAACCCAAAGAAATCGAAATTGGGTTAAGAAGTTCCCTTGACAGCCTAACTGCGTCACATCAAATTTTAGAAAAAGAGTTGATGAGAGAGATAAAGGGTATCTCATCACATGGAAATAAAATTTATGGCAATAAGGATATATAAGAACATATCCCCACATAATAAGATGAAAATTAAAAGACATAACAAAAGAACTCTTTTAAAAAGAGGAGGGTGAAAGGTTCCCTTACCGATTTGGGTAACTTTCGAAACGTACACCCCATGAAAGAAGGACTATACAACATTGATGTAAATACTCATAAATGAAAGTATTTTACAGAAAGAGTAGAATAATGTACAGTACATACACCACTCAAAAGGAAATATTGGCAAATGTAGCATGAATCTCACGAAAACACAAAGTGAGAAATAAAGCCCCTTACGAAATTTCGGTAGCCTAACGGCACCAATTAAAACATCCAAAATGGATTGATGAGAGAAAATAGGGTCTCTAATCATATAAAAATAAAAATTATAGTAAGATTAATATAAAATAACATCACAATCATAAGAAATATGATCTTAAAAGGAATGACATAAAAGAGTGTACTTAAAAAGAAAGAGAGGGGTAGGATCCCTTACCTCGGGTCCGACTTGACTCGATCATTCTTTAACCTACTGAATAATAAACTTGAGTTAATTTATACTTTCTCAAGAAAAATTTTCAAGTTCATTATTCCTTTTATATCACTTACTACCATGCTATTAACACTATGTAATTATTTAAGTTAATATTGGTCGTTTTGTAGATCATTGCTACATGAGTCAAAAATAAACGCTTTGTAATTACAAGTTGTTCATGTGGTAAAATATATATTATATCCATAATTATATTAATTATTTAGATATCATATAAATCATATATATCCATTATATACATGCATTTATAATATTACATAACATTTAGAGGTAAGAAATGAAATTCACCATTCATGGAGACGGTAAGTCGTACGTACGCATGGACGCTACTTCCATTTCTATTTATTATTTAATGGAATTAAAACATAATTATACATAATAGTATTATAATTCTAGTATGTTATCATATATAATATCATTAAATATATCCTTTATACGTACCACATATGGTATTAACGAATCAAATCACTTTGAGGGGGCGGTAGTCCGCACTTCCTAAAATGAAGATATCGCGTTTAACCATAATGGAAACCATAAAGGTATGCCATAAATGAAAAATACAGAAGCTTAAGTAAAACATAAAGATATTATATATCATAAATAAATATAGTGACATCTTAATGGCTACCTTTGAGGGTGTTAAAAGAATATTGAACAATCATAGTTTCATGAGGCAGAAATTCAACATCCACAGAAATAGTATGTTCATTAACCATTAGATGTAGTTGTGTGTAAGTGTAGCTCGAATCATTCTTATAACAAAATACTAATATATTTAAGATACTTGATTTCTTATAAAATAAATGAATAAAAAGAGTTTAGGGGGTTGGAGAAGCAAAAAAAACAAAAGAACACAAGTGAAGACATTACCTTAAAATCGGGTATCTCTCTTTGATTTGAGCTCAAAGGCTTCCTTGAGAAGACTTCTGGAAAAAGTGAGGATTATAGGAGTAAGAGAGGGATGTTTAGAGACAAAATGAGCAGGTTTTGGCCGATCCAAAGGCTTGAGAGGTGTGGGTAATGTGGTGGAGGTGGGGGCCTTTTATAAGAGGAGAGGAGGGGCACTCTTGGAAAGTTACAAAATGTTACTTTATTTTCAAATGAGTTTCGGATTTTAAAAGTCCCACATTGATTTATTTTGAGGATAAGGTGGTAAGGGTTAGAAATATACTCATCCAATAGGTCTTTGAAAATTGTAAGTTATATTTTTAACATTATCTTTTCATTTTATTTAAATCCTTTATAAATGAGGTAATCGTTGCATCCTCGTGATGTCATAAATAATTTAATTTATTTAATGTCTAAAAATTATAAAAAAAATATCATGATGTAGTAAATATTTTTATATTTCTAATGAATTTTTATAGTCAAAAATATGACTTCTATAACCCCATTTAAAAATTGTTTTAGTAAAATAACTCATGCTTGTGACATTTTTATTTTAACTTTAAATAAAAAGTTATTTATGTCATTTTCCAACCAAAGTGGCTCCATGGGGTCCCCAAGTTGACCCATGGATTTTCTTGGTCGGCCATGACACATAAAATTAGGGTAGGACATGTGTCTAGGTCATTTCATATTATTAAAACATTATTTTTACCTTAAATTACACTAATTACCTTTAATCGCGATTAAAAACTTAAATGTTACTATTCACAAAAAAATTATTTTAATCCCATTGAACCACATTTTACATCCTAATGACAACCATGTATGTCGGATTTTTGAAATTCAAATCACAGAAGTGGTAAAGTTTCATTTAAACGAAAAATCAATTTTTAAACTACCACTTAGTGGTTTCACTATTCATCAAAAATTGAAGTTTTTTAGAAAAATACCAAAAATTCACCCTAAGCTATATTTGATATTCCGAATTCAAAAATGATTTTTTTTAAAAAAATTCAAAACATATAAGTTACATTAATTAATTTAATAATTAATTCCCGTTGTCATAGCAAATAGCGTGTTTTTATGAAACAATAAGTATCAAAAGATTGACACTAGTTTAAGTCCAATTTCAAGATGAAATTAATTCCAACGACCACTATTGGATTAAATGGTAAAAATATATTCTAATTTCACTTTAAAACCAACTAAAAATATAATATAATCATATAAATAAATTAGATTAAAAAGAGTTTTTGAATTAAAATACAACATTTTTCACTATTCATTAAAAAATGAACTTTACCAGAAAAATACCAAAAATTTACACAAAGTAAATTTTGATGTCCCTATTCTAAAGAAGAATTTTATTTTGTCAAATATAACACATAAAATTGTCAAAAAGTGGATTTAAAATAGGTTCTTCATCAAAAGGCGGTTAATCGACCATTTAAAGTATATTAGAATGTTTACGCTTAAAATTGGATTCATTCACATTTTTAATCCTCTAACATTTATTGTAAAAAGTAAAAATATTTGAAAAACATATATAATAATTTTGTAGTTAGTTCTGTTCATTCCCTCCATTACAACGGCTAGGCGTTAACTACAATTTAAAATAATATTATTTTATTATTAGAGTGCAACGTAAGATTCCCAAGAAACTCGTTGTTGCGTATTGGGTATGCCATCGAGCATAGCGTCCCCTTTAAAGTTATATTAATATTTTATTCACAAATATAGATAAATGTGAAAATTTCATATTCTTTATTTACCTAGGGTGTTACAGATGAAGTGTGTTGACATTGTAATGTGATCAACTACAACCCATATGGCATCTTTCCAAATAGATTTTTTAGGGTGTCCAGCAAAAAAATATGTGGTGATGTTTTCTCACATACATTATAGTATTGTTAATGGATGTAACCTCCCCTTATACTTTTTTCTATCAACCTTAACTTTTTAACATACCAATAATTGAGATAAAAACTCCATGATAACTTTCATCAGGTCATCCCAACATAATTATTATTTTAAATCAATATAAATCTTCATATATCTAGAATGAACAAATAATAAAAAACTATGAGAATCCAATGAAATCTTATTTAAATTTGGTATGGATGGAATGGTTACATGTTCCATGAACCATATCATTCCATCATGATCCAGTTTGTACTCAAGAAAATTTCTAAATTTCTTTTATAGATAAACATCTTTCTTTTGTGTCTCTTTAATAGTTACTTGGATAAATAATTGAAAATTCAATTAAGGAAGATATGATTTATCCCATTTATTCAATATTTCTGTATTCATCCTTTTAAAATCCATAAATACTTGATCTTTTGTGATCCTCTTCATGGATAAGCTAACATGATCCTTTTGAATCAAGGAATGATCCACCTTGTTCAGTTTCTCGATGTTGAAATGTATTGATCAGCCATAATATTTAATCAACTATAACCATCTTATTTGGTTCATATTCAACTTCTTATGTCTGAATATATACTTTATAGTTTTTTGATCATTATATATATCACACTTTTTTTTATAAAGATAATGTCTCCATATATTTAACATAAAAATTACCACAACTAACATCAAATCTTGAGTTGGGTAATTTTTCTCAAGAACCTTCAATTTCCATGAGAAAAAAGCTATAACCATATAATTTTTTAGGATAAAACATCCCAATCCCTTCTAAAAATAATTTATGTAGATTAAAAACCATTTTCCACTATAGCCTCTTCCTTTGATGAATCTATCGATATAGCCCATCTTGAGATTATATGACCCAAAAATGTAATCATTTTCATCCAAAGATCACATTATGAAAACTTTTCATAAAGTTTATCCTTCTTTAGGGTATTTAGTACATTTCTAAAGTGATATTCATACTCTTCATTTATCTTTTAATATATAAGAATATCATTTATAAATACTACCAAAAACCAATCAAGGTAATCTATAAAGAATCTATTAATTAAATACATAAGTATAGTGAGGGAATTAGAAATACTGAATGGTAAAACTATATATTCATAGTGTTCATGCCTTGTCGGGAATGTAGCCTTGGGTATATCCTCCTTCTAGACCCTCAATTGATAACTTCTAGAATAAGTTCTATATTGGAAAAGTATTGAGCTCCATACAGTTGATCAAATAGGTCATCAATATAGGGTAGATGACACTTTTTCTTGATCATGATTTTGTTCAGATTCTAATAATAAAGGTAGAGTCACTTCGATCCATATTTCATTTTAATAAAATCAATAGGTGCACTTCAAGGTGACACACATGGTTGAATGAATCCCTTATCAAGGTTTTCCTTGAGTTTTTTCTTCAATTCCTATAAATAAATCAAGTTCATTATATATTGATTCTTTTATATTGGTGTGACATAAGGTATGAGTTCTATTGAAAACTCAACTTCACAATTCAGTGGAAGACTAGGAAGCTCTTATATAAATTCATAAAAAAATTCACACACAATAGGCATATAATCGATAATAAGTTTCTCCCAAAAATATTCAGATAAATACCCATTGTGAATGAGAATTAAGACTCATATAATGGGCATGATCTCTATTTTATGTTTATATTTATAAACATGTTGATAGATGATTATAGGATGCTTTGGAATATAAAATTTTATTTATCTTACATGGAAACTAATGTGGTCTTTTGTGGATAATGAAAATCCATTCCTAATATAACATTAAATTCCACTAGAGGAAGGATGACAGGATTTTTTTGAAGCACATTCCCACCAATGTGATCTGGAGAGGAATCATAGGCTTGATATTTTATTATCATACCATTAGGGTTTTTCACTACTAATTCTACATCTAATCATTTGGTTGGTATATTGAAACCCTTATAAAATACTTCATATATGAAATAATGTGCATATCTAGAGTCAAATAAGAAATTGTATGTTCTAGTGTGGATAGTATATGTACCTTTCAAAAGGTCATTATCACACCCCATGTTATAAATTAGGATTGCATGAGATTCACATTTGTATCCTAGATTAAGAGGTTTTTGATGTTGATAATCTTTTTTAACCTTTGGATTTGGTAACTTGTATGTATAGTTCCCATACTACTTAAATTTGAAACACTAGAGTGTGGGTGGTACATTCTATAAATATTTCTCTATATTTTCATTGTTAGATAACTTATTCTTACTAATATAGTATTTAATTACTCGATTAAATTCCCTTTCACACTTAAAACATTTACTACATTGAGCATAAAGGAATTATAATATTCTTCCCTCCATGGTTTTTAGATTTTCCTTTGAATTCAAATTTTATTTTCTTATCAAAACCATGAGATTGATACGTAAATCCAACCTCCATTTACACCTTTATTGTACACCGAACAACCTCTTAATAACTAATGAAGTATCTTATGGATAACAACCTTAAGATTCTTGGTTTTAAACCACTAAATAATCAACCAACCATAATTTTAGGTTGGATGATAATTCCAAAATAATACCTCAAATGTCTTGTAAAATATTCCTCATAGGTACCAATGGATTCATAATCATTTTTCTTTATCTCAAGGAACTCCTTATCCATTTTGTATAGAAAATAAGAGGAAAGTACTTATTGAACCAATCCATCGAGTCAATTTTATCCTATTTCCTCATATTCATGATAAGATCCCACCATTGATCTGCATCACCTTCCAAACAAAAGATAGAAAAAATGAATTTTTCATGTTCCAAAACTAGAGAATGGAAAATAACTTTTTACTGGTTTTGATCCATTGTTCATGAACTATTAAATCTAAGTCCCTATGAATGAATGTATATTCCTCATGAATAAATCAATATAATTTTGGTCCCTCCATTGTTTGTTTAGAAGTCCAATATGAGTCATAGCTTGAGAATGTTGTGTGAGCATAATAAAGATATTTTTGATTCAATATCCCATAATGTTTGGATGATCAGGAGGATAATAATTTCATTTTCTTTCACACTCATTATTTTCAAGGATCCTTCGGGTTCTATCCATTGACTAAAACAAAATAGAATAGTTTATGAAACAATTGTCATAGTGGGAAACCACATAATCCTAAAAAATCACTTATAGGATTTATAAATCATGACACTATATTTTTAATCTATGAAACATTATATTTATCTTAGTTAATTCATAATAATAATCTATTTAAATAATTCATGATTGTTCATAAATAGTGTGTTAGTTTAAAAATAGTATCCCACATGAGTGTCAAACCAGGTGTGCAGAAAAGCATGTCATCGTGCACGAGGTGATGATCGAGTCTATATTAATGTTCCATTTTCATAGTTATTACCTTGAGGTACCTATATGATAAAGTCTCATCCAAATTTTGTATCTAGAAAGAGGTTTAATTTCTTGGAAACCACTCACTCAATCCTTTACCAAAATTATAAGATATTTTCTTATACATTGACTCATCCTCAGACTTATCCTAAGACATATACTTAGAGTTATAAATACTATTTTCTTATCCTAGTTTACAAAGGTTAACTAAAAATATCCTAATATTCAAATTATAGATACTCAATCTCATCATTTATAGATATTACATCATTTTTATTAACATTTATTAAATTACACAAACACATGACTGAGGATTGTAAAGGTATAGTGCCTTTGGAAACATGGAAACAAAAAAACGGTTCATAGGTAAACTATATCATCTTCATAAATATTCTTCATATTGATAAAAATTATTATACATATAATAAATAATACATTTATTCATAACCATGGGAAAGGAAACATAAGAAATGGTGAGATCAGTTTCTCCTAAATGGAAAAATGGAGATATGTAAAAATTAAATGAACAAAAGGGTATGATAAAATGACAATAACATTTTAAAACTATACCTTGCATATCAAAGATAATAATATTGAGTTAGTGAATAAATATTATAATTTCATAAGACATGAATCATAATATAAAAAAAGAACACGATTCATGGGAGAATAATTGTAACCAACTGTGTTTTCATGAAGGTATGGATCATTTTTCTTTCAATTTAAATTCATTAAAAAACTATAATATTAATTTAAAATCTATTAAAGGATGTATCAGGTGCAGCTAGGGATCGTTCAGAGTCTAAATCTTTGATATCGGAAGAAAAGACTAGGTTCTGTGATTAGTTGAAACTATGCCTCCCAGCCCACATGGTTTCCCTAAACATTGTCATTGTAGATAGTCAGAACCTGTAGGATACACAATTTTTCTAAAATTGTGCAACCCAAGGCACATGGAAATGTGAGGAAATTCATGTTTTTCACCATGGGATGTCACACAGTTCTCACTTGTTTTGGGAAGTCGTGTTCCTTAACCATGTGGGGAAAATCCTTAAATAGTGGATTGCATGTGGTTTGGGAATGGTTTAGTAAATTTTTCACCTTAACCATGTGACATTATATTTTAAAGTGAAATTAAATTTTTCCCTCAATTAGCATTAAAACTCTTTTGTTCATTTTCCTTTGTTTCTATGATGGATTCCCTCCTATTGCTTCTCTCGTAGCTTCCCAAATCCTTCAATCAAGGCATCCTGATAACTCTTGTGTCCTTTGTCAGATTCAAGA
Source organism: Viscum album (assembly GCA_963277665.1). NCBI lineage: Eukaryota > Viridiplantae > Streptophyta > Magnoliopsida > Santalales > Viscaceae > Viscum > Viscum album. The sequence goes on from OY728142.1 coordinate 710,026,442, forward strand.
TCTGTTGAAGGCATTGAATTCCTTAAGGTGAGAACTAAAATACTCTCCCTACAAATATATGTTTATCATTGATTCCATCATTATATTTAGCTGCAAGATCATTTCCCCTATAATTAGGGTGGTGGACCGTTTCTTATATTTCTTCCAACATAATCTGAATGTGAGGCTAATATCGAGTGACGATAATCTACAGCCATGAGGTAGGTAGTATCTTTATTTTCCATATGAGTTTTGATGTCTCATAGCTATGATGGTGTGCCACCTATCATATTTTTCTAATAATTCCCTTTTATTGAGTTACTCAAATATAATTGATCATCTCAACATGATACACATCCTTTGATCCTTGTTTTGTAGTTTAGAGGATGGTTACCATAGTTATGGACACCACATGGGTGTTCCAGATCGAATTTCCCTTTATGGTTGAATGATTCAATGCCTCAAACTTCTTTTTAGCTATCATCTTAGACATTAAATAGAATTTCCCTTGATATATGAATGTTTATAGAACCCAATGATCCTCTTTGGTGTTTGGATCAACCTATAGTTGGAGTTTACAATGTTTTAAATTTCCTTGTTCACCATGTAACTTTCTAAATTGAACTTTGAGCCTTATAAAATGAATTTCCTTATCATGTGGAATTTAAAGGATTAATTAAATGGAATGGATAATAAATGATGGATTCCATTCTTCAAATGAATTGGATAATTTTAATAGAATATCTATTCCATGTTGTCTTTCTTTTAATTTAATTAAATGAATGGTATGATTGAATTGATTAAAGGGTGGATAGGCCACATCTATTATTTCTTTTCTTATCAAATGATTAATTTAATTATTTTTCATTATTTATATACACGGGCCTAGTGAATATGGCACATGAGAGGTAATTCCTTATTTTTTATATTATAAATAGGGTTAAGGCTTGATTCAGGATGTGGTGTGATGGTACAGTGTCTTGTTGAGCATAACAGTATCATACTTCAATACATCAGGTGTTCAGCATGATGTTTTGAACCATTATCAATGGTTGGACATTGGACTTGACATTCCACATTCCTAGTTTGAGTGTTGAGTTTATAGAACACTCACCATATCGAGTGACGAGCATAACATCTCCCCCTCATAGGAAGATGTAGGGAATGAACACAATTTTTTGAGCTTTTAGGATCATTAGAATGGTTATAGATGTCTGAGTTATGCCCCAGTCTAGCCAGAAACTAGTATTATTGGTAAATAGCTACTTACATTCAAACGTACTTGGTTCATAAAGTTTTATGCAATATATAAATATACTATACATATTATTTCTATATATATAGTGATAGATTAGACATTCCTCCCAGCCATGAGCCAAAGTAGGTAGAGTCACCATGTGTCCTTTCAAAACCTAAGCATATGGTTAATTATTTATTCAGCAATGTTAATGAATTAATTATTCTTTCACAATATTTAGTTATGAGCACTACTTGGATTATGTGTAGACAATGTTGGTGGTCAAATACTGAGATTTTTATAACACACCCTACTCTGGGCTACCTTTAGTACCCTAGAAGATTATATACCTTCATGTATGAATAAGGTCAAGGACCTATTTCAAGTTTTGGATATGAATTAATTATATATGGAGAAAATGAGCAGAGGACCGAGCATAGGATTAAGATACTAGTTGAGAAGTTTTTGTAATTTTATCTTTTTGTACTTTTTGTATAGCATGATTGTATCTACCTATACCATGTTCCCCTTTATTTATTAGCATGACATGAATCCATGTATATGACATAGCCTTGGTGGCTTTTGATATTTTTATTTAGTTGTTCAGTTATCTATTATTCCCTTACTTTATTATTCTGTATGTTTAAAACTTATTTTGTTGTTGTCTGTTTATGACTTCATCTAATGTGCCACTCTGATATGAGGGTATAGTCTCCTGACCTTACCACCTTTAAACCATCACTATTAGTAGGCATCCACTATCATATGGTAAATTTATCTTGAGGCCATGTAACCCATCGACTCAAGGAATAGGTTAAGGGATCCCGGGTCTGTACATTACAATGTGGTATCAGAGGGAAAAGTTTCCTTTTTCATAATGTTTGGGTATTAGACAGAATACTAGGAGTTAATGGAATTTTGAATTGACCATTTTCCTTGACCTATCTAACCAATTTATTGGGAAAACCCAAATTAGTTGGGATGGGTAATTGTTAATATTTATTATGCCATTTTTAGTTGATACGACTTCACCATTGGGTGACACACATGTATTATAGTGTTATTGATATTGGTATTATTGAAATGATGATTTATTTATTATGGTCTGATGAAATGAGGGATTATAATTAGACTATGCATCATTATTACGCACACCAGGAGATGTATGCCATGCATTTTTCCATGTCATGTCTATTTTTAGTATGCATTTTCTTGTTTCATATTGATAGTTCCTTGAATATGCATTGAATTGTGTTGAAACTTATTATAGGGATTGGAAAACATAATTTATACTTAAATTTCCCACCAAAACCTAGTAGTGTTTTCCTAAATAGGTTAAATAATACACCTTAAGCAGTTAATTATGGTGCATTGATCCATGGATCGTGGGATACTTGGGATGGACCCTGTTATGGTGTGTGTTAATTGGACCCCATATTTTGTTTTAAAATTAGTATGGGAAATTATGGGTTTGAGATGGTAATCCATCTAATTCAACCATTTAAATTGATTTATTTATTTTATCTTTCACAAATTTAAAATGTTTATGACTTCTAAAGTGAAGTTAGTTATCCTAAACTTGTCAAACAGAGACGAAGAACTAATCCTTTCATTAATAGTGGGTAGTGGGGTTTCTCCTACATTATTATGGCCTTTGGGTATCTTCCATATTCAAGGCCCTACTATTGGAGTAGGCAGAGAGGCATTATAATTTCTATAGGAAGGATTTATACCTTCCCTATTTTTGTATTTGTGATCTTATCAATTGTTAAATATATTATGAGGCGTGTGTTTGGTGTTATATTATCATTATTCCATGACGTCCTCTGGTTGAATGCCGCGAAGGAGGAGATGAACATGCACCTACAGTGGGACTCCCTAAGACACTAGAGATTCCTCATGCAGTTCCACCTTTGGAACCTCTTCGTGTTCGTGATATGGGAAAAAATGCCCAGTTCTGCGAGGGATTTCTATGTAATCTGAAAAATATTCAAGGTGTTACTTGACCAGCCTCAATTACCGTAGATTTGACTCATGAATTCAAATATTAGAATCCTTCTACCTTTTCAGGGGATGGATAACCTCATGATTATATGTATTAGCTCAATGAAATTCTAGCTATATTCAAACATCTATAGATGCCACTAGAGTGGAGGGTCCAAATTGAAGCTTATATGCTTTGTGATTCTGCTAAGAGTTGGTGGGACATGATCACCCAATTATATTGGCATCGAAATATTGTATGGGTAGATTTAAAAATGATCATATATGAATACTTATTTTCCCAGACATTGAGGGCACATAGAGCTAGATAATTCATGGATCTTTAGTAGGGAAGTATGTCTGTTTTGGAATACTCTACTCATTTCACTGAGCTAAATTGGTTTTCTTCTACTATGGTAGGTGTTGAGCTTATTACCACTAGGATATTCAAGGATGGGATAGTATACTCTATCCTTTTACAGGTCAATGTATTCAAGTTGACCACTATTTCTGAAATCTTCAAAGAGGCCCTTATTATAGAGAGCAATTTGAGAGAAGATGGTTGTGGGATTCCAAGAAGTTCAGTTCCTAAATCTATTAGTGGATATTCTAGAATATGAAACCATTGTTTTGAGGTTTCTCATGTGGGTAGTAGTAGTCAGGATCTTCATGCAGACAGTTTCTTGATATTTCACTAGTGGGGAAATTGGATACACACTAATCCTCAGTGCTAACAATATCCAGTACAATGATGAGGTTGCAGCATGATGGGCCATTTTCAGTGCTTCTACAAAAAATTTCCAACAGTTCATATAAATAAAGGATCTACTATTAATCCATGTTCTGGAGTGGTTTAAATAGTATGATGATAAGGAGGAAACTGGAGTACGATTGGCCAATCAGGTTGAGGTTTCGGTCGAGGCAGAGGTAGTCAGGCTTTTAATTCTCAGTGCTAGCGGAGCTGGCTTGCTCATGGAAGACAAGAAGTGACCCAGGGCTATGTTACAGGTTAGTTATATACAGTCTAGCCTATACCATAGGAGGAGAGTGGTGGACCTACTTTATATGAGGTACTATTATAGAAGCCTTCAATTTACTACCTAGTCTATTTAACATAGTTGAGTCTCACTCTTTTATATCTGAGACTATTGTGGGAAGTTTGGGACTTGAGATCGAGCACTTCTATGGAATTGTGAATCTAGATACCCCGTTAGGTATAAAATCCTAGGTATTTCTCTATTTTAGGTATTATCCCCTTAAGATAGACAGATACCTATTCATTTGTAATCTTTTCATCCTCGACATGATGGGATTTGACGTAATCATTGGTATGGACTAGTTAGTTACTCCTAGAACCCATATTGAATGCTATCATCATAGGGTGTGGTTTACATCACCAGATAGTGTTAATCACACATATAATGGAGGATGGGATGTTAGTGTGACATGAGTGTGACCTGAGAAGAAGATGATGGGTAATATAACAACTCTTATTTCTAGTTTTCCCTAGATGACTTTGGGTTACAACCAGTTTTTTTCCTCCAACAATGGAGAATATTATGGATGTATTTATTGAGGAATTATTTGGTCCACCTCCTATGTGAGAGGTAGAAGTCACCATTGATCTTATCCTAGGAGTATCACTAATTACCATTCCACTATATAGGATGTAACCTATGTAGCTTCTATATCTCAAGAAGAAATTGGGAAATGGAGTCTAAAAGATTCATATAACCTAACACTTCTCATTAGGGTTTATCAGTCATTTTATAGAAGATGATAGATAGTGACCTCAGGCTTTGCATGTATTACCGTCGATTAAACAATCTCACAGTAAATAATTGATATCCACTACCAAAAATAGATAACCTATTTTATCATAACTAAGGAGTGAAAGTGTTTTCAAATATTTGTTGTGTTATCCTAAAGTTTGTGTCCAAACTTCAAAAATACCTCACATAGCTTTCATAAGAAGGTATAGCATATATGAGTATCTGGCCATGCTGTTTATACTCACAAACTCACCTACAATATTTATGGCTCTAATGAATTGGTTCTTCCACCCATATCAATATTCATTCATGGAAGTCTTTTATAATGATATCTTTTTGTATTCACACTCCAGACACGACCACACAACCCATCTTGATATCATGTTTAATACATTGAGAGATAACTTGTTCTATGATTATCTTAGTAAATGCCACTATTGGATCGATAATGTCACTTATTGGGACATATTATCTTGTATTCATGAGTTTTAGTTGGCCTGTAGAAAGTGAGAGATGCAGTTTCTTAGGAGAATCCCAAGAACATCTTTGACATCTAGATTTTCCTGGGGATTTCCAAATATTAAAAATTATTCCTCTAGGATTTCTTATGTATTGTAGTGCCTCATATAAGATTGATAAAGAAATTTTTGAAATTCGTATGGTCATAATCTTGTGAAGTGGCCTTTATTGAGTTTAAGGGACCTTTGACTTCATCACTGATATTGATTCTTCCAGATCTAGGATGGATTTATACTATATATTACGATGAATCAGGAATCATTATTGGAGTTTTTATGATGCAGGATGAGCGATTTTCAATGTATGAGACTCATCAGTTGAGGTATCATGAGCAGAATTACTAGACACTTGACCTCGATCTAGCTGTTGAAGTTCATGATTTGTGATATTGGAGACACTATCTAATTATAGGGAGTTTTTTTGTATTCACTGGTCATAAAACCTCATGTACATCTTTACAAAGTGGGATATAAATATCATAATTCACATATGAGTGGAGTACCTATAGTCACTTGATTATGATATTTCCTATACACATGCTAAAGGAAACATAGTGGGTGATGATATGAGTAAGAATACTCAGACTCAGACAGTTCTGGAATCTAGTAGAGAATGGAAGCTCGTGTACTTATTCTTTGAGATACACATTGATGATAACTAGGACCTTGTACATACTACCCTCTCATCCATAGTAGTGAATTATACCCTCATGGAATGGGTACGAATGAGAAAACTATATGAACGACTTGTCCAAAAAAGAAATAATCACATATGACGATACATATTCATGTTGCAACATGGATGAGGGTGATACATTATTATTCCATGGGTGTGTGTGGGTCCCAACATAAATCAGAGTGGTGATAATGCCGTAATTTCTCACCTTATCATTGGTGGTTCACCCCTGTGTCACCAAAATATATCAGGATCTACGACGCCATTATGGTTTCCTGGTATGAAACATTAGATTTTCAAAATCATCACATGGTGTTCCACCTTTGAGTCGATGAAGGAGGAGCATCAGTGTCCTACATGGATTTTAAAGGCATTTTTCCTTACTGAGTGGAAATGGGACATTGTTTCAATGGATTTTATGACTGGTTTACCCAAATCACCTCGTGGAAATGATATGGTGTGGTTTTTCATTGATCTCTTGATAAAGGTCACACTCTTATTACCTATGTGAGATACCTTCTCGAAAGATGAACTAGGAATATTGTACATCAGGGGGGTTTTATATCATCATTGATCTACTTGTTATATTTTTTTTTGATAGATATGCTCATTTCACATCACAATTCTAGAAGGGGTTGAAGAAGACCCTTGTTACAAAGGTAATTTTGAGTATGGCATATCACGCAAAGACCAATGGATAGAAATGTTGTACTATTTTGGTGCTATATGACATTCTCTATTCATGTGTCCTAGATTTTAGAGTTTCCTTGGAGAAACACATTCCACTCATTCAGTTTTCATATAAAAACATCTTTTAGGATACCATTGAGATGGGTCATCATGAAGCCTTTTATGTTAGTACTTTTCACTCACTTTTTTTGCTGGCTAGGGGCATGGGAGGCATCTATTCTTAGAACAAGTCTCATTCAGGATAATAGAGAGTGGGTCTAGTGGATGAGGAGGTGCATGATGAGAGCTCAGTATTAACAGCATTCATATGATAATAAACATCGGAGACCTCTTGATTTCGAGGTTGTAGGTCAATTTTTCTTATGAGTCTCTCCCAGGTTGGGCCATAGAGGTATTCAGATGCTTCGTAATTTCTCACCACGGCTTATTTGACCTTTAAAGGTTTTAAAACATATCAGACTAGGGGACTACCAACTAGAACTTCCTCACAAAAATTGTCGAATGCTTTAATCCATTCATGTGTCTTAACTTCACTGATATCATCTATTACCATCACATGTCTTTATGCCTAATGAGATTTAATTGGATGTAGATACTTCTTTAAAGGAGTATCCAATTTGTATTTTTTATCAGAGTGTGAAGACACTACAAGGCAGGTTAGTTCCTTTATTATAGGTTATATGTCAGCACAGATTGGTAGAGGATGAGACCTAGGAATGGGAAGTTGAAAAATGAGCTTAGTTTCCAGATATTTTCTCTAATGATACATCTTTACCATCATAAATTCAACTCAAAGATGAGTTTCTTTAAGGAGGATATTTTTAAATGACACATATTTTCATAAAGGTACAGCCCATTTTTTTCAAATTAAATTCCTTAAACTACCCTAATATTGATGCCTAATTAATTGAAGGTACTCTTAGGTTCATCGAGGGATCGTTCGAATCCTGGAGCCCTGAAATGTGTAGAAAAGATCAGGCCACATAGTTAGGATAAATAGTACATCCCAACCCGTATGGTTTCCCTAAACTATATAGCTGCACACACAGAGAACCTGTAGCATGCTGAGGTTTTACGAAACCGTGCGACCTAAGGAACATGACCATGTGAGGAACTACAGGTTTTTAAAAGTGGTATTTTTCACACTTTTTTAATGGTTTGGAAAACCATGTGCCTTAATTGAGCAAGGAAAATACTCAAGAAGTGGATTGCACATGGTTTATTAAATGGTCCACCTTATCCATTTTGTAACGTCCCGAGTCCGGAGCCCCTCCACTGGTGCCCCGTACCCGGTTCGCCACATGACCTCAAGCGCATTTCCCCGAACACCAGAGGCTGCCGACTAGCAGCGAGGGCCTTGGTGAGTCAGTGGGGAAACTATTCCCTCATTAGGTAAGGTATAAAAGGTAAGAAAACAACAATACACAGCTGAAGCAGTAAACAACATGCATAAAAACAGAAACCAAACAGCAAAAGTAATGTATATATATATATAACTATGATGAAAATGATGCAGCAGGTACAAGTATCTAAGGAAAACAGCAAACACAACAACGTGCTGAAACACAACTGAAACCAAGTGCAAAAGAAAAACAAAGTAAGCTCCTCAGCATCGCGAGCCATGGCTCGGTCCCATGCTCCCCAGCTCCTGATGCAGTCAAGATCCCGAAGTAGAAGGTCACTTACCCTTATATATACCTGCAACAACATAGTCTACTTGGGCCCAAAAGCATGGCCCAAACAGGGTGTGAGATACAATCCCAGTAGGAAATTACCCAAATATTTGTGCCTAATAGTTAATGAATACAAGGTAGTAACAAAACAAGAAGCAGTAAACAGAAAAGCACAAGCAACTACAATCCACAGTTCTAGCAAACAAAGTACACAAGTAAACAGCCAGCAACAAAAGAAGAAACAGGTAACCCTCTAGGTAACTCTCATAGTCTAACCCCTATGGTTAAACCTCTAATTACTAGCAACTCTCTGGAATGCACACACAGTCTCACCCCTCTAGTTCAGCTACGTAATTAAGCAGACTCTCCGGGGAAGCACTCACCGTCAATTCCCCCTATAGTCTCATATCGTGCTAAAGGCTCTCTGGGGAAGCACTCAACGTCAATTCCCCCTGTGGCCCACGTCATAATTAAAAGACACTCCGGAGAATCCCTTCTGTCAATTCTCCCTTTGGTCTCACATCGTGATTAAAAGACACTCTGGAGAAGCCCTTTCGTCAATTCTCCCTTTGGTCTACTACTCTAGGTTCTCACAGTCCTGAGTGAAGGGTAAAACATGCTCAGCACGCATGTATCATCCAAGTAAACCTCAAAAACTACATGGCTAACAACTAAGGCTCAATAGAAATAGTAAAACAACAGACCCAAAATCCTACAACTAGGCATGGCAACTGGAAAAATGCCAAACAGGAAGAACAAGAATGGCAAAGCAACCTGAGCACAAAATAAATTACACTACTCACAAGCAATAACCTCTACTAAAGCAATCATGCAAAGCAGGCAAACAACAAGGGTAAAACAGGAAACACACAATACCCCGTTCAAGGGTATTGGTGTAATTTGCACATAATACCCATAGACTTTCAACAGAAAGGCACAAACCACCTACCTCGATCCTAGGAGATCGATATACGTGAACCTCAACGACAGATTCCCCTTATAATGACGTAGATCTGAGGAAACTCACAAAATGTTCATCCCACGATATCTTGGAAACTAGGAGGAATCAAGAAACAAGGCTGAAGTAGAAGGAAGAACTCACCGCTATGATTCTAACGCAACTAACCATGCTCGAATCAGAGAACGGACGGCGAGGCGGTCGTTCGTCAAAGATCTGGTCGTACGGTCACTCTCGGACGGTCGAAAACTGAAGAAGAAGACGAATATGGGGGTTAGACGCGACCCCGGTCCGTTTAATGAAAAAAAATAAATTACACGGCGTGTACTTTTTGAGTACACGGCGTGTACTTCGAATTTTCCGTACTCCGAAAAAAAAAATCGGCCTCCACCTCAGCCTTACACACCGTGTGTGTGGCCCGGACACGGCCAGCACACGGCTTCGAGCCAGGGAAAGAGTACACATCGTGTACTCAGATAGTACATGACGTGTACTTCTGAAATTTCTAGAAAATTCATTTTTCTCAAAAACTCCAGAAAAAGGAAAAACATACCTGAAAAGAGATTCAGGTTCTTACACATGTACCCTTATATTTTGAGGTTAAATTACTTTTTCTGTCTCATTTAACTTTTAAACCCATTTCTTTTTTTCCTTTATTCATATAGCATATGGCCCATGTTTCTTCTTTTGTAGCTTCCCAAATCTTCCAATCTAGTCATCCTAATAACTCTCATGTACGATGTCTAATTCAATATCCCTATAAGGTTTAATATTTATTATGTTGAGCTCCCAAATTCTCTCAGATCCAATATATGTTCATATTTGAATCCATCATGATATTTAGGTGCAAGCTCTTTTTCCCTATTTTCAGGGCATTGGACTATTTCATAGATTTATTCCAACATAATATAAATATGAGGCTGATATCAAACAATGATTCATTTATGAAATTAAGGTAGGTTGTATCATTATTTCCCCATGATTTTTGATGTCTCATAGCTATGGTGTTGTGGCGTACTCTAATTTTTTCTAGCATCCACAATATATTGTGTTCTTCATATAAAATTTATCATCTCACCATGATACACGTCCTTTGATCATTTTTTAATAGTTTACAAAATGGTTAAAATAGTTATGGACACCCCTTGGGTGTGAAAAATCTAATTTACCTTTATGGTTAAATTATTAAATTCTTAGAACTCCTTTCTAGCTATCATCTTAGATATTAAATGGAATTATCATTGATTTATGAATGTTTATTGAACCCTAGGCTCCTCCTAGGTGTTTTCCTTAACCTATAGTTAGAATTTCCCTTGTACGCAATTGCCTTGTAGACCATGTAACCTTCTAAATGGTACTTTGATCCTTATAAACTGAATTTCTTTGTTATGTGGGATTGAATGGATTAATCAATTGGAATGGCTACTATATGATGGATGACCATCTAAAAATGAATTGGATAATTTTAATAGAATGTCTTATGCATGTTGGATTTATTTTCCTTTAATTCAATTAATGGATTAAATGAAATGATTAAAGGGTGGAAAGTCTATGAATCTTGTTTCATTCCTTATAAAATGATTAATTTAATTTTCATTCCTTATTAATATATATAGTCTTGATGCACATGACACGTGAGAGGTAATTTGGGGTGTATTATATTATAAATAGAGTTACACATTGATTTGGGTTATGGTATGATGATAAGGTTTCTTGTTGAGCTTGATGGTATCACGCACCCTTATATCATGCATGGAGCATAACAACTCACATCATTCAAACTATTTGGATGTTGGGCTTGATACGGATCATTCCTTGTTTAAGTGTTGACATGATAGAAAACTCTCCATATTGTGTGACAAGCATGACCTCTCCAAGTCATTATGAGATGCTGGGAATGTACCCTATTTATTTAACTTATAAGATCATTATACTGGTTATGGATGTTTGTGTTACACCCTGGTCCAACCAATAACTATTATTCCAGGTATGTGGTCACTTATGTCTAAATGTACTTGGTTCATATAGGTGGATGAAATATATAAATATAATATATATTTATATATTATTAATATATATATATAGTGACTGATCAGACATTCCTCCTGACCATGATCTGAAGCAGGTAGAGATTCCAGGTGTTTTTTCAGAACTAAAGCGTGCAGTTATTTATTTATGCAGCATTGTTAGTTATTTACTTATGCCTCCACACGATTTAGTTATGAGCACTGATTGGAATATGTGTGTGCATTTTTGGTGGTCGCATACTAATATTCTTATCTCACATGCTACATAGGATTCCCTTGGTACTCGATAAGATTATCTGATTGTAGGTATGAATAAAAGAAAGAGCCATGTTACAGATTGTGCATATGCATTACATATAGATGGAGCATAGAAGTAGAGGATCGAGTGTAGGCTTGAGATTATAGTGAAGTAGTTTTTGAATTTTTATATTTTTTTACTTTTTATATCATTCATGTATCTTTCAATCCAATTTCCCCTTTTATATTATCATTTCATGAATCCATGTATATGAAACTACCTTGGTGGATTTTGATATTATTATTCAGTAGTTTAGTTATATATTCTTTTGATACTTTATTATTCATTCTATTTATAGATTCTTTTTTTGTATGTTTATAATTGTATCTTTTGTAACACTTTGATATGAGGGTATATTATAATGACCCAGTCTGGAAATACATTAAAATTACATCACTTGTAGGGAATACATAAAATATAATACAAAAAGAAGACCAAAGACTGTATTAGTTTAGTGCATAAGAAAACATAGATATATAAAAACTAGTACATATGCGATCTACATTTTCTCCCATTAGGTTATTCATAAATAGAAACCTTCTTAGATACATCATAAAAAATACATATCTTCATAACCTATGGATGGAAACATAAAGAGGGACAAGATTATATGCTTTGGTAAGGGTAAACAAGGGAGAAATATAAGAATAAAAATGAGAATAGGAGTGTGAGAACATGATAAAAACAATAGAATATCATAGCTTGTATATCAAATATCATAAACATGAATCATGGAATAAATATCAATAGTTCATAAGATATGAATCATTAGGAATTAAAAAACATAATCCATGAAAGAATAACATAGGAATAAAACATGAAATTATGGAAAACACGTAAGAACATATAATGATTTTTATATTAGTCAATGCATCACAACCAAGGACATATTAGTATAAAATATCCTTTATTGAACTGGGTTCACTCATCATTCTAGGAATGTATTACTGAACCGAGTTAACTCCTCATTCCATCCATTTAATACTGAACTGAGTTCACTCATCCTTCCAGTCCTGTCTATCTCATGAGATATAAATCTTCAACCAATGCATTGGAGGGATAAATAGGTCCCACCCATATCATAATGAAATCATAAATACATATACTATAATATAATAAGAAATCATATAATAACCAATAAAATTAAATGGGTATCATAAACATGTGATCAAATCTTAACATGTAGAAAAGAGACAAGTTTTATAATCAATTCATCAAATCATAACTTGTAAAAATAATTGGGTGTCATAAGAATATAACTCTTAAAAGAGAAACAAATTTCATAAACACTATGACATAAAACATAAATCATTTAGAGAAATAATATTAATGAAAAAATTGAATCCTTTACCCAAAATATAAAAAGTGACACCAACATATGTTATCTTATATGGGAAATAATTTTGAAATATCTTTTAAAAACACTTCATAAGAAAATTACCCTTTCTCCTTTGAAAAATGATTCATAAAAAGTTAAATATTTTGAAAATAATATTCATGAACATAAAGTTAAACAAATATAAAGAAATCATCAAAAACATTTTGAAATAATTTTTCTTTTGAAAACTTATATAATAGTTTTAAAACCTCTAGAAAACCATTTTTCTTTTAAAACTTATAAAAGAAGAATGAAAGAGTTTTGAAAACCACTCTAGTTGAAAAATACTTCGAAAACCTATAAAGAAATATTAAAATCAATTTGCAATCCATTTATTTGAATGAAAATTTTCATGAAATTTTCTTAAAAATTAACATTTTAAACCTTCAAACAAACCTTCAAAGAAATGATAGTGTGTAAATCGGTACATTTTTTATGAGGTAAAAATAATATTCCATTTTCATGGTAAAAGTTATAAAAAATCATTTTTCAGAAAGCAAACATAATATTCCTTTGAAAACACTAGTAAAAGACAAAAAAGTTTAAAAAATAATTTAATGATCATTAGAGATTAGTAAAATATTCTTGGAATCCCTTTTTGGAAATCATGGTTTTCAAAGAACACAGATTTCTGACCGAAGATAGAGGTAAGGTCATATTTTATTAAAAACATTTTCTTAATTGTCTTAAGTACCAAAGGGTGGAAATTGTACTAATATAGAAATAAATAAATACTAACTAGAGTAGAATAATATTCATGAGTTTTCTTGAAAGACTAATCATATGATTTCATCAATAAAAACGTGATCATAGACAATTTTGATAAACAGTGACATTGTATCAATAAACTCTTAACACATGGAAACTTTGAATCACACTCACCATGTTGGGAAATGAAATTAAATAGATCTTGAAATATCAATAAAATAATTATATCCGTGATATAAAATTTAAAAGGCGTTTTATACACATCATATAAAAATATAGGTGTATAACATGGCATATGTCTCAAAGAAGGAAGATTGAGACAAAATTAATTTACCGATTTGGTAAATTTTGATACTTAAACCCCATGACATAAATATCATAAAATGGTCATTTAAATATGCATATATATAAGTATAAGAGTCATAAAATACATTTTTGGGTATTATATACACCACATAAAACAAGTTAGTGGTGAATAAGTCATGTATCTCACGGAAATAAAGAGCGAGATGAAATTTTCTTACCATTAGTCCGATTTGTCTAGTGTGTGTAATTATATTCATGAATAATAAAATTATATTAATTTTTTTATTTATTCATAAAAATTTTCAGGTTTATTATTACTTTTAATTCAATTATTACTATGTTTTATACAACTACTTAAACAATTATGTTTAAGTCGGGTGTTTTGACCAAATTTGGTTCATGTGTTAAAAATGACATCGGTTGGTCAAATTTGGTCAAAGGGTTCATTATATAAACATATTAATAATTATTATTACTATATAATTATAATATTTATACATAAATTATACTTTTAAAACCAATCATTAAATATTTTTGTGAAAAATAAATCAATGTTACAATCATGGAGACGGTAGGTCGTACGTACGCATTAGTATCGTTCAAATTTCTCAATGAACAATATAGAAAGAAGGTAAGTGACATTAATCTTCAAAAAATGATCATTAAATCATAAATACCATATTATTTGATCATATATACTTATATATATATTTCTTGTGATGTATAACTAATCACATCGTGTGGAGGAGGCGGTAAACCACACATCCACGAACGACGTTATCACTTTATAAGTGTGTCAAAGGGTAATAAATAAAATGGTATATATTATATGTCTAGAAAGGTAATTATTTCATCAATATAATATAGTTTTTTTATGTCACATATTTTTAATTAGAAACATCATTTATACATTCCATGAATTATGTGATCGAATTACATCACTTTTAAGAGGTCATAGTCTACACTTCCACAAACGATGTTATCGTGTTTACACAAAATAGAAAGTATAAAGATGTGTGCTGTAAAAAATTATATAAGAATAAAGACATAATAAATATAATAATTAACATATATAACTATATTTTCTATCACAATTCCCATTATTATAGGCGGTAAAGAAAAAATGAACAATCATCATTTAGTGAGGTGGTAGTTCATCGTACATCTAAACTGTATGTTCGTTACCCATTAGATGGAACTGTATGTATAAAACATAGAATAATAAAATAATAGTATATTTAAGATAAATTTTTTTTTATAAAATCATATAATAAGAATATTTTCTGTAGTGGGGAAATAAAACAAAAGAATGGAGTTTGAGGAAGGGTGTCACCTCTTAATCGGGTAACTCCTTTTGGTTTACCCCAAAGGGCATCCTTTGAATGATTTATGAACAAGGGAGGATTAAATGACGAATATAGGGATATTGGGGAGATATTTCGTTATATTTATTTCAATCCCAAGCTCCTTTATAGGTTTGAGTATGTGTTAGGAGAGGAGGCCATTTATAATGGAGGGGTGGCACTCTTGTTATATTTTGAAAAAGGGAACTCCACCCATGTTAGTTTATGGATAATGGATTCAATAATGATCAAAAGTAGATAAACTATAGTATAGGGTATAAATAGGGCAATGAAATTTATTTTTTAAAAGTTTATAGGTATTTTTGGACCTTAAGGTTATGGTTTAGTCCCTTATTACTCTTAATTTAACATTAATCATTGTAATTAATTTTAATTACTTTCACTAATATTTTTGTCCAAAAACTAAGTGAATATTATTAGAAATTATAAATTATGATTATTCCAAATATAAAATATGTTTCTCATAATTCTAAATACATAATTGGAAGAAAATAATTTAAATATAATCTCTTTGATGGGACGACAATGTGGGTTTTTAAAATAAAAATGTTCAAATGTTTGCTATGTTTTTATAGTCAATTTCATAGTGATTTTGATTCCAATTACTTAAATTGGATTTGATGATAAAAATAAAAATCAAATTAAAATTTAAAATAAACTTAAAATATAATTTAACTATAAAAATAAATTCGATGACAAAGTAGTTTGGAGTTAAATTTTAGTATTTTTCACTATTCAATAAAAGATGAAACTTCACAGAAAAATACCAAAAATTCACCCTAACCAAATTTTTATGTTTCTATTTAAAAAATTGAGTTTATTTTTACATATAAAATCCATAAATGTTCCAAAATTTATATTTAAAATAGGTTCTCCTCAAAATATTGTAAAAACGTCTTAATCATAATATAGGTTTTCGTATGTTATATTGGGTATGTTCTTATATTATGCCAATTGAATCTATCGGGTGAATTTCAAAAAAAAAATATTTAATTTATAATATATATATATATATATTACATTAATATTACTTAAAAATTTTAATTAATTTAATTTATTAGGATAAAATAAATTTTTGAACATAAAAATAGTTTTCTATAAATATATTACCATTATATTCAATTTGATATTATATTTATTATAACTAATGAATTCATTTTATATTTATATAAACATTAGGTTTTAATAAGTTAGTTAATATTATTCATAACAACTAAATTTATGTATTAGTTAATTCTTAGTATATTTAATAATAATATTTTAATAAAATATGGTTCTTTGGTAAAACTCGGTCTTGCATGTTACACCGGCGATCAAGGAAATTAATTATTGAATATAATGTAAGCTAAACTCAGTGTTCCTTGTAGATAAAGGTAACATTTATATTTTGGTAGTGCATAATCAACTTGGTATTGTGAGAGAAAAATTTAGTGTTGTAATATAATGAAATATATATTTAGTGTTATGTGAAATGAAAAATAAATATATCAAAGAGATTAAATTAATTAAAAGAAAAATCATAAATTATATGGGTGTTAAATTCTACCCCCCATAAAATTATTGTTTCCCTCTAAAATAATTTGGGTTATCGAAGGTTTAATACTTGATATTTCATTTCATAGAAACCGACATAGTAAAAATTGAAAAAAAACTTCCTTTTAAAAAGGAATGTTCAAAACATAATGGTTACTCAATGTAACTCATAACTAGGTTTACACATATAAGAACATGGGTGGGAAGTGAAAACATGGAAATGGGGGAAAATAAAAAATATTTTTATGGAGTTATTGAGGTCATCAATCACAAAAAAGATATTTATTCATTAAATTTTTAACTAAAAAATTACACATTAACATGGACATTGAGTAGGTCAGTGGTAGGCATGAAACCCTTATCGTCCTTCAGTCATGGGTTTAAGAACCGCAGCCTTGCTGGACTTGATGGGTTTTCACCCAACATATAGTATTTTATTTCCTAAAACTGTGTTAAAATAATTTCTAAAATAAATATAATTAACATCCTTTAAAAAAGTTTACAACTAGATAACCTTTTAACTAAAGTTTTCAATAAATAATCACTACATAAATACTTCATCTAAAGTTTAACTTAAACTTTCCATAACTAGTTATCCTTATAACCCTTAAAAAAGCTAAAAATGCATAACTTCATAAATAAAGTCAAAAATAATTTTAACATTTATCCCAAAAATATCAAAAATTAGCTCTTGGTTTTCTCATTCCAAACATGTGAATACCCTCACCATATATTCTCTTGAAACATGGTAATAAATTGAATTAAAATAAATACTTTTGGAAAACATTGATGCTTCTTTCTTACAAATGTTATTAGATATATTCCTTAAATCCAAGAAGTTTTAAACTTCATTTGTGATGAAATATTCCCCTTTATCAACTAATAAATAATCAAATCTATGGTACTCAGTGATATCAAATTTTTATCCATATCAACCATCTCTTTATCCAAGAGAAAAACAATTTTCTCAACATCTTGATCACATTAATTGTTACCTTCCCTTAATGAAAATATCAATTTTATTAGTTTTCATTATGATTAAACATATCCTTTTCAATCCTTAATTAAAAATTATACTAAATATACTTATATGTTTCATGATTCATATAATATAATCTTTTAATTCTAAAACATAAGTACTTCATTCATATAAATTTATTCATAAACCACTACTTAGGCTTTGTCACCTTATTAATTAATACTTATTTCCAAGAATATGAAATATGAATCATGCCATAAGGTTCATAAAACTCAATTTAATCATTCTTCTTTTGATTAATGTAAACAATACTATAAGAACACCGCATACCTTTCACAAAACATTTTCAGTCTCTTTATCTTCATATGTATATACAATAATCATACCACCTTCCTTATTCTCTATATGAGATTTCCACTTGGGAAATCTGTTTTCATAATTATGATACATTCTACATCTAAAAAAATAAGTGTTAACCATGTTTCTTCTAGTTATATCTACTGACTAAAACCAAGAAGCATGGGGTGAGAAACAATTATCTTAGAGTAAAACCAAATAATCATGAAAATTTACTTATAGGATGTATAAATCATGAATCATGACTTTTAATAATTGACACATTAGGTTTATCATATGTTATATAATAGTCATTTTCAATTAAAATCCTTCATAATGGTTCATAAAGAATTTTTTAATTTACAAATCATATCCCCAGGTAGTGTAAAACCAGGTGTGGAGAAATGCCCATTGTCGTGTGCCAGATTACCCTGAGTCAAGCTTAGGACATCTTGTAGGGGGTGTTACCCCTAGGTACATCAATTCCAATGCCACATCCATATCCACTCACTTTATCCTTTACAAAAATTCCATGACATTTTCCTATACCTTTCCTTATCCTTGGACTTATCCTTAGACATGTCCTTAGAGTTCTCACTATCGTTTTCTCATCCTAGATTCTAAAGGTTAACTAAAAATTTTCCCAGATACCAACTATAAAAACTCAGTCTTAACATACATTAACATTACATAACTTTTATGAAATACTTAAATCATAATACAAATATACTCTTAAAGGCCATATTAGTTTAGTGCCTATAGAAACATGGAAACATAAACACTGGTACATAAGTGATCTACATTATCTCTTATTAGGTTCTTTAATACTTGAACCCATATTAGAAACATAATACTTAATACGTATATTCATATCATATAGA
The DNA here is from genome assembly GCA_963277665.1 of Viscum album. Lineage (NCBI taxonomy): Eukaryota > Viridiplantae > Streptophyta > Magnoliopsida > Santalales > Viscaceae > Viscum > Viscum album. Next base: position 710,045,738 of record OY728142.1, read on the forward strand.
ATAAAACATAAATATGGGTGATCTCATATGCTATGTAAGGGTAATCAAGGGAGTCATGTAAGCATAAACATGAGAATATGAGTATGAGAACATGATCAAAAAATTACAAGATCATACCCTACATATCAAATATCAAAAACATGAATCATGGAATAAATATTGATTGTTCATAATACATGAATCATAAAGAAATAAATAACATAATCTATGAAAGTATAACATAGGAGTAAAACATAGAATTGTGGAAAACACATGAGAATATAAAAAAATTTCTATAGTAGTCAAGGCATCACTGGAAAATCCATCTTAGTGGTAAAATCCTTAACTGATATGGGTTCACTTTCCATTCCAATCCAGTATTACTGAACCAAGTTCACTCCTTGTTTTATCCTAGTAATACTGAACTAAGTTCACTCCTCATTCCATCCATGTCTATCTCATAAGATATAAATATTTACCCAATGAATTATAGGGAGATATATGTCTCTCCCATCTCATAATTAAATCATATATACATGTTCCCCAAGAACATAAGAAATTATATCATAACCCATTAATTGAAATCGGTGTCATAAGCATGTAATAATATCTTAACCTGTGTAAAAGATATAGGTTTCCAAATTATTTCATCAAATCATAGCTTGTGAAAACAAACAAGTTTCATAATAATATAACCTGTGAAAGAGAAATAAATTTTGTAAACATCATAATATAAAATATAAATCATTTATAGAAATAATATAAATGAAAACATTGAATCCTTTAACCATAAAAGAATGAGTAACACAACAAGATGTTATCTTAGATGAAAAATAATTTTGAAATATATTTTAAAAACACTTCATGAGGAAATCATCTTTTCTTTTTTGAAAAATGATTCTTAAAATGGTAAACCTTTTAAAAATCATATTTATTAAAATAAACTTGAACACTTATAAAGGATGTATTGAAAACATTTTGAAATCTTTTTTATTTTAAAAACATGTATAGGTTCTTGAAAACCTTTTTAAAATCATTTTTCATTAAAAAATTGTAAAATAATCATGAAAACCACTTTATTTTAAAAATAATTTGATAAATTAAAAAGTATGAAAAATATTTTAAAACCATTTCTTTGAAAGATGATTTGTATAAAATTTTCTTAAAAATTATCCTTTTAAACATTCAAAAGAAACATCTTAGAAATTATAGTGGGTAAATCAGTTCATATCGTACAAGGTAAAAACAATATTCATTTTTCATGGTAAAAGGTTTAAAAAATTTCTTGTTCAAAAAGAGACTAGAACATTCCTTCGAAAACATTGGTAAAATAAAAAAGTGTAAAAATTTCCTTTAATGATCATTGGATATTGGTAGAATATTCTTGGAATCCCTTTCTGAAAAACATGGTTTTGAAAGAACATAGATTTCCGATCGAAGATAGAGGTAAGTTCAGATTTTATTAAAAAAATATTAATTATTTTAAGTACCAAAGAGTGAAGAAATTGTACTAATACATGAATACATAAATACAAACTGGATGAGAAGAAAATTCATTAGTGTTCTTGAAATATGTATCATATAATTTTATCAATAAAAACGTGGTCATAAAAAATCACAATAAACAGTGATATTTTTTCAATAAACTCTTACCACTTGGTAAGATTGAATCATACTCCCCATGTATTAAACATAAACTACATGGATCTTAAAATATCATGAAAATAAGGATATTAATGATATAAAAATTCAAATTTAGTTTATGCACCTCATATAAAAATATAGGTGTATAACATGGCATGTGTCTCAAAAAAGGAAAATTGGGACAAAATTAATTTACCATTTTGGTAACATTTGAAAATAAAAATCAGTGATAGAAATATAAAAAAAAATAGTCATCTAAATACCCATATATTTAAGTATAAGAGTCATATTATACATTAATGGGTAGAATATAGACCACATAAAAGAAGTGAGTATTGAATAAGGCATGCATATCACATAAATAAAGAGTGAGATGAAATTACATAACCTTGATTCCAAATTGTCTCGTGGGTCTTTATATTAATTAATAATAAACTTGTGTTAATTAATTAAATATTGTTTGTAAAAATTAATCAATATTAAAATCATGGAAAAGGTAGGTCGTACGTACGCATGATTAACGTTCCCATTTCTCAGTTATCGTTATGGAAAGAAGGTAGGAAACATTAATCTTTCTAGAATGATCATTATATCTTAAATACCATATTATTTAATCATATATATGTATATATAGAATTATTGTGATGTAAAAGGAATCACATCATGTTGAGGATGTGGTAGTTCACACATCCACTAATGACGTTATCAATTTATAAGTGTTTGTAAGGGTAAAAAAGAAAATGGTATATATTATACTTCAAGAAAGGTAATTATGTCATGATTATCATATATATGTATTTTATGTAACATATTTTAGTTAAAATTGTTCTTTATACATTTCATGTATTGTGTGATTGAATCACATCGCTTTTAGGAGGTGGTAGTCCACAGTTCCACAAATGATGTTATCGGGTTTACACAAAATATAATGTTCCATCATAATATTCACCATGAGATGTGGTAAAGGAAAAAAATTAACAATCACCATTGAGTGAGGTGGTAGTTCTCTGTACACTTAAACAGTATGTTCATCACCCATTAGATGGAAGTGTGTGTAAGTGTAGGTTGAAAACATAGGATAAAAGCATCATACTATATTGATGATATTGGTGTTGTTATAAAATCATGTAATAAGAATATTTTATGGTGTCGATAAAGAAAATAAAAGAATGGAGTTTGAGGGAGGGTGTTACCTCTTAATTGGGTAAGTCTTTTTGGTTTGCTCCAAATGGATTCCTTGGAAGGATTTCTGCCCAATATAGGATTAAAGGAAGAATTTTAGGATGTTGGGGAGATATTTGGATAGATTTTGGTTGATCTAAATTGGATTTAGAGGTGTGAGAATTTTGGAGTATAGGATCCTTTTATTGTGGAGGAGGAGTGGCACTCTTATAATATTTTGGAAATGAGAAACCCCACCCCTATTTTTATTATTTAATGTGGATCCAATGATGATACAAAGTCAATTAAATGGAATATATGGTAGATATATGGACATTAAAGGTATTTTTGAAAAGGTTATAGGTCTTTTTAGGCTTCAAGGATATGGTTTAGTCCCCTATGAAGCTTAATTTAACCTTAATCATTGTAATTAATTTTATTTACTTTCAGTAATATTTTTGGTCAAAAACTAATTTAAAATTATTAGGAAATATAAATTATACTGATTCAAAATATAAAATCCATTTTTAAAAATTCCAAACACATAATAGGTAATTAATTTAAATATAAACTCATAGATGAAATGACAAAGCTAGTTTTTAAAGTAAAAAACGTTCACATGTTTGCTAGGTTTTTATTGTCAAGTTTAATGTTAAATTGATTCCAATGAGATAAATTGTATTGTATGATAAATAATTAATCTAATTAAACTTTAAAACCAATTTAAAATATAATTTAACTATATAAATAAATTGGATGAATAATCAGTTTTGAGTCAAATTTCAGAATTTTTCACTATTCATTAAAAAATAAAATTTCACAGAAAAATACCAAAAATTCACCCTAACCTAATTTTTAGGTTTATATTTAAAAAATTAATTTTATTTTTAAATATAAAATTTATTAAAGTTCCAAAATTTATAATTAAAATGGGTTCTCTGTCAAAAGGCGGTAAAAACACCTTAATAAAAATATAGGTTTTATGTGTAATATTGTATTTGTTCTTATTTTATTCCTATTGAATCTATTGGATGAATATAAAAAATATTTTATAAAATATAATATATATATATATATATTACATTAATATCACATACTAATTTTAATTAATTTAATTTATTAGGACAAAACAACTTGTGAGAATAAAAATAGTTTTCTATAAAAATATTCATTTTATATTCAATTGGTTCTTATATTAATTATAACTAATGAATTATTTTAATATTTATAGAAACAATAGGTTTTCATAAGTTGCTTAATGTTATTTATAACTGCTAACTTAATGGCTAGGTTAAGTCTTAATATATTGAATAATAATATTTTAATAATATATTGTTGTTTGGTAAAACTATGTCTTGCATGTTATGTAGGACATAGAGGAAAGTTAGTATTGTGTATAACATAAACTAACCTCAGTGTTCTGTGTAGAGAAATCTAACCTTCATATTTTTTATAGTACACGATTAACTTGGTATTGCGTGAGCCAGACTTAGTGCTTTAATATAAAAAAATATATAGAGAGTGTTGTGTGAAATGAAAAATATATATATCAATGATATTAATGTAATTCGAAAAAAAATCCCAAAATATTCTAGTTTTACATATAGTCTACCCACCGTACCACCTTTACACCCTCACTATTAGTCGATAGCCTTTGGCTTATGGGAAGACGCACATGAGGCCTTATGACCCATCGGCTTGGGGTAAGGGTTAAGTAGAGCCTAGGTTGGAATGTTACAATAATATTGGAATATGACATAGAATTATATGATACACATAAACATATAAAATAATTTCAATATTTATCAAGCATCACTACTAATGCTATCATTGTAGAATGGGTTCACTCACCAAACCACAATAGTAATCAAGGTTCACTACCAAGACCATCATAATAGATAAAGTCCCTTACTGAAAGAGCTTCACTCCTCATTCTCGTCCTTTCTCATTATATATAAAGATTTACCCAATTCATTAGATAGATATATTGTTCTCACCCACTAGATAATGAAAATCATACATATATGTGACACGAAATCATAAAACATTAATTATATCATCACCCATGAAATGAAATGGGTTTCGTAAACATTTCATCATACCATAACCTATGAAAAATAAACATATTTCATAATAATTTCATCTTTTCATCATAGTATAATCTATGGAAATAGAAGTGTTTTTATTAAGAATTATATCGTGGTATAAACCATGGAAGAGAAACAAGTTTCATAGACATCTTTTCAACATAAATCATTCAGATAAATAATAATAATTTTATCCTTAGTTAATATCCTTAGTAAAGCATAAGTTACATCAAAATATGTAATCTTAGATGTAGAATGATTTTGTAACTTCACTTGGAACATTTATTGATGACAATAAATTTTCATTGAATTTTTTTTTTAAATTTTTTAAAGGATTATTCAAATAAAATAATGGTCATAATAGTGGTAAATTAAATTCATTCCATACATGTTGAAAGAAAGATTCCTTCAACATTTTCAGTAAAAGAAAAATAGGAATTTTTTAGAAAATGACATGGATATTCTTCTCAAAAACATTTTTCAAAAAGTAAAACTTGGGTAATAATTTACTTAAAAAATAATTTTAAAAAATTTAAAAACATTTTTGAAAACATTTTAATAAAAAAATTATAAGACATTGTTTAGGGAAGAAAATTGGTTTTCGACCAAAAAGATGATTTTTCTTAAAAACCATATTTTTTAAATCCTTGAGTAAATAAAGAAAGAAAAATGAAGGGAAATTTTGTATTATCAAGACCTAAAAAGTGGATAAGAAAATTCATGTATTTCTTTAGATATGTATTATAATATTTTATCATCGTAAACATAATCATAAAAAATCCTGATAAATGATGAGATTGTAATATAAAATATTTACCACTTTGGTAACTTTGAAACATAAGACACTTGAAGTAATATCATTAAATGAAACATAAAATATCATCAGGAAAAATAAATTAATTGTATTAATTTTCAATGGGGTTGTATATGCACCTCATAAAATAATATTGGTGTATAATATAATCATAAGTGTCAAGGAAAACAAATTGAGATAAGAATATCTTACTACTTTAGAAACTTTTAAAACATAAAACCCAGGTATTTGAGATACTATAATGGATATGTAAATACCCAAAAAATTGTAATGAGATTAATCATAAATTAAATTCATGTGAAGTATATTCACGGCCTAAAAGAAACACATGGTGAATATGGATTGTATCTCATAGAAAATAAAGTGATATGAAAATCCTTTACCTTAAGTCTTGATTTCTTTCATAAATGTTTGAAATTTCAATGTAATAAAAAAAATTTATACATTTATTAAATAAAAAATATTATATATATCATACCATATATGATATACTTATGACCTTTTATTACCTGCTTGTTAACAATTTCGTTTTAAAATCACATTTCAGGTAAAAACTACATTGTTTTTCGTGTATGTTATGATTTTTTTATGGTCATATTAATATATAAATGGTTACATAATATAAATAATTTTAAAAATGATATAAATATAAACTATATTAATTATATTTTTTTTATATTAATCCATAAGATTTAGAGGTTGAAATGAAATACACTGTTCATGGAGACAGTAGGTCATACGTACGCCTGAACGATGATTTAATTTTATTGAAGGATTTAAATAAAGAAATTTAAATTGTATTTTATAATTCCAAAATCATTTTTATTTCATATATATCCAATATTTTTATTTAAATATTCCTTATTATCTTCCATTCAAAACATGAATGGATCATATTACATCACGCAAGGCGACAGTCTGTTGTACACATGAGAAACATTATTGTATTCTCATAGAATGTAAAGTATAAACAAATGTGTGATATAATAATTAAATAAGTATAATAATATCATAAATATCATATACAAACAAGTAACCAATCATTATAACCATTTTGGAAAGGTGGTAATGAAAAAATGAATGACATCGGTTCGTAAGGCGGTAGTTTGTCGTACACACGAACAATGATTTTGTATCCAATATTATGGAAGAGGAGACGATTTTAAGTCATTCCATTAACATATAAACATATAATTATATGTATTATACTTATATTATTATATCATCTTGGTTTAATAATAATTTAATGAGGTGGAGGAAGAAATAAATAAAAATGCTCGATAAAAAACGTTACCTCTTCCTTGGGTAACCTACATAAGTTTGGGCCAAAAGTCTTACAAATCTAGATTTAGGAAAAAAATAAGGTTTCTAGGATGAGAGAAAATAATCTATTAATTTAATTGGGTAGTTCATGGATAATCTAAAATGGTTCTAAGGTGTGAATAAGAGAGGATAGGGAGAGGCCTTTTATAAGAGAAGTGAGTTCCACACTTGTAATTATTTGAAAATAAAAAGGTGTACCAACATTTTACTAATTCCACAAGGCTTGGAAATGGAGTATCTAAAAATATTTCCATAAAATGGGGTTTAGAAAACTTTTTATGTCACTTTAACCCTTATCTTTTAATTTTAACCCCCGGTAAACCAATTTTTACCATAACCGTAGTAATCAATTTTTACAATTTTCAATATTCATTTTGTAGAAAATTAATTTTTTGGTATCGAGGTGAAAAATAGGAAATATTGGGCTAGAAATTTTAAATTTTTTTCATCAAAATGATGGAGATTTTATTCTTTCTTGATCCAACTCCTAGTACAATCTAAGGATATCATGTGGTTTAATCATAGCACAAAAAATAGAATAATGACTACCTCATTCCAATTTGAATCATGCAAATCTATTCAAAGTAATTAATGATCTTTGATTGATTTATTAGATATTTAAACCCTCTAGATCATCCACATATGATTCTAAAATCATTGTGTACGTCATTTGTTAGATTCCGGGTGCTAGGACGGAGCTCTGATGATCTCTTCGACCCCATGACGATCACCACAATCTCCTACTTTCAATCCACGAAGGAATTCTCTGATCATTCACTTGGATTGAGTGATTTTCTATATAGGATTCATGTGGAGAGATAATCTCTCAATTCCAACTGATTGAATATTCCCACAAAAATATATTCTCTCTAACTTATATAAAGGAAGTTTAAAATACCCAGTTTGGGTTCCTCGACCACTGTATATTAAACATCCACTAAATAAGTAATAAATAAATAATTATGAAAAACTAATTTAATTATAAAGGTTATATATATTTTACCACATACTTTTCATATATATATATAATATGAATTAGATGATAAAACCAAGTAATTAACTCAACTCGTAATTCCTAAAAATATTAAACGTACCATAAATATTGAAATAATATTCATTTGTATAATATAAATTATTATATTTATTAAACACTTGTAAATACATTAAATAAATAAATTTTACCTAATTATTATTTATTTTAATAATAATAAATTTATTTATTTATCGGTGATTGATAAAACCAGGAAAAGTCTCAAACCCCAATGGTGGAACCCACCATGTCCTATATACCTATTCACCTAAATAGTGAAGATTCGCGAATTCACTATTGTATGTGACCCTCTAGGTCGTTATCTTGATAAAAGTTATTAGTATTAACAGACTAATAGAGGAGTCTAAAAACACATCAATGCCCCTAAAGATATATGGAATAGTCATTGAAGCAACAAACCTACGAACACGTACTGTTAAATAATCTATTTGTCTTTAGATATCTCATAAAGCAGGACACACAGTTATTTCATCTCCCATTATTGATTTTTTATTTGTTGATATAACTAGATATATTTACCCTCAACTACCATGGCCATGTAATTATAATGGTACTACCATCATGATCAACTAGGAAAGAGATATTACTTCATCAGCTCAGAAGTGAAAAATTAAATCTTGATCATTCAACCAATTTCATACCACCAATGACACACCCAAAACAAGCTACCTCACCATGATAATATTATATTGGTTTTTCCTTTCATCAAAGTACATGATCAAATGGAACACATTTATAATGATATCAAGTGAGGAGAACAATGTTCTTGTCTGTAGATAGGAGTATCCAATGACACCCAAAACATGTGGTGTTCCTATTAGTGAGTCTATCCTCGTGATATCAACTACCATATATCACCAAGTGAGAACATCATGAGACGAAGTCTCAATGCTTATGGCCCTCCAACACCTGATAGTCAGACGCCAATAGTTTATATAAATGATGATTTATATAGACCATAATACATACGTTTAATATTAATTTCATATTTTCTCAAGGTTCTCAATATAGTATGGGATCTGTTATAACATTTTGATACAATAATTAATCTGTAGAAATTACCATTAAAATAGTTGATGCAGAAAAAAATACACTTTAATTTTAAGTTTACAACATGCATATCTCACTATATACGTGAAATGGTAATAGGAAAGTACTGATAATGTTGGGTCTAGGGAAGCCACTTTTACAACACTCTCACTTGAACTAGATCCATATTTCTAACTATCCTTGTTATCTCTCACATGATTAATATCATGCTTCTATTGAGTCATGGATTTAGTCATTGGTTCAACCATGTATCTACTACATGGCTATTCTGCTATGTACGACCTCATCTCCTTGAGTAAAAACACCTTAAGAGATGTAAGCTCTGATTCTATTCCTTTTGTCCACTATCAAAACATGACATCTTTTCTAGTAAGAGTAACATAATTTACATTATGATAATACTTTACATATTATGTGTGATTCCAAGAACTGGAACAACTCATTGAATATTTTACATTACTTATTAGACGCCATAGAAGCCGCAACACACTCAGTATTTGTATACATGGCTACTACTCACTTGAATGAGATTGTCTTGCTCGTTTCCTTAGCATAACTGTGATAATAGATCACATGGATCCAAGGAAGTCCAGTTTGTGTCTCCTAAAAACTATTACCCTCTCCACTCGACTTACTAGGTACATATCCTTTGTACTTATCAATTACAATTATATAGTTTTGATTACTTCCCTTGCAGTTATCCTATAAATAACTAATGTATTCCTACTATAAATTATATGATAGAAATATCATATCTTGAACATATCATGGGATACGTGATTGATATATCGCTGATGTTTATGGAATTAAACTTACCACATTAATATACTTATATATCTCGTACATGTCTTTTTAGAGAGATCTATTTCAAGTGAAATTGGTTACAATTCTCCCTCGAATTATTTCAACTTGTATTTTTAATACACTGTCATTATATAGGAAATTGACTAGGTCTAAGAAACGGTTAGATCTACTTCAATAGATTATATTCTCTAAAAATTATGTTGTGACTTTAATTAAATCTCTATATAGTTATTTTCATCCTGGTCTTAACTAACTGTAAGACCAATATCTTTTTTCAATATGTCATCAAACATATTTTACTTGTAATACATGGTTCTCCCACTAACCTCTGGTAGACACATGGAAAAGATTCATTCCAATTGAATACTCTAATATTTTTTTTACTTCTATACTAAAATGGATTTTAGTAACATTCACACTTATTTGCATTCTATGGTGTCACCATCCCTTTCTGGTAGCGTTGTAGAGACATCTTCCATGATCGGTGGACTTTACATCCAATGCTTAATAAAATGATTATCAAAATTAGTTATGACACATAAAATTATTAATTGTTTTAGTCATAATTACTTGGTAATATAAATAAATACTTATTGGTAGCATGAGTATATAGTCCATTTATAGTTTCTCATGAATACCCATGGTAGTATTCATAAATAATAATCCTAGTGTACTTTGATACATGAAATCCATTATTGAATTTAAGTTGATCTTATCAATTTTAGATAGTTTCAATATACTTATTACTTATAAAAATTATTATTCTAAATTAATAATGTGTCACCATACATGGTGATTATAAAACCATCACCATGGTTTTATCCTTCCTATATAGTATGTGTCTCTGTAACATTCCTTTTTCACACTCTCTTTTGGAACATGTTATTATGCCAACTTCTTGTGCATCTTTTCAATTCACTAATTCCAAGTCAATATGGCTCCCATTATCTCAAGTAGATATGTACAACATTTTATATAAATATATTCAATAGCATGACCATATATTTATATAATAGGTATTTCTATAATATCATAAGAAACATTTAGGATGATTAGTTTAGATGCACATTGTGTTTTTCCCTGATGAAAGTTCTTTTTATCCGGAACAAACTCTTTATATATAAACACATGTTCCTATGACATAATGGTTTTACATCAAACTATACTTCAAATGGAATCAATTTTCATGATAGTTTATATATTTTTATGGGATAACATCGCTATTTGTAAATCGTTTCTTGAAAAATGGAAGTATCTATACTGCATGAGTTTAAAAATGATGCTTTTTTAATTACATCATGACTCTGGTATGTATTAAGAAACTGGGTTTTAGGAATTGCTCCATGATATAATTTATTAATCAATGTTAACATGAAAGAATCATTATCTAACCTCCTTATTATAATCATAACCATGATGTAGACAATGTAATCTGTATTTAGGAATAACTCCACACTTCATTATATTGATCAATGACTGCTTGGTCAATATATTCTTTAGCATACCTACCTGAAACATATAATATCTTATGACCATGAATATACTATACTTAATTTTTGAATTACTTAAATACTTAAAGTAATCTTATGAATTATATTTACCATTATCCTACGCTTGGTATAGTTCATGCTCTCTACCTAAAATAATTCCAAAATCTATGTGACTAACCTAAAATTATAAAGGTTTTATTGTCCAAAACTAAACATGCCTATAATACCAAATGTTTTTAACTATGAAGAGTATAAAACCATAAGTGTTATATCCTTGGCTACTACATATTTTTTCTTTAGAAAGTATTAACCTTCCACAACTGTGTATATAAGTCTAACATTTTATATTTATCGCATATTTCATATAATTCATGTATCACTAAAATATTACTTGAGTATTCAACACTGTAAACAAAATTCACTATGTAACTGGAATAATTTCTCCTTGTGTCCAATGGATACATGAGATTAATTTTTAGGTAGTACATAATAAAATTTCTACTATAATCATTAAACATGACAATTTGAAGTTGTGTTCTTCTCAATGCTAACTTAGGAATCGCTCTTTCTCAACTGCTTGGAGAATACACCTTACTTCTAGTAAAGTTTCTATAATTACTTTTTTTTGTATTTTGATACACATATTTGATTGGAATATTGTATTTAATACCCAAGAAGCATAACAGAAACATTACTTGCAATGATGAATATACCTGATGAAGAAGTGATTACTTCCTTCTTTAATTTTGATTATTTAAATTAAAATTCCATAGACTTGTGAAAATAAAATAACTGCATGATTAATACCTTTTTCATTCAATGAAATTGTGAAGTTGAATTTCATTTTTCTCTTTTCATTGGAATGTTTACCTTTTCTTTCAACTTGTTCACCATAAGAGCTAAATATTAATCTTTCTTTAAATATCTCGTTGCTTGGTGAACCTTACCTAAAAGGTAACAAAGTGTTGTCTCAGTACTGTTTGTTTTTTATCAAAAAAGAAACTAGAGTAAATGGGTGAAAATGATAAGAGAAATGGATCCATTGAATGATCATGATCCATCTTTCAATTTACACATATCCAATGTAGTCATCACTCATACATATTTGCACTTCACTTTCTCCTCTCAATCTTCTTAGAGAGGAGACAACATGTGGATTCATCCATGTCCCACTATTTTATCAACAACTCACACATGACATTGATGATATAATTTTGAAAAAACCATCATATGTGTAATACAGGAGTCCCTTGTAATAATTTTTACAACCTCACTTCCTGAGGTGGCTTAATAGATATTGGGGACTCCAAGACCTTGAATTTTTGATGTTGTGGTACTTTACCCAAGTGCATGTACTACTCTTGGAAACACATGCCAGTTTGGAAATGTTTCTTTTTCCAATACTAACATAGTGTAAATGTTGTATTAAATTCCATTTTCTAAAAAAATAAAATAAAACATATTAGTAATTTTATCTTGATTACTGATTATTTAAATCATTAAATGTCTCCCATTGTTTTATCGAACTCTAGAAAAAATATATACTCGAATTTGATTACTATGTCTCCTGAATATTCTATTGGCAAGGATCCTTGAACCACCCCTCATAATATAAAAGCTATGTATATGCCACTACTCGGAGAGTTCAAGGTTGGTGTTTGACTGACCAGTTGCTTTAACTTGTAGCTCCTTGAGCTGTTGAGTGAAGTCACGGCTTCTAATATCTTAAGTTTGATTAGCACAGGGATTGCCTCTAATGTTATAGAAAGCTAGATATGCCTACTCTTTTACAACCAACTTTAGTTCAGTCAACTCATTGCTCTCATAATAACTCCCTATTAGTGGGAGAAAACCTCAGCTATGGACGACCGATTAGCCCGTACACCTGGTTTTGATCAAATTCAAATTATGGAAGTTATTTATGAATTAATATATCTTTGATGAATTTTATTATTTCTTGAAAAATGTAATACATTTCTATTAAATATATTCAATCTATGTTGTCACACTCACAACTGAACATGCATTAATAGGAAACCACACATCACATCCTTATGAATTTTAATTTTTTATTATTTTATGTAATATCATAGTAAACATACACATGTATAAAATAATAAAAAATTCATAAAGACAATAAATACCCAACTGGCCTTGTGCATATAATATTGGTTGATCCATTTTAAATGTAATGGATCAACAGTGATGATGAGAGGTATATCTTACCTAAGTTGAATCTTGACTCTGATATGCAGCTCACCCCAAATACAGTGTATATACATATCGTCTGGTTTACCACCTTTTCTTCGCAGGGTCTGCGTCTTATAGCGTCATTGCCTAATGTATAAATATATTGGCGCACAGGCGAGGGGGTCTAGGGGTGAAATGTAGAACTAATTAATTTGAAACAAAGTCTCTTATACATTTTTAACAAAAATATGATGCACATTCCATCATTTAATTACATACTTATTACAATCATCACATTGATGTAATAAATAATTAAACCAATTAACCCAGACTTATACTGGTGTGATCACAAGCTCAAGACTAGATGATATAAAATAAACGCACGATAAAAAATAAATCCCAATAAATTTGGTATGAGGGTATTTAGATAAATTAAATGAATTACAAAAATTAAAATAATTTATTTTATTCAGTCTCATCATTAATTTAATTTTAATTTCAGAAATTAAACAAATTAATTAATTTAATTTATTTATAAAATTAAATTAATAATTCAAAATAATAAAATATTAATTTCAAATCAAAAATTAATTTTAAATAACTCAATTTAATAATAATAAAAAATAATTAAATTAACTATTTTTTATTATATTAATTAAACTCGAGCCCCGAAAACCCCGCACAAGACCAATGCGCATTGGGCAGACCCAGTGCAGGTGTATTCTGGGTCAAGATGGCTCTCCAAAACCTATTCTAGAATGGTCAGAGCCTTCCCTGAGCCTTTGCAATGCAGTTCTGATTCGGAAGAATTCAACGGAGGTAGTGAAGGAGGGTTAACTCTGTTGGGTTCTCAAATGGTGGTGTTAGTGGTCGGGCGGTACAGGTGAGGGAAACACCGGTACATGGCAGTGGTGGCCCTGGTAACTCAACCAACCCAGATCTAGGGTAGGGGAGAGGTGGCGCTCACTCGGTTCAGGTGGTCGTGGGTTTAGAGGAGCGGTGGTGATGGTCAGCCGCATGAGGGAGTAGGGTGGCGGCATCCCAGTGGGAGCCGAAGGGAGTTGGTCCGGTGGGCCTGCGACCTCATCCGTTCGATGGCCCACGATGTTCAGATGGGCTATGTCTCAGGCTACAAGGATTCTATGGTGGGCTACCCAGATCGGCTCAGATGGAAGCGGCATGACCAGATCCGATCATCGGAAAACTAGTTGCATCTATGGGTTCTAGGGAGCAGTGCGGGTGGATCAATGCGGACCAAAGCCAGCCCACCCCAATTCCCCATTTGAAACAATGGTGTTAATTTTTAACATAAAGGCAACTCATAGCCTTCTGAAAAAATAAAATCAAAAAATATTTTAAAATAAAAAATAAAAAGAAAACGATTCCCCAATTGATCATTTCACCACTGGCTGGAGTAAATCCGGCCACATGATTTTGACCAAGCATGCCTGAAATTTATCCGGATCCCCTGTGTTAATACTTTGAAGCAAGAAAAATTAATTTTCATATAAAATACGTTCTTCAGATATTTTAATATCAAAAAATATAATATCTCATAAAAACCTTGTTAATCCATTTATTTTTTTTCAAATGGTTGTAACTTGGACATCTCAGTTCAGATTGATTCGTGATCATATTCATTGGGACCAATTTATAACCCTATACTTAAAATTTTAATCAAAATAGTGTTATTGGATCAAAAAATCCATAAGGTCATTCTGAAACCAATTGTTGGTACCATGGCACAAAGTAGAAGCTATTGGTTTGCGAATTTTAAAATTTTTTCATCAGAGCGGTAAAATTTGATGTCTCAGACTATCTGAGCCCTAGTACAGTTCGAGGATCTCATATGGTTTAATCAGAGCATATGAGTAACTAATTCCAATTTTAAGCGTGAATATCTATCACAAGTCCCCAAAGACTATTTTCCAAAGGTTCTGACGTCAAACTACTCTAAATCATCCACACACTTCTAGAATCTGCTTGTACACCATTCGTCGGATTGCAGGTGCCAGCATAGAGCTCTGACAATCTCTTCAGTGTTGTGATGATCACCATGATCTCCGCCTTTGATTTATGAAGGTGTTCTTGGATTGTTCTCTTTGATTAAGTGATTCTCTCTCTAAGATTTGGGAGGAGAGAGAAGCTCTCAATTCAAACTGAGTGAATATTCTCACAGAAAGAGATTCTCTGTGACTTATATAATGGATGTTCAAAATACTTGGTTATAGTTCCTCGACCTCTGTATGTTTAACATCCACTAAGTAATAAATAAATAATTATGATGAAATAAATACATCATAAATATTATTTATATCTTATCACATTCCTGTAATGTATATTAAATATATTATGTGATAAACCCGAGTTATTAACTTGACTCATAATTATTGATAATATTAAACAAACCATGAATATTAAAATAACATTCATTCCTATAATATTAATCATTGTATTTACTAAAACACTTTTAAAAACTTTTAATAAATAAATTCAACCAAATTATTATTTACTTGAATAACAATGAATTTGTTTATATATCAATGATAAATAAAACATAGACAAATCTCGGACCCCATGGTGGTCACATCGTGTCCTATATACCTATTCACACAAATAGGGAAAATTATTAAATAAGCTATTGTGTGTGACCATCTAAGCCCTTGTGTTGATAGTAGTGAATAGTATTCACTGACCATGATTGGAGTCCAACAACCCATAAAGGCCCCTAAAGAGATAATAATAGTAATAGAAATGAAAACCATCATACGAACATGTACTTTGTAATATAATCTCTTTGTCTTTAGATATCTCATAAAGCAAGATGTGCACTTTTTTCATCATCTTTTATTTCTTTATTATTTGATAATCTAACTAGACAGATTTACCCTCGACGACCATAACTATAGATTTATGAAGGTACTACCATCTTGATCAACCAAGCCTGAGATATTACTTCCTCAACTCAGAAGTGAAAAATTCTATCTTTACCATTCAACCAATTCCATACCACCAATGACACACTAAACATAATATACCTCTCCATGAATTCATTATCATGGTTTTTTACTTGCATCAAAGTACACGATCAAATGACACACCTTGATAATGATCTCAATCCAGGATTCCAATGCACATATCTATAGATAAGGACATCCAATGACACCTAAAACATGAGGTGTTCCTATTGGAGGGTCTGTCCCAATGATCTCTCCTACCATATATCCCAGAGTGAAAATTTCATGTGAAGAAGTCTCAATATTTATGAGACCCCAAAACCTGATAGTCAAACGTCATCTATGTCCAGTCATTATGTTATATCTAGACCATAAAAAACATTTAAGATTAATTTCATAGTATCTCGAGGTTCTCATTATAGCCTAGGATATTCTATAACCATTTGATATGAAAATTAATCTATGGAAATTATCATTTAAATAGTGGATGTAGAAATATCTATACTATAATTGTATGTGTACATCATGCATGTCTCACGGTATACATGAAATGGTAATCAAGAAGTACTGATAATGTTGGGACTAGGGAACCCACTTTTTTAAAAAAGTTAACCTTATTAGATAATATTAATTTTCTTGATTACAAATATGGAATCCATTTTTCCAAATTCACTTAAAAGTATTGCTAAATTTTATTATAAAATTAATCCCACAGATGCGATAATAAAGTGGGTTTTCTAAGATTATAAGTTCAAAATTTTACAATTTTTTTATATAAATTTTTTTTATAAATATTCCAATGACCTAGATTGGATTAATATATATATAATTAAACTATTTTTACTTTAATAACAAACTAAAATATAATTTTTATTTATAAATAATTTAAAAGAAAAGGAAATTTTGAATTAAAATTTAGTATTTTTCACTATTCAAAAAAAAATTAATCCTTTAAAAAAATTTCAAAAATTAACCCTAAGATATTTTGATATAATGATTAAAAAATATAATTTTATTTTATAAAATAAATTTTTTAATGGTTTCAAAAATTAATTTTACAATTTTTTACAAAAATAAAAAAAGAACATATTTTTTAGAAACTAGTATTTTCAAAACACATAATGACTTTACTGAAAAATTAAGTACTTTGTTTTTAATTTTTTTTTATTTATAGGAAACCATTATACTTAATATTTTAAAAACAATCATTACTATTCAAATCTCTATGTTTAGTAGTGTGGTTATAACGGTCATGTTTGAATAATATTAATAATATATCATGGTTTTGTTAAAACACAATGTCATGTGTAACACAAAATAAACACGGTGTTACTTGTAAAACAATATTTACTCGGCATTGCATTTAATTAAATCTATCAAATAAATTGATTTTTTTTGAAAAATAATAATAATAACTTAGAGTGTTACACTGTGGACATATTCCAAAGTCCAACCAAGATTGGGCCCATATCCCCACTTCGATTGTTTTCTGTTAGTATGATTTGGAAATCACCTCAGGATATGATTATATCACTACCAATGAAGATACTTGGCATATTCAAATAGCATAAAGGAACCAAGCTTACATTCTTTCTCCCACTAATGAAATACTGCATCAACATCCTTCAAAGGCTATACAAGAGGAGGACCATTCACTTATCCCATTCTGGAAGTCCATTAACATATTTTGATGGGGAATGAATATATGAACCAGGATCATATCCCCTCCTCAACCAGAGTTGATTGACATATTTTGGATACTACCCAAAGGTAGGCTCACATCCCTGTTGATGATACATAATCTCACTCTAATAATCTAACATCTTCTCAACAATGGGGTCATTTCCTAGCCACATTAGATGGTCATTAGTATATTCTAGGGATCATCATGTAGTAGGCTCGTATTCCTTCATAACCAAAAAAGTATGGTCAATATATTCTTTTCATGACACCTGATGAGGTTCACATTCTTAATCTACTCAATTCATGTTTCCTAGAGGTTGTACAATGTTGATATGTATCTCTTCAATGATTCGCCAACTCTTAGTCTGATGAAAAAGGTGATAACTGCCATGATATCCCTCCTCGCTGTAGTATAGAGATGTATTATATGAACTCTACCACTAGAATCTACCATGGAGGACCTCTCTATTGTGATATCCCTCCTAAAAAAGAAAATTCTCCCCTTATCAAGGCACCTTTATTTACAGAGGTTCTCAAAAAACATGGGTCAAGCACATATAGTTCCACATAAACTACCAGCAACACATCACCTCAATTAGCAGGTGACCCAAAGAAATAAACTTTATGGTCTAAAAATGCGGAATAATATTAACTTGATAAAGATGGGTTTGGCATGGATATATAGAAGAAACTATTTGGAAATAACCTACCACCATTTTTGGCCCATCGTGAATTTTGATTATGAAGTCTCATAAGAGAAAAAATAGGAGTGTGTTTCATAATTTCTCCAAAACGTGTGAGATAATTTTTAGTGGTTAAAGACTATACATTTTTCTTATCAAGGATATGAGGGTCACATTCAGCCAATAAATGTTTTATGTTTTCAGATTGTCATGAATGCTTTCTCTATGTCCAGATACCAAATATCGGAAAGGAATAACGAAATACCACAACATACTTTCCTCCAAAACATGGTATCCCTCTAGAAACTAATATCAGAATCCCCATTATACATCCATATACAAGGATGGGTGAGTATGGAGAATTTCAATTCACCACATATCTTGGATAGCAAGGCTCCCCAGATACAGTATCCTTCAATGTTATTTTCATAGTAGAGATGTTGGTACTGAGTAATGTGTAGGATAGTTAGTCAACCCAATAAAGATCCTCCTATTTGAAGATGGAAAGACATCGTGAATGGATAGAGGGGGATAAAACAATTCTCCTAATATGTCCCTCTTAGAAAAATGAGAACATGTACAAAATAATAAATAAGAATTCATGAGCTACCTAGAAACACCTTGTATAAAGTGACTATCATCAGAAATAGTCACTGCACCTAGCCCATTCATAAAAGAAATTGTGCCAAATCAATAAGATCACAATGGTATCTTCCATGGAGTCTATTTATGAGAGAACATATCCCATAATGGTAGAGACATTTTTATCTCCACCACCATCCCTAGGTTTTTCCAGACCCCAGGAGGGTCCCAATGAAATTGTAAGCAGCTCTAAATCAATGATATACCATAGGGAATGAGGTTATTTTTATATCATTCACCCCTTGGGAATCATTAGATCCATAAAAACATGATCAAAGAGTGTCAATGATGGATCTAAATCAACCCAATCGTATAGGGATGGGGTAATTTTTATCATCACCTTAAAGGAAAATGGTATTTTCTAGGCTATGATGTCCATACCAATGGCTAGAATCCTAGTTGATTGTCAACCCATGAGATATGCCCCTTTCATTTAGGGACTTCTTGTAAAGAATGATCAAAAAATCCATCAAGGTTACTATTTATATTCCAGGATAGGGGGAATGATTGGAAACTAAAATCAAACACCATAAGGGTTGTATACCAAGATAGACCATATAGACTGAGGTCTAAGGGTAAGACACTGACATAACCCTCGAAGGATGATCGAGTAGTACAAAACATGCCTATTACCTAGAGAGTGATAGGGTGAATATTTTTGTATGGTATGCCACATTAAAATTAAAAATCATCAATCAGTCAAGAGATCAAAATCAAGACGCAAACGTAGAGGGGTGTAACACTGAAGTGTTACCTCAAGATGTATGTGATATGGATGCACAAACAAAGGATTCACATACACAGAGTCATAGGAGAAACCATAACCTGGAACCCTAAAATGAAAATTCATCACCTCCTCAGTGGAATTCTACCAAGGATAAAGGGAAAGGTGTGGATTCATCCAACTCACCACCTAGAATGGTTTAAATCCCCTCTATAGAGTAATGCGAGAACAATATGAGAGTGAGATACACAAACTCTAATTAATCAAGGAGAAATTATTCAGGGTCAATATTATCATTTAGTATTACCTTCATGATAAAAGGAATATAAATTTTCCCATACATCAGGAGATAGATAATCCACTTGAAAGGATGGAATTTGAGCATCAGGTTATCTCTCGATCCATGAAACCGATCGACATAATTTTGGAGATGGATGATGACCATGATTTTCCTACTTTATGGATATACCCTCCTCCCTATTAGGGTGATCATCTAAGCCTGAAAAAAATTCTAAAACATCTAGATATAAAATTAGTAAAACCATGTCAATACTCGAGTCCTCCTCATTCATAGGGGGTAGTTCAGGAAGTGATACCTCCATAACTCCTCAACACCAACGAGTCCCAAGTTACTCTGATGGAATCCATGGAGGGTCGGTATGCCCCAGTGCATCATAAGAACAAGTTATAAACTGAATAAGTAGATGAAAATTATCCATTGATAAATTTTTGTAACCTAATATTTTTATCCTTTGATGGAATGAGGGACCCAGAACAACATCTCATGCACTTCATATCTCAATGTGTCACTATGATAGGCCTGTGAGACCAATAGGCGGTGAAAAAACTAGGATTATTTTTATAGACTCTGGTAGGGACAACCTTTGTTTGGTATAACAATCATCCATCAAGATCCATCATAGGTAGGTAAGACTTTCATTATCAATTATTTTATAAATTTAGCACCATGTTAGGGAAAATGATGATGGTAAACCTCACCAATTACAAGTAGCATGATAATGAGTTGGTCGCAGACTTCATCATTGGATGGAAGGTTATAACTCACTCGACCTATATTCAACTCTCAAAAGATAAATTTATAGAGTTTTATATTGGTAACCTTTAAGATGAGATACTAATTCTTTTGATCCTAGTGAAATGCCTAGGTATATTCCATGAGTTCATAGAAATGGAACAATGCATAGATGATTCCACTTATTGAACTAGGGACAAATCATAGCCCATGACCAAAATATAAGGAAAATGGACTAGTAGAGCATAAAATATTTTTTTCACCATTGGACCAGTGACTATGCCCACTAAAGTACCCAGGAAGGCTTGGAATCACCCGGTGCCTCTCGCTGAGTGGTAGTAGTATCCAATTTACCCTTCATAAGATGTAAATAGTGATCTGGGCCACCCACAATATGAGGAACATAAGGATAATGTTTATTCCTTCTAAAATGAATAAGTTACTTGTTATTTTCTCACAACCAGGGAAAATAGATTCCTCAAGCTACCAGAGCCTTATAAAATAAATGAGGTTGGCCACAATGAGTGCCATAAATATTTCCACTTCCATAGAAGACTGGTTCACACAACCCATTACTTCCTTATCTTCAAATACATCATCCATGGAATGGTTGATTTTGGATAGTTGATACTTGGGAAAGCCTCAGTATAGGTGACATGTATGACAACCGCCTAACTGGAAGAAGAGTGTGATTATCAAGATGTTTTGTCTAGGCATGAACATAAGCTCGATAAATGGATGACATAAAAGATAGTTTACCTATCTCACACCATCCTGAGATCACATCTTCGAAAACCAGTCATGATTCCATCACCTAAGGAGACACTATTGAATATTCCCCCTATATATGGACATAATCATCAGATACAAAAAAATGTTGGGAGTAGAGTTTCATCCCACGACCGCACTAGCTTTGGATCTTATGTATTTCTTTCATTCCAATACTAAAAATGGGAACTACCCCACCAAATGTAATACCCAACGAATGAAGGATATTTTTTTGTTCTATTAACATTATTCACCTTACAAACCCTTTATATGATGATGAATATGCTCATGAATATTTTTTCCTTATACCTAATTAGAGAACCTAAGATTGATACCGTTGAAGCCAGTGGTACAGGGATGACACAACAATGGACAAACCCAATATTTTGGTCACATCCAAATAGAATCCATATATGTAGATGAGACCTGTGGTATAGATCTTCATAAATCCTAATAGGATCATATATATTCCTCATATCCCTTTAATAGATGTTTAAACCCAATAATTTTAAATAACTGACTAACGAGGGTGCAACTGCCTAATCATAAAAAATGAATGGGTGAGACAAAATGACCTATTAAATTGGAAAGAGACAGTCCCTAAAAATGTTTCCAAACATGATGCCCATGTACTCTAAATACTTATACTCTTAACACAAATGATAAGCAGTAGTCTCACCATGGGAAGTGCAAACCTCTAGGATAGAAATATGACATTATAATATAATTGGTGTTTTTCCCAGGTAAAATATCAATCCTAGATTCTCTATATATTTTAAAAGAGATCAAATATCTGTTTATCAGGGATCTATATAGTCCCTAGGAGTTCAAGATAGAATTCATTTCAGTAGAGATTTATTGGGTGGAAACTTTCCTATTATAATTTCATACCACCATCTCGTTCATAGGAAATGATCGGGAAGAATCAATCTATAGACACATTAGAACTTTTTGTGTTTTATTAAATATGGATAATTTAGACATACAATGGGATCTAGTTAATTATAGTTTCTGGATTAACCCCATCTCTATCCAGACTCTTTGATTATTGGGATACAATGAGGATGATGTTACTCAACAATGATGACCTTTTGAGGGTACAAAAAAGTGACCTGAGGACACATAAAAAGATCAAGAACATGGCTCAGTTCAAGGACCTCATGTATAATGTTGTTTTTATGGTAATATATATAAACTTATAACACAATGTCCAACATAGAAAAATTGTGTTCATAGACATGTGGTGATTCCATCAACATTCAACCAACATTTCAAATACCTCATTAATAGAAAGGTCGACATACTACTTTGCGATAGTTACCCCATTTAATATTATGAATCAATATACACCGATGCATGTTTCTATAAGAGGGAAGGTAAAGAGACAATGATGAAGGGAGAAATGCAAGTTACCACTCCCAATTTCTTATTAAACACCCCTGAAAATCTATGTAACATGCTCAAAAATACTTATGCACTACCTATAAACCCAATCAAGGTAGTAGATTCAACCCCAATGAGTTTTTATGAACAAAAAAATTACTAGATCATGTCTATGTGATAATGATCCTGAAAACTGAAGTGGGTTCTTCTAAATAAAGTCAGTTAATTCCCTACTAGGATCTGAAAATTCCCTTTCACTATTAATAAAAATTAAAAATCCCCCAAGTCATTCTTGGTAACTCAGGAGGTTCATACCTCAACTTCCATCAATAAAAACATAAAGGAAATAAAGAATCTCCAAGATTCCCCCTCAATATAAATTTTGGTATTTGATTCTTACACTTGTTATCACAGACCCTCATCCTTCGTCAGGGATAGATATTTCCCTAAAATGACCACCATGCCTGAAGATTCCCCCATAGACAGAGATATGGAATATAAATAGGATGGCCTCATCAATTCCCTCCCACATTTAAGGAAGACATCTTCACCACCATTGAT
Organism: Viscum album; assembly: GCA_963277665.1. Taxonomy (NCBI): domain Eukaryota; kingdom Viridiplantae; phylum Streptophyta; class Magnoliopsida; order Santalales; family Viscaceae; genus Viscum; species Viscum album. The sequence continues at coordinate 710,069,765 of OY728142.1, forward strand.
GATATCATACTTGTGAATATATAAAGATAATAAAAATTGTACCCTTTATTGATTATTTTTATCATGCCTCTAGAATAGTAGGAGATGTACATTTCATTTATAAAGTATCATTGATACGTGTTTGCTTGAAATTATATAGATATATCTTAGTTAAACACTGATTTTACTACTCATCATCCAGTTTTTTCTAATGACCGCTGAGGTTTTAAGCTGACATCCAAAAGAATGAAACCCTCTCATTCTATAGAGGTAGAATATAAATTTGAAAAAATGATCAAAGCTATATTTTTTTGAGATATGTTGTACCAAAAATGGATTTCCACCATCATCCCTATGATGAAGAAGAATATGAATATCATGGTCTTTAACAAATTTAGTTTCCTTAAATGACACTACCTGAAGGATTATTTCCAAGTACCAATCACAAGACTTATAATTGGTGTAACTACTGTCTTATAATCTATTTCATTTATGGATGAGTATTCAGGGTATAACTATATCAAGATGGGATTGGAAGATGATTGAGAAACTACCTTTATAATACCTTAAAAGATATTATATTTCTAGTTAATTCCATTTGTCTTAAAGAACACTAACACCACTTTTAAACCCACCATGAATCATATCTTTAGTACATTTTTGGGAGTAATCATGTATTGCTACATCAATGAAATGGTGGTTATATCTCGAAATCATTATAATTACCTTAATGATATCCAAAAAAATATTCAACAAATTATAGCATCATAGTTTGAAGAAGAATCATATTAAGTGTTCTTTTGGAGTAACATCAGGTAAATTTCACAAAATTATGGTATGACACCACATCATTGAGGTTGATTAGGAAAAGCCTAGTGAAATCCTAGAAATTACATCCTCTAAAAATATAAAATAATTTAGAGGTATCCATTGGAATATTTCTTATATTTGGTGTTTCATATCCAACCTAATTGGAATATGTCTCTCGTTCACTATGATATGAAAAACAAAGTTTCCTACCAGTGGAATCCACACTGAAAATAATATTTTGAGAACCTCGAGTAGTAACTGATACATCCACAAATCTTTATGTATATGTTATAATGGAATCCACTAATCTTGTACATGGACATCATGGAATGATCTCTCAGCTCCATCCACGCATAAAAAAATAATATGTGGAATGAAAAAACTTTCTACTATCCCAACTAAACAATTATTAATAATTAGACTCGATACTCTGATATTGAGAAAACATTTCTCATGCTCAACTTTAGAGTGAAAAGATGAGCCATTACTTGAAACATCAATAAGTCCATCTAATCTCTCACCTCATCCCACTCAAGTATATTCATGGTCACCAAATGTTATACATGCATTTTTTTGATGAGAGAATATTCTACAATAGTATGAAATTAAATTAACGTCATAGGAGACAATAAAAGGGTGGGAAATTGATAGATTTCTTACAACACACCTTTCCATAATAAACACACCTCTAGAAACTAAAATTATAGAAAAAGAGGTTTTTTATGTCCATGAAACCCACTAAATGCGGGAGAGGTATTTTGATGGATCCACCCAAATTCCAAGTGGAAAAAAATGGAAAACCCAAAAATAAATCGGGTTGGTCTAGAATTTTATTTGTTTCCATAGATTAGGAAATTTTTTCCTACACCTTCTCATTTTTAGAAGGCTACATTAATAATTTAGTGGAATTCCAATCCCTTATTATAAGCCTAGAACTATCCTCATAGCTGCAGATAGCTTACTTGAATGTAAAATGTAATTAAGAATTGGTGATAAAAAATATTAATGATTAACATTCCATCATGAAGGAATATTCGGCCCCTCTCATTAGTTACATGGGAGGATTTATAGTGGAATTACATTATAAAACAATATTGAATCACATACCTCGATCATAGAATGCTTGTGCTGATGCACTACACAATGCAACCATGGTCTTGGATGATCCTAATCAGGATGAAGTAGTCATCCTCCTCACACACCAAATGATAGACTCGCTATTCATCATCTATGAACTTGAAATAATTAAACCTATCAACATTGTCCTACATAATGATGATTCTGAATCCAATCCATGATAGATGGATCCCATATTAGATTACCTCTAAAATGGGACCCTCATATTAGATTTATCCAAAAGAGAATATATTGGAAGCCAAGAAGTGAAATTCACCCTTCTAGATAAGTCAAATTATTAGAAATACTTCTACAAATGAGGCTTCAATAATTACTCTTTAGATACATTACATAAGGATAAAACCCCACCATTATTAAGAAAGTCAATATAGTCTTTTGCAATACACACCAATCTAGAACCAGGATCTCCCATCAAATTTGGAGGCTTGGTTACTACTAGAAGAAAATAATAGATGACTTCATAGAATTCACCAGGAAGTGTCACACATGTTAGATTCATGAAAAGTTCATCCTTCGTCCTCTAAAATTGTTGCACATAGCTATGTATTCATGGGAATTTTCTTTATGTGTAATAGACATTGTGGGGAAATATACCCCAGCTACAGCTATGCAATTTAAGTGCATCCTAGATTATACCTACTTATTTTCTAAATGGGATGAGATTATACCCCTCATATAAGTTGGGACAAATTTTATCATCATCTTCATGAAGTCTAATATTATCACTAGATTTTAGGCCCCTCACATGATATTGATGGAAAATTATGCCAAATTCTTTTATTCCGATTTAAAGAGGATGTATTAGGATTATAACATCAAATTAAAAAAAATCATCTCACTATCACGTAACAAAAATTTTATTGACATTTTCCTTTAATAAGACACTATCAAATTTACTAAAAAAAATGGTAAAAAATTATAAGATATTTTGGATGGACTAGTTCATGCATGCTTTATGGGCCTATCATATCACCACCCACACTACCACGCAAAAAAATCCATATTAACTGGTTTATGTAAGAGAGGAATTTTTAACCATAGAATTCCTGTTACTCTCTCTATGAAAAGAAAAATATGGACAACACTCAAATGACTAACAATCACAAAAGATGTTGGATGAGTTAGAAAAACATGTTGGGAAAAGGTTGTTCCCAATGCACAACCTTGAAGTCCGTCAAAATCAGATTGCATGAGGATTTAACAAAAATATTCACATCTCCTTATTCCTTAAAGGAGAATTGGTATTGGTTATCATAATACCAATGATACTATGGAAGAAATCCCCAATGATAGAACCCAACTGGGAAGGTTATTACATCATACATGAAGTCTATTCCAATGGGTCATACTCATTGTCCATGAGGGATAGGGAATGGACTATTCCCCCTACCAATGTGAGGTTTTTTAAGAAGTAATTTTTGTAACTTCTAACATCACACCTAAGTCCTTATGAAAAGAATTTAAACTGTACAACATTCTATATCCATAAAACATGATGTTAAAATGAATGGAAGATGTCATTATTACATGACATTAAACTGCTTGGAATACATCCTTACAACATGATGTTAAACTACATGGAATAATTATTTATAGTATGATGTTAAGCTGCATAGAATATGTCATTACAACATGATGTTAAACTACATGGAAGGCGTCAATACCACATGATGTTAAAACTATATGGAACATCTTCTAGTTATATGATGTTAAACTGCATGGAATGTGGTCGCATTATGGTGCCTACATCCTCTTATTATTCATGATCTAGATATGTTTAAAATGTTTTTGCTTTAGTGGTTTTCCAGCTCATGCTGAGTTATATCTAATAACCTTACATGAGGTAAAAGTGGTCCCACTTAATTCAAGAAGAAAACCATCATTCACCAAAGGGTTTCCTCCTTTCCCAAGTTTGGACATTACTTCATTAATGATTCACTATACATGAGTTGAATCTATGAAAAAACATAAATAATTTGCCTCCATCCCTTTCTAATAGTCATATCTAGATAAGGGATCACATCTTGGAACTGAATGTTGCTTGATTCTTGTGACCATGAGATAGGTAGTGACACATATATCTAAAATCATGGGTCTAACTACAATATGTATAAAAATACCGCCTCCTTGTATATGGGTCAAACCCATGCATAGGGGATTATCTAATAAGAACTATGTGTTGATTGATTCATGTTACCACATGATACGTAGTGACATCTTGATCCAGAATTCTAGACCTATAAACCAAATAAAGTCATGAGAGAAATAAAAAATGACTCCCTCCCTACATATGGTTCATACCTATGTAGGGATATTTCTTTCTAAAAACTACTTTTGACTTGATTCCTGTCATCATAGGACACATATTAATGCATGAATCCTATTTTTTAGTCCCATACATCAACTATCATCACTCCTAACCATATTCCACTATGATATTTAGATCCATATAGAAGATCCAATCAACATTAAAATGTGAACATCCCCACATATGCCATGTCATGCACTCCCTCACGGCTCAACAGACTACCGAGTTTTCTCTTATTACTCACACGGAGCATGAATCATGTATGATTAAGCAACCTACAAAAGTCAATCTAACCAGAATGATCTAGGAATATTTAGGATTGAGAACCATGTCCTAGTTTCATGATGTTAAATTATATAACAATGTCCTATCACATGACATTAAACTACATGACATGAGGTCTTGATGTTGAACAGATCATCACCTTTATTATTATGTACCCATGAATTACATGTTTTATCCCTTCTCTATCAAAATGTGTTCAATACACATTGTAATAACCAAAAGGGTACTCAAACCCATCACGAGTATTACATACTCCATGAATATCATTCATAGATTTTATATCTGAGTTAATGTAAACCAATTCCTCGAATTTTTATATATCTCTAGAACCCCATGGAACTTCATCCCATATACTGTTGGTTCCTCCTTGTAGTTTTCTGGTAACCTGGATTGGGTAATCTGAAGGAACCCACTAGAATTCTCTAGTGAATAACTCAATTCCTTAGATCTTCTCCCTAGGGGATTTTTTGGTCTTAGAGGAAAGGCCCCCCTTAAATCCTCTAGCTATTGTCCCAACTATGTGGGATATGGGCTTCCACTAATATTAATGGTTCTCTCCTTCCAACCAATCTTCATCTCATATTGACTTTGATATTCTTGGGTTATGATTTACACTTCCCATAACCCATACATTCAAGTCTATCAGGATAACCATGATGTTACTAATTTTTGCATCTTACCCATCATAAGATTGAGATTATAACATCACATTCTTATACCCTTTAATTTAAGGGTATATATCTCCAATGACATCCCATATGTATCAAGTTTCTAAATCCCTTTGGACACCACCGTTTCAATCGAACAAACTTCATTCCCCTTTTCATGTCAAAATCACCAGATTCCTTGATCGCATATTATATTAAAATTTCATAAACCTTGATCTCAAATACTCTTATTTATCTATTTAATAATATTGGCAATAGGGACTGACTAATCCTAAAAGGAACACACTAGGATTTACTGGTGAATAAAACAATACCGTAGAGATTGTGCCTAGTGAATGTTTTGATCTTGATGGAATTACCCCCTTAACTCCATGAGACTTTTCTCTAATGGAGTGATGATAATACCATAAATTGTTAGATAATCATGATTTATATTTTAATTTAAATTCATGATTTATTTCATCCATTTTTCTATGTCAATGAGGGATCAAGAATGACTCAATGGTTTAAGCCTTCATACATAAGTTCTTGAAGTAAGAATTTAAACTGAAAAACATCATTATAGAAACTAAGTGTTTCTTAATTCACATTACTATAGAATATGTAGTGACACTCAGATCTCAAATCCTATGTCTAGCCATAATATAAAGGGAAAATTTACCCTCCCTACATATGGGTTAGAACTTCATAGGAAATTTTCTATATAAGAAATATTTATGGATTTATTCCAATTACTAAGATATATGTAGTGCCACTTCGATCTCAAATATATGGTCCATCCATAAAATAAAAGTAAAATGTACTCTCTCTTTATATGGGTTAGACCTGTGTAGGGAATTTTTATATATATGAACTATGTGTGGATTGGTTCCTATTACAACAGGATACATAGTGACACATGGATCTCAAATCCTGGATTCAACCACAATATAAAAGGAAAATGTCCCCTCCCTATATATGGTTCAAACTTATACATGGAATTTTCTATATAAGAACTATGTGTGGCTTCATTCTAATTACCACAATATATATAGTGACACCTGGATCACAAATCATGCCCTCAATCACAATATATATAAAAAAATATCCCGTCTCTGTGTATGGGTTGAACCAAGTAGGGATTTTTCTCCATAACTACATGTGGATTGATTCCTGTTGACACATGATATATAGAGATGAACAGGTTCCTTAATTGAGGGCCCATCCACAATAAAAAAAATTATATATAATTCCCCCACCCTGCATATCAGTTAGACATGTTTTGGGAGTTCATCCTTAAGAAAAACATGTGTCTTGATTCATGTTGTCACATGATATGTAGTGATGCCTAGATCTCAAATCCTGGCCCCAACCACAATATATATATATATATATAAAGAGAAATAAATTCCCCCCACCATGTATATGGGTCAGACCTGTACATGGAGTTTTATTTGGGAGAACTACATATGGATTGATTCCTATAGTCACAGGATATGTAGTGACATATGTATATTCCATTTCTAGCCGATCCACAAATTCTCATTACTCCCAGCTATGTTCCTCGATGAGGAAAAAAATAATTTGGATTTATTCTCATATAAAAATGTGAATCCCCCACCCCCACCACATATTCCCCAGCATTCACTATAACACAGATCAATCAATAGCCCTATTATATATTGTTTTTCACACTGAGAATGAATCAAGTGAGCTTAGGGAACCTAGAAAGCCAATCTAACCAGCTCAATTGAGGCATGTTCTAGGTAAGGTACCACATCTGTGCTGCATGATATTGAACAAAGATATGTAAATTACTCATGTTCAATAGATCATCCCTTGGCTTATTATGTACTAAAGATTCTATAGTTTTATCCCTTTGTCCAAAAAATGTGTTCAATACATGTGGTTAAATCTTTAAGGGTATTAAAACTCTTCTTGAATATTAGGTTCTCCATAAACAAACTTTATATCATTGCAATATCCTAACCTAGGATCCACTTAACCTATGCCCTGAGTTGGTGGGTAACATGGCCTCAAACAAATCTCCCCATTTTCCAAAGTCTGACAACCAGCAGCAAGGGTGTAAAGGTGGTACATTGGGGATATTATACCCTTATATCAAAGTGGAGCAGTGGATAAAATAATAAACATACAACAGAAGAAGAATTTATAAAAAGACAGAATAATAAAGAAGCATAAGAATAAATAACAGAACAACTAAATAATAATATCAAAAGACACCAAGGTAGTTTCATATACGTAGATGCATGGAATGATGATAACAAAAAGGGAATAGGTAACATGTAAATACAAGCATGCTATACAAAAATTAGAAAATGATAGAAAGATAAAAACTACTGCACTAGCATCTCAAGCCTACGCTCAGCCCTCTACTTCTATGCTCCATCTAAAGTAATTCATATCAAAAACCAGTAATATATCCATTTACCTTATTTATTCCTTAATGTAGATAATTTTATCATGTACCAAAGGTAGACCGAGTAGGGTGTGAGATACAAAATCTCAGTATGTCACCACCAATGGTGTATACTTTCAATTCAAACAATGCTCATTACTAAACAGTGTGAAAAATAAGTATTTAATTATCAATGATAAATAAATAACTAACCACCCACTCGGGTTCTGAAAGGACACCTGGAGGCTGTACCTATTTCAACTCGAGGATGGAATGAATGTTCAATCAATCATTGTATATATATTAATAATATATATAGTAATATATTACATCAACATTTATTAACCAAGTACATGAAGATGTAAGTGGGCATATACCTAGAATAATATTTGATGGTCGGATCAGGGCATAACTCATATATCCCTAACTCGTATAATGAGACTCTAAGATCAACAAAATATGGTGCATGATCTACATATCATAATGAGTGGGATAGTTCATGCTCATCACTCAAGATGGTGAGTATGTCATCATGTCATCACTCAAAATAGGGGATGTGGCACATCAATCCTAACATCCAACTAGTGTTAATGGTGCACGATGTCTTGAACAACCCTCTATTTAAGGGATCATGATACTTTCATTCTCAATAGATCCTTTACCATCATCTCACAGCCCATGACCAGGTATAGTCGCATTAATAATATTTAACATGAGGCAATACCTCTTGTATGTCATGTTTACTAAGTCTATACATATAAATGAGGTATAGTAGTTCAATTAAGCATATGAAATAATAAGAAACATTAGTCGTGGCCTTTCCACCTTTTAAAAATTCCATTTAGACCATTCACTTCATTAAAGTAAAATCAAACCAATGTGTATAATCCATTCCATTCAAATTATCAAAATAATTTTAAGAAGGGAATCCATCATATATTATCCATTCAACTTAATTAATCCATTAAATTACAAACATTAAGGAAATTCATTTTATAAGGCTCAAAGTTCCATTTAGAAGTTTATTTGGTCAACAAGGAAATATCCTACATGGAAAATTACAACTATAGGGTGATATAAACACCTAGGATGTGCCTCAGGTTCTATAAACATTCACATATCAAGGGAAATTTCTATATAAAGTATTAAAAAAAATAAAAATATAAAATACAAGAATTTGGATCAATTAACCATTAAGAACATTTCAACTTGGCACACCCAAGGTGTGTCCATAAATGAGATCAATAACCTCTAATACATTAAACAAGGATCAACAGGTATGTATCAAGGTTCAAGGATCATTTTAATGTGAAGAACCCAATATATAGGTGGTTCTCAGAAAAAGGCAGTGTGAGGCATAATAACATATCTATGAGACATCAAAAATCAAGGGTAAAATGATGATATCACCAACCTCAAGGTCATATATGTCTCTTTTCTAGATATTAGACTCAGATTTAGAGAAGCACGGAAGAAATCTAAGAAATAGTCATATACCCTAAAAATAGGGGGAAGGGCTTGCACCTAAATAGCGTTATGTATTAAAAGATAAACTTATATGAGAATAGAGAGGATTCAAGAGCTCACATTAAGGAATACAATGCATTCGATGGATCTTGATTTGGACACCATATGTGAGAGTTATCAGGATTCCTATATTGAAGGATTTGGGAAGCTACAAAAGAAGAAATAGGGGTCAACCACTATAGAAATAAAGGAAAATAGAAAAGGGTTTAAAAGTTAAATGAGGGGGAAAATTAATTTCACCTCAAAATATAAGGTTTCATTGTTGAGGTGTACAGTTTACAAAACCATGCGTAAACCATGTGCAAGCCACTAGTTGATGATTTTCCCCAAATGGTTAAGGCACATGGTTTCCCAAACAAGGCATAAACCGTGCGATATCCCACTATAAAAAACCTATAATTTATCACACGGTCATGCACTTTGGGTCGCATGGATTCAGAAAAACCTTGTGGCCTATAGGTTCCCACTTTCTACAACCAAAAAGTTTAGGGAAACTAGGTAGGATGGGATGCTTGTATTCTAATAACTGTGTGGCCCAGTATTTTCTTCCCATTTCTAGGATATGGGATCTGAATGACCCATGAACGCACCCAAGACCACCTTGACTGGATTTTGCATCAATATTTGGGCCTCTTAAGGAATTTAAGACAAAAAACTGTGATCTATGACTTCATGAAAAGATAGGTCATTACAATATCCCCTACTTAATGTAACTCATCCCTATGTTAGACTTATGAGGGTAAAGAGGTATCATTAGTGAAGAGTTATAGACACTGATATCTTATATCATCTTCCCATTACTAGTACTCATCTTATACACAACCGTTTTTCCATAGAACTCTACCAAAGGAACCGACATACCTCAGAGTGTCTTCACTCTCTGATCCACAATAAAAACTGGACACTCCTTGAAGTAATAATAAACATATAATTAAACCTCATCAGGTTGAAATACATTTGATTGTTCTAGACGATATCGGTTAAGATGATACACATTAAACACATCATTCATTGACCAATATCTTATAGAGAGTTCCAACTAGTAATCCATTGGTCCGATCCATTTCACAACCTCATAGGCTCCAATGAACCTCAGTGATATCTTACCCTAACTTTGATTACATCTATGGCCCAATCTAGGAGATACTAGTAAGAAAACCCAATCATCAACCTTGAAATCAAGTGGTCACTGGTGTCTGTTGGAATATGACTATTGTCTATAATGAGCTATCATCATGTATATTATGATCAATTATACCTTCTTGGTAGTCTCCTATATGATATTTGGTCCAAGCATAGTTACCTCCCCTACCTCTAGATGACACAGAGGTGAGTATGAATTCTAACCATATAGGGCTTCATAAGGATCCATCATGATGGTAGACTGGTATATATTATTATAAGTGAACTCAAGGAAGGGGATGTGTTTCTCCCAGGAACCCCCAAAGTCAAGCACATATGCAAATAGAATTTCCTCTAACAACTAAATTGTACACACCATATTTCAATCGTTATGTGGGTGATAGGCCATTCCCAAAAGTACATGTGAACCCAAGGCCTTCTGTAACCCCATCTAGAAACATGACATAAAATGAGCATCATTATCAAAAAATGAAAGAACGAGGAGATCCATGAAGACGTACAACCTCCCCGACATACATACTTATTAGCTCATCTACTAAAAAGGTATCTTGAAAAGGTATGAAGTGTGAAACCTTAATTAAATGATCAATGAAAAACCACACCGTATCATTTCCACAAGTTTATCTAGGTAAACTAGTCACGAAGACCATCGAACATCATCCCATTTCCACTTTGGAATGGACAACGGTTGTAAAATCCCTTCTAAAAGATTATGTTCCACCTTCACCTATTTTCATGTGGAAAATTGAGTAATGAAGCTGGAAATATCACATTTTATACAATGATACCAATACTAGTTTTATAGATCCTAATATATTTTTTGTGGAACCGGGGTGAACTGCCCATACTAAGGCATGGAATTATCACATCAGCTCCTCCTTGATGTCAGTTAGGGCCCATACAAGCCCATGAAATAGTAAAGTATCATCCCCATAAATGGTCCAAAATGAAGATGTATCATCATCCAAGACACTTTTCTCTATGATAGGGCCTTCAGGATCATATAGTTTCCTCATTCATACCCATTCTAGAAGATTAGAGGTCACTACTAAGGTTGAGAAGAGAGTTTGTCCAATGTACTCCTGGACCTCAATGTGCATCACTAAGAATAACTCCATAAGAATCCATTCACCATTGTATTTCTAAACATCATGCGTATAAGTCTTTCGGTCTGTAGCATCAGCCACTATGATTCCCTTAGCAGACATGTAGGCAAGCTCAAAATCAAATGATTGTAGGTATTCAACCCACCCGAGCTACCTAAGATTGAAATCCCACTATGTGAATATGTACTTGAGTATTTTGGGATTAAAGTATTCAAAAAAATTCTTTACAAGTAGATAATGTCTCCAATAATGTATATCATGAAATACAATAACTAGTTTGAGTTCATGGGCCAAGTAATTCCGTTCGTGAGGCCTCAACTAATGTGACCCATACATGATGACTTGTTCATCCTTCATCAGAATAGCTAAAAGCCAGATACCTAATTTTTTCACAATTAATAGTATATCTCCTTCCAAGATCTGGAATAATTAGTATAATCATTGAAGTTAAACATACCCTAAACTCCAGAATGGCTACTTCATAAGCTTCTGACAATACAAATTTCACACCATTATTTTTCAAGCCTATAAGTGGAAATTCTATATGTGATCAATCTTAAATTAAGATTCTATAATATCTAAAAATACATAAGAAACAATGAATGTCAAAAAAAAATTGGGATGCTCCCAGGATATTACATATCTCACTTTCTATGGGTCTAATGAAACTTCTAACTTTGAGATGATTTGACCCAATAAGTGGCATTTGCTGATCCAAAAGCGATATTTTCCAAGCTTACCACGAAGATGGTTCTCTCTCAGTACATTCATCACAACATCAATATGGGTTGAATGGTCATTTTTTGAGAATTAATACACCAAGATATCATAAATTAAGAGTAACAATAATGAATCTATATATGGGTGGAAACCCCAATTCATAAGATCTATAAATAATACAGGTGCATTTATGAGAATAAATGAAATGACCAGGTACTCATATAGACCATACATTCTACTAAAATACGTGTGTGGTATGTCTAAATTCATAATATCCACCTAATGATAGCTCGACCACAAATATATCCTTGAAAATAACTTCTCTCCTCAGATCTGATCAAAGAGGTCGTCTATTCTATGAAATGGATACTTGTTTTTTATCATGAGATAGTTCAATTTATGAAAATCCACTCAAAGCCTAAGGGTACCATACACCTTCTTTGTGAAGAAGATTGGTGAACCCCTAGATAATTGTGGGGCTGTATGAATCCTTTAGCCTATAGATTCTTTAATTTTTTATGGAGCTCCATAAAATCCATAGGTACCATCCTATTATGGGGAATGGTTTCTGGTGTTTCTCCTGGCACAATCTTGATAGTAAACTCTACCCCCTACATTGGGTGTATACTAGAAAAAGTTTCCAGGAAAAAATCCCTAAAATTATCTACAACCAATGGGAAAAAAGAGGTTCATAACCCTTAGTCATCCAAGAAAAGACTGGTTATCTGATTGGTCAAATTACCTAGACTCTACTACTTGCTTCATGATCATGCCTCATTGACTTCTAATAATCCCTTATGCATTTTCCTAACTCCATGTTGTGATGTAAACATCACCCTCTAATTATAGTAGTCAATATGAGCTTGATAGATTACTAACCAGTCCATCCCGATGATTACATCAACACTTTCATGTCGAGGATGAAAATATTCCATATTAAAAGACATCCACCAGTCTCAAGAGGACAGTCCCTACAGTGGTGAACACCTTATTTTCAGATACCTAATGGGGTACCTAGCATAATAATTCTGTAAAATTGCTCAATCTTGAGGCCTATACTTCCTATAATAGTCCTAGATATAAAAGAGTGATACACGCCTATGTATAATAAAGTATACACTAAAGTGGATGATACTCGAATAGTACCTCACATAGTGTAATATCTAGCACTATAATCCCCTATAAAAGGTTGTATTTCATGTAACTAGCATGTAACATGGCCCTGAGTCACTTCTTGGCTACCCTGAGTAAGCTCGCTCTACTGGCACTAAGAATCAAAAGTATGTCTCCCTCTTCCTCAACTTCCACCTCAACCTAATCAGATGGTGGTATTACAAATGCTTGTATAGAATTATCCCACTGGTCATACTCTTACATGAGGTGTGTGAGTATATCCCTACTTTATATTCATTGATGGAAATTTTCTGAAGAAGTGCTAAATGTGCCCCATCCTATCGCAACCTTCACATTCCGATGGATTGCGTAAGTATTGAGGCTTTGTGTGCCTCGACTTACCACACTAATGAAATATCATGAAAATTATAGTAATATGAGATATATTACTTCTAACTCTAGGATTAGCGTCAAAAAATATCTTTCTCCCATAAGAAGAAGCACTGGTAACTCTAGGTGCCAAACCTCTATGACTCTCAACATCATCTTCCCTTAGAGTTATCTCTATTATAGGGGGATTGATGATAATTTTAGAAATAGTGGTCAGCCTAAACACATCAACCTACAATCGAATAGTGTAAACTAGCCCATATATGAATTTATTGGTGGTTATGAGATCATCACCTGCTAGAATATGATCAAATCACTGTAGCTCAGCGAAACAAGCTAAGTATTCCATAACATACATACTTTTCTACTACAGGTTTATAAATTTTTTGGCTCGTTCTACCCTCAGAGTTTTGGGGAAGAAGTAGTCATATAATATCTTCTATAAATCCTCCCAGACCATATTATTTTTCTTATCCTTCTTTGTGATAATTTACCACCACTACTTGGAATAATTGTGAAGCATGGAGACTAAAATTTTGACCCTCCAATCTAGAGGCATCTCTACATGATATAATATAGATAAAATAGCTTCGACTCATGACTCAGCAGCGTGTGTTCTTCCATACCCCAAAAATGTGGGAGGTTGTTGCTTATGGAATTCACAAGTCAACTCTTATATACTCAGGGAAGGTCTAGTAACACCTTGAATATTCTATTAAATACATATAAATACCTCAAGGAACTAGGAATTAGTTCCCTTATCAGGAATAGGAAGAGGTGCCACAGCTGGCACTATTAGAGGAATCACTGGTGAATTAGGCCCTTCCACCTCAGGTGTGTGGTCATCACCTCCTTTAGGGTGTGAGACCAAAGGATGTTGTGGGGGAATGATACTATAATTATAAACTCATGCCTTAGAAGAGATTTTTTGAATTTAAAAGATTGAAATTTGTAAACTATGATAGGTATAAACCCTTTCTATAGAAATGATCACACATTTAAAATTTCTCCAAAAGTATTATTCTAAATGATAAAAGAGGCCAAAAGGATATACGAGCATAAGGTATACCCTACTACCCACTACAAGTGTCGGGTTTGGGACTAAGTCTTTGTTTATTAAGAATATGATAGAAAATTTCACTTTTGAAGTCACATTCATATTATTTTTGTGCTTGTTCTAATAATTAAATTAGGTTAAAATGGTTTAATTATATGTATTAATATTTCTGGTTTATAAGGTCCCATACTCCTTATAAATGAAAATATGGAATCCACTTAACCCACACCATAACATGTACCAGCCCATGCGACCCATGGTCTATGGATCAATGTTCCATAATTGACTAATTAAGGTGTCTTCTTTAACCTATTTAGGAAAATACTATTAGGTTAATGCATGAACTTTAAGTATCAATTATGTCTTCCAATCCCTGTAAGAAGTATTATCAAAATTCCATACACATTCAACACACTACTAATTGTGACAGGAAAATACACGATTAATATATACATGACATGAAACAATGCATGGAATATTAATCCTAGTGTGGCTAATAATGATGCATAATATAATGAAAAGTCCACATTTCATCGGGTCATAATAAATAAATCATCATTTCAATAATATCAATATTAATAACATCTTAAGACATGTGTATTACCCAATGTTGAACTAGTATCAACTATAAATGAAAAAATAAATAATATCAATTTTTCATCCCAGTTAATTTGGATTTATCATGTACATGGGTTAGCTATGTCTAGGCACAAGGTCAATTCCAAATTCTTTTATATCATATTCTCTTTTATAATACCTAAATAGTATACCAAATAAAAACATTCATTGATACTACTTTGTAACTTCCCAACATGGGATCCACTTAACCCATGCCCCAAGACGGTGGGTCACATGGCCTCAAGCCCACCTCCTAGTGTGCCAGAGGCTGCTGACTAGTAGCTATGGTGTAAAAGTGGTATGGTGGGGAGACTATACCCTCATATCAGAGTGGTACAGTGGATAAAATAATAAAAATACAATAGTATAACATTTATATATAGATAGAATAATAAATCTATGGAAGAATAGATAACTAAAAAATTGAATAATAAAATTAAAATACACCAAGGCGGTGTCATATACATGGATGCATGGCATGATGATAGAAACATTGAAGTTGGGAACTGGAAGATACAATAATTCTATACAAAAATTAAAAAAATAAAAAAATAAAAAAAATGATCCCCTAGAATCTTGATCCTACACTTGGACCTCTGCTTTTATGCTCCCTCTAAATTAATGCATATCAACAACCTTTAACAGGTCCCTTTACCTTATTAGTACATGTAGGTAGATAATCTTATTGGGTACCAAAGGCAACCCGAGTAGGGTGTGAGGTAAAAATACCAGTAGTACACCACCAACAATGTCTACTCTCAACCCAAGCAGTTCTCGTAACTAAATCATGTATAGGAATAAGTATTTAATTATGAATCCTGAAAAAAAATAACCGCCTGCTCAGGTTTCCAAAGGACACCTAAAAGCTCTACCTGCTTTGACTCATAGCTATAATGAAGGTCTGATCTGCCACTACATATATATTAATAATATATATATATATATATATTATAGTTATATATTTCATCCACCTATATGAACTAGGTACGTGTGGATGTAAGCAGCCATATATATGGAATACTAGTTACTGGATGGACTGCGGCATAACTCATAAATACAAGAAAATATAGTGATCCTATAAGATAAAGTAATAGGGTATATTCCCTACATCTCATAATGAGTGAGAGATATCATTCTCATCCCTCGAGATGGTGAGTCTGGCATTTGTTAACACTCAAAATAAGAGATGTAGTGCATCAAGCCCAATGTCCAACTAGTGTAAATGGGGTGATTCATTATGGTCAACACCCAATATAAGGGATCATGCAATAATAATTCTCAATAAATCTCTTACCACCATCTCACATCCCTTAACAATGCATAATGAAATTTATAATATTTAACATGAGGTAATACCTCTCATGTGTCATGTTTACCAATCCTGTATATGTAAATAACTCATACTGGTTCTATTAAGAATTAGAAATAGTATGAAACATTAAGCATGGCCTTTCCACCCTTGAAACTTTACATTTATATTATTCACTTCATTAATGGAAAATCATACCAATGTGCATAATCCATTCCATTCAAATTATGAAATTCATTTTAAGAAGGGAATCCATCATGTTTTATCCATTCCACTTAATTAATCCATTCAATTCCACATAACAAGGAAATTCATTATAAGTCTCAATGTGTCATTGAGAAGGTTACATGGTCAACAAGGTAATTTCCTGCATGAGAAATTCCAAATTTATGTTGATCTAAAAACCTTGAGGGTGGCTCGAGTTCTATTAACATTTATAAATTGAGGGAAATTTCCATTTAATGTCTAATCCAAAATCCAAATTGGAAATGTGATCATTTTTATAAATTAACCATTAAGGATATTTCATCTTGGCACACCCAATGAGCATCCTTAAATGAGATTAGAAACCTCTAATCCATTAAAAAGGGATCAACAAGTATGTATCAAGGTTCAAGGATCAATTTAATATGAAGAACTCAATACAAAGGGGGTTCTTGACGAAAATAGGCATGCAACACAACGACATAGCTTCGAGACATCAAAACGCAATGGGAAAATGACGAGACCACCTACCTCAAGGCAATATATGACTACTCACTCGATATCGAAATATGATTTTGTGTAGGTTGGATGAAATATAAGAAATAGTCCAATGCCTTGAAAATAGGGGAAAAGTGCTTTCACTAAAATAGAGGTATGGATTAAAATATAAACTTAAATATGAAGGAAGAGGATTTGAGAGATTGCCTTAAGCAATACAATTCCTTCAATGGATCTTGAATCAGTCACCAGATGCGAGAGTTATTAAGATGCCTAGATTAAAGGATTTAGGAAGATACAAAAGAAAAAATAGGAGGCCATCCACTGGAGGAAGAAATTAAAAGGAGAAAAGGTTTCAAAAGTCAAATGAGGGGAAAAAGTAATTTCACCTCAAAATATAAGGGTTCATGGAAATGGTTCACAGCTTAAAAAACCAAGCACAAACTATGAGGAAGCCACTGCTTAAGGATTTTCTCCACATGGTTAAGGATCACGGTTTCTAAAACTATGTTCACCCCATGTAAAATACCACTATAAAAACCTATAGTTTCTTGAACTTCCATGAGCCTTTGGTCACACAGTTTCAAAAAAACCATGTGGCATGTAGGTTCCCACTATCTGTAACCACACGATTTAGGAAAAATATATAGCCTTATCTTTTCTTCCCATTTCAGGGATCCAGGATCTAAATGAGCCCCAAAGGTACCTGAGACCACCTTGAATTGATTAGGCATCAATATTTGGTCCATTTAAGGAATATAAAACAAAAAAAATGATCTTTCAATTCATGAAAATATGGGTTGTTATAATTGTTGATATTTGAGTTAATACCAACCAATTACGTATATTGATACACTTCTCTAGGAACCCCATGGAATTTAATCTCCTATAATATTGGTTACTACCTATTTTTTATTAGTAACATGGATTGGATAATCTAAAAGGACCCCAATAGGATTTTCTGATGAATGACACAACATTTCAGATCTTATTCCAAGGGGGTGTTTTGGCCTTAGAGGAAATCCCCCCTTAAATCTAGGAGCAATTGTCCAGATTTCATAGAATATGGGAATATTTCATTATTAATGGCAGTCCTTTACTTTCCAGTCCTCATCCCCTATTGACTTAGATATTCTTGTGTTATGATTTACACTTACCATAACCCAACCATCCAAGAGGATTGAAATTCCCTGGATGTTACCCATTTGTGCATTTTATTCATTGTTAAATCAAGATTGTAACATTATATCCTCTTAACCTTCCATTATGTTGAATGTATCTCTTATGAAGACCCAATTTATGTAAGTTATTAATTCATATCAATGATACTTTATAGTCACATGATGTAAAGCTACATGACATATGGTTCATCCTGCAAAGACCTAAAACTATTTAAAGTGGACATGTGATCCATCCTCTCCATAATACTATGTTATAGATGAATGTTGCATCTCCATACTAGTATGCGATATATAAATTACATTTAATTATGTATGAGTGTGATCTACATAGATTACCCTTTAGTCGATTATGATGGCAAGGGTCACTAAGGGAAGAAAGTAATTGTGTACTCTCTCTGTATATTAGCTAGATTCATATAGGGAGTCTTTATTAGACTACACATTGAATGATTATTGTTGTAATAGGATACACAGTGACACTCAGTTTCCCTAATCCTGGGTTGAGACATAATATTCAAAAAAATAATTTCCTCCATCTTTGCACATGAGCTCGATCTGTATAGAGAACCCTATATTATAATAACTACATGTGGAATAATTCCTATTGTCATAGGATACATAGTGACACTTGGGTCTTCTATCCTTGACCCAGCCACAAGTATTTTACTATCATGATATTCTCCAATGCTTGATCAATTTTGAAAGATATAAAATATGTTTTTTAGAAGCCTATAATGATTACCACACCAGTGAAATCCTCTCCCAATATGAGATCCATTCACCTTTTCAGCTTCATCAGCTATTAGGGATCCTATGATTAGGTGATATTGGGTGAAATCTATTTTAGGGGAAACTTTCCACTATCCTCTTCATATGAGTTAGATCTATGTTAGTAGATCATTAAAATCTCTATAACTATGTATGAATTGATTCTTATCCTTATTGAATACATATTGAAACTCAAACCACTCATCACTGAGATTAGCTATGAATTCATTAAAAAAAAATTACCCTCCTACCTAAGTGTATGAACCTTTTATGAAATACCTAATTTCCCAGATGAATCAATGATATAATAGGATTTAATTTTTATTTCCTGCACATGGGATGGATCTTTATAGAGGAATCCTCGTAAATGTTGTTCATGACTTTAAAAATTCTCCTTCATCACATATGAGTTCGATCTATATGGGGTTCCACATGAGAAGTACATGTGGATGGATTCCTATTATAGCAGGATATGCAGTGACACCTGGGATCCTTCAAACCTGGGTGCAACCACAAAATAAAACAAAAACAAAAAGACACTTCACCCTTTCATGTATGATCTTGATATACCTAGATGAATTTTCATAAAAGAGATTATCGTGGCACAATTTCTTCCATTAAAAAGTGAATATGGAAACCTTGGGAATCAAATTTATATAAATTACATATTACCCGAAAATATATTCCACCTTACATGACATTAATCTATTTATGGATGGACGAGTCATACAAAGTCACTTCACCTATGAATGAATCTAATCTATGTGTGGCTTGTTTGTGCATGAGTTAGATTTATTAAAACTTCACTCAAGCATATAATTACCCACCAGTAGGCCTATGAAAGGATAAAAAATTCATCTGACATCCAAATTCCCCTGACCAATGTAGGGTGTCAATGATGATATCTTGAATAATTCCACATCATATTGCACATCCTTACTACATAACATTAAACTGCAAGGATGGCTTCCTAGTCTGAGATGTACTGAGACCCTCACTCATGGACCCGGTGCTCAAAAAATGTTTTAATGTTTTTTATAAAAAATAAACATAAAAATATATAGTCCATTACACATCAAAGATCTTTTCAGATTAGATTTTGGAGGATTAGGAAAAAACTTAAATTTTATCAAAATTTAATAAAAATTATCTATAAAAATTTATTTGGTTTAACTCATGATATCTCTTTAACAAAAACAAACACCTTCGATACTTATAATGAACATGTGAAACATATTTTAAAATATACAATGAGAATAAAATTTCCTAGTAAGGTATTTAAAAACTAGGGTTAAAATAATTTTATAAATACTATAAAAAATTTCATTAAAAACATTCATTTGAATACATTTATCTTTATATAAAATATGAGACATTTTATTTAATAAATATATTTTTATATATATAAAACTATGGTTAAAAAAACTGTAATAAAATACTATTTAAAACTTTTAAAATAAATATTACTTAAAAAATACATTTCATTTTAAAATATAATAACCTTTAAAATATGTGCATGGATGTCTCCTAAATGTTTTAAAACCTTTCTTTAAAAATAATGACTTTTATGGAATAAAATAAAAATTTTAAACCTTGAATTAATCTATGAGTCCACTAAAAGTATCACCATTAGGACAATGTACCCTTGAGGTCATGAGTTCACTCCTAATTCCTCTTCATGAAATTCATTACCCAAGATCCATGTTTTATTTAAAAACTTTTTTAAGGTTTTATTTTCTCATATTTTTCTACTAAACCATCCTTTCGAAAAATAAATAAATTATTATTATAATAAAATAATTTTATATCAATTAAACTTTAAAAAAAACTATTTCTAATAAAACACTATAATGGTTATGAGAAATATGTACTTCACAATAAATACTTACAATAATTAATTTAAAGAAGAAATAAAACATAGGTAAAATTATTTTGATAATATTTATTGAATATTAATGATAATTATAGATTATGGTGATATCTATAAACATGATTAACATTCACATGTTCAAAATGAAATTTCATGCATAAAATTACAGCTATAAAATCCACTTGGAACTTGTCAATAAAATTATTTAAACAGACCTTACTTAGAAATGATATTTGAAAAATAAAACATTTTAACCATAATTATGGTTTTTATAAAAATTAAAATGGAATAAAAAAAATTACATTATGAAAATAAGAATTGAAATTAAATCACCCTTATATAAGGGTTTTAATAAATTTAAACATAAATTTGTTAAAACAAATTTTCACTTGAAAATAAATATTTAAATAAAATAATTATACATAAAAATTAGTATTTGAAACATGGAATGTTGAAAATAATAAATTTATTTTGAATTGATTTTTCAGAAATCCTTATTTTTATGGAAATCTAATTTTATCCCTTACTCTCAGTTTATTCCTACTCACCCCACTAACAAATTACAACTGGGTATCAAAAATATATTCACACAATGAATACCTTCTAATTGGAAGCTCATTATATAGCCATTTGTTTACTATTTGGTTGTGTGTAAAATAATAAAAGGATGTTTCTAGAATACATATACTATATCATGGATTATATATGTGTACATATATATCTTCTAGCTACATAAAACCACTTGATTAGGTATTCGAAATTGATAGAAATCATGAATGTTCATATTAGCTTGCTGAGTACATTTGAGAGTGTAGTTAAATACTGAAATGTAAATTTTTTCCTAAATGTTTGGATATGAAAGATACCAACAAATATTATATATATATATAAATATATAAATATATAAATATATAAATATATATATATATTATTACTTCTTCAGGATAAATTAGTGATAAGATACCATTTTTGGAAAATCTTACAGAACTATTTGTGATCTAAAGGTATTAAATTTGATTATTAATAGAATATTTATATATATATTTTTATATGTATTTTTAATTAGTTTCATCAAGCTTCTTCTTGAATCCTTGTTGGATAAGATCACACTGCTGATATTATTTATAATAAAAAACTGATTTCAGTTTGATAAGATCATACCATAATGACATCATGATTAAAGAAATATATTTTATGTTGTGGATCGATGGACTAAAATGAAATAAAAAATGGATAGAATATGCCGAAGTGAATAATACAACCTCTTCTTTTAGTTCTAAGTTTTATAGGCTTATCATTGGAAGATGATGGAAGTGGAGGTTTTAGGGTGGCATCGAGTTGAGTTATAAGATCATTGAGGTAGAAGGTAGCAATTTCAGGGGATAAGGAGATGTAAGCACTAGGGATTACTAGGTCAAGATTGAGATATGATATGTACCATGAGATATTGGATGGCTTATTAATGATTGATTTGATGGTTGTGTTATAAACGAAAGATTTTAAAATGGAGAAATAATGTCCCATGACTCTTGACCCACATTGATATTTGACTCATTTCAGCACATCCATTTATATAAACTACTTTCATAGATAGCACATGCCAATATAGTGGTGGATTGGAATCTGCATACACTGACACACTATCCCACATGGGTCACACCATATGGTTTATTGGGCACCCTACAGATGCAATGCGCCCACCGGTCTATGTAGGTTGGCACTCTCACCTCCCCTACTACTGATCGGCTATCCAAGGTTGACATCTACCACTTGGTTGACCACTAAGGGTCTAAAATGTGTGGTCGAGGAGCCCCTTGGTTGGCCTATTGGCTGGAAATTTTATTTATAAGTAAATTTAAAGTGATTCGTCGAATTAAAATAAAAAATATATTTTTTATCATCTTGTTATTCTTACATGTAATTCATTAAATAAATTATTTTTCATCAAAATTCTAATAAAATTATTAAGGTAATACTTTTTTTAATACATGATATAAAATAATAATATTAATTATAAAAACTAAATATTAATAATACTATAATTAATATGAAAAAAATGAAAATATTACAAATTTAATTACTGATTACAAATATTTTAGATTAAAAATAACACATGATTAAAAAGTAATAATATTATAATCATAATATATTAAAAAATATAAATTTTCATATTAAAATAAACGTAATTTTAAATAATTAATAAGCACATTTATTTCTTTATTAAGTTGAATTTTAATTTATGAATTAAGTTTTAAAGGACTTATTCTATAAAAATTAACACAATAAATCACATCTATGAAAAATATTGAGTTTTTTTTTAAATTATGACATTTATTTGAAAGATATAAATATATTAAATATTTAATATATATTCATTAAAATAGAATTTATATTTTTCAAAAAAATATTATCCCATGAAGAATAACACAATAATAACATTATCTAACTTGAATATTTAAACTTAATTTATAACTGTAATTTAAATTTAATATAGAAAATAATTTAATTTTTATACTAAATCATACATCATTATGTTTTAATTATTAAACTAACTACTTAATAAAAATTTAATTAAAAAATTTATTTCATGAATTATTTGGATGTTACAAGGTTACATGATGTTAAACTATACAATAATTATGTCCTTGTGATATGACATTAAACTGCATTGCAATTACATTTCCACTACATGACATTAAACCATGAAAACCATCTTCCATCATCACCTCTTATCAAAAGACTATAATATCTTGACTCTGGTCAACAAAGTTCAATGTTCTTCGATAATATTTTTGAGCACCTCAATCCATAAATCACACTTCATGTCTTGAACATAACGAGTGGCCAAAAACCTTCCATTAACTCTAAAAAGGTGACAAGATCCCAATATTTGGCCTCATACAAGTAGGTTCTGCATAAGGAAATTAAACACATCAGCCATAGGTATTTTAGCCTTTCATTTAGGGACTTATGATCGTTTTGAGCCCTAACATTATCATAGTTGAATGTTTCACTATAGGGTTATTCTCGATAATCCTCTACATGATTGTCTTATACCATCACTCTGGATCTGAGGACCCTGTGCCATAATTTACCTCACCTTAAACCCCTACTCAAAAGTGTTTTGGAGTTCTTTTGACCTTGTAATTCATAATTAATATATTGTGTAACACTCCCCTCATAATATGTCTGCATGAATCATGACCTTAAACTATGTGCACTATGGTCAAAGATACACGATCTAAAACTTTATCCTATGATGGCCTAAATCATAAGACCCTAAAACTCTAGTGAAAGAGACATAAAACGTTTTTGAGAGAATACCTGTAAAGGGCGGTTTGAGAAAAATTTAAGTTTCCACTCACTGAACTCTTCATCTCTAGAGTTTAGGAAAATGTTAGAGTGTAAATAAAAAAGACGGACAAAGCTCATAAGACTTATTTTATAGACATATGAAAAGATGATTCATGCTCACTACACCCCTTTTTCCAAGAAAAAGTTAGAGAAATTATTTGTCATGTCCCATCACCATGATAACATGTTCAGTATATGGTGATTAAACTTATAAGGTTCTTCAAACCCATCATGAATATTATTTTTCCACAAATAATTTTCATAACTTTGAAGACTATGTTGATACCCACCAGTTCCTTGAGTTGTCTTACTTCTCTTGTAACCTCATATCCTTAATTTATTCATCCTAGTTCTTCCCTATATTATATTGGTAATAAGGACTGACTACTCTGATGGGACCCCGATAGGATTCATCGGTGATAATGCAATACCTTGAGATTACACATAGTATATGTTTTGGTCTTTTAGAAAAGGACCCCATTAAATCCATGAGTTATTTCATTGGCTGTATGAGACACTAGTTTTGACCTGTAACCACTAGTCTCCATTCCTCATTAGCTTGGAAATTCCCATACTATGATTTACCAATCTCGTGACCAAACTATTCAAGTGGATTCAATATCCTTGATGTCACATCACCATGTATTGCACTGATTATCTGGGAAAAAATGTGGTAATTCATTCATAACTCTTTTAGTGGCCCTCATCACATGACCCAAAACCATGTGATGTTGGGACCAACCTTCACATCCATAAAATAGAACTACCCACATGGTTCTATAACCCTATTAGATAGTCTTTTATTTATACCATATTTAATTATCCAAATGTTTGAATCTTCAAAAACATTCATAAAACATAGAAAGAATAAAGGACCCCTATAATTAACAATGAATGTAGAACCATACAGTCTCATGAATAAGGTCCCTTTATCCATCCACTGGAGGCATCACATATTTGTAGGAAGAGACATATGATCCCCATAATCGTTGACAACATCATAATGGAACTCAACACTTCATATTGTTTTGAAATCACCCCCAATGTGTCTTCCTTATCTCATAATCTCTAATTAAAACTCCTTGAGTCCTGATTTAAAAATCACATATTCTAAATATCCAAGCAGTTTCAACATCCCTTCCATTATTCCATAATCTACCATGAACCTTTGAAATAAGGTTACAGGGTGTTATAACCCCTGATGAATATTAATCCATATTAATTTATGCAAGAATGAAATGTGTCAGAACCCTTCATGAATATTTATTCTTAAGAATCTAAATTATGATGTAGGGTTTTAGAAAAAATCATGAATATACATCCTCTAAGTCTTCAGCTTATTGATAAATAGAAGTTCAGAGTGAGAAGACTACAAACTAGAACTATAAAAAGCCTGAATTAGAAGTCCCTAAAATAAAAAAAGGTCTAATTTAGAAGACCCTAAACTAAAAATAATAATGTTTGAGTTATAATACCCTATGTTACAACAACATAGGGTTAGAGCTAGAAGACCCTAAACTACAGTAATGAGAAATTATAAGCTAGAAGATCCTAAAGTAATGCAATGAAAGGGTCTAAGTTGTTGGACCTAAAATTATAGCACCCCATCAGTCTATCTTATGAGACTTTAAAAAGTAAATTGAATGATACCCAATGCTCACCCGGTTGAAAACCTGCAAAGTGAACCATGGTCAATAGTAGAGTCTCTTCTCACTAGACACTCATTTTGTGTGATCTAAGAAACATTGATCACTTAAGAAGTAGAAAAGAAAAAAACCTATTAGGATGAAAACACATAAAGGAATAAATAATAAAACACTAATTTCATGCTTTTTAATCCTTTATCTCAATATATTAGGAAAAATATTGGGCTAAAACAGAAGTATGAGATACAAATCCTGTAGGATCTATTATAACACTCCAAGATGTTATAATATAGACATCATATTTGATAACATGTATGAAACACAACACCAATAGTATAAGATAATATAAAACCCTTATAATTTATGATATATTTATATTTAAATAAATTTAGTCTCTTTGATACCTTGAAATTTTCACAACAACTACTTCGAATGAAACACTATACTATATTAAAATATTATTATTTAAACATCAAAATTATAACCTTGCTATTAAATTGAAGGGTATTAATAGTGATAACTAAATTATTAAAATTATATGGTTTACATAGGTATTATAAAAATAAAATAGTTTTTTATTTATTGGAGATAAAATTGGAACCATTTTAAATAAAAATAAATATTTTCTTAAAAAACTGTATTTTTCTAAAAGGCGGTTTAGTCACATTTTGGGCACATAATTTATAATCAATTTTGGACAATTTTAGAAACTTTATTCAAAAAAATAAATTTATTTTTGAAATAATAAATATGAAATTATTATAGGGTGAATTTTTGGGATTTTTCTGAAAATTTTCATTTTTTGATTAATAGTTAAAAATCTTGAATTTTAATTGAGAACTACCTTTTCGTTTAAATTATTGTGAAAAATAAATTATATTTTAAATTGGTATTTGAAGAAAAATTAGTTTAATTATAAATCTATTAAACAAATTTAGGTCATTTGAATCATTTTAATAATGATTTTTTTTAAAAAATCTTTGTAAAGTTTTGAGCATAGTATCATTAAAAATGCATTTTCTCATCACATCTATGAGATTAATTTTAAAATAAAATTTCCCCCTTATATTATTAGAATTTAAAATAATGTATTATATTTTTAAATAATAATAATTTATATCATATAATAACAAAAACATAATTTTTTACCATAATTAATATTAATAATAATAAAATTTACATACTGCGGTTAGGGTAAAAATGGGGTTGCCATGGGTTAAACAAAAAAGATAAGGTTTTAAATAAGCTAAAAATTGTATAAAATATTTTTTACGGACATATTTTTACCTTATAATGTCTAATTATTTCTAGCACTCCATTTTGGACCCTTTTAGAATATGGAAAACATGGGTACACCTTTTTTATTTTCAAACATTACAAGTGTGTCGCTCACCACACCTATGAAAGGCCACCCCCTCAACTCTATTCTTCACATGTTCAAACCATATTGGTTTGGAAAATACCTATCAAAATCACATCTCGTATTAACTCCTCCCATACTAAAATACTAGTTTTGTGTTTAAATCTTACCAGGGATGGATTTTGGTGCAAACTTAAGGAGGATACTCAAAGAAGAGGTAACATTTTTTAATGAGTTTTTATATTTAATTTCTTCCTCCATCTACTTAAATTATTATTAAACCATGATGATATAATAACCTCAGTATATTCCATATACTTATATGTTTTTATGTTAATTTAATGTCCTAAAAACTTCTCCATCTTCATCAAATGGGTTATGAAATCATCATTCATGTTTACGGTGAACAACCACCTCACAAACCGATGTTTTTCGTTTTTCCATTACCACATCTCAAGGATTGTTATGATGATAAATATGAAGTATATATATTATATTTATAACATAATTATACCTCAATATTCATTATATCATATATACCTTTTTACTTTCCATTCTGTAGGGGATACAATAATGTCGCTCATGTGTATAGTGGACTACCACATGGTGAAGCAATGTGAGTTGTCTTTCACAAAGCCTTTATATAGAAGGTGATAAGGTTATATTTAATGAATATATGTGATAACATGACATAATTATGATATTAATGGAATATTTATCATTTAAAAAATATAATACATTATTTTTTTTCATACCTTTTCACTCACTGAAAATATAATAACATCATTTGTTTATATGTCGACTACTACCTTCATGAAGTGATGTGAATCTCTTTCCATCCCCACAAAAAATAGATGATATATAAAAGTATAATTAAATAAATAATATGTTATTAATGATATTATTATTATTACGTAAGGATAAAATATAACTTACCACCTTTCCATAATGATCGTTGAAAATGGAATCGTCACTCATGTGTACGTACAACCTACTGTCTTCATGATTGTAACACATTTCATTTATCCTAACCATATTTATTGATTGATTTTAAAATTATAATTGATGTTTAAATATGATAATAATGTAATAATTATTATTCTGGATATATTTAAATAATTATCTCTTTGACCATATTCATCCTACCAAATCATTTTTAACACGTAATCCAAATATCATCGAAACAAATGACATAAAATTAATTGACTTTGTAATCATATATAACATGGTAATAAGTTAAATAAAATGAATAAAAAATATCAAAAAGGTTATTATGAATGTAAATAATTTGTGTAAACTTGTTATTAAGGAAGATAAATAATGTATGTTACGATACAGACTAAAGGTAAGGGTTTATTATAACACTTTTGTTATGAACAAGTTTTGTTTTGGTAGTATTTGTTGTTAATATATCTGTATGTTGAGAAGATTATCAATGGAAATCAAGATTGAATAATTTTTTTAATTGGATCTAGTTGAGAATCAGATCCAAAACATCTGGATGAGTCAATATGATCCATCAAATTGGGATACTGATAAAAAGTTAAAATCTGGTGGAAATCAGATTCACCATCATAATCAAAAATAAGTTTATTGGTGATCATTTTTTCCTTACAAAGTTGAAAAGGAAATCACATCACTTTGAAAAGATGGTGATCAGACTGAAAAATAATATTTAGGAATTCATCGTATTTAATAATTCATTATATTCACCAATTCATCATATTTATTAATTCATCCTATTCTAAAATTATGTATCACATTAATTAATAAGGTCCATCATATTTAGAAGTTATTTTCTGTAAAATATTGATCATCAAGTCCACCTTGGGTTAGATTAAGAAAAATATGATAGTAATGAGTTTTGGAGTCTGAATGGATCTATTGTAAATGCGATGATGCTTTTTTGATCTTGGAGTTCTCATAAACCATAAGCAATATGTAAAACATGTGATGCAAGGTTAATGAAAGAAATGGGGGAAAAAGATTTTTTTAATCAAATCCAGTCTGATCTTAGTCTTACCAATCATATTTGGGATTAGTAAGAAAGATGTCGATGAAATATAGGTAAGTTACAATAATTTCCTTGGTAAGTGAGATGATTTTGAATATGATCATAAATGTTTCAAAGTCATGAAAGAATGCATGATTACAAGTTCAAGTCTGTAGATTAAGGATGTTTTTAAAGTTGATGATTTTTCGTCTCAGCGTATTGCTCTGAGAACATATTATTCATAATTGTTTGAAGGCTGGGAAGTTTTGTTGGAAATATGAAAATATAATGATATTGGTATTTAGTCATACCAATAAGAGAAAAGATTTAAATCTTCAATAAAATAAGTTGATGAGTTTCATATTTAGAAAATTGAAAAAGTTTAGAGTTTAAAGATCATTAGTATCATATTCAAAAGAGAACAAAGAACTGTGATTTGTTTCTATATTCCATCATAATTTGGGTCAAGATCCATTGTATATGAGTTGATAATGATTCATCTTTCTAAAGGAAATAAGAATTAGAATTGGTTGAATTTATTTTTTTATCATTCAAGCGGATCAAGGGAAGAAATGGAGAAGAATCTATTATTCTACATTTATCTTAGTTGTAATGAGACAAATCATAATCAGAATTTGAATCACACTTTAGGGATCTTGAAGGTGGTGCAAAAGTTCTAGAAAGTGGGAGCATGAAGTCCTAAGAATATGTTTTTTCTTCATTTGGTGTAGACAAACGTAATGAAACAATTGTATTGAGCAATTGGAATGGAGAAATGGAATCAGACTGAGGTTTGATAAGAAAATTAAATTTCTATGAATCCTAATACAATAAATTTATACAAAGAATCATAATTAAGGAATCGTATTAAAGAAATTGGAATCATATTTATATCTATAAAGAAATTATAAAGAATAGTTGAAGCTTGTAGAAGATTTAAGAAGAATCATGAAGAAATGAGAAGAGTTTAAAAATATAGATAAAGTAAAAATGTATCCCAAATTATAGGAAACATGAAAATTTGAAAAATTTGGTTGATTGGGAAACAATTTTAGAATCCCACCAAAATGATTCTTTGGTCACCTATAAAAGGAGAAAAGTACATTGTACTTTCCAAACTGTAGTACTATTCATAACTGAGGAGAGAGAATCTCCAAATCTCTAGGGAAAAGAAGTTTCTAAGTTGAGATCTGTTGAATAATTTTTTCCATATAGAAGTGAAATAAGAAGAGATAATATTTCAACTTATTCACCTAATCATCATATTCATCAGATCATTTTATTTAGTTGATTATCATATCAGGATAGATAATTTGATCAGAGAAATCGTATTGAAATTTCTGGACGGATGAACAAGATATTAATATTTGTTTCATTGGTATTTTGGAAAATAAATATTACTGTATTGAGAAAATCAGGCTGGGATTTCCAGACTCAGATAAAAGTGGTTTAGAATCATCTCAATCGTATTCTGATAGATAAATATTATCATATTGAGCAATCGAACTTGGGAATCTGACTGTGAAATTGGACTGAGTTTTATTACGAAGTCCATGAAGTTATTACTAGCTTCTATGTAAGAAAGTGAATAATTTTTTTGAAATTTTGTATTTGTCAAAGTTGATAAAGAAACACAGTATAATGTTTTGTTATAAAAACCTTCTATTACATCATTTTTATAGAAGATGAACACACACTATTCGATTGTTTAAATAGTGATACATGATTGTAAGGGAATATACTACTCATTTTATTCCATGCAAAATGATTTTTTAGAGTGTATTGTGTATTGGATCATTTCTAAACAATACTAAGGATGAAACTATTATTTTTGAATTGTGAACCTTGTAAATACATGTATTCCTATAGATGTGTGTTTGATTTTATTTAAGGATGGAAATAAATATTTAACAGGAGGTGGTTGTTTTTATTAAGAAAGAAACATAAAAAAATGTATCACTAATTCACCCCCTCCCCCTCTTAGTGATACAACTACCCTGAAAGGACACTTACAACTGGTATCATAGGTGAAGGTTCCGTTCGTTTATTCTCGGCTGAAGTTTTGAAGAAGAATTTTTTTATGGATAATCTAAGTTGTGTGAATATTAAGGGGATTCCTCACTTAAATTAAAGGAATTATCATATATGGAAAGGAATAATACTTTTATATATTTTTTCTCTTGGTTATGATGTTTCAAAAGATGTTACAGATGATTTCACTACTCATATTGAGAATTGTCATCTCATAAATTCAGATAAACAAAAACCTGTGAACGATTGAAGAGATAAGAATGATGACTCTGATCAATTTATGAAAGTGAGGTTCTAATAGTAAAAGTAGTTTCCACTTATAAATCTATATAAGATAATATGAACAACATCTTTGAAGGAAATAATATAGTGTAAGAGGAAAAGTTACAAATCTAGATATTGAAGTATGAATATATGAAGATAAGTGAGTATGAATCCATTGGTGAAATATTTACTAGGTAGAATGAAATTTTTAGAACTATCATAGTTCTTGGGGAAAAGTTAGAAAATTTTACTATTGTTGAAATGATCCTGATAATTCTTCTAGGTAAGTTTTATGTCAATGTTTCTTCATTAGAAGATAAAGATCTGGATACATTATCTGTGAATTATTTACATAGTAATCTCATCACATATGAGATATTAAGGGAAAAATTTATGAATAGAAAAATGATAATAGAGAAATGGATTTTAAATCCACCAAGAAAGAGAATGTTAAGAAGGTTCTTGAGGAAGATGATGTTTTTGACTCGGACTCTAAAAATGAGGTATGAAAAAATCTTGATGATATTTTATCCTTATTTTCTAAAAATGCGAAAATATGTACAGAAAGGTATAAAGGGAAACTTTCCTTAAAATTTTTTGGTTTTGGAGCCATTGGTAATTTCATTTACAATTTTCCTTAAAGAGGTGATGAAGAAGAAAGTTATGAATAAGAAAGTGATGAATAAGAAAGTGAAGAAGAAGAAAGAAGGCCAAGAAGTTCTTGGAAGAAAAAGGGTGATGAAGAAAAATCCTATTACAAGAGGGAAGATACAAATTTATCCAAATAAAAAAGGAGATGATTTTTGTCTAAGGATGATGGTAGTGATGAGGTTAAAAACGGTTTTGAATAGAACACATTTATTTCAATAGTTAAGGGGGGATGTTTTTTAGTAGTGAAATTAGTTGTTATGAAAGGGAATAAAGTAAATATGAATTTAAAAAATATATTGAGAATGATGGGGAGAATACTTTCATATAAATATTTAGTAATGAGGAATTAAGAAGTATTAGTTCTGAAGAAGAATAAGAAAATAAATTAGAATATCATCTTAGAGAAGAATTGAAAGAATGTATGGAGAATATTGGGAGACTTAAAAAGGATATCCCGGAGTAGAAAAGTGAAAAATCTTAAATAAAAAATAAATAATGATTTCCTGATTATTAATTTAATCCATTGAAAGAAATTGAGGATTTAAACCAATCATTTGTGGAATAAAATAACCATAATGACCTACTATCAGTGAATCTAAAGTAAAAAAAGAATAACAGTTGGAACTCATCCAAAAGAAGATTATAAAGATGAATAGAGAAATACAAGTTTAGAAAACACTATATATGAATTTGGTGAAAGTTATTATAAGGAGAAACCTAATAAGGATTAGAAAAATTTATTCTTAAAGTTTGAGAAGAAAGATATAGTTTTTTTCTGAAAGGAATAATACTGGTAAAGTTATGTATGTGTCCAAGATTATAAAAGTATATAATTTAGATGTTTCTAAAGACCCTGAATCTATAAATATTTCTAAAAATTCTAAATACATAAAGGTTTATATTACTTTTAGTTATGATAAGGCTGAAAAGAAAACCAATATGAACAATAAGGTTTTGACTGAAAATAGAAAAGTTATTTATCAAGAAAGTCATATAAAGAAGGGTGCTGAGAAACATATTCACAACTCCTGTCACTATGGAATTTATATAAGAAACTAATATTTCTATGGATAATGCTGGAATTGTGGTAGATGTGGGATTACAGGTAACATATTTTGGTTTAACCAATAATATTACAAGTATTCCACAAATTACAACATGAAAATTCTGAGGGGGAGTCAATCCCCTCAAGGAAGAAGTATAAGATAATTGTTTTAAAGAAACCTAAGAAGGTTGTAGTAAATGTTGAAAATAGGTTCCAACACCTGGAAACTATTTTTTAAAGATGTGATCAACCTAGAAATCTTTTCTAATGGATTTCCTATTTTTTATAGGCACATCAAAAGTTTGTAAAAATATCTCAATAGACGGATGTTTTGGTAGTTAAGAAAAATAGATCTATTAAGTTCAAAAAGAAATAGTGCATAGTTATCTATCCAGAACATGTTTACTTAGATATGAAGTTAGAGGAAGCACAAAAATTGGAAAAAGAAGAGGGGAAGAAAAAGACTTCTAAATATATAATAAAGGTTGAAAAAAATGTATCACCAAATTATGGATATGAGCAATAAGGGAATGATATCAAAAGTTATTCAATTATGTTTCCAAAAAATACAAGTATAGACAAAATGTTACAAACTGATTGTAACAAATATGTAACTAAAGATGAAGAAAATTCAACATGATAATCATAAAATTCAATAGATAATAAGAAAGTTGTTACAAAACCTGATAAGGATAGACAAAATAAATAAAGTACACCCAATGAAAAAACCATGAAAAAAAGAAAACATCTTGACTAATATAGGACTCTCAATCCGATTGTTGTTACAAATAAATAATAAAGGTTCCTCCTTATTCCCAAAATATTATTTAACCCTTGTAATAAATTTTATAGAATTGAAAGAGTTTAAATAAGGAAGTTGGTGATGAGTCTCTTACTATTCTTTCAAAAGAAAGTAACGAGGTTATAAAAAATATGAGTTTTTGAAAAGTCGTGTTTTTATACACTTTATATTTTTGATATGTTTTTTGATATGGGTGTAGGTTACTTTTGTCTTAAAAAATTTATTTCATGTATTTCCCAAATCATTAGAATGTTTAAAGAAACATGAAAAGGGTATTACACGAAATTTTTACAATGGATAACATTTAAAACAATTTTTATTCACTTTATTTTCCCTACACCATGTACTCCCACATAGACATATAGTTGTTTAGTTAAAAGGTTCATTGTTAATAAACTCATGTGATACCTATGATGAAGAAAAGATCCAACTTTGGGAAATGAGGTCATCCGTTAGTAAGTTAGAAACTTTTCATGATGTCCCCTTTTAATTTGATTGTTAATAAGGGGGAGAGATAAGAGAAATGGGGATATAAATGAAATAGGGGGTGCAAGAAAAGAATGGAGAGAAGAAAACGTGATATAAGAAAACAATACCACTTATTATTTTGAAGTGGTTAAAGTTAAAAGTGATTATTAAAAATAAACACAAAGGGGGAGACTGTTAGGACCAAGTGGTGCTTTGGTTGTATTTTTTTGTCAATAGATCAGTATGTTGAGAAGAAGATGGATAAAAATCTAGATTGAAAAAAGTTTTCAAACTAATATAGATAATAATCAGATCCAGAATATTTAGACAAGTTAATATGATCTATTAGATTAGGATATTGATAAAAAGTTAGAAGCTGGTAGAAATTATATCCACCATCATAATCAGGAAGAAGTTTGTCAGTGATTAGTTTTTCTTCCAAAGTAGAAAAAGAAATAACATCACATTATAAATATGGTGATCAGACTCAAAAATCATATTTGAAAGTTTATCATATTCATGAATTCATCATATTCACCAATTCAACGTATTCATGAAATCTGACTCACCATACTTAAGAGACTCCATTGTATTTAGAATTTGTTTTCTAAAATAAAAGGATCATTGGATCCACCTTCGGTTTGATCAAGGAAAATATGATCGAAACGAGTTTTTTAGTCTTCATGGATCCATTATAAATGTGATAATTATTTTTATGATCTTGGAGTTCTCATAAATCATAAGTAAGTTATAAAACTTGTGATTCAATCTTGATAAAAGAAGGTGTAGAAAAAGATTATTCCAATCATATTTAGTTTAATTGTAATCATGCCAATCGTATTTAGGATGAGTAGGAAAGAAATATAGTGACGAAAGATAGGGAAGTTGCAATAAATTCCTTGGTATGTTATATAATGATGAATCTAATCTGAAAATTTTCAACATCATGAAAGAAGTCATGATTACAATTTTTAGTTTGTAGAAGAAGGAATTTTGTGAATTTGACGACTTTCATTCCGAGCATATTGGTGTGAGAACATCATATTTAGAATTGTTTTAAGGCTAGGAAGGTTTGTTGGAAATATGAAAATATGAAGATTATATATTTCATTGATACCAATAATTCAAAATATTTAAATCTTTGAATAAAAAAGTTAATGGGTCTTTTATTTAGAAAAGAGAGTAAATTTTAATGATGAAAGATTATTGGTGTCGTATTCAAAATAGAAATAAGAACTCTAATTTGTTGTCAATTAACATCATCAATTGGGTCAAGATCAATCGTATCAGAGTTGATATTGATTCATATTTATAAATAAAAATAATAATTAGAAGTGTTTGAATAAATTTTTTATCATTTAAGTGGGTCAAGATAAGTGATGAATAATAATCTATTGTTTGACATTTGTATTCATTGTAATGAGACAAATCGTAATCAGAATTGGAATTGGACATTAGATAGACTAAAGAAGATACAAAATTGATGGAAAAGGGGAGATTAAATATGGAATAAGATGTTTTTCTTCATTTTATACTGATAAATTTAATAAAAAAATTGTATCGGGCAATAATAATGGATAAATGGAAACAAATTGAGGTTTTATAGGAAAATTAATGATTTATATTGCCTTATATAAGAAATTCATATGAAAAATCATAATTAAATAATCATATTGAGGAAATTATAAATAAAATAAGGTTTATGTAGAAATTATAAATAAGAACATAATTTATTATAATATTCAAAAATCATCTAAAATAAATGGGGAGAGTTGAGAAACATTCAAAAAGTAAAAATGTATCCGAAATTCAAGGAAACATAAAAATTCAGAAAATTTTGTCAAGAAAAAAACAATTTTAGAATCCTGTCCAAATCATTTTTTAGTCACCTATAAAAGGGAAAAGTATATTGTACTTTCCTAAATGAATTATTATTTATAGATAAAGATATTGAAGCTCTAAAATTTTAGGGAAATGGCATTTCTGAGTTGAGCTTTTTTAGATTATTTTTGTCAAATTTAAGTGAAATTAGAAGATACAAGATTGCAATGTATTCAGATGATCATCATATTCATCTAATCATTGTATTTATCTAATTATCATATCAGGATGGATAATCGGATTGGTGAAATTGTATTGATATTTACAGATTGAGGAAGAAAAAGTTCAGATTTGTTTCAGTGGTATTCTGGAAAAGAAATATTAATATATTGAGAAAATCAGACATGGATTTCTAGACTCAGATAGAAGTGGTTTAGAATTTTCTCAACTGAATTTTGACATAGTAATATTATCGTATTGAGAAATTGGACTTGGGAATAAGACAAGGAAATATGAATGATTTTTTTACACACAAAAGGATTTTTTCCAATGTATTGTGTGGTATTAGATCATTGCAATACCATACTTAGGACATAACTATTCTTTCTAAAAAGGGAACCTTGTAAATACTTGTTTTCATTTGGATGTGTGTTTGATTTTTTTTTTGCATGGAAAGAAATACTTAACAGGAGGTGAATATTTTTTCTTAATGATGAAACTTAAAAGAAAAATGTATCACAAATTCACCCCCTCCCCCTTTCATTGATACAACTATCCGATAAAGGTTCTTATGAATTTTACTTCTGTGAGAGGTATTCCATATTCAACACTTATTTTTATTTTTTGTTGTATATAATTTTCTTTTTATATGTTATATCAGGAATTAATTTATCTTAATGGTATTTAATGTTTCATTTAATGTTATTTATTTAATGGGTCTTATGATATAAGAGTTACTAAAGTGTAAGAGTTTATTTCACAATCTCATCATTATTCATGATTGTTTTTTAAGTATCCCTTTTGGGAATTATTTGATATTTCAATATTTAAAAATATATATTCTTATCCTATGGATATTCATGAAATCTCATGTAATATTATCATTTTACCACTCTTTGGTACTTAAAACAATTAATAAAATGTTTTTATGAAAATATGTCTTTATTTCACTCTTTGGTCAGAAATCTTTTCTCATTAAAACTAATGTTTTATAAATATTCATTCAAAAATGTTTTTAACATTTTAAAAATGATTTATTAAATAAATTTTTACCTATTTTTTACTTCTTACAAAAAATTTAAAGGAATATTCATGTCATTTTCAAAACAATTCCCGTTTGGATTTTAACAAAAATGTTAAAGGAGACATTATTTTAACATGTATGGTATAAATGGAATTTTCTAATATCATGACCAATCATTGTTTTAAAGACTATTTGTCCTATTTTTAATGGTTATTTTCAAAATAAAATGGTATTTAACATATTTATTGAACTTCTAGTTTAATAAAATCAAATTGAAAAGGATATTTTCCTAAAAAATGTTTTTAAAAATTATTATGGTTTTTCTACTCATGAACAACATCAAAATTTTATTGAAATTAACAAAAATTGGGGATATGTTGTTTTTATATAATCTTCACTATTTCCTTGGATGTTTTATAATTAGTTTGACTTAGGATATGTAATTTTATTACCATTCTCCATATTACTCTGTATGGTTTATGATTATGTTTATTTATTGGGGAAATTATTATAATTTTGTATGAATGTTTTTCAATATGAATTTTATGTTTATTTTGTTTCAACTATTTCATATGAGGAATTAATTTGACTTTTTTATGTGATGGGAAGGTCCCTATATATCACCTTAATGCTTTAATAGGTCTCATGAGACAAAATAGACTTGGTTTTGGATAAGGTCTTACCCATTTATATAGATGTCTTGTCATAAGGCCTCAACGGTATTAGATGTCTTGGAACAAGGCCTCAATGGTATTTTTTAGAAGTCTAGAATTATGTCATCCATCATTATGAAGTTAGTTATTAATATTCGACTTGATTATTCGATTAGTCAAAATATCCATGGTTCAGTTTCATGCCCATGTGATTATTTATATAACATTATTTGATCTTCATTTATTCCAACAATATTATGATCAAGTTATTGATTAAATTGAATGTGTTTTATTTATTTGCCTTGAAATATTAATTATGCATTATTAATTCATATATTTCGTTATACTCTTACCCATACTAAGAAACCGAGCCCAACCCTTTTTTATGTTTTATTTTCCCCAAGATACGAGGAAATATTTTGTGATTGATATGAAGGTATAAATTAAGGGTAATAATAAAATTATGAATTAAAATTATCTTTATATTTTATTTTTTAAAATATAATATGAATCTAAGGTATGTATCTAGTTTACCGTGACTACTAAACTATTAAATCCTTCAAGAGTCAATTCCTTGTATTTAATTCCAATGTAATAAAGTAGACATAGGATCCAGACTACTGGATTTCAGGCACTATAGTTGGTATCATCAGAATTTTATTAGAAACCATGGGAACTATATTTACCAAAAACATAGATTAGGGGTCATAAAAATATGATAGAATGTGATCCTAACTATAAAATAACATCATACAAATTAGGTAAGTAAGTGATTATGTGATTTTCCAAGTAAATAAATCCCTATTAAAATACTATGAGGGGATTTGGTTATGGAACAGATGTACCTATGGGTAATTACTCTGAAAAAGGGTTCAATGGACTTGACCCGATCAACACTTGGTGCATGAAAAAGGGCCTTACGATGCACCCGATTTGACACACCCAGGAGATATGCCAACATAATTCATATTTTTATTACAAAAAATTATTAAGTATTTGAAAATAAATATATCCCC
The DNA here is from genome assembly GCA_963277665.1 of Viscum album. Taxonomy (NCBI): domain Eukaryota; kingdom Viridiplantae; phylum Streptophyta; class Magnoliopsida; order Santalales; family Viscaceae; genus Viscum; species Viscum album. Next base: position 710,109,201 of record OY728142.1, read on the forward strand.
AAAGAAACCATGATTATGATTATGAGATTAGCTATGCATAAATATTTTTAATTTATGTTTAGTATTTAAGTAGTTATAAGATTATACATTATGTTTCATAATGATATGATCTAATCAAGTGTATTCCATCATTTATAAAAGGCTCCTAGAAGAAGGATAAGTAATTTCATCAATGTATATAATCCAATGAGTAATAATAATCATTAATTTTATAGGATTAATCCAATATTTTAAATAGAACTATTATCTTAAACATTATTATTATACAAGGACATTGTATCATGTTCTAACAAGATAGATAAATAATTATATAAGTACTATGGATTCGAAGGGAAGAAAAATAAGAATATTATGGGATAAAAAATATAAAGAAATTCAATATCATAAATAAGTATTTTCCCACATATGATAATTGTGGAAAGAATTACCATGGTACTTGCTTAAAGGGAATGAGAGTTTACTAAAAGTTTAGAGATAAATTTCACTATATTTTTTATTTCAAGGGAAAGAAAAAGGTTTCAAATGTTTAATGATTCAACTATAAAGAGATGGGGAACTACAAAAATGAATTCCCCAAGCGTCAAAAGAATATATCTCATAGGTAGCTAATTGATCATTGCCAATATTTTGATAATACCATAAATGAAGTGGAATGATTAATGTTCTTGTGTTTGGATTCAAGAATTATTTATTTTGAGTATTTTATCAATGATATCCTGGTTAAATGAATTATAAAATGTATAAGGATTTTATTGTATTACCTTTTATTAAGGATTTGAAAGAGTATGTTGAACGGTATCAATGTACAAGAAAAAAGATTCCGGGGAAGGTTCAAATTCTTTTAAAAAACATGATTGACTGAAAGATAACCCCTAATATGATCACCATGATAGGATAAATAGATGACTGATATAGATAATGTAAACTTGATATTACTGACTACCATGGAACTGATTAATGATTTTGTCACAAAGTGGTTTATAATCTCATTGATGTAGTTAATAACATTTTTGGATTTAATGAATATATCCAACAATCTATGTTTTATTTAATTAATATTGAAGAATTCATGTTTCTAATGAGGTTTTATATTGATTCAGATTATTACCATGTTTCAAGAGAATAGATGATCAAGGTATTCACATGTTTGGTATGTAAGGATTAAGAGAATCATAATGTTATTTAGAAGGTTAACAAAAAGTTCATTTTGTAAATTTAGTTACCTTATCTATAAAGTTTTGGATCTTTATCTTTAAGATGGGTTATAAAGTTATCCAATTTTGAAATGGTTTGAGTTGAACATTAGAAGATGTTTTAGAGATTAATGTATTAATTATATATATAAATATTTATGAGTAGTGGATAATCAATAGTAAACATTTTTTATAATAATAACTATAAATAAAATGAATATCTTGTCATTATATTGTGTATATTATGATATGTTAAAAGTTAATTTTCGTTATTCGAGTATAAAAATTTAATTTTTAGATATTAATTTCTTAGAGTAAGAAGTGAATTGGAAACTAATCTAATAAAAATAAAAGTATGAAATTTTTCTTATGAAATATTAATATACAAAGTAAGTATATTTCCTTATATTCATAGATAGTAAAGTAATTACTCAACTTTATGAAAAGAATAATGAAACAGAAATTTTATCTTGATACCTTTATTTATACTGAATTTATAGACTTTTAAATCATTAATGATTTATGGTTTGGAGTCCATTAACTTTCTAATGATCATTAAATTTCATGGGAATAATGACCTCTCTCAATCTCTATAGTTATTTATGTTTTTCTTCCTTGCACATATCTTCACTTCCCACCTATGTTCTCCAAATTGGAAATCTAGTTATGTATTATTTCATATTACCTTTTCACTTAAATTATCTCTTATCAAGAGGATGTTTTTTAACCCTTATCATGTTGTTTTATTTGAATATGGGTATTTACAAATGACAAACTCTTGATTACCGAGAATGAGATTAAATTATAATGACACGATTTATTTAAGGGGATATAATGTAACACCACAAGATTTTAAAATGTGAACATCATATTTGATGTAATGTATGATACACAACACCAAAAACAGAATGGAATATGACATCCTAAGACTTTATGATATGTTTATTTTTAAATTAAATCAATCTCTTCAATATCTTGCAATGTGCACAACACCGGGTCTAAACGAAACACGATATTCTATTAAAATATTATTATTTAAACATTAGCATTATAATCAAGATATTAAATTGGAATGTATTAATATAACTATATAAATTATAAAAATTATATGGTTTACACATGTAAATATTAAATAAAACGGATATATATTAATTAGAGATAAAATTAGAGCCACTTGAAAGAAAAAAACTAATGTTCTCTGAAAGAATGTATTTTTATGAAAGTTGGTTTAATTACACTTTGTGCACATATTTTATAATTAATTTTTACCAGTTTTATAAAATTAATTTTAAAAAATATTTTTTTTAAATATACATGTAAAAATTATCTTATGGTTATTTTTCTATATTTTTCTGAAATGTTTCATTTTTTGATGAATATTTAAATATTCTAATTTTAATTGAAATTTTCCTTTTTTTTAAAAAATTTATGAAAATAAATTATATTTTAGATTTTTTTAAAGTAAAATTAATTCCATTATATATATATATATTAATCCAATTTAGGAAATTTGAATCACTTTCATATTGAATTTTTATATAAAAACTTTGTAAACTTTGGAACATTTTTTCTTTAAAACCCTCATTTTTTCATCACATCTGTATGATTAATTTTAAATTAAACTTCACCTCTTCTATGAATGTAATTTTAAAAAATGGATTAAATATTTTTAATCATCATAATTTATACTATCTAATAAATTCAACATAATTTTTTCATATAATGAATAGTGAAAATAGTAAATATTGATTAACAAAGTTACGGTAAAAATTGGTTTACTGAGGTTTAAACAAAAAATATATGGTTTAAATTAACATAATATTGTATAAAATATATTTTTTTGGAAATATTTTGACCTTATAATTTCCTAGTTTCTATAATACTCCATTTTGGTCACTTTTTCATGTAAAAAACATGGTAATACCTTTTTCTTTTCAAAAATTACTACTGTGTCACTCACCTCACATATAAAAGGACACCCCTCTCCTCACTTCATAACACATTCAAACCATTTTGGTTTCAAAAATATTTAAAAAAATTAACTTCCAAAAATCACTCCTATAATACTATAATTCTTATTTTCATTATAAATACATCCTCATGGGTATTTTTGTGAAAACCTAAGGAAGATACCCGGTAAAGAGCTAACGTTCTTCAATGAGCATTTTTTTTCTTCCTCTGGCACCTTCAATTCCTATTAAACCATGATGATTTAAAAAATATTATCATATATATACTATGATTTTTTATATAATTTTCATTACATAAAACCATATCCACTTTCATCAAATGGGTTACAAAATTATCAATCATGTGTATGGTGGACTACCACTTAACAGCCCGATGTCATTTTTTTTCCATTACCACCTCTCACGATTGGGTATGATGATGGATATAAATTATATATATGATATTTATAGAATAATTATATTTATTTATTCATTTTACCATACATTATTTTTTTATGTTCCATTTTGTAGGGGATACGGTAACATCACTCGTGTGTAGGGAGGACTACCGCCTCACAAAGCGATGTGATTCATCTTTCACTAAGGATTTACATGGAAGGTGATAAGGATAAAGTTAATGAATATATGTTATATAAATGATATAATTAATATTATATTATTTAATTATTTATCATTCTTAAAATATAATATATCATTTTATTTTTTTTCCTTTTCACTCACTGAAAGATGATAAAATCATTCGTGTATGCCTGAACTACCACATTCACGAAGTGATGTGACCCTCATTTCATCACCACACCACATGGATGATATATATAAGTATATTTAATGAAATAATATTTAATTTATGATATTATTATCATTATTTAAGGATAAAATATTACTGACCTCATTTCCATAATGATCGTTGAAAAAATGGAAATGTTACTCATGTGTACGTATTACCTATTGTCTCCATGATCGTAACATAATTAATTTCTCATGAACATATTTCAATATTGGTTTTAAAATTATAATTTCTATATAAATATGATAACTATTTCATGATTATTATTCTATAATTTTTTTAAATAATGATCTCTTTAACCATTGTCAACCCACCAAAGTCATTTTTGACACATAAGTCAAATATCATCCAAACATATGACATAAACATTATTGATTAAGTAATCATATATAACATAGTAATATGTGAAATAAAAGGAATAATAAAATTTAAAAAGTTTATTAATAAAGTAAATAATTAACATAAGTATTTTATTCTCAAAGATAAAGAACGTACAATATGAGTCATACTCAAGGTAAGGGTATCTCCTCTCACTTTTACTTCTGTGAGTCAGATGCCATATTCAACACTTATTTGTTTTGTGTATTGTAAATAATAACTTTTTTTATTTTATATCATGAATTAATTTATCGAAATGGTATTTAATGTTTCATTTAATTTAATTTCTTTCTTGGGTCTTACGATGCAAAAGTTACCGAAGTGTGAAGGATTATTTCACAATCTCATCATAATTCAACATTATTTTTTTAAGTCTCTCTAGGAGAATTATTGGATATTTATATATTAAAATCAATATATTTTCTTTTAAAATGGTTATTCATAAAAATTTTCAAGTAATAGTATAATTTTCCCTTAATTGGTACTTAAAATGAATAATAAAATGTTTTATGAAAATCTGGCTTATTTATCTCTTTGGTTAGAATTCAATTTTCTTAAAAACCCATGTTTTCTAAAAAAAAATTGAATTTTTTTACCTTTTAAAAATGATTTATTGAATAATTTTTTACATATTTTACTTTTAAAAAATTAAATCAATCTTCATATTGTATTCAAAATAATGCATGTTTGTCTTTTACTGAAAATGTGAAATGAATCATTGTCCACCGTCATGACCAATAAATGTTTTAAAGAATATTTTATAGTTTTTAAAAGGCTATTTAAAAAAAGGGTTTCTAAAATATTGTATGAACTTTTAGTTTTAAAATTATTTTCAAAGTGAAAAGGTTATTTTGCTCAAAAATGTTTTTAAATATCTTTTTATGGAATTTATAATCATCATTGACATAAAAAAATTATTGAAATTATGATCCACCTGGGATATTTTTTATTCATATCATCTTTATTATTTCCTTAGATAATTTATAATCAGTTAGACTAAGGATGTACAATTTAATTACTATTCACCATGTTAATCTAGATGGTTTATGATTATATTTATTGATTGGGGAATGTATAAACTACTAGAAAAGTTCCCTATACCTACTGTTTGAAACTATGGGTATATCCCATTAAATCGTGGGTATAGGCTATACCCACGGTTTGATGAACCATGGGCTCCTGAGGCGATGGGATTGCCCTATACCCACGGTATTATAGAAACCGTGGGTATATGCCACTAAAATATCAACTTAACCATGGTTCAAAAGAACCGTGGGTATATAACTATGCCCACAGTTTACATAAAAATGGGTATAGAGGGTTCTGCAATAGCATATTTACCCATGGTTCTCAAACCGCGAGTATATATTCTTTTCCCAGAAATAATAGCTGCCCCACTGGACAGACCCCCTACAACCCCTCCCTCCCCCCTTGGACATACCCCCAGCACATCCCCTCCCCCTTTTCACACAACCACTCTCCCCTCTAGATAGAACCCCCTTGCGTACCCCCCTTGACACCCCCTTGGACCCCCAAGCATGCACCCCCACTGCCCCCCAATACCACCTGCACCCAGAACCCCCTCCCCCCTAACACCCCCTGCACCCCCAGTACCACCTGCACCCAGCCCCCCATCCCCCCCGCACCCAGCCCCCATCCCCCCTGGACCCATCCCCCCACTACCCCCTTCACCCACTACCCCCTCCCCCCCACCTGCATCTCCACTGCCCCCCTCCTGGACAGTCCTGCACCCCCAGTACCACCTCCACCCAGCCCTAAACCCAGCCCCCCATCCCCCCTACACCCAACCCCCATCCCCCTCACTACCCCCTTCACCTAGGCCCCCCTCTCCCCCCCACTTCACCCCTCTATCCACTCCCCCCCACCTACACCCCCACTACCCCTGCACCCAACCCCCCAGCCCCCACTACCCTATGCACCCAAGCCCCCATCCACCCCACCTACACCCCACTGTCCACCCCCCCCCCCACCTGCACCCCTACTGCCCCCTCCTGGACACCCCCTTGCACCTCAGTACCACCTACACCCAGCCCCCCACTACCCCCTTCACACAGGTCTCCCTCCCCCACCTCCACCCCTAATTTCCACCCCACCTACACCCCCATTTCCCCCCTCCAGGACCCCTCCCCCCCCTGCACCCCCAGTACCAAATGCAACCAGCCCCCCAACCCCCTTACACCCAGCCCCCTACCCCCTCACTACCCCCTGCACCCAGTTCCCCCTCCCCCCACTGCACCCCCACTGTCCCCCCCCCACCTGCACCCACACTACCCCCCCTCCTGGACACCCCCTGCACCCCCAGTACCACCTGCACCCAGCCCCCCATCCCCCCTGCACCCAGCCCCCCCTCCATGCACCAAGCCCCCACCCCCTTTGAAACCTCTATAAAACAATGCAAACCATAATGCAAAAACAATGGAACCATAATGCATTGTTTTCACCAGTTAAAACATACGCAGAGTTGGACAAAGTGTTCAAAGAAGAAAAAATTTCTTATAAAAAAAGTCCTTAAAAAATTTTTAATGACAAAGAATCATAATTGTTTATCTCTTATTTAATCCAAAAAAGTGTTATAGAGGATGCAAAAAATATATCCTTCCTACACTAGAGTGTGGTCAACCGGATTGGGCTACACCAATCCAATAATCTCCCTTGTTGCATCCCTTGATGAGAAGGAGGTTAAGAGTTCCCTTTTTTCTCTAAATCTTGAGAGCGTGGATGGTCCTAATGGGTTCACAAATAAATTATTTATGTTCTACATGTATCACCCCAAGATTTCATAGTACTTTATTTTTTCAAAGTAATTCAATAACTTGCACTACGCGCAACACCGAGTTCTAGCGCACCATGACTTACCAAAAAAGCCGTTCAAAAGCGGTTATGAATAGTATTAACTGAATTTTGAACTTTATATAATCCTTATAATTTTAGAATTCATATTATGAGTTTCTTAGAAATAATGTAAGAACAAATACATTTTTTCAGATAAAAGAAGTATTTTTCAAAAAATGCAATTTTACCACCTTTTAATGGAAAAGCCTTTTTAAATCCAATATTTGAAACTTTTATATATTCAGTTGGACAAAATAAACTTCTTCTTTATAACTGGGACATAAGAATTTAGTTTCAATAATTTTTTAGTGTTTTTCTGATAACTTTCATATTTGGGTGAATAGTGAAAAATACTATATTTTAACTAAAAACAACTTTTTAAATCAAAATAATTTATATTGTTAAATTATAAATTTTAATGGTTTGGAAGTATAAATAGATTATATTTTTACCATTTAATCCAATTATGGTCATTGTAAGTAACATCACTTTGAAATTGGACATAAACAAGTGTCAAACTTTTGGAAGTTATTATTTCTTAAAAATACACCTTTTGGTTTTGACAGCGGGAATTAATTTTAAATTAATAAATAAATCTTCTATGTTTTGAATTTGGTAAAATATAATTCATTATTGAATTCATAATATCAAAATTATCTTAGGGTAAAGTTTTGGTATTTTTCTGAAAACTTTTAATTGTTGATGAATAGTGAAAAACACTGAGTTATAGTTTAAAACCAAATTTTTATTTAAATAATTATATTTTTTCTATTTAAATATATTTTATGTCAAAGTAGATACATAATACCTATATAAGGTCAATTTAATTCATTGGAGTCAGTTTATAATAATTTTAGATATATAAAAATTTTATTGAACTTTTCACCGTCTTTTACCCACCTCCCAGGAGAATTTGCAAATTCACATAAAACATAATTTTACCGTTTCTGTGAGTGGAATTTCAAAAACCCAAGAGACATGGTTAATATAAAGGAGTAAAATTTTGTTCAATAAGATAAAAACAATTTTTGGTGAACAATAACTTTTTACTTTTATTACCCACGGTAACAAGTAAATAGGGTAATTAAGGGTAAAAATGATATTATTATTACCCTAAAACATGTCCTAATTATATTGAATAAGTATAATTCGACCAAAAACAAACTTATGAATAAAATATGAACCTCTTTTGTCCACTTGGATTAGATTAGGACATTTATTATTTTTTAATTCAAAGAAGAGTTAAAAGAGCTAAAATCAAAGTTTAATAACTAAAACATTTTTAATATAGGGTTATACATAAGATAAATTAAATTATAAATATTAATTATAAATATAATAAGATTTAATACATAATGGTATTTTATTGATAATTTTTGAACCTTAAATATTTTAATTTATTTATGACACAATGATAATGCAGTAATTACCTTATTAGTGAAATATTAAAATAATTGATATTATAAATACCCAAATAAATATAATATGAGACTCTTAATGAATTCAAAGAATTTAATTGGTTAATATGACATGTTAGGATTTATTAATTTTTTTTTGAATTAATAAAGTTATTAAGAATTTAAAAAAATCAATTATTAAATAGTGTCAAAATTGACATAAAGAAGTTTTTAAAACAAATATTATATTATTAATTGATATGTTATTCCTAAAAATCTAAAGTTCAAGAAAAGGACTTATATGATGATAGGTATGTTATTAATGAACCACTTCGGGTTCTCTTGGAAGTTTATAGTAAGTTTATGAACCATATAATATAAAAATACAAAGAGACATAGTAAATGTCAAACTATTTAACTAAGAGTTAAATCTAAAATATAGGAGTAAAATAGTGACCCAAACTTGTCTAAAACTTATTGGTTGAGTTTGTTTTGACCTATCCCCACTTTAGACTTTTAATAATCCACTTTGGATCCATTATAAACCGAATATGATTTTATTATAAAATAATACTTTATGTTTTTCCTAAAGAGGCCCTCCTCCCCCTTATAAAAGGACACCACTTCTAACCAATTACTCACACCACTCAAGCCTTTTAGATCGTCCAAAATCTTCCCAATTAATCTCCTTAAATCCCTCTCCTCCTTCTAGAAGCCTTAACTTAGGCAGATGGCACTTCAAGGAGTCCTTTTGGTTCAAACCAAAGAAAGTTACCCAAATTAAAGGTAACAATTTCTCTTAATTTCTTTTCTTTTATTTTACTACTCCAACCCCTAAACTATATTATTAATTTATTTTATAACAAACCCAGTATCCTAAATATACTAGGATGTTGTTATGATATGTATTTTAATTACACTTACACACACCTCCATCTAATGGGTGAAGAACATAATGTTTCTGTGGATGGAAAACTAACGCCTCACGAAACGGTGATTGTTCAATTACCTCCTACCGCCTCTCATGGTGGCCATTATGATGGCACTAAATTTATATATGATATATATTAAGTTTTTTTTCTTCATGCCTCTGTATTTTTCTTTTATAGAATACCTTAATGGTTTCCACTATGAGTAAACGCGATAATTTCATTTGAGGAAGTGCTGACTACCGCCCCCTCAAAGTGATATGACTTGTTAATACCATATGTGGGATGTATAAAGGATAGATTTAATGATATTATATATGATATTATACTGGAATTATAATATACCTATGTATAATTATGTTTTAAGTCCATTAAAATAAGAAATATAAATGAATGCAGCGTTCATGCGTACCTACGGCTTACCGTCTCCATGAATGGTACATTTCATTATTACCCCAAAATGATATGTACTATTATAAATACATGTATATATATGATATATATGATATATATGATATCTAAATCCTTAATATAATTCTGTATATAATTATCTTTTGACCATGTGAACAACTTGTAACTATAAAGTGTTCATTTTTTACTCAAGTGCTAAATATCGACAAAACAAACGTTATTAACTTAAATGATTACATAATGTTTATAACATGGTAATAAGTGATATAAAAGGAATAATAAACTTTAAAAATGTTCTTAATCAATTAGAAATTAACTTTAGTTTATTATTCCAGATTTTAAAGAATGAACGGGTTATGTCAGACACGAGGTAACGGGTTTTCATCTCTCTCATTATTCCCGTGAGATTCATGCCATATTGCCACTATTACCTTTTGTGTTGTGTATATACTGAACATAAGTGTATTCTTTGTATAATACAATTTAATTTATGTGTATTTACATATTCATTGCATGATACCTCTTTCATGTGGTGTATGTTTCGTAAGTTACCAAATTGGTAAGGGTTTATTTCACAATCTCTTCATTATCCGAGGTTGTTTATACGTAATTATCTAATGGGACCTCTTTATCATCCACAACCATGTTTCTTAAAAATGTATTTCAAAACATTCTTACTATTTTATAGAATATGGGTTAAAGTAATTTATACCCTTGCTTGACTTTTTATAAGAAGTTTATAAAGGAATCTTTACGTCATTTTCCAAACAAGGTCCTTTTAACCTTTTCGACAAAATTAAGGTAAGAATGTCTTTTTTTAACTTATATGATGGGTGTGGCTATTTTACACCATTATAAAATCTTCGAAGCTTCCCTTATAAGATTATAAGAATATTTTCAAAGTAAATTTTTTATTTTATAATTATGTGACTTTTAAATGATTTCCAAAAAAGAGATATTTCTCTCAAATAGTTATGATTTCATCTATGTCAACATCCTTTGATGGATTTTAATCTTATTTGAAGTTGATTTATTATTATACAAAACTTCCATATTGTATTGAAGATTTTGTGATATGTTTGACTGTGGATGTGTTATTTTAATACCATTCATGGTTTATAAAGAAAGTATTTACATTTTGTATGCTAGTTTTAATATGAATCTTTATGTTATGTTTAAACCAGTTCATATGAGGAATGCATTGGACTTAGTAAGTGACGGGTGGAGCCCGCTATAGCTACTCAATGCATCAGTAGGTATCATGAGACAAACTAGTATCTTGTCACAAAGCCTTGACAAAATCTTATTTGTAGTCTTGGCACAAGGCCTTGTCTATGTGGTTATGATAGTCTGGCATTATGCATTTCATCATTATGAAAGTGGTTATTGATATTGAATGTGATTATTCGACTAGTAGAATATCCATGTGTATATGTAAATGGAAATGTTTCATTTTATTTTTCCCATATTATGCTGAAGTTCAAGTTTAAAAGGCTTTTGTTTTAGTTATACATTGACTTAAATGTTTATGTTTATTTATGAAAATTTCCACTATATTTTTATCCTTACTGAGTATCTAAGCTCACCCCTTTCTATGTTTTATTTTTCCCAGGATGTGAAGAAATATTTTATGACTGACTTGCAGGGATAGTCCGAAGGGGATATGAGTGTGCACTATGGAGACTATGTTATTGTAGTTTTTCACTTTATGATATAATGTAACATTTATGAATGTATCTAGTGTTTCCAAGGATACTAAACTAATCGGTCTTTCGAGACTTGATCTTTTGTGATCATGCCAATGATACGTAATAATGAACTAACTCAGGGTAACTGGGGTTGAGGCATTATAGTTGGTGTCAGAGGAAGTTTAGTACAAACCTTGGAAGCTAGATTTAGATAAACTCTGATTAGAGAACATATACCTAAGATAGACTTTTAGGATTAGTATAGAAGATATTCCTAGAATTTTGGTAATGTAGAGATTTTGTGAGTTTTCCAAGAAAATATGTCCCTGCATGGATACGAGCAGGTAGAGGCAGCTCTGGCACAGATGTACCTAGGGGTAAAACCTGAAAACACCGCTTTGAGCTAGAATTGAACGGGAACTGGTGCATGACAACGGGCCTTGCTGCACTCTTGGTTACGACACTCCCGGGGGATATGCTTAGGATAATTCTCATTTTCTTTACAAATAATTATGAAGGGTTTATAAGTATATACATTCTCAATGAAAACATCTTTATGATTATGGATTATATTAAAAAACCATTCAATTTATGTTATGTATTTTACAAGTTTGAAATTATTCATTGCAATTCATAAACTGACCTAGTTTATGCTATTGTATATAAATGGCACCCAATAGAAGGAATGTGAACTCCAGCAATACGTATGATCTGAAGAGTAAGAAGGATCATATCTTTCACGGTATTAAGACAACATTTATAAGGTAAATAGTCTCCCATGTATTCTCAAAATATGAAGAAATAGTATCATGTGTTAATAAGATATGTAAAGAATTCTCTGAGTCATGTGGCTTTGAAGGGAAGCAAGAGAAGAAAAGGATGGAAGAGAGAAAGATAGATTAAGGGAAGAGGGAAAAGAATAATTTTCCCATATGTGATAACTGTGGGAAGAAAAACCCTGGAACTTGCGTGAAGGGAATGGGAGTTTGTTATAAGTGTGGAGAAAAAAGACACCATGTACGTGACTGCAAGGGTAAGAAAAAGGTTTCAAATGTACAATGCTTCATATGCAAGGAGTTGGGACACTATGTGAATCAATGTCCCATTCATAAGAGTATACCGCAAATGATGTTATTGGATAATAATCAAGTTATGATACTACCATAGATGGGGAGGAATGATTAGATTTCTTATGTTGTTATTAGTGAATTATGTCATTTGATTGTTGTATCAACAATGTACTGGTTATAATAATTATGGAGTATATAAGGATTGCAATGTAGTACTATTTCATTAAGGACTTGAGATTGTGTGGAACCAAGAAAAGTGACTCAATAGCAGGTTAAATGTTTGGAAAATATATGGTTGAGAGGAACATAAACCATAATATGGTTCTGATACCAAGGTAGTGATTTTGGAATAATACATGATTGATTTGGATAAATTATATTGGATATTATTAATTACATTGAAGCTGATTAATGATTTGTATATTCCATCATTTTTGGAGTTTACAACATTTTTGGATAGAAGGAGAATATCCAGTATTCTATAAGGAATTAGGGATCATGAATTTAATCAATAAGGTTTTATGGTAATTCAGGATGTTGCACTGTTTTAAAAGAATACATGATGAAGGAGTTCATATGTTATTACGCGGCAAAAAGGATCTTCATTTTGTTTACCTTCCTTATAAATTTTGGACTGTGAGTTTGGACAGAATTATTTTGGATAATTATGGTTTGAGATTATTTTTGTATTGCCATAAAAGGACAACCCGGAGGTCGGGCGGCAACCCGTCGCGTCCGGTAAGGCCGTGAAACTTGCACGCAACTGAAGGGCAACAAGGGTGTATCACCTACCACTGGCCCATGTGATGTACTGGATTGAATAATTTAGTCTTTTAAAAAAAATATGGTAGATGAATTATAAATTCATTTTTTTGAACCCTATATGAATAGGATAAATAGAATATTATTTTTAAGTTATATTATATTTATAGTGAAAGATGAGTTTGTGGAAGAAATTAGTTAAAGGATGGGACTCTACTTCTCATGTATATATTTTTCTTCTTCTCTTATTATATGAATAAATTAATTCTTATACTTTAGTGAAGGGATCTTAAAACAAAAAAATGTGTTATCCTAATACCATATGTTTTTTTGAACCGATGGTATTTTAAATCATCATAGATTGATGAATTTAAGGCCCTAAATTTTACACTTGTTTGTGATTGATGACCTTAATCACTACCTATAAATATTTACATTTTTCCTCCAATTATATGTCTCTAATTTCCACCAATGTTCTCCTAATCGAGATCATAATTTGGTGGTTACCCTTTCATTTCCCTTTTCCTCTTATTAAGACTAAATTTTATTAACCTAATTTTTGATGTGGGTTTTCCCAAAGTTATTTTCTATTTTCAACCTTTTATTTTAGAAAAATAATTTCAAATTGCGAGGATGCAATTTATTGAAGGAGGGAAGAATGTAACACCCCAATATTTCATAGTACGTTATTTCTTCAAATTAATTCAATAACTTGCACTACACGCAACACCGAGTTCTAGCACACCATGACCTACCAAACAAGCCGTTCAAAAGAAGTTATGAATAATATTAACTAAATTTTTAACCTTATATAATCCTTATAATTTTAGAATCCATATTATGAGTTTCTTAGATATAATGTGAGAACAAATACATTTTTTCAGATAAAAGAAGTATTTTTCAAAAAATGTAATTTTACCGCCTTTAAATGGAGAAGCCTTTTTAAATCCAATATTTTAAACTTTTATATATTCAATTTGAAAAAATAAACTTCTTCTTTAGAATCAGGACATAATAATTTATTTTCAATAAAGTTTTGGTGTTTTTCTAATAACTTTCATATTTGGGTGAATAGTGAAAAATACTATATTTTAACTGAAAAAAACTTTTTAAATAAAAATAATTTATATTGTTAAATTATAAATTTTAATGGTTTGTAAGTATAAATAGATTATATTTTTACCATTTAATCCAATGATGGTCATTTTAAGTTAATTCACTTGGAAATTGGATATAAACAAGTGTCAAACTTTTGGTAGTTATTATTTCTTAAAAATACGCCTTTTGGTTATGACAGCGGGAATTAATTTTAAATTAATAAATGAAACTTATATGTTTATAATTTGGTAAAATAGTCTTCATTATTGAATTTGGAATATAAAAATTATCTTAGGGTAAATTTTTGGTATTTTTCTGAAAACTTTTAATTTTTGATGAATAGTGAAAACACTGAGTTATAGTTTAAAACTGAATTTTTATTTAAATAATTATTTTTTTATTTAAATTTATTTTATGTAAAAGTAGATAAATAATACCTATATATTTTCAATGTAATTCATTGGAGTCAGTTTATAATAATTTTAGATATATAAAAATTTTATAGAACTTTTCACCGTCTTTTACCCACCTCCTAAGAGAATTTGCAAATTCACATAAAACTTAATTTTACCACTTTTGTGAGTGGAATTTCGAAAATAAAAGATACACGATTAATATAAAGGAGTAAAATTTGGTTCAATAAGATAAAAATAATTTTTTTTCTGAATAGTAACTTTTACTTTTATTTAAAACGGTAAAAAATAAATAGGGCAATTAAGGGTAAAAATGATATTATTATTACCCTAACACATGTCCCAATTCTATTTGCTAAGTATAATTCGACCAAAAACAACATTAGGAATAAAATATGAACCTCTTTGATCCACTTTGATTAGATTAGCACATTTATTATTATTTAATTCAAAGAAGAGTTAAAAGAGTTAAAATCAAAGTTTAATAACTAAAACATTTTTAATATAGGGTTATACATAAGATAAATTCAATTATAAATTTTAATTATAAATATATAAAAAATTCCCACATAATGGTATTTTATTTTTAATTTTTAGACATTAAATAGTTTAATTTATTTATGACACAATGATGATGCAGTAATTACCTTATTAGTGAAATATTAAAATAATTGATATTATAAATACCCAAATAAATATAATTTGAGACTTTTAATGAATTACACTAATTTTATTGGTTAATATGACATGTTTTATTAAATGATTTTGGTTCTAATTAATAAAGTTATGAAGACTTTAACAAAAAATCAATTATTAAATAGTGTCAAAATTGACATAAAGGAGTTTTTAAAACTAATATTATATTATTAATTGATATAATATTCCAAAAAATATATTGTTCGGCCAAACGACTTATATTATGATAGTAATGTCATTAATTAACCACTTGGTGTTCTCTTGGCAGTTTATAGTATTATTATTAACCATATAATATAAAAATACAAAGAGACATGGTAAATGTCAAACTATTTAACTAAGAGTTAAATCTAAAAGATAAGGGTAAAATAGTGACCAAAACTTGTCTAAAACTTATTTTTTGAGTTTTTTTAGTACTATACCCACCTTAGGCTTTGAATAATCCACTTTGGAGCCATTATAAACATAATATTATTTTAGTATAAAATAATAGTTTAAGTTTTTCTTAAAGAGCCCCTCTTTCCCCTTATAAAAGGACACCACTTATAACCAATTCCTCACACCTCTAAAGCATTTTTTCTCGTCCAAACTCTACCCAATTAAGCTCCTTAAATCCCTCTACTCCTCCTAGAATCCTTACCTTAGGCATAAGGCACTTCAATGAGTCCTTTTGGTTCAAACCAAATAAAGTTACCCAAATTAAAGGTAACAATTTCTCTTAATTTCTTTTATTTTATTTTATTCCTCCAGCCCCTAAAATCTTTTATTACTTTATTTTATAACAAAAACAGTATCCTAAATATACTAGGATGTTGTTATGATATGTATTTTAATTACAATTACACACACCTCTATCTAATTGGTGAAGAACATAATGTTTCTATGAATGACAAACTAACGCCTCACGAAACGATGATTGTTCAATTACCTCCTACCGCCTCTCATGGTGGCCAATATGATGGAACTGTATTTATATATGATATATATTATGTTTTTGTTTTCTTCATGCTTATGTATTTTTCTTTTATAGCATACCTTAATGGTTTCCATTATGAGTAAACACGATAATTTCATTTGAGGAAGTGCGGACTATCGCCCCCTCAAAGTGATATGACTCGTTAATACCATATGTGGGATGTATAAAGGATAGAGTTAATGATATTATATATGATATTATACTGGAATTATAATATAACTATGTATAATTATGTTTTAAGTCCATTAAAATAAGAAAAATAAATGAATGTAGCTTTCATGCGTACGTACGACTTCCCGTCTCCATGAACGGTACATTACATTATTACCCCAAAATGATATGTACTATTATAAATATATGTATATATATTATATATATGATATATATGATATCTAAATCATGAATATATTTCTGGATATAATGATCTTTTGACCATGTGAACAACTTGTAACTATAAAGTGTTCATTTTGGGATCAAGTGCCAAATATCGACAAAACAAACGTTATTAAATTAAATGATTACATAATGTTTATAACATGGTAATAAGTTATAAAAAATGAATAATAAACTTGAAAAAGGTTCTTAATCAAGTATAAATTAACTTTATTTTATTATTCAGGATGTTAAAGAATGAACGGGTCAAGTCGGACACGAGGTAAGGGGTTTTCATCTTACTCCTTATTCCCGTGATATTCATGCCATATTGCCACTATTACCTTTTGTGTGGTGTATGTACTATCCATAATTGTATTATTTGTGTAATACAATTTAATTTATGTGTATTTACATATTAATTTCATGATTCCTCTTTCATGGGGTGTATGTTTCGTAGGTTACCAAATTGGTAAGGGTGTATTTCACAATCTCTTCATTATCCGAGGTTGTTTATGCGTAATTATCTACTGGGACCTCTTTATCATCCACATCCATGATTCTTAAAAATTTATTTCAAAACATTCTTACTATTTTATAGAATATGGGTTAAAGTCATTTATACCCTTTTTTTACTTTTTATAGGAAGTTTATAAAGGAATCTTTATGTAATTTTCCAAACAAGGTCCTTTTTAACTTTTTTTGACAAAATTAAGGTAAGAATGTCTTTTTTTAACTGATACGGTGGGTGTGGCTATTTTCCACCATTGTAAAATCTTCGAAGCTTACCTTAAAATATTATAAGAATATTTTCAAAGTAAATGTTTTATTTTATAATTATGTTACTTTTAAATGATTTAAAAAAAAGAGACATTTCTCTCAAATAGTTTTGATTTCATCTATGTTAACATCCTTTGATGGATTTTAAGCTTATTTGAAGTTGATTTATTATGATACAAAACTTACATATTGTATTGAAGGTTTTGTGATGTGTTTGACTGTGGATGTGTTATTTTTATACCATTCATGGTTTATAGAGAAAGTATTTACATTTCGTATGCTAGTTTTAATACGAATGTTTATGTTATGTTTAAACCTGTTCATATGAGGAATGCACTGGACTTAGTAAGTGATGGGTGGAGCCCGCTATAGATCCTCGATACATCGGTAGGTCTCATGATACAAACTAGTGTCTTGGCATAAGGCATTGACAAAATCTTATTTGTAGTCTTGGCACAAGGCCTTGACTATGTGGTTATGATAGTCTGGCATTATGCATTCCATCATTATGAAAGTGGTTATTGATATTGAATGTGATTATTCGACTAGTATAATATCCATGTGAATAAGTAAATGGCATTATTTCATTTTATTTTTTCCATATTATGCTGAAGTTCAAGTTTAAAAGGCTTTTGTTTTAGTTATACATTGCCTTAAATGTTTATGTTTATTTATGAAAATTTCCGCTATATTGTTATCCTTACTAAGAATCTAAGCTCACCCCAATCTATGTTTTATTTTTCCCGGGATGTGAAGAAATATTTTATGACTAACCTGCAGGGATAGTCCGAAGGGGATATGAGTGTGCACTATAGAGACTATGTTATTGTAGTTTTTCACTTTATGATAAAATGTAACATTTATGAATGTATCTAGTGTTTCCAAGGATACTAAACTAATCGGCCTTTTGAGACTTGATCTTTTGTGATCATCCCAATGATACATAATAATACACCAAATCTGGGTAACTGGGGTCGGGGTGTTACACTATGGGGACATAGTTCGTAATGAGCTCCTTAATGCTATGAGGGGGTTCTTTAACCATGCCTCAATGTCCTATGGAATAAACTCCAATTTTATTGTCCTGATCCCAAATAAGGAAAATGCTATGGATGTAAAGGATTTCAGACCTATTTCTATTGGTAATAACTTTCCAAAAATAATTAGCAAAATTATTTCTATGAGGTCAGGTCCCTTTTCTTGTGGGTTTATCACTTTAAATCTGTTTTTCTTTATCCCTGGTAGGAATATTCAGAACTACCTATGAATGTGTTAACATCATGAAACGAAAGGTTAAAAATGGTAACTTTGATTTAAAGCTTGATATCTCAAAGGAATTTGATACAATAAAGTGGAGTTTTATTTTTTAAAATGCTCAGAAGGTATAGACACCCCCAACACCCCCATGCCCCCTGGATATCCCACTTAAGCACCCCCTTTCCCCCCTAGACAACCCCTTGCACCCCCTAGACAACCCCCTTGCACCCCCACTGGACACCCCCTCCCCCCTAGACACCCCCTGGACACCCCTCCTGGACAGTCCCCCCTGGACACCCCTCTTCACAGACCCTGGACACCCTTCCTAGACACTCCACCTACACCCTCCCCCTACCCTGCAGACCCCCCTGGACAGCCCTTAGACACCCTTGGACAACCCCTCCTAGACACCCACCTACAACCTCCCCCTACTCCTAATAGTTTAATTCATAGTAATACAATAGTTATTGATCCACCAAACCAACAAGTTACATTTAATCGGGATTTCTTTACACCAGTATAGATTTTCACCACCAGTGATACCATTTGTAATCTGATGTATAGACATGTAAATCTAGGCTAGGAAAACCCCCATTGGAGACTTTGTGAAGACTAAAAATTCCATTTAAGAAGATGTAATAATGTTATCAAAACATTCACTTTGATGGTGGTTAAGAAAAACCTGTGTAAAATTAGGGTAACAACATGCCTTGGAAAACAAAATTTTGGGAGTCAGACAGCCAGGAAAGCCAAGAGGGGAACCTATCCAGTTGTCAAACTAGATGTTTATGTTTCCTCATTCTACAATCCACCAAGACTTCTTCTTTAGAACCATAATGTTCCCATGCAACTCCTTCCATATCCAAGATACTTTCCCCCTGGATCCTCAAGCTCATATCAATACTTTGACAGATATGAAATTTCCCCATAGAGAACGACCTTCAAGAACATCCCAAGCAAACTTAGCATGTAGAATGTGCATTGATCCCTTGACACTGCATAAGTTGATACCACCATCTACCACTAGTCTATCCATCCTCATCAACACATCCCTAGGAAAATCTTCCCTCCCCCTGAGAATACAATATGAAAGAAGTCATTATCTTTTCAATATTCCCCAACACCACTTTTGAAGCCATTTGGACTGATAACATATGAATTGTAATGGAGCTAAGGATGGAATTCACCAGCATAATTCTTCCACCGAAGGATAAAAAGTGGTTCTGGCAGTTAGTAATACGACTTGTTATTTTATTATAAACCCCCTCACAATGAATGATACATAATCGCTCTGGGGAAAATGGAGAACCATGGTACTCTAGCGAAAAATGCCTTCATCCGCATGCTTTGAATTTTTTTCTTCCCTGTCTGGATTGAATGATAATCTTTCTAAGTCCCTAATGTTTGTGGCAGGTATCTCTCCTAATTTTTGTGATTCTATTTAGGATTTTATGGGGGTTAGGAAGGAGTATCTTCCTCTTTGTTATCTAGGATATCCCCTCATCACTTACATGATTAGAGCTTCTGATTGTGTGGTCTTAGAAGATAAAATTATTCGAAGAGTTAAAGTTTAGACTAATAAATCTCTCTCTTATACTAGGCGGTTATGACTAGTTCAATCGGTTCTTTTTAGTATGAAATATTATTGGTTTTATCACTTCATTTTACCCAAGAGAGTGGCCAAATCCATTGAATCCACCCTTAAGAATTTTCTTGGTAAGGTCCTTCGCTGGCTTCCTTTAGGGGCGTCCTGCTATTTTTTCTGTGCTGGAGGTGTGGTTTGGATGGGGGCTGGAGTAATGGTTTTTCATGTTGGTTGTTTTGGATGTATGTAGTGGCAGTGGTTTTCTAGTGGATGGGGTGCTGGTTTGTTGTGGAGCTGGGTGCAGGCTGGTGATGCGAAAGGGATGGGGTTTTTGGATGTTGTGGTTGGTGTATGTGGTTGGTTTGGGTAGGAGTGGCTAGTGCAGGTTGGAATGCAGGTGGCAGGGGGCTAGTGCAGGTTGGAACAAGTGGTATGGGGTTGTTTTGTATGTGGTAGGGGGTCAGTGCGGGATGGAATGCAGGAGGTTGGGGGCTGGTGCGATGGTTGGTGCGGGCTGGAGTGGATGGTGCGGGCCAGAAGGCAGGTGGCGGGGGGATGTTAGGGGGCTGGTGCGGGCTGGAAATGGTGGCTGGTGATGTTTTGCAGGTGGGAGAGGGCTAGAATGAATGTTTTGTAGGAAGTTGGGGGGTGGGGGCTGGTGTGGGATGGATGGCAGGTGGCCGTGGCGTGACCGCGGCGTGACCGCGGCGTGACCGCGACGTGTTGGCCCGGTCCAACGACATCTGCAGGGTAGCATCTTCCAGCTCGGAGTGAAGGGAGCAGGAGGAGGTGAGGCAACATTCCAGCCATCGCCCCGCCAGTAGAAATTGTGATTACTCAGTCTCAACATTGATCACAAGACTCATGGAATACTATCACAGAGCTGATCATCCATCGAATTTCCCATTGTTG
Source organism: Viscum album (assembly GCA_963277665.1). Taxonomy (NCBI): domain Eukaryota; kingdom Viridiplantae; phylum Streptophyta; class Magnoliopsida; order Santalales; family Viscaceae; genus Viscum; species Viscum album. The sequence continues at coordinate 710,130,728 of OY728142.1, forward strand.
TAGAAATATCCAACTACACTATCTGAGGTGTGTGTTGTTTACTATTCTCACACAGAAAAAAAGATAATGTAGAATCATTTTCTCTACAAGGGTAAAAACACTCATCTGATCATCGGGATCATAAAAATATCATTATAAAAGTATTATCAAGTATTATTATTATCTAACATTTACTATGATGTCCCCCAAGCACTTAGATGGTCCTTTTAGAATACAAGTAGAAAGTTTCACCCTCATATTCAATGTTCTCTACTGGTGACTAAATATTTTCATGAAAGACTCAATCAAAATATTTGATACCTGAGGGCCTCCCTCCCCATTAACTATGGGTAGGTAATGTATTTAAAACTATATCTAGGTATTATACATCGAATTCCGACAGGACTGCGAACCGCAGTGTGGTTTCATCCTAGAGTAGGGCCAAATCACGACATTACTATGGCGTGAATGAGGCGTGATCGCAGTGTGACCGCGGCGTGACTGAAGCATGACTGCGGCGTGATCACGACATGTTGACCCAGTCTAGAAACATCCGCTGGGCAACATCTTCGGGCCAAAAGCAAAGGGAGTATGAGGAGGCAAGGCAATATTTCGATCGCCGCTCAGCCAAAAGAAATTATGATTAGTCAGTCTCAAAATTGATCACAAGACTCATGGAATACTATCATAGAGCTGATCATCCATTAGATTCCCCATTATTGTAGAAAGGTCCAACTACACTATATGAGGTGTGTGTTATTCACTGTTCTCACACAGAAAAAAAGATAATGTAGAAGCATTTTCTCTACAAGGGTTAAAACACTCAACCAATAATCAGGATCATAATAATATCAAACACTAAAGGACACTTTTCCAAATAAAAATATCATTATAAAAGAATTCTCAAGTCTTCTTATTTTCCAAAATTTACTATGATGTCCCTCGATCACTTAGATTGTCCTTGTAGAATACAAGTAGCAAGTTTCACCCTCATCTCCAATGTTGTCTACATGTGACTAAATATTTTCATCAGAGACTCAACCAAGAGATTTTCTACCTGAGGGCCTCCTTCCCCATTAACTATGGGTAGGTAATGTATCTAAAACTCTATCTACATATCATACTTTGAATTCTGATAGGACTTCAAACCGCCACGGGGTGTCATCCTGGAGTAGGGACAAATCACGACATTACTGTGGCATGACCGCGGTGTGACCGCGGCGTGTTGGCCCAGTCTAGTGACATCCGTAGGGAAAAATATTTTGGCCAGGAGCGAAGGGAGCAGGAGGAGGTGAGGCAACATTCTGGCCATCACCCTGATGATAGAAATTGTGATTAGTTAGTCTCAACATTGATCACAAGACTCATGGAATACTGTCATAGAGATGATCATCCATCAGATTCCCCATTGTTGTAGAAAGATCCAACTACACTATATGAGGTGTGTGTTGTTTACTATTCTCACACAGAAAAAAAAGATAATGTAGATGCATTTTCTCTACAAGGGTTAAAACACTCATCTGATCATCAGGATCATAAAAATATCAACCTCTGAAGGACAATTTTCCAAATAAAAATATCATTATAAAAGTATTCTCAAGTCTTCTTATTGTCTAACATTTACTATGATGTCCCTCGAGCACTTAGATGGTATTTTTAGAATACAAGTAGCATGTTTCACCCTCATCTCCAATGTTGTCTACAGGTGACTAAATATTTTCATGAGAAACTCAATCAAGAGATTTGCTACCTGAGGGACTCCCTCCCCATTAACTATGGGTAGGTAATGTATATAAAACTCTATCTATCTATCATACATCGAATTCTGATAGGACTACGAACTACCATGAGGTGTTGTCCTGGAGCTGGGCCAAATCACAACATTATCGCTGCATGACGGCGGCGTGACCGCGACGTGACCATGTCGTGACCGCGGCATGTTAGCCCGGTCCAGCGACATTCACGGGGTAGCATCTTCCACTCAGGATCAAAGGGAGCAGGAGGAGGTGAAGAAACATTCTGGTCATCACCCGGGTAGCAGAAATTCTGATTAGTTAGTCTCAACATTGATCATAAGACTCATGGAATACTATCATAGAGCTGATCATCCATCATATTCCATATTGTTCTAGAAATATCCAACTACACTATATGATGTGTGTGTTGTTTACTATTCTCACACATAAAAAAAAGATAATATAGAAGCATTTTCTCTACAAGGGTCAAAACACTCATCTGATCATTGGGATCATAAAAATATCAAACACTGAAGGACAATTTTCTAAATACAAATATCATAATAAAAGTATTCTCAAGTCTTATGATTTTCCAACATTTACTATGATGTCCCTCGAGCACATAGATGGTCCTTGTAGAATACAAGTAGCAAGTTTCACCCTCATCTCCAATATTGTCTATAGGTGACTAAATATTTTCAAGAGAGAATCAATCAAGAGATTTTCTACCTGAGTGCCTCCCTCCCCATTAACTATTGGTAGGTAATGTATCTAAAACTCTATCTAGGTATCATAAATAAAATTCCAATAGGACTGCGAACCACCACAGGGTTTTGTCCTAGAGCAGGGCCAAATCACGGTGTTACCGCGGCTTGACCGCAGCGTGACCGCGACGGGACCGCAACCTGACCGCTGTGGGACCGCGGCATGACCGTGGCGTGACTGCAGCGTGTTAGCCCTGTCTAGCGACATCCGTAGGGCATAATCTTCTGGACAGGGGTGAAGGGATCAGAAGGAGGCGATGTAACATTTCGGTCGTCACCCTGCTGACAGAAATTGTGATTAGTCAGTCTCAACATTGATCACAAGACTCATGGAATACTATCATAGAGCTGATCATCCATCAGATTCCCCATTGTTGTAGAAAGATCCAACTACACTATATGATGTGTGGTTTGTTTACTATTCTCACCCAGAAAAAAAAAAGATAATGTAGAAGCATTTTCTCTACAAGGGTTAAAACACTCATCCGATCATCAGGATCATAAAAATATCAACCTCTGGAGGAAAATTTTCCAAATAAAAATATCATTATAAAAGTATTCTCAAGTCTTCTTATTTTCCAACATTTACTATGATGTCTCTCGAGCACTTAGATGATCTTTGTAGAATACAAGTAGCATGTTTCACCCTCATCTCTAATGTTGTCTATAGGTGACTAAATATTTTCATGAGAAAAACAATCAAGAGATTTGCTACCTGAGGGCCTCCCTACCCATTAACTATGGGTAGTTAATGTATCTAAAACTCTATCTAGCTATCATACATCGAATTCTGATAGGACTGCGAACTGCCGCGAGGTGTTGTCCTGGAGTAGGGCCAAATCACAACATTATCACTGCGTGACTGCGGCGTGACCGCGGCGTGTTGGCCTGGTCCAACAAAATTCATGGGGTATCATCTTCCGCTCAGGAGCAAAGGGAGCAGGAGGAGGTGAAGAAACATTCCGGTCATCACCCTGGTAGCAGAAATTGATATTAGTTAGTCTCAACATTGATCACAAGACTCATGGAATACTATCGCAGAGCTGATCATCCATCATATTCCCCATTGTTATAGAAAGATCCAACTAAACTATATGAGGTGTGTGTTTTTTACTATTCTCACACATAAAAAAAGATAATATAGAAGCATTTTCTCTACAAGGGTCAAAACACTCATCCAATCATTGGGATCATAAAAATATCAATCTCTGAAGGAAACTTTTACAAATACAAATATCATAATAAAAGTATTCTCAAGTCTTCTGATTTTGCAACATTTACTATGATGTCCCTCGAGCACAGAGATGGTCCTTTTAGAATACAAGTAGCAAGTTTCACCCTCATCTCCAATATTGTCTATAGGTGACTAAATATTTTCAAGAGAGAATCAATCAAGAGATTTGCTACATGAGGGCCTCCCTCCCCATTAACTATGGGTAGGTAATGTATCTAAAACTCTATCTAGGTATCATAAATAAAATTCCAATAGGACTGCGAACCGCCACAGGGTTTTGTCCTGGAGCAGGGCCAAATCACGGTATTACCGCGGCTTGACCATAGCGTGACCGCAGCGTGACCGCAGCGTGACCGCGGCAGGACCACAACCTGACCGCTGTGGGACCGCATCATGACCGTGGCGTGACTGCAGCGTGTTAGCCCTGTCTAGCGACATCCGTAGGGCATAATCTTCCGGACAGGAGTGAAGGGAGCAGAAGGAGGCGAGGTAACATTTCGGTCGTCACCCCTCCGACAGAAATTGTGATTAGTCAGTCTCAACATTGATCACAAGACTCATGGAATACTATCAAAGAGCTGATCATCCATCAGATTCCCCATTGTTGTAGAAAGATTCAACTACACTATATGAGGTGTGTGTTGTTTACTATTCTCACACATAAAAAAAAGATAATGTAGAAAAATTTTCTCTACAAGGGTTAAAACACTCATCCGATCATCAGGATCATAAAAATATCAACCTCTGGAGGAAAATTTTCCAAATAAAAATATCATTATAAAAGTATTCTCAAGTCTTCTTATTGTCCAACATTTACTATGATGTCCCTCGAGCACTTAGATGGTATTTGTAGAATACAAGTAGCATGTTTCACCCTCATCTCCAATGTTGTATATAGGTGACTAAATATTTTCATGAGAAACTCAATTAAGAGATTTGCTACCTGAGGGCCTCCCTCCCCATTAACTATGGGTAGGTAATGTATCTAAAACTCTATCTAGCTATCATACATCGAATTCTGACAGGACTGCGAACTGTCGTGAGGTGTTGTCCTGGAGTAGGGCCAAATCACAACATTATCGCTGCGTGACCGCGGCGTGTTGGCCCGGTCCAGCGACATTCACAGGGTAGCATCTTCCGCTCAGGAATAAAGGGAGTAGGAGGAGGTGAAGAAACATTCCGATCGTCGTCCTGGTAGCAGAAATTGTGATTAGTTAGTCTCAACATTGATCACAAGACTCATAGAATACTATCACAGAGCTGATCATCCATCATATTACCCATTGTTCTAGAAAGCTGCAACAACACTATATGAGGTGTGTGTTGTTTACTATTCGCACACATAAAAAAAAGATAATATAGAAGAATTTTCTCTACAAGGGTCAAAACACTCATCCGATCATTGGGATCATAAAAATATCAAACTCTGAAGGACACTTTTCCAAATGAAAATATCATAATAAAAGTATTCTCAAGTCTTCTGATTTTCCAACATTTAATATGATGTCCCTCGAGCACATAGATGGTCCTTGTAGAATACAAGGAGCAAGTTTCACCCTCATCTCCAATATTGTCTATAGGTGACTAAATATTTTCAAGAGAGAATCAATCAAGAGATTTGCTACCTGAGGGCCTCCCTCCCCATTAACTATGGGTAGGTAATGTATCTAAAACTCTATCTAGGTATTATAAATAAAATTAAAATAGGATTGCAAACCGCCACAGGGTTTTTTCCTGGAGTAGGGCCAAATCACAGTATTACCGCGGCTTGACCGCAGCGTGACTGCAGCGGGACCGAAACCTAACCGTTGTGGGACCGCGGCATGACCGTGGCGTGACTGCAGTGTGTTAGCCCTATCTAGTGACATCCGTAGGGCATAATCTTACAGATAGAAGTGAAGGGAGTAGAAGGAGGTGAGGTAACATTTCGGCCGTCACCCCGCCGACAGAAATTGTGATTAGTCAGTCTCAACATTGATCACAAGACTCATGAAATACTATCACAGAGCTGATCATCCATCAGATTCTCCATTGTTGTGGAAATCTCCAACTACACTATATTAGGTGTGTATTGTTTACTGTTCTCACATAGAAAAAAAAGATAATGTAGAATAATTTTCTATAAAAGTGTCAAAACACTCATCCGATCATCAGGATCATAAAAATTTCAAACACTGAAGGAAACTTTTCCAAAATACAAATATCATTATAAAAGTATTATCAAGTATTCTTATTCTCCAAAATTTACTATGATGTCCCTCGAGCACTTAGATGGTCTATGTAGAATACAAGTAGCAAGTTTCACCCTCATCTCCAATGTTTCCTATAGGCGACTAAATATTTTCATGAGAGACTCAATCAAGAGATTTTCTACCTGAGGGCCTCCCTCCCCATTAACTATGGGTAGGTAATGTATCTAAAAATATATCTTGGTATCATACATAAATTTTTGACAGGACTGCGAACTATTGTAGGGTGTCGTCCTAGAGTAGGGCCAAATCACAGCGTGACCGCGACATGTTTTCCTGGTCCAGCGACATCTGCAGGGTAGCATATGAGGTATGAAAAGGGCCACTAACCTCTCTATGAGAGGAAACTAATTAAAAAACACGATCATTCAAAGGGGAGATTATTGCAGCCAAGGCTTGATTGGTTGGATTTGTGGAAAATATATGAGGTATTAATGAGGTATGTTTGATTAAAAAGGCATGGGATTTGTCATGAATAATGGAATGAAGATCTATTTCATGAAAATGTGTTGAAAAGTTATATATAAAGAGTGCATTTGATGTGTTAACATAAACAATAAGTATTGGAAGAAGACCGAGGGTGAAGGTATGCATGGAAGAATTTCACAATGAAATGAAATTCATGATTTGAAGATATTGATATGTGTTTGGTGTCTCGAACAAGGGATTAATCATCCCCACAAACAATTATTTAAAACATCAGTAGAAAATAAATTAAATTTTGGCATGACCCACCCATATGTCAGACATCCATGTAAAGACCCATAAATTTCAAGGAAATTTTTTTCTTAATTTTCTTTGGAATTTTACAAGAGCACAGTTTCTGACGGCGCCTGATTCTGAGGCCCGGTGTACCTGGAATCAATTTCCGAAGTTTGGCTCGGGTCCGTTCAGTGAACAAAAGAGTGGGTTTTTCTAACTTTTTAACCGGTGCTTGGAATCGAATTCCAAGGGCACCGATGGAATCGCATCACCGGTATTTTCTTAGAAACGCCTCTTCCAGAGTTTCATTTTCTAGGTTTTGGTTTTAAATTTTTGGGGTTTAAGTTAAGAAATAAAATAAAGTTGTACGACAATTTTATTTCATTTAACTTAAAGCCGCCTAAAGACCACTTTAATCTACTTAAGCTGGGTTGAAGCGGATAGGGTGAAATTCAAAATATCCTACCCACTGGTAGGATATTTGTGAGGTGGGACCCACACGAGCCCCACCGTTTCTTTTTCTTCTGAAGAAACGCACCCGCACCCCCTACTAAACAAAGTCAACTGACGCGTTACCTTATTTTCTTAACGCCTATATTTAATTGGGCAGTTATGTTTTACAATTAATTATTTGAATTAATTGTTCATTACTTACCTTGGTTTTTAAAATTCTTTAGTTGATAATAAAATAAGATGAGGACTTATTTTATTATCTGGTTGTTGTGTTAACCTTTGGAGAATCTCTAAAGTTCTTCATCCTCCTTCACGAAGAACGCGAAGAACGCGAAGAACACTGACCTCCGATGAAGGGTGACGAAGAACGCCAACCCCCCGGAGATCGACGATGTGATGCCGATGACTCTCCTCCCATGACGTTCTTCTGCGACATTCCTTCTTCTGCAGCAAATCTTCGAACATCCGTTCGAGATCGTCAACGCAACACCTTTCCGAGACGACGCGACGCCCTTCCGCAACGCAATAATCCTCTTGTTCCGCGATGGCCGATTCCGCGAAGAACTCTCGTTAGACGATGTTGAGGTAGGGTTTTTTTAAATTGAGGATAATAATACCCCTTTTTCCTCTGATGTTTCCTTTTGAAAATAAAGAATGCGGATCAACTCAATATTAAGTTGATCCGCGGGAAGTTTGGTTATGGGATAAGTATTCTTGATTGCGGGAAATCTGTAGGGGTTTGTTGTGAAATAATTTATTTCCCCGTGATTGTTTCTTTTAAAATAAAGAACCCGGTTCCATAAGAACAATTTTAATTAATTAAAATTGTTATTTGTTATGTTTTCTTTGTGCTGATTATTCTTCCCGATTGTTATCGCCTAACGCGGAGGGTGCGGGCCAAACGAACATGGCCCGACAACCCTCCGCAGTTCTTCGTTGTTGTGCGGATTTGGCGAGCGACGACAAAACGTGCCACAAGGGTGATTTGATTTTTCCGCAGTGAAGAAAGAGACCCGGGAGGAGCAGCGGGGCAGACGGGAACGGAATCGGGCCACCAGAGCGACTCCGGTGGCCCGCGGAAGCCACCGGCGACGCGGCGGTGCCGGCCGCAGCAGCGCCAGCGGACCCGCGGCCACGCGGGTCCGGTGCACATAGGACGCGGCCTTTCCGCGTCCGTTGACTAGGGCGGCCCCCCGCGGGGGCCGCAGAGTTGTCACGCGGGGGGCAGCGTGCCCCCCCGCGTTGCTCGGCCACGCGGCCGAGCCGAGCCGGGCCGGGCCGGGTTGGATCGACCCGGTTCGGCCGACCCAGGGGGGGGGGGGGGGTCGGGCCGGGTCGGCCCGGGCCCAGACCCCCCATCTTCAGACCATTTTCGGACTTTTGCCGGTATCTTGAGCTACGGGCCTCCGAACGACTCGCCGTCAACGGCGATGTGATCTTTGGATCGAGATGGTCGTTTAGGTATATTACACTCAAGGTTTTGGAATACTTTGGGTTCGGCCGGGTTGGTTCGAACACGAAATCAATCGGGCCCTCGGAGCGGAAACACTCATATCTTGAGCTTCGGATGTCCGATTGATGTGCCGTCGACTTTGTTGAATTCCTCTAAGTGAGACGGATCTTTTGGCTCACTTCGCCTGAGGTTTGGACGTAGGTGGAGTATGGTCGGGTTGGTTTTGCCTTAAAAACCAATCGGGCCCCTAGAATGAAAAAACCAATAACTCACAGACCGGGCGTCCGATTGACGCGCCGTCTGTCTCGTTGAATTCTTCTTGAAGAGACGGAACTTTTGGCATACTTCGCCCAAGTTTTGGTTGCTGTTGGATAGTGGCCGGGTTGGATTGTACCCGAAATCCAATCGGGCCCCTGGAACAGAAAAGCTGATATCTTTCAGACCGGACGTCCGTTTGACGAACCGTTAGCGGCGTTGGTGATCACATTGAGAAACGGTCCCTTTGAGTATACCCTATGGGAGTTCGGGGTACAGTTGAGATATGGCCGGGTTGGTTTGCACATGAAACCAACCGGGCCCCTAGGACGAAAAGGCTAGTAACTCACAGACTGGGCGTCTGATTGACGCGTCGTCTGTTGCGTTGAGACCCCTGTGACGAGGCGGTCCTTTGAGATACTTTTTCGTGGAACCTTGTGATACTTATAGTATCGACCAGCAGCTCGTGGAGCGGACCCTCCCGGAGACGAGCGTGCGGAGTACGGAGACCGTGTAGCCGGCTGAGACCTGACGACTGCTTGACCGATCAAATCGGTGTGTTTCGGATAGCCCAGTGGGGAGCGCTTGGTTGTAGCGGCAGACCCACGGCGGAGGAGCGCTTGGTTGTAGGGGCAGACTCGTGGTACTCAACAGAAGGAGTACCTCTGGAGGCTTTGAGGGGGAGCGCTTGGTTGTAGCGGGAGACCCACGACGGAGGAGCGCTTGGTTGTAGCGGCAGACCCGCGGTACTCATCAGAAGGAGTACCTCTTTAGGATATGAGGGGGAGCGCTTGGTTGTAGCGGCAGACCCATGGTGGGAAGCACTTGGTTGTAGCAGCAGGCCCACAGTACTCGACAGGAGGAGTACCTCAGCAGTCTTAGGTTAGTGAGCAGTACCTCAGAGTCGTAACAGGACCACTGTACACTCCAGAGACGGGGCTCTTCAGCAGTTGCGGTTTCGATAACGAAAATACTGGTTTGAGCTGAGACTTTTGACCTTGTGTTTACCTCATGTTTGAGATGAGTTACTTGATAACTTAGGTATATGTATGGGCATATACCTGGGTAGTGGTTATCCGTTGTTTTCTAAATCCTTGTGTTTCCTCAGGATTGAGATGAGTTACTTGATAACTTAGGTATATGTATTGGAATATACCTAAGTAGAGGTTATCTGTTGAGATCTTATTTGTGGTTATCTTTGTTGGTTTTAGTGAGACCTTGAGGGTCTCGGGGTCCCTAATAAGTATCGTTATACTCACCCCTGCACGGGCTATGCCTGCACCTCGTTGTGTTGGTTGCAGACGACGGGCAGTGCTATTGGATGCTGAGTGTTCGAGGACTGGACGGTACCCAGAGGTGGACTACACGACGAGTCAGTACCCGGAGGTGGGTTACACGACGAGTCAGTACCCGGAGGTGGACTACACGACGAGACGACACACGGAGGAGGTTGACGGGCGAGAGCGTTGAGGAGGCTATCTGTACCTACCCTTCAGGTAGGATTCGTGGTGGAAGGCCAGGAGCTGCGCCATCCATACCTACCCTTCAGGTAGGATCCGACGAGGATGACCCAGGAGCTTCTTCCTTTCTTCTAGCTGTTGTCTTTTTCTGTTGTACTTTGTTCAGTTGTAGTTGTACTTTCATTTGGGTTTTTATTCTGGCCCATTTACTTTTCAGCACTTTCTTTTGTACTTTGTGTTTTGCTTCCGCCTGTGCTCTGTGGTGTTTTGTTTACTTTTACAAAGGCAATTCCTTCCCAGTTATTGGGATTTACACCTTTGGTGCTAGTCGCCAGCCCCTGGCCTATGGAAGGCGGGCTTGGGGTAGTCACGACACGGGCCCTGAGGACGGGTCGTGACAAATTGGTATCAGAGGAGTTCGGTTCTACCACAGAACTTGGGACTCTGATCTTTTTTTCCCTTTCTGTGAAGCAATAGTGTTAAGAGTACCGAGTGTGGTTTTCAGTTTTGGGAGTCCAGTGTTGGTGCGGGCGGCCGACGTATCCATACACCAGGACCCTGACAACCGATTTCCGACTCTGTGCACGAAAACACTGATTGCGTGTGTGTTTCCAGAAGTTTTTAAATGTCAGCTCAAACCAGGTCAGGTCACCAGGTATAATCGTTTGACCATGTCACGTTGTTTCTTTCAGGATGCCTTTTCACGGACGACCAGCTAGAGCCCAGAGGGACGTGCGTACTGACAGCTTGCCGAGCGACGAGGCTTCGGTACAGGGCCCTCTTACAGTTGAGGCACCAGCGGAGGCACCAGTGGTACTACCATACGTTGGGCCACCAATGCCACCAGCCCCAGCAGTAGGCGATGCAAACCACTTGAGCACGCTGCACGAGTTCCAGCGCCAGAGACCACCCAGGTTCCGGGGATAGACGGACTCGCAGGCGGCTGAGGATTGGCTCGAGGCTATGGTGAGAGTCTTCAGGCTAGTGGGGACGTCGGCAGACCTCATGGTGATCTTTGCTGCCAACCTTCTTCAGGAAGTAGTAGGCAGGTGGTGGAGCCACTTTTTCCAGTTTTGCGATGGGATGGCCTTCACATGGGAAGAATTCGAGACCTTCTTCAGGGTGGAGTTTGTTCCAGTAGCTCTACACCCCGAGCGTGTTCAGGAGCTGCTGCCTTTGCCGCGTGTTTTTCGATCAGTAGCCGAGTCACCTGTGGGAAGTAGAAAGATGATGCAGAGGTCCAAGAGGGCCAGAACCAGCCGTACGATGAGTAGGAAGTGTTATGAATGCGGCGGAAAGGGTCACCTGGCACGTGACTGTCCGACTCCTCGTGCAGTTGATCCACAGGCTTTGGAGGAGACACCGAGGCAGAAGCAGCGGCGAGTGCTTGAGCAACAGCCGAGCAGTAGACAAGGTAGTAGAGCTCTGGGAGTAGGTGGACAGGAGCGGAACTAGTGGATACGTCCCTTGTACTCTAGTTCCATTTTGCTGTTGTATTCGTGTCTTTTTACTATGAGCTACAATAATAAAAAGACACTTATCCTTGTTTGCTTTCCTGTCCTTTTGTTGGGTTGATACTGAGTGGTCCCGGTTAAACTATTGAATTGACCCTCACTTTCGAGATTTCTACTGGAGGAGACCCAATGACCTCACACTGATGCCGACAGTGTGACTCGACCCTTGGAGGCGAGAGTGACAGTTGGATCTCTTAGTAGTTATGTCGATCCCTTACAACGTCATCCATGGCATGAATGCATCATTCATGTCAGGATTGACTGTATTAGGCAATGGGAGTGGTTCATCCAGGGGATGAGACCGAGTTTCTCTTTTCAGAAAAGGAGAAATTTTAGTAGCTCTTCCAGATCATACGCAAAGAAGGTGCAGATCATCCAGGAGCGGATGAAGACTGCACAATGCAGTAAGAAATAGGAAACTGGCGCCAGTCTTGGAGACTCGGGCATGTTAAATGTTTCCATAAGAGGGAGCTTAAAGGAAAGATGAGTCTGTGAAGTGGCAGACGTGGATGCAGAGCTAGGAGAGCAGCATGAGGTGGTGTATATCTTAACATGCTACAACCACCCGCCTTAGTTATCCCCGCCAGGCTCAGGGAGCTGGAGGTCGGAGGAAGAGTGCAGCTGCATGCGGTCAAGGAGTGTGACCCAATGGCTCTAAAAAATGATTCAAGGGACAGTCTGTGTCCACTACTAGCTGCTGTAGTAACAAACGTCGATATGAATCATTCCTCGCTTTCAAAAATCTTGTCCCAGACCTAGAGTTTCTAGTAAGCCGTGGACTTGACCCTCACGTCTGGAGATACCTTGGGAGGAGACTCGATAATCACACTTACGCCGACAGTGTGGTCAGACCCTCGAGGTGAGAGTTTCGGTTGGAATCTCTTGGTGGCAGTGTCGAGGCCTTACGACATTGGTTTGAGTATGGACTAGGAAATCACAGTTCATACACAAATTGACGGTATTAGGCAAAAAGGTTGTGATTTAACTACAACGTCGGGATGGGTTTTCCTTGGTCGGAGAAAATGAAACCCCAGGCAGCACAAGATAAACTCTTGCATAGGAGGGTGTGACCGATCACTCTTGAGTCAGTCAACCTTACCCTCGTGGCAGCAGTCGTTTTGAGTTTCAGTTTTAACAGGAATTGGAAACCTCTGGAGTTCGAGGATGACGATCATGTCCTTATACGGGTCTCACCTCGACGAGGTTTACGGAGATGTGGCCAAGGTGGCAAGTTATCCCCGAGGTTCAACGGACCATTTCTAGGTCCTCAGCTGGGTAGGCGGGGTGATTTACCGCTGACCCATCCACCTCAGTTGTACCAGGTGCACGACGACATCCACATATCTCAACTGAGGAGATACGTGCTCGACCCTTTGCATATCATCGACCATGAGGAGCTGGACGATGGCGATGAGGTAACTTCTACGGAGGTTCCTGTGGGGATCGAGGATCGACAGGAGCGGATCCTAGGAGGACAGTCGATTCCTCTTGTGCACTTTCTTTGGCAGCACGGGAACCTCCAGGTTAGCACATGGGAGCGGAAGGCTCAGATGCGTGCTCAGTACCGCTTTGTAACCTGAGTTTGTGTTAAAGCTTTACGAGGACGTAAAGCCCTGAGGTGGGAGTGATGTAAAGACCCGTAAATTTTAAGGAATTTTTTTTCTTAATTTTCTTTGGAATTTTACAGGAGTGCAGTTTCTGACGGTGCCTGATTTCGAGGCCCGGTGTACCCAGAATCAATTTCCGAAGTTTGGATCGGGTACGTTCAGTGAACGAACGAGCGGGTTTTTCTAACTTTTGAACCGGTGCTCGGAATTGAATTCCGAGGGCACATATGGAATCGCAGCCCCGGTATTTGCTTAGAAACGCCTCTTCCGAAGTTGCGTTTGCTCGGTTGTGGTTTTAAATTTTTGGGGTTTAAGTTAAGAAATAAAATAAAGTTGTACGACAATTTTATTTCATTTCACTTAAAGCCGCCTAAAGACCACTTTAAGCTACTTAAGCTGGTTTGAAGAGGATAGGGTGAAATTAAAAATATCCTACCCACTTGGTAGGATATTTGTGAGGTGGGACCCACACGAGCCCCACCATTTCTTTTTCTTCTTAAGTAACGCACCCGCACCCCCCTACTAAACGAAGTCAACCGATGCGTTACCTTATTTTCTTAACGCCTCTATTTAATTGGGCAGTTAAGTTTTACAATTATTTCTTTGAATTAATTATTCGTTACTTACCTTGGTTTTTCAAATTCTTTAGTTGATAATAAAATAAGATGAGAACTTATTTTATTATCTGGTTGTTGTGTTAACCTTTGGAGAATCTCTAAAGATCTTCATCCTCCTTCGTGAAGAACACGAAGAACGCGAAGAACGTCGACCTCCGACGAAGGGCGACGAAGAACGCCAAACCCCCCGGAGATCGACGACGTGACACCGATGACTCTCCTCCCGCGACGTTCTTCTACGACGTTCCTTCTTCCGCAGCAAATCTTCGAACATCCGTTCGAGATCGTCGACGCGACGCCTTTCCGCGATGACGCGACGCCCTTCCGCAACGCAAAGATCCTCTTGTTCCGCAACGGCCGATTCCGCGAAGAACTCTCATTCGACGACGTTGAGGTAGGGTTTTTTTTAATTGAGGATAATAATACCCCTTTTTCCTCGGATGTCTCCTTTTGAAAATAAAGAACGCGGATCAACTCAATATTAAGTTGATCCACGGGAAGTTTTGTTATGGGATAAGTATTCTTGATTGCGGGAAATCTGTAGGGGTTTGTTGTGAAATAATTTATTTCCCTGTGATTGTTTCTTTTAAAATAAAGAACCCAGTTCCATAAGAACAATTTTAATTATTTAAAATTGTTATTTGTTATGTTTTCTTTGTGCTGATTATTCTTCCCGATTGTTATCGCCTAACGCGGAGGGTGCGGGCCAAACGAACACGGCCCGACAACCCTCCACAGTTCTTCGTTGTTGTGCGGATTTGGCGGGCGACGACAAAACGTGCCGCAAGGGTGATTTGATGTTTCCGCAGTGAAGAATGGGACCCGGGAGGAGCAGCGGCGCAGACGGGAACCGAATCGGACCACCGGAGCGACTCCGGTGGCCCGCGGAAGCCACCGGCGGCGGTGGCAGCGGCGCCAGCGGACCTGCGGCCGCGCGGGTCCAGCGCACACAGGACGCGGCCTTGCCACGTCCGTTGACCAGGGCGGCCCCCTGCAGGGGCCGCAGAGTTGTCACGCGGGGGCAGCGTGCCCCCTACGTTGCTCGGCCGCTCGGCCGAGCCGAGCCGGGCCGGCCGGCCAGGCCGTGTCGCGCCCTGGCTGGACCGGACCGGGTCCAGCCGGGTCGGGTCGACCCGGTTCGGGTCGACTCGGTTCGGCCGACCCAAGGGGGGGGGGGGGGGGGTCGGGCCTGGTCGGCCCGGGCCCAGACCCCCCGTCTTCGGACCATTTTCGGTCTTTTGCCCATATCTTGAGCTACTGGCCTCCGAACGACACGCCATCAACAGCAATGCGATACTTGGATCGAGACGGTCGTTTCAGTATATTACACTCAAGGTTTCAGAATACTTTGGGTTCGGCCGGGTTGGTTTGAACACGAAACCAACCGGGCCCTCAGAGCGTAAACGCTCATATCTTGAGCTTAGGACGTCCGATTGACGTGCCGTCGACTTTTTTGAATTCCTATAAGTGAGACGGATCTTTTGGCTCACTCCGCCCGAGGTTTGGACGCAGGTGGAGTACGGTCAGGTTGGTTTTGCCTTAAAAACCAACCGGGCCCCTGGAACGAAAAAGCCAATAACTCACAGACCGGGCGTCCGATTGACGCGTCGTCTGTCTCGTTAAATTCCTCTTGAAGAGACGGAACTTTTGGCATACTTCGCCCGAGTTTTGGTTGCTGTTGGATAGTGGCCGGGTTGGATCGTACCTGAAATCCAACCGGGCCCTTGGAACAGAAAAGCTGATATCTTTCAGACCGGACGTCCGTTTGACGAACCGTCAGCGGCGTTGGTGATCACGTTGAGAAACGGTCCCTTTGAGTATACCATATGGGAGTTCGGGGAACAGTTGAGATACGGCCGGGTTGGTTCGCACATGAAACCAACCGGGCCCCTAGGACGAAAATGCTAGTAACTCACAGACCGGGTGTCTGATTGACGCGCCGTCTGTTGCGTTGAGACCCCTGTGACGAGGTGGTCCTTTGAGATACTTCTTCGTGGAACCTTGTGATACTTATAGTATCGACCAGAAGCTCGTGGAGCGGACCCTCCCGGAGACGAGCGTGTGGAGTACGAAGACCGTGTAGCCGGCTGAGACCTGATGACTGCTTGACCGATTGACTCGGTGTGTTTCGGATAGCCCAGTGGGGAGCGCTTGGTTGTAGCGGCAGACCCACGGCGGAGGAGAGCTTGGTTGTAGCGGAAGACCCGCGGTACTCAACAGAAGGAGTACCTCTGGAGGCTATGAGGGGGAGCGCTTGGTTGTAGCGGCATACCCACGACGGAGGAGCACTTGGTTGTTGCGGTAGACCCATGGTGGAAAGCACTTGGTTGTAGCAGTAGGCCCACAATACTCGATAGAAGGAGTACCTCAGCAGTCTTAGGTTAGTGAGCGGTACCTCGGAGTCGTGACAGGACCACTGTACACTCCAGAGATGGGGCTCTTCAGCAGTTGCGGTTTCGATAATGAAAATCCTGGTTTGAGCTAAGACTTTTGACCTTGTGTTTACCTCATGTTTGAGATGAGTTACTTGATAAATTAGGTATATGTATGGGCATATACCTGGGTGGTGGTTATCCGTTGTTTTCTAAATCCTTGTGTTTCCTCAGGATTGAGATGGGTTACTTGATAACTTAGGTATATGTATGGGCATATACCTAAGTAGAGGTTATCTGTTGAAATCTTCTTTGTGGTTATCCTTGTTGGTTTTAGTGAGACCTTGAGGGTCTCGGGATCCCTACTGAGTATCGTTATACTCACCCCTGCACGGGCTATGCCCGCACCTCGTTGTGTTGGTTGCAGATGACGGGCAGTGCTGTCGGAGGCCGAGTGTTCGAGGACTGGACGGTACCCGGAGGTGGACTACACAACGAGTCAGTACCCGGAGGTGGATTACACGACGAGTCAGCACCCGGAGGTGGACTACACGACGAGACGACACACGGAGGATGTTGATGGGCGAGAGCGTTGAGGAGGGTATCTGTACCTACCCTTCAGGTAGGATTCCTGGTGGACGACCACGAGCTGCGCCATCTGTACCTACCCTTCAGGTAGGATCCGACGAGGACGACCCAGGATCTGCTTCCTTTCTTCCAGCTGTTGTCTTTTTCTGTTGTACTTTGTTCAGTTGTATTTGTACTTTCACTTGGGTTTGTATTCTGGTCCAATTACTTTTCAGCACTTTCTTTTGTACTTAGTGTTTTTCTTCTGCTTGTGCTCTGTGGTGTTTTTTTTACTTTTATAAAGGCAATGCCTTCCCAGTTATCGGGATTTACGCCTTTGGTGCTAGTCGCCAGCCCCTGGCCTATGGAAGGCGGGCTTGGGGTAGTCACGGAACGGGCCCCGAGGACGGATCGTGACAATCCATGCCAAAGGAAAATAAAATAAACAGAAGCAAAATAGTAAAAGCAGACAAAAATGAAACAGACTATCAATCCCTTAACTACCCCAATCTCCCTTCCCTGCAAAGAAAACCATGTAGCCACCTCTAGTTCCTTTATAGCCCCCTTCACAGAATATAAGTACCCTCCATCCATAGAATGTCGTAAAAGGACTAAGTGGCTGATGAGATAAAGAAAATAAAATAAAAACTCAACTACAACATACCCGTCTTAGCTTCCCCAGCACCAATGAGTGGGCTGCTCGTGTCATTACAGACAGAGTTTCCGTAGGATTCTTCCCATGTTTCCAAGATTTTTCACCCTTGTATTTCACAGACATATGCATTATGAAAAGGTTTTTGTTCAGGTAATGTTGCTACAAATAGTTTCAGTGTAATAATTTCTAGTCTAAGAACTAATAATGTAAGCACTACAATTGTAATGATGTTAGTGTAAACATTGCTAGTGTGAATACTACTCCTGTAAGAAATTCTAGTTTAATGTTTCTACTAATGAATCCAAATGTGTAAATATGTAAACTTTTACAGTTTAAAAATTATTGTTAATATGGGATGCTAGTGTAAGAACTTCTAATATAAAGGTTATAGTAGAATTTGTGATAATGTAAGCAATGCTACTTAACCATTTCTAGTCTTATTCTAGTGATGTAAATATGTATTCAAACATTTTTTTGATGGTGTAAAATATTGGAATATTTGGATTGATCATCAATTTCCTTGTGTTTAATGATGCTACTAAAAATAATGGAACCTGCATAATAGGATTGGCAAAAATTATTAGATGTTTTATGTTATAGAAATTCAAATATTAAATAATATAGGGGTAATAACTGCATAATGTTTATGCTCTTGTAAAAAATGCACCTTAAACATCCATGTCATACAAGCACAATAATTATGAGAATGATTTGTTTAAATGAAATATTAGTAGAGATAAAGAAAAAATCATCCGTACTCACTGGCTTATAAGACACTTTCAGTCATCATTCTGTGGAAATTAAATCCATGGACTTCTTTTCCATTTATAAGAAAATCTTGAATGACATAGTCATATATGTTGATATCAGCACACCATTGTCTTCTTATTTCCCAGAACATGTATATAATATAATTAATATGATTTAAATACAAATTTAAAGGTGTTTAAACTGTATACATAATTAATTTCCAAAGTTTAAACTAGTTGTACAGTTCATTATGCATACACGTTCATTTGAATACAAATTGAAAGGTGTTTCTTTTATTGTGCTATGACCAGTTTGAATGTAGTAATCATTGTATTTTAAAAAATATACACACATAGCTTACTAAATAAAATCATAGGCAGAAAACAACCGTGATAATTCTTTAAAAACGCATGTAAAAAACACACCTTAGTGAAACATACCTTCAAGCAAGACAAGATCCATGGAATCCCATACCTGCAACCCAGCTACAAATAATGTCATGAAACCAAGCCACCCCCTCCCCCCTACACCCAGCCCCCTCCCCCTGCACCCAGCCCCACCCCTCTGCACCTAGCCCCACCCCCTGCACCCAACCCCACCCCCAAAACCCAGCCCCCCAAGCACCCAGACCCTCCCCCTGCACCCAGCCCTACCCCCTGCACTCAGCCCCACCCCTTGCACCCCAATTCCTCCCCCCTGCACCCTTCTTACAAATCTACCTATAAAAAAAATCTATAGCATTTACCATATCATTCAGGGACTTGAGATCTCAAAATACCCAAACAGTTCAATCAATAGAACAACTTCAGATTTTAAAAAATGTAAATTTTAAAAATAACAACTGAGGAATATATTCCTTTTTTACCTACATTAATTTAACTTGTCAATTCAATAATTTATGAAAAATAAAGAGATAATAAATGGAATCCAATGTCACTATATGGGATAAAATTTAGCATTAGGTATTCTATAGTAGTAAGGGCATCACTTACCCATATGCATGACTAAGGTAACTAATGTTAGCTTTATGTAAATGCATGCGAAAATTTATGCAGAACATTTCAGAAGAAAACAAATTAACCATTCTCATCCATACAAAAAATAAATTCAAGTTCTTAAAGTATATACATAAGTCTCCATACTAAGTCAAAAATGGAGGGAATTATTATCCCCCCCATCACTAACATCCCCATTTTCATGTCCATGCCAATCATCATCAACATCATCATCATCATCAACAACATCATCAGCAGCCTCATCACCAACAACAACATCAGAAGCATCAGCAACATCCTTACCACCAACATCTTTTTCTCCACCGTATTCGTTTCCACTACAACCCTCATTGGCATCACCCGATAAATCATTTAAAGAGCGCATTTATTCCATATATGATTCAAAAGTAGCAACAACATCTTATGGAAGTGACTAACTCAAAACTTCCATAGCTTTCATGAAATGTTCGATCATCAACTTACTTCTTTCACACTCCTCTAATAGATATATTTCTAGAATATCCATCGAGAACCTTGATATTCTCCAATACTGCCAGAAATTGATCTTTCTCTGACAGTGTCATCACATAAGAAGCACAAGGAACATTCCATTTGTTTTCACCGATACAGATAAGAACTTTCCATTTGTATTGCAAGTACCTTTATTTTTATAACAAATTTCAACCCTTTCAGTATCAGAGATAAAATTATCACCTCTATCCTATAAAGATATGATCAACAAGGAAAACCATAATGGGACAAGAAAGGTTTCATTTCTATGATAGAGTGGTATGTGTCATTATAGTTGAACTAAGGGAGAGATAAAAAGTTTGTCCTCCCTTAGATGTAACATAAAAAAAATAAACTTTTAACATTAAAACACACCCTTAAACATGGGTTATTTCATTTAAAAATCATGGGAGAGATAAAAACATTCATCCATCATCATAAATATTATAAACAATCCCCATATCCATGTAATTTAATATTTTCCATGGGTAAAATTATAATTCAAAGATAGATTTTTTTTAAAGAAAATCACTTCATCTCCAAGAATTAATGAAAATAATATAGATAATTTATATAAAACAATAATGGGTATCAAATATTGGTATAAATATACTTGAAGACGAATTTAATAAAATAAATCACTTCATGATTTTTTTTAATAAAATAATTACCTAGAAACACCTACTGCATACAAAGTGGAAAAAGTCACAACAAGACTCTTAAAAAGGAAACGATAATTTTGGTAAAATAAATGAATTTAAAATCAATTTAAAAATCAAATACACTTTATTAGATTAATATAGAACACTAAATTTTACACACACTGTGATTAGTGTTCTCATAGGAAATGATAATGAGGGGAATTGAAGTGAAATGACTAGGGGAATCTCCCTTGGGATTTAGGTAATGTCTTATGTATCAAATGTCATCGATTACTGTTTTGGATTCTTATGGTATACCCTCATTTAATTTTGAATGATGAGTTAACTGGATTAGACTTGATCTATTTGGTTGGAATACCTCCATCGTAAGCTATGGGTTATAATACTACCATTCTTCTAAATGTCAAGGATGGTTCCTTGAGTTTAGACTAGAATAATGGATAAAGAAGAATGGAAAGGCTAACCTATGAGTTTAATTGAGAGAGAATTCTATATTTAGCCTTCACATAACTTTTTTCAAGTAACTCAAATAATTAACATGTCATAATTCAAAATCTTATATCCTTTGTCATCATTTTAATTTAATTAATTTTTACCCATTTATTATAGTCAAATATGAACATGGTAAATCAACTAAAATAATTTAATAAATAATGAACATATTAAATAAAATAATAATAGTTTATAAAATTCTTCGAAATCTAAAATTCCCATTTTTATAATAATTTCATAAAACAATACATTATTAATCAAATAATTTCTTAATTCTCTAATATTTATTTTCTCATATTATTCCCCTTCATTCAACCATCAATTAATTTTTTTTTATTTTTATGAAGACCACATTTATGGGTATTAGTGTCAACCCACATAAAAAGATAAATCCATGCATGAAATTAAGTTATATAGGGCATCATTAGACCTGTCTAAAAAATTAAAATATTGGAGTCTTTCACCCAATATAATATATATGTAATAAAACTTACCCTATTTTTGGATCATCTTTAATGAGGTACTCAAAGAAATAGACCATCTTGTCCTAGGTCTTGATAAAATCTTCTATGTTAATATTCCCTTCATTAAATACTCAAGGAAAAAATTTGATATTGTTTCTTGATCCACTATTTTTATTCCTCATATGTATCAAATTCTATCATCTGATTTTATATTCAATCAATATCCTCTGGTGAAGGATTGATGGTCAATGTCTCTATCTATTACATTGAGTATATAATAAGATCCAAATTATATTTTGGATCAGTTCCATCTTTTCATCTATGGTCCAACTAAAAACCCTTAAATTTGTTTACTGTAGTAGAATGCTTTCCCTTAGAGAAGATTTTCGGTTTAAGTTCTTTGTATGTTATTGTCTTCAACAATTGGAGTTAGGTAAACTTATATATTATCCTACCTACATATTTTCCCTTCATTCTCAGTTTGGATTTGATCTTCTAAGGCCACTGAATCTTGCATAGGAACTTCACTTAGAATAGGGTGTCTAGGCTCAAGGGATTATTTTTTCATCCCCTCAATGCTAGTAAATGTTCCCATTGATATTATTACTTATAGGTTTTGGAAAAGATAATAATACTTACACCTCCATAACTTCTTCCATTATTTATACATTTTTTATCATTTGATGGTTTTTTATTCAAAATACATTTCTTATTCAGACAAGGGTAATAAAAAATACATATATTGAGGATATCACACCCCATAATGGTGGGGGGAATACCAATCCTATCTGATCTATAGGTAGAAGATCTTATGCCCCAAACCCATGGGGTAAATTTCTAACCCTTCGTAGGAATGGTGAGATGAAATTATTCCCTGATGTAAATTTGTCATCAAGGAGGGATTCTATTTACCAATAATTATTAATAGATAATCTTGTTTACTATAATGCTGATATGATCGATCATGCTAGATTCTGCACATGCCACATATCTATCTTCATAAGTAGATCTAACATCATGTCCAATGTGTAAGGTCACTTTTAAAGTACTGGTTATATGTAAAAATATAATCATGAATGAAGATTCTAGGTCACCATATAGTCTTGGTATAGGTATATAATGTGTTCCCAAGGTAAACATCACATATTCCTTAGGAAATTGATAGAACATATACAAAACCCAAAAAGGGGTAGTAGAAATATGACTATAATACATGTGGAGAGGTGAACATGGTGTGTAGGATCCATAGGGATAGTTGGAAGGTTCTCCATCTTCATAAGTCATGTTCTATCAAGGAAAAATGGAATGTGGTATTAAACCTTATGGTTTGTGAGGCTACTCAGACTTCATGGGTGTATATTCCCTATACACAAAGAAATATCTAGATAAGGGTAACATAGTGTATGATTTAACCACACAATGTGTGGTATTTAACAAATCCTATAATTCCTAGCTATTGTACCTACCAAAGTACATGATGTTTTTTCTTTCAAACTATACGCCTTGTAGTTGGGTTCTAAGATCTAAACATTACTCTAGTCCTCGATTTATTTCTACTTCCTCTTATTTTTCTTTATATATCACTTGAATTGCCTTTTTCTATGCTAAACATGATAATTCCACATACGTGAAGTGGTTTCTATCCTTGGGTACATGGATTGATGATTTGTATCATAATATTGTCGATGTGAATATTGTTATTCTTGAAGATACCCCAAATCCAGACTCCCCTATCCCATTTTATCTTAACCTATAATCCATCCTCATCCTATAATCCTACATGGAGAACAAACAATGTAAATATATGGAACCTATTTTAATTGTGAAATAAAATAAATTTGTGATATTAGTTGAATCATCATCTAAAATCTAAATTTAGTGATGAACATGTAAAGTATGGTGGGAGAAATAGAAGAAACCATAAGAATGGAAATGATGATCCTGTATGATCAGGAATAATCTACCTTCGCATACAATAAATAAACAAAGAAGTAATTTCTAGTCCTAATATCAGTTATCCCAAAATCATAATTTCAACCAAATATCATAAGTTAAAAAGGCCATATGCTACCTAAATATTGATTCAATTTAAAGAAAATTATTCAATGTTAAAATTATGAAAAAATGGGGAAAAATCCACATATATAAATTCCCTACCATGATGGTGAAATGATGTTGATTTGATTCTACTTCACAACCAAGGTACTTTTTATCAACATCACTAAAAAACTAATATTTCTTCCATGATTTGTCATCAACACCAATCCCTTGCTCCATCTTCTTCTTCCTCTCCTTCTAAGGTTCATGTGGTCATAGAACAACGAACCCTAGGAATATTTCATAATATGGATTAAATAAAGAAATCCATGGGTTTCTCAGTATAATAACCAATTAATTAAATAATTAAATTATTTAATTAATCATCTCATGATCGAAAACACCCAAGAGTCCCAATTAAAATGAATCTTAGGCCATAGATATGGTAAAATTCACATTTCAGATTCAATCTCTATCTTGATTTATCAATATGAGACTCTATTTAAGATATATAAAAAACTTTAAAAAACATATAATGCGTGGACTAAAAATAATATAGTATATTTTTATATTATTTCTAAAGATCCTTGACATTATATTTTATATGAAAAAGAAGACTTGGGGTAAACATCACAATATGGAACCAAAGAAACCTTCAAAAAAAATTTGTGAAGTTGCACACTATAGTAAAATTACCTTTTTACCCCTAATGATGTCTTAATACTTTTTTTAAACATAAAATTCATCTAAGTATCATCTGATGAAAACTTAGGTCAATACACCTCCCTACATGTTTCCACTACTTTCATAACTACCCCTATCTTAAAGTATACTAGAATAGATTCCTATAAAGAGATGGGTCACTCTGTAACCAGTAATTCTAGAAACCTGTGAACAAATTCCTAACCTATTTTTTGAATTACATGTAGACCCCCTCCCACTAAAAAGAGTGGTATCATTAATACTAGGAAAAAATCATTACAGAGGAGGCTAGTGAGATTCTCTCTCCCCTCACCCTACCCCATGAGGGAGAACTACTACCAAAATATCCTTCCCCTTGAGTGAGGAAAAATTTAACCCAGGATTTCTTAAAGGATACTCCATTACTCTATGCCATCATGGGATTCACAAAAAATATCGAATTTCCTTTCTATATTAACTCCTACAATATATCTAAAGGAGGATTAATAGAGCCCACATCCTAAATTTGAATCCTAGACTCACTACACTATAATTAGTTGGTGAATTCACTACAACACTAGTAAAAAAATTCGAGGGGGCTCATTTTCACCCCTTTCTCTCCTGCCAAAGCCACCACCCAGCTCACAAAGATATGGAAGAGCCTCTATCCTTAGCTCCAGAACAACAACAGGTAATTCTAATTCAAGCATCGAATTAGTAATAAACTCTATAGGACCATCAAAATTCATTGAAAAGTTATAGAAAACGACTATATAAATTTTGAGACATCAATCCATGTGATTCTCCAAAAAGTCAATGTGATGAAAATACATAGTATTACCACAAAAAAAATCATAGGGATAAAACTATTACCATAATCAAAACTAAACTAAATAAAATCTAGGAGAGTTTGATATAGTCTTGATTAAATACATAATCTATCCTGAATGGGTTACTTCCTTGTCATTTCCAACTAATCAGCCTATAAGAACACCCTGAATGCATCACCAAAATGCTTAAGAACTCTGAAATTCTTGGAATAGAGATGAATTATAGGGATCAAAATAAATAAAATTCAAAAGGAATATATTTCAATGCATGAATCACCAGATTCCAACACATCAGAAAATAATATAGAGGTTGAAAATCATGAATGATATGAGACCAAACAACCCCAAATTCCACTTCATCCACACATCTAATAGAAAAAGAGTGGGGCCTAATGCTCCCTAGCAACACCTTTTTACTCCAAACCTCACTCTTGGTTCACTTTTTGATCAAACACATATTTTTAAGTCTATCATAAGCTTTATATTGAAAGCAGGATAAGTTTGAGAGATGATATCTCAAAAAACCAACTCAATAGAAGAGATCTCAACCACTGGAAAAATAAGGATAAGAAATTTCATACCTATATGCTAGAGCTGGGGGTAGGGAGGTGGAGGCCGAGACTGGATGTTTCCAGAGGTGGAGGAATTTGAGGTGGAGGCCAAGTCTGGGAGGAGAGGGATCCAAGAGGGGGGACGTCACTGGATCTGGGGGCATGAAGGTGGAGGTCGGGACATTGAGGCTGAGGGGAAGGCCGGGAGGGAGGTCGGGAGCAGAGGCGGAGGCTGGGGAGGGGAGGAGATGGCCAGGAATTGGTGGTCGGATGGCCGGGAGGCAGAGGTCAGTGAGGGGAGGAGAGGGTCGAGCGGCGGAGGTCAAATGGCCGGGAGGCGGTGGTCGGGGAGGGGAGGAGAGGGCTGAGAGTCAGGGAAGTGAGGAAGAAGAAGAGGGTGATGTAAACAAGGGTAATGAGGAGTGCGATAGAATATGAGCGTGATGGAAGGGGGAGGAGGAGAACGATGGTATTTGGGGAATTGAGTATGGTTTCCCATGGTTTTATTAACACCGTGGGAATAGATAATAAAAAAAGAGATATCCCCACGATTTTTCTAAATCATGGGGATAAATGCATGGGGAAAATCCCCTTTCTAGTAGTGTTAACATTTCATTTGATAGTTTTTCAATATGAAGGTTTATGTTGATTATGTTTACCATATTCCATACTAGTAATGTGTTGGAATTTTTAAGTGATGGGTGGGGCCCTCTATATCCCCTCGATGCATTGGTTGGAATCATGATAAAAACTATATTGGGTTTTCTCTGTGACCTTACCCATTTATATAGATGTCATGGAATAAGGCCTCAATGGTATTAAATGACTTGGAACAAGGCCTTTAAGGTATTTTTTTGATGTAAAAAAATTATGTATTATGTCAATATGAATTAATTTATTGATCTTTCATGTGATTATTCATTTAGTTAAAATATCCATGGTTAAGTTTCATGTTCATGTGATTATTTATATGGAATTATCTGATCATCATTCATTCTTGCCATATTATGCTCAAGTTATTGGTTAAATGGAATGTATTTCAGTTATTTACCTCCCCATATTTATTATTCCTTATTTATTCATAGATTTTGTTGTACTCTTACCCTTATTGAGAATATGATCTCACCCCTTATGTTTTATTTTCCCTAGGATATGAGGATGTATTTTTTGATTGATATGTAGGGATATGCTATGAGGAATAATAGAATAACAAAAAAATTATATTTTTATTTTTTGTTTTAAAATTTTACTATACAATTAAAGTATTTATCAAGTTTACCATGACTACTTAATGATTCATTCATTCAGGATGTGATTCCTTGTATCTTATGAAAATTTA
The DNA here is from genome assembly GCA_963277665.1 of Viscum album. NCBI lineage: Eukaryota > Viridiplantae > Streptophyta > Magnoliopsida > Santalales > Viscaceae > Viscum > Viscum album. The sequence continues at coordinate 710,157,656 of OY728142.1, forward strand.
ATAAATTAGACACCAGCTCCAGGATATTGGGGTTGGGGAGTGAAAAAAATTTCTATCCCTAAAAAAATATATGTATGATTACTAAGTCCGTTGAATTGGAAAAAAATTAGATAACCCCCCCTTTGGAAAATATTTAACCAAATTATCCTTTTTGAACCAAAAAATCTTGGAAAGACAAGAGTAAATGCATCAATGAGGATGCCTATTCCACCAGTTGTTTATGGGAAGTTCTAACGATATGTCTACTATGATTTTATTGTTTGAGTTAAAGTTTTTTTTTACTCTTTAATATAAAAATGATGGATGTACTTTATTTTCTATATTATTTCATGTTGGTGAAATTCCATGCACATGATAAATTTAGAAGGATTAAGGAAAATGTATAAAATTAAAAGGATCCATTCATTAATTGGTACAAATGAAGTGATAAATATCCACAATATATATTATCTACCATCAAACCCCAATAATAATGTAGATTTAAAAGTAAAATCACATAAAAACATTTTCTTTTAATATTACTTGATCTCCACTAAATTTTATTCTAGGGTGTCTATGTATTGGGACAATTGATTGACACACTCATTCTATACCTCTGTAACACATTGTAATATTACCTCCCTATAATCAAAATCATGTAATGACTTTTTTCCACATCAATGAGACATTTTTTGTCAGAAAAAATTATTTTTGAGGTATTTAAAATATATTTCAACTGATATTTCTCTTACTAAAGCTTCTTGATCTTGGACTGGAACCTACCAATATCGGCCTTCCCAATACTGATCAAATTATGGTGTGATGTTACTTTTATAGAAAATTATGAATCATCATTTAGGGGCCCATCCTTAATTTTTTTGGCTGAAGAAAAATTATTCATTTCCAATATCCTTATTATAAGGGATATTCTCTATTCTCTGAGAGAAACAAAGTATGTCACCATATATTGATGAAATATATATTCAAATCCCCCTCAGTTTAGGGAGGTAAAGATATATCTGAGTTGACATAGCTGATCCTTTAGCTCCTATCATCCCCCACACCAAGATTAGGCTCTAGATATCCCCCACCTATCACCGCATCTTCTGATGAAATGTTTCATACTCCAAGACTTGAATCAAGCCTAAACTATGGATAGGAATATATTTTGGAACTAAGTCACAGAATGAGGGTATAAAACTCACATACTTAGATGATATTGGTATAGATCTGGCTCCCAAATTTCTCAACCCAATTAGGGGAAAGTAATGAAGTAGGGGTCAGAGCCTTTGAGTTTAGAAGTTAGAGTACATTACCGAGAAGTGAAAATTATTATGAATCAGAAGATGAATAGTTTAATTCTATAAGATAACTTGATATTGTGATCAATGATAAGAATGTACCATTTCTAGTTACATCACTAGAGACATTAGTTTCCCCAATTCCACTTTTAGGGTAATAAACGACGCCCTATTACATTGAGTGGATCAGTGGTACCACTATGGTTTTCTATGTCATTATAGTATGCACATCTCCTAGAAGGACTGTAAGTGAAAATAAATATTAAGAGACATGAGTTATATTGGAAGATTAGTTTAGTCTACAAGGAAGTTCTTACCCTTTCTTAGTGGTTTCTAGAACAAATCCAATTTAGTATCAGAATAGATACCAACATTGGTATCCTCTAGAAGTGAATTCACCCATGCCCAGTCAAAGGGAATGATTTCTAATGATTCAGCAATTAGAACTGGTTCAAACCTTTCTGGAACCTCAACAGTCCCCACATGTTTGGGGATTAGTATCAGTGTGGAAATTTCTGATGGTGATGTAGAAGGATCACCTTTATCCCTAGGAATATATACTTGTTCCTCCATGAAGGTTTGTCGAGGGCCAATATATATAGGTTGATAAAAATAAGTTACAAAAATAACCTAGGAAGAAGGATAGATAAACTATAACACTTACTCAATGATTATGTATGATAAATATCTGATGACTTGGAACATTTCATTTTCATCATCCCTACTAAGGAAGGAACCATATAAGGGGGAGACACTAAAGGTGCTAATGATGGCACCAATAAAGGTGTGGATTGTGATGCATCAAGGTGATGGTTATCTCCTTCATAAGATTCATTTAACTGGGGTAACCCTCATCCTCAGTATCTCAATCATCATCTAGGTCATCTCCAATAGTCATACTAGTGGGGGAATCCACTAGAGATGACAGGAGTGTTTGGGTCCCTTCATCTTCCTTCCATGCTCCATGAAATATACAATATATCTACATGATTTTGATGGTAACATAGTTGTTCTAGGATGTCAGTAAAGTTATTTTTATCTTTTATTCATATTTAATATGATCACACTCATCTACAGGAACCACTATCATTCCAGGAACCATCGTTTGATACACCCATGGTAAATAGTGGATGTGGACCTTCATGATTTGAGTCACTGTATCGAGTTATTGAATGAAATCCACAAAATAAGTGGGATAATATTTAAAATATATATCTTTATGAGAAGTGGCACTTTAAAATACCTCCAGGACAAATTCAACCTAACAAAATAAACTCCATATGCCAGTAGCTGAGTTCTCTTTCCTCTAAACATCCTATTGTAAATATACAATGGGAAACCCCATTATGGTTGAGGATTTTCTTATGAGCACCTTTCTTACCATATTTTTTTTGGATGGCACCTTTCATAGTGAAAAAATGGATTTCAAATTCCTTACTTTCCTACAAGTCATATCAAATTCAATGGTATACTAGATGAAGGCTACATTATAGTCCTATGATTGGCATAAGACATTGGGAGTAGCTCTATGGACATAAAAACCAATGTGTATTATTTTACATTCGAGTATGAGTGGATCCAAGAATCAGTATAGACTTTAAACAGAATAGTCTCAGTACTAGTTGGAAATAATTTTACCTCTCATCCTTAGTAAACATTAACCAAAATCCTCAGGACCCCATCAGGTGCCTTCTAGATCATGTGTAGATAGAATCAAGCCACCTCATTTGAATACATCGAAATTTATTCCCTAATCAACAGGGTGTAAAAAACTCACATAGTATTTTATTATCATTCAAATTAATTAGGACACACTAATGAATTACAATTAAGTAAGCTTGAGTTTTAGGGTATCACTTTCCATTGTTTGTTATACCTATAGTGGATGCATTATAAAGCATTAAAGATAAACAATCATAGCTTCTCAAGTGGCCCCTGAATTCCTATATATTTATTTTGATGGTCCTCACTCCACTAATGAATTGAAAAAATAGTTTTAATTGAAAACTATAGATATTTTTTTTAAACTCATATCCACCCACATGAGCTACCATCAAACCCCACATCACTTAGAAGGGTCCAAATACTCTATACGAGAAATTTACCCTGTAAAAATATCACAAAAGAAAATATATACTGACAAGAATATGAACAGAAAAACCAATGTGGATTCCTACTACCATGATCACTAGTATCATGAAGGTGGAATCTCTGACTCCACCCTTCACTCAGATTGGGAGAAATTACTCTCTTAGGTATATAGCCAAAAATATATCCAGTTGAATGGATTGGTCAATTTTTAGAATAACTTACCATTACAAGGTATTTAACAAACCTTCAACAACCATTGTCTAGTAAACCCCCTCTACTCAGTGGAATTCATGTGTTGGGTAGACCATTGGTTTCTTAATCAAAGGTTCATAATAGTCCTTCCTAATAAAGAATACATCCCATTTCTTGAATGGGATGTCATCCCCCAGACATGAGGTCTTATAGAGGTATTTTTCAGATAGCTTGATTAACTCCCTGGAAATGGGAGGGGAATTATTTTCATCATCCCAAGAATATGATATAAGAAAAACCTCATCGTACATATCACTTAATATTGGCACACCATAGGATAAACTCAACATCACAAAGGTTGATGCCAATATTACCATGTGTCAGATAAAAAATATCCATGTTCATACTCCATTGGTTGACCAAGTCCCTTATTAGGCTCTTGTTTTAATAAGAAGGAGTTTGATAGATTCATACAACCTCATACATGACAATCCATTTTAACTCATAAGTATATTCAATGGTAGTGTGCTGCACCCAGATAGGCTAACCCAAGTCCATTACAAAACTTCCCCTCAATCAAAGATAACAGCTGGGTATCCATCCAAACATCTAAATTGAGGCCAAATTTTCCATTATTTACTGATATATATGAACATATATATCATATTTATGATGAACCCCATCAAAATTTGTTGGCATGAACTTCAATATATACCCATTAGAGTACTTTTATTCAAAGTTGATGTGACCTTCGTGAGAAATATTTTATATTTATTTATTTTGGGTCTTCAAAATCTAGGAAGAGGTAATTATCTATGACTATGGTTTAATTATAGTATAATTGTTGTAGATTCCAAACCCATATAGAGGTAATGAATCCAAAAAATGATATTATAGGAGATTTTCCCCATCATTCTTGAAAAATGCTTCTGAGATAACTGGACAACAAGATGTTGAGTGGCGTATACAGTGGAAACCATATCACTTCTATGAGACACTACTAATATAGACTCATTTTTTGAATAAATCTATAATAATAATTAATAAGAACATGTTATAAGAGTAAATAACATTATAAAAATGGGTTGACTAGATAATAAATTGCAGGGTTTAAATGATATCACATTGATTGCGTGACCTGTTCTATGTCTCATGATCACGTTATCCCTTATGATTATCATGAAAGATTGATCCTTCTCTAACCATGTGATACATGTGACCATTGAAAGGTCAGTATAATCTCATAATGCTGAAGTGGTCATGTGTTAGCCCCCGTGAGACATGCGAATCATGTGAAGTAGATCCATGGCCAAGAATGTGCATCATAGTTTAAGTGAATTACTATTGATTAGTTAGAATATTGGTTGCACAAGATATTTGAAAAAATTCTTCATGTGGAGAGATTATGAAAATAAATCATGCAATGATATCACATGATTAGTTATTATAATGATGTTATGAAAATGAATCTCATAAATAAGTCACACAAAAGATTGGGAATTCCAAGCTCTCCAAAATTCTAAGTCACAAGTGAAATAGTTGGACCTCTTCCCTCCTATTTATATGGAATATCATGGAATACAAAAGGTCCCATGGAAGACTAAACTATTCCTGGAAGATCGACTAGTAGAAATCCATTAGATTTAGGAGAACATTTAATTCTTTAGAACCAATTCCTCATTCCTTCCTTTGAACTTCACTTCTGAGGAGCTCATTTTTTGACACCCAACAAATGATCTCAAGAAATTTAGGGTTGAAGAAACAACCAAATTGCAAGTATTATTTTCCCAATAAGGGAAAGAAGGAATAATAATGGCTACAGATCAAGCATCAGGGTCACATGAGTCACGTGACCTTTAATAAGACTCTTGAGCGCATGAAACTGTGAATATCACATGAAGGGAATATGTGCTCAATGTGATCTATCCACTAATCATGTGAATACCTCTGGTGAGCCCCCTAATAACATGAAGGAACACATAAATGTTGGAACGATCTTATAAATCCCTTCAAACTTGTCAGCCTGATCACAAAAAAGTTATTTGCCTTATCAGATGGATCATGTGAAATCTATTTGGTATGCTGGATTGATCACATAAAGGCTATCATGAATTTTCAACCTGATCTCACGAAGGATCTTTTATATTTTGGTTTGATCACATAAATACCCTTGAACAAGCCATGGGTTCAAGAAAGATGGTAATGACCGAGTTATCACGCTGTCACTGTGTAATGCCTCATATTTTGCATGTATTATTTTTTAATATTATATGGAATCATTATGAGACCACGCTTTGAGACAGTTTGCAATTCCAAGGCCCAGGGTGACTAGAATAAATTTTTGAAATGAATTAAATATTTAATTAGTGTTCGTGAGTGGTTTTTCTAAAAAAATTGAATAACTTTTAAATGAGTGTCAGGATCAGAAATCCGAGGGCATCGTTGCGTTCAAAACAATGACTTTGACTTAGGTGGGTCCTAACATCGATCGACATGCGTTAACTACAAAAGTAAGTATTTGGATGTTTTTAGAGGAAATGGAATAAATTAATATTTTATTTTATTTTAAACTTTTCCTTAACAAATCAACCTAATACTCCCCTATTAATACCTGCTTATGGAAAATTCGTAGGGTTATCTGCATAGCCCTGCAAAATGACGATTTCTATTAGAGCTTTGGAGGAGAACCCCTTGGTGGAAGGAAGCGAAGTGATCGAACAACACAACATGGATTCTATGAACCTCACCAACAAATGCTACGCAGTGACCGTTTTCAACCAAATTAAGGTAGGGGTTTTATATTTCAATTTGTGTTTCCCTATTCTTTGATTAAAAGACAAATGCGGATCAACCCACAAACAATTTGATCCACAGATCGTGCGTTCTTGTGGGAGGGTTATTATTTATGTTCCCTTTGGTGATTTTGATTATGGGAATTAGATCATTTTTATTAAAATAGTTTTTTATTCTATCTGTTCAAACTACTAATTGGAGCAGATCAACACCGTGAAAAATGATGGTAGAGGTTCATTCCTCTTTTTTTTATTGAATTTCTTCCCCCTTTTCCTTACATTCTTCTCGTTCTTAGTGGGGCTACAAACAATGGATCATTGCGAATGTATTTATTAATTAAATGATCCAAAACTAGAGATGGAACATTGATATGACCTAGAATAGGTAATATGGTGATAGAGGATGACAAATCAGCTCAAATCGAGGAGGATATTTCTTCGAGCATTCTTTGTGCAGGTGGATTGAAACTTGTTTTTCGGGCCGATCGAAGATCTAAAAACAACAGAAATGACAATGGAATGTTGAGGTGACCTCAAACCTGGAGTATCACAATGATTATAAGAATAGATAAAATATTTTAGGAGCACCTGATATGTGGTGATAAATAACAATGATTTTGGAAAATCATGATACACACAGTGTGAATCCTGAAGAAAAAATTATGTGGGTCCAGCTTAGTGGTGTATAGGATTTGGTGATGAAGGAACAACTAACATGGCATGAAAACATTTTCAAATGGAATCTGGGTCTTTAACCAAACATAGAATGTATCTCAGAAGATACACAAAAATGGGGTGGAGTACACAACATGTACTCCACCACACGAATAGACCTAGCCGGATATGCAGACCACCCCATGTATTGGTACACTGTCTAGTATACACGGATTGAAGTTGTGTACAGGAACATATCCAGTGTACATAGAATATTCCTTAGATAATGGAAAACAACATTTCATGCTCTTTCACTCTGTGTATACCATCTTTGACATGAGCTACATTCGACACGGGTCATTGTACACACACAGTACACAGGGTCATAAGACAAGGCGGGTGACCTTTCTACACACTATGTACCATTATTTTCATGGCTTGATTTACACTCAACCATTCCTTATACAAGTTTCATTTGGGCTAGTGCCCCTTTTCTCATTCCCCTGAAGGTCAGGTATCATTTCCATCCACAAGAGTATGATCCCTTCAGTAGGACTTTCTGAATAGAGTCGGAATCCCTCTGAGAGGCCCAGAGTGAGATCCTCTATCCATTATTGACTGTAGAGAGAGTCAGGTATCGACTTGACCAATCCTACATGATTTTGATACTCTACTTAGCAGGTGAATTTGGATGAGTCGTGGTATCTTCCAAGCCCCTGGCAGTGATCACCATTCGTGTATATTGATCTTTCCTACTTAAAAGTGTGTTTTCCTAAAATGAGTGCATCTATTATCTCTTTAGATCTATAAATTCATCCATATCTCTCATGGATTTTCTCGACGAACGGTACTTCTCAGATGGATGTCATCAGAGCTATCAAACTAATTGAGTGAGTTCTCCTGGATAAGTTCCTTGTGGAATTTTTAAACTAAATACCTATCATGGGTATGCGGTCATTCTGACTTACCTTTATAGTACGGGTCTGGGTTTTGAGGATATATGTATGTGTTTATCTTGTTATATGTTCCATATATTTATATTATGTAGAGCTTATTATACCCATACTTGTGTATTTCTTTTTGGTTTTTGGGGTCCTCTACTGAGTATTGTTATACTCACCCCTACATAGGCTTTTCCTACATGTGTCGTGTCTTGTGTATACGATTTCCCATTTGACAGAGTCCAGAGTGGACCAAGACCAGACAAATATTTTTGAGTTCTTTGTGGGCCTAGGTGTTCCTATGGCTATGAGAAGAAATCCTAGTACTTTCTTTCGTGCTTACATGTTGGACTTTGTAGTTTGCAGACTCTTTCTTTTAGTGGGCTTGTATTTTGGTCTAGTTTACCTTCCACACTTTAATTTCTATTTTACTCTATTGGTTGAGTTTAGTTGTATCCATGCATTTTGTTCCTTAGTTATTTTTTTTCATTTCAGAATTTTTGGACTTGGTGATGAGTGCGTGTGTAAGGTACCTAGGCAATGCCTCCCCTGTTAGTAATATGCCTACATAGTGCTAGTCACCATCCCCTGTCCTATTGGAGGTGGCCCTAGGGAGTCACGGTATGGGCCCCACAAGGATGGGTCATGATAGAGTGGTATCAGAGGTGGTCAGTTGTACATTAGGAGCAATAGTCTGTGAGATTGGTTTAGGGAAAGTGTTATGTGTTTCAAGCTCATCCTTCAAGTCAGGGACCCTAGTGTTGGTGCGGGCAGCCGAAGTATCCATACACTAAGACTCTGATAACCCACTTTTCGACTTGGTACATGAGAACAGTAGTTGAAGGGAACACAAAATAAGGGTATAATAATAATATAGGAATTGGTTATGTTTTCCATGTCCTTTTTGTCAGCTATCCAGATATATTCTTGGACCATAGTACATCTTGTTTTCTTACTAGATGCCTCCACGATGATTTTCCACTAGGATTCAACAGCTCGATCATGAGGATGAACCCCTTAGTGACAAGGATTTGTTTCAAGGACCAATTCGTAAGGAATTACCCCCATGTGTTGCACCTTCTATACCACCAATAGTGGGACTACATGTGGTACCTGCAGTACCGATAGACGAAGAGCATAGGTTGAGAACACTCCATGAGTTTTAGAGACAGAGACCCCTTAGGTTTCGAGGTGAGCCCGACCCTGAGGCAGCTGAGGACTGGCTTGAGGCGATGACCATATTTTTTCGTCAAGTGAGGACACTAGAAAACCAGATGGTAATCCTAGGATCAAGCCTTCTTCAGGGTTTTGTGGGACAATGGTGGAGTTTGAACACACAGACTCATGATGGGGAGACTCTTTCATTGATGGACATTGAAATATTCTTTAGAGAGGAGTTCTCTCCAGTTACAATGAGGGAAGTACATGTCTAAGAGCTTCTTTAGATCTAGTTGGGCAGTTTAACGGTGGCCAACTATTCCTAGAGGTTCACCAACCTTGCCAAGTACTCGATGGATATGGTTAGGGATCAGTACCTAAAATATCGAACCTTTAAGAGAGGTCTAAGATGGGACATCCAGGATAGTGGTGTGCCTCTTTATATTTCTAATTATACAAGAGTGCTCAAGTGATATTTTTCGGTTGAGATATTCTTAGCTTACTAGAGAAAGCCAGTGGCAGTCAGCAGTAGGACGAAGGGTACAGAGACCTCGGCAGGAGGGAGCTTATGTCAGACATAGGGATCAGGATGTTGGATACATCATTAGAGGACTCAAGATATGGTATTTTTGGTCCAGGTCTCTCAGGATGGATCCAGTCAGCCTAGGTAGAGGTGATGCTACTCGTGTGATGGTATAGGACATCTCACTAGAGACTATCCAACCCATCAAGATGCTGACAGGAAGGCGGTGGATGGACCACTGGGGTAGAGATAGAGAGTGGAGATGGAAAAACCTCCAGGAATTAGATGTGAAAGATGAGAAAGGAGAGCTACAGGTGGTGGTATATGCTTTGATCTACATCCACCACCACCCATAAGAGGTCTACACCAGGCTTAGGGAGCTGGGGGACAAGGACCAGGGGTAACACTATGTGGTCGAGGTTTATGACCCAAGGCCTCCAGGGATTATCCAAGGTACCATTTGTGTCTTTTTATACCTTATTTTTCATATTTATAAACACAAGTTCCATTCATTCATTCATGATCACATGTCTTGTTCAAAACCTTGAGATTCTAGTAGAGTTGTTGACGCAACCCTTATTCTTGGAGACACATATGGGAGGAGACTCGATGATCACACATCTTTTTAGACAACGTGCAATTTCCCTTAGAGGAGATAGTTTCAGTTTAAACCTCTTGGTGGATGCGTCAAGGCCTTATGAAATCATTCTCAGTATGGATGGGCTATCTTCGGTCCATGCCCTGATTGACTGCTTTAGGCGAAGAGTGTGGTGTGTCCGCATTGACGGGATGAGGTTTTCCTTTTTTTGGTGAAAAGGGAACCCAAGAAGCATAGAATGGGCTCATGCATAGGAGGGTGAAATCGATCACTCATGAGTTTTCTAGCCTTACGCCTAGAATAGAAGATGTTGTGAGCTTTTATATCCTAGTTGTAGTAGCAGTGTACGATGAAGTCTTTCAAGAAGATGTTCTAGGATTACCTCCCTATCTAGAGATCTACATCTTCATTGACTTAAACCCTATAATGGAACCAATATACTCATAAACATATCGTATTTACCCCACAGAGCTTCGCAAGTTGAGGGTGTAGTTGGAGGATTTTCATAGAAAGGGCTTCGTAAGACTGAGTGTTTTACCTTGGGCGGCCTCAGTTCTGTTGTCCAAGAAATCAGACAGGAGTTTAGAGTTTTTCATGGATTACAGGTGCCTGAATCAGGTAACAGTGAAGAACAAGTATCCACTTACAATGATTGATGACCACTTTGATTAGTTAAGATCGGAACAGTGGTTCTCAAAGGTTTCTCTTCGATAGGGTTACCACTAATTACAAGTATGGGATGAAGATACACTGAAGATGGCTTCCAGATGCCATGACGGTCAATAGGAGTACTTGTTGATGCCTTTTGGCATGAAAAAACCCCACAATGTTCATGGGACTTATGAACTAGATCTTCTAGCCATACATAGACCAGTTCATAGTAGTATTCATTGACGACAACCTTGTGTACTTGTAGTTATTAGAGGAGCACATGAGACACCTGAAGATAGTCCTTGAGGTACTCTGAGAGCACTATATTTATGGGAAACTCTAAAAGTGACAATTATGGACATAGGAGGTCCACTTTCTGGGACTTGTTATCTCAATAGATGGTGTAACAGTGGACCCAACCAAGGTCGAGGTGGTGTTAGCATGGGAGCCACCCTAGAGTGTGACAGAGGTGCAGAGCTTCCATGGGTTAGTAGGATACTATAGGATATTTAGCCTTGATTTCTCTAGGATATCACCACTGATGATAGTCTTGAACCAAAAGGGGTGGCCTTTTGTATGGACGATGAAGTGTCAACAGGCTTTCAAGCAGTTTAGACAGAGTTTTATGAGCGCATTGATCTTGAGGGTTCTAGATGAGGGTGTTGAGTACGTAGTTTTCTATGATGCATCGAGGACCGGGCTTGGTTGTGTCCTGATTTAGAGGCCACAAGTGATTTATTATGGTTCTCTCTAGATAAGGCTATATGAGTAGAACTATGTGACCCCTGATCTTGAATTGGAAATGGTAGTCTTCTCATTGAAGATATGGTGACACTACCTGATGGGTGAATTATTTATCATCTACTCTGACCACAAAATACTTAAGTACAAATTTTGAAAAAAGGATCTGAATATGAGGTAGAGGTGATGACTAGAGTTCCTCCAGGATTATGAATTCGATATCATATATACTCCTGGGAAGGGGAACGTTGTAGTAGATTCTCTCAGCAAGAGATCGAGTTCGCATTTGTTGAGTGATGCGTCAGAGTAGTTGGTCTCTCTATAGTTATCCATCAGTGACAGGGAATATGCATCTTATATCTTATCAATGGTTGTCACCCCTCCACTCTTATGACAAGATAGGGAGGCACAACTAGGGGATGTTGAATATGAGGATTTATGTGCTCATATATCCATTGGACATTCTCTTGATGGATATTATCAAAGTGGGGAGCACGTAGTCCTTTTTATAGGGCACACAGTCATTCCAGTGATGTTGTGAGAGGAAGTTCTGAGAGAGTTTCATACATCCCCCTTGGCGGTAAATAATGCAGTATAAAAAATATACCAGTACCTTCGGTGTCAATTCTAGTGGACAGGTATAAAGAAGGCAGTAGCAGAGTTTGTTTCAAAATTCTTTACATTCCAGTAGGTCAAGGTAGAGCACCAGGTTCTAGCAGAGTTATCTCACCCCCTGAAAGTTCCATGGTGGAAGTGGGATGAAATATTGATGGGCTTTGTGACAGGCTTACCACAAACATCCAAGTTACATGATTCCATCTGGGTGATCATTGACCGACTCACCAAGTCGGCCCACATCCTAGCTATTAGGGAGCCGAGTTCCGCAGAGATCCTAGGATGCCTCTACATGTCATAGATAGTTCATCTTCATGGTGTCCCTTGAATGATAGTATTAGATCACGATTCTCATTTCACATCCCAGTTTTCGAATGTATTGTAAGAGGAATTTGGGACTTAACTACGCTTGAGCACAATATTCCTTCCCCAGACAGAAGGTCAGATAGAGAGAACTATTCCAGTTCCGGAGGATATGTTGTAGGCCTATATTTTGGATTTTGGTCATAGTTGGGAGGAACACCCACCACTAGTGGAGTTTGCATACAATAATAGCTACAACTCCACCATTGGTATGGCACCATTGAGGCTTTATATGGGCGACCCTGCTGTTCTCCGCTTTGTTGGACCGACCCCAGAGAGTTAGAACTCATGGGCCAAGAGTTGGTACGAGCTACCACTGAGAATATGTAGATCATACAGGAGTAGATGAATACTTCACAGAGCCGACAAAAGTCTTATTTTGACAAACAATGGAGACCTCTGGAGTTCAAGGAGGGGGTCCAAGTCTTCCTTCAGGCCTCACATCGACGAGGGTTGCTGAGATTTGGTCAAGGTGGAAAGTTGTATCCATGGTTCATCAACCCCTTTCAAATACTATGTAGATTTGGCGAGGTGGCATACTGCCTAGATCTACCGCATTAGTTGCACCGGGTACATGATGTATTCCATGTGTTGCAGCTGAGGAGGTACATGTATGATCCATCGCATGTCATCAAATAGGGTGAGATGGAAATCAAGGATGGGGAAACCTTTATAGATTACCTAGTACAGATCAATGATCAATAGGAGAGGATCCTTTTTGGGTGAGCGATTAACTTGGTATGTGTCCGGTGGCAGAATAGGAATGTTCAGAAGATCACATGGGAGAGGGAGACTCAGATTCATGTGTAGTACCCACATCTATTTGAGTATCCTTTTGTTTTGGATTGTTTAGGATGTAAAATCCCTAAGGTGGGGGTAATGTAATTTATCAGATTTTTTGTGTATTATTTTTTAATATTATATGGAATTATTACAAGACAATGTTTTGTGATGGAGTGTGATTCTGAGTCCTGGGGTTCCCGAAATAAATTAAAATTTTAAATAGCATTCATGGATGGTTTTCCCCAAAAAACTAGAATAAATTTTAAATGGGTGCCCATATCAGAAATCTGAGGGCACCATTGCATTCATAATAGCAATGTTACCTTAGGTAGGGCCTAACATCGACCGACACGGGTCAACTGCAAAAGTTAGATTTTGAACATTTTAATGAAAATGAAATTATTTAATAATTTATTTTTTTAAACGTTTCCTTAATGCAGTGACCTAATCCTCCACTATTAATACCGTCTTATTGAAAATTCTTAGGGTTATTCACATAACCCTACGAATTGACGATTTCCATTAGCGCTTTGAAGGAGAATCTGTTGGCGGACGACGACAGAGCGATCGATCGACGCAACTTGGATTTTATGAACCTCACCAACGAATACGAAACATTGATCATTCTTCAACCGAATTGAGGTAGGGGTTTGATTTTTAGATTTGTGTTTACCCATTCTTTGATTAAATGATGAACGTGGGTCAACCTGTGAATAGGTTGATCCGAAGATCGTGCATTCTTGCAGGAGGGTTATTATTTTCATTCCCTTTGGGGATTTTGATTCTATGAATTATTTCATATTTATTAAAATAGTTTTTTTGATTATCTCTATTAAAAATACTAACCCGAGTGGATCGACAACATGAAAAATGATGACGGTGGTTCATTCCTCTTCTTGTTTATTGAATTTCTTCACCCTATGCCCCATGTTCTTCATGTTATTTTTGGGTCTATGGACAAAGAATCATGCTGAATCCATTTTGCAATGCATCGATATCAAACCATATATTGAACATTGTGACAACCTAGAGGAGTTGCAACAGAGATGGAGGATGAAGAATAATCTTGGATCGAGGAGGATCATTCTTTGAGCGTTCTTCATGTGGATGGAACAAAACTTGTTTTCAGGGCTGATCAGAGGTCCGAAAACAATGGAAACGACTATGGAATTTCAAGGAGACTTCAAACCAGAAGTATCATGATGATCGGGAGACCGTACCAATGATCTAATGAGAACTACAGGTGTGGTGATTAAGAACAATGATTCTGAAAAATCATGACACACACAACATGTATCCCGAAGAACATGGGGTGTGGGGCTGGCTTAGTGGAGCCTAGGGTTTCGCAATGCAGGAATAATTAAGACGGCGTGTGACCATTATATCATGGTGTGTGGGTGTTTATGTGAACTCAGAATATATCTCGGGAGGTACACAGATACGTGGTGGAGTACACGACATGTACTCCACCACATGGCCAAACCTAGAAAAATAAGCGGACCACCCCATGTACCAGTACACAGTCTGGGATACATGGATTGAAGTTGTATACAAGCACATGGCTTGCATACAGGGAATCTTCCCCAGATAATGGAACACATCATGTCACACTCTTATAATCTGTGTATACCTTCTTCGACACAACCTACTTTCAACATGGGCCATTATAAAGGGGAAGTACCCAGGTTCATAGGACACAACATGTGACCTTTCTACATATCATGTAATATTCTATACATGGCTTGATTTACTTTCCCACCATTCCTTAGACAAGTTCCATTTGGATTAGTGCCCCTTTTCTTGTTTATCTAAAGGTCAGGTATCGTTTTTATCTACAGGATTATGATCCCTTCGGCATGAATTTTTGGATAGAGTCAGAATCCCGTCGAGAGGCCCAGAGCAAGATCCTCTACCCATTATTGACCCGAGGCAGAGTCAGGTATCGACGTGACCAATCCTACAAGATTCTGATCCTCTACTAGTAGGTGAATCCAAATGATTAATGGTATCCCCCAAGGCCCTAGTAGTGATCCTCATCTATGTATCATGATCTTTCCCACTCAGGAGTGTGTTCTCCCAAAATGAGTGTATCTGTTCTCTCTTTAGATCTATTAGTGAATCCATCTCTCTCATGGATTTTTTTGATGAACAATACTTCTCGGATAGACGTCATCAGAGGTATCAGACTTGTGGATTGAGTTATCCTAGATGAGTGCCTTGTTGAATCTTTGAACTAAATCCCTATAATGGGTATGCCGTCGTTCTGACTTACCTATAGACTATGGGTCTGGGTTTCGATGATATCTGGATGTGTTTCTATTGTTATATGTTATGTAGATGTATACTGTGTAGATTTAAATTTACCCTTTTATGTGTATTTCATTATGGTTTTTGTGGTCCTCTTATGAGTATTGTGATACTCACCCTTACAATGGATTTTCCTACACATGTTGTGTCTTGTGCAGACGAGCACCCTTTTGAAGGAGTCCAGGGTGGACTAGGGATGAACTTAGCTTTCTGAGTTCCTTTCATGCCAAGGTGTTCCTATGGGTATGATTTGTAGTACAAGTACCTACTTTCATGCGTACATGTTGGAATTTGTAGTTTGAAGAATATTTCTTTTGGAGGTCTTATATTCTGACCCAGTTTACTTTCCGCACTTTACATTCTGTTGTAATCTGTTGGTTGAGTTTAGTTGTATGCATGCATTTTGTTCCTTATTTTTTTTCCTTTTTAGCTTTTGTGGTCATGGAGATGGGTTTGTGTGCACAGGTACCTAGGAAATTCCTCCCATGTTAGTAATATACCCCCTCGATTCTAGTCACCATCCCCTGGCCAATTGGAGGTGGGCCTGGGGATTTGAAGCATGGGCCCCACTAGGATAGGTCGTGGCACACTATTTATCACATGATTAAAGGACAACATCATTGATGAAATATGTATGGATCATACAAACCACATTATACATTATAAGATTATGTGAATGTTTCTTCAACAAAATCAAGTCAAGATATGATACTTAATCATCATGAAAAGTGGCATAGATATGGGGATGTGATACCTATACCCCCCACACGAACACATAAAAAAAACATGCACACAAAGGAACAATTTGAGTTTCTAGAGAAGAGGACTATGTAATACCAATAGTATTTCACCTAAAAATTCTGGAGATAAACTTAAGTGTTCATAAAGTGTGTTTATAGACTTCACATTATCAACTCATTAATCACATCAAGGATCTCTCAAATGTCAACTAAATCACAGGAAGGACCTTCAGTATCTTAGCTTGATTGCATGATTCCTCATTAGGAAAACAATTGAAAAAACATTGATGTGTTTACATTAAGGGGGTTAAAATGTTGGATGCTTCATGTGAAGGTAGATATGTTTATTTTCATAAAAATTTGTCATGTGTTTCACATGATCTTTTCACTGATCGTGTGACAACCTTCAGACATGTCAGTTGCATCATGTGATTCCCTTTATACATTTCGTGCAGATCATGTGGTGACCTCTAGACATGTCATTATAATTCATGGGAATCCCTCTGGACATATATGGAAGATCATATAATGACCTATGGAAATTTCATTATGGTTCATGTGAATCCGTTGAATGTGTCCACCAGATCATGCAATATCCCTCAGACATGTCACATATTTTACGGGACATCCAACGGGAATATTAACTTGATCGCATGAAGAACCCTGGACATGTCTGGTAGAAATACTCAGAAATGTCAGGCAGGCATCCTCTCACATGTCAGGCATACGTCCTCATGTATTCCAGCCTTGTCGGATAGACATCCATAAATATTTCAAGAAGACATCCTCAAACATGTCAGCCTTGTCAAGAATACATGCTCATAAATTTCAGCCTTTTCAAACAAAGATACATGTATATGTTCCCTTGAACCATGTGAACCCCAAACCATGATACTTTCATCAAGCATTACCCTTTTGAGGATATTTTCAATAATGTTTCAAGGACTGTTAAATCATAATACCATATTCATGTCATGAGGCCCTTATGAAAACTTGGCATACTCAGCTGACCTCTAAATGTCCCCACTCTTTATACGCTAGAGGATACATGATGGATATATAGTATGGGTATCCAATTTGGTGTAAGTACTTTTATATTTCATTTATTCTATCCCCTCGTACCGATATCCTTTGGGTATAATATCTTTCCTCATCTATTAGTGGGTTGAGGACAAAGTGAACAATAAGGACTCTGATTCCTTTTATAAACAAGATACATAGGAATCCATCCTAAGGCTCAAGATATATATCAATCATGAATATAATAATTTTCCTTGTTGGGTTATATCCTTAAAATTATTTCTAATAATATACCATTATGGCCACTTTAATGTGTAAGTACCGCATCTACAGGTTATGCATCTAATCCCTTGGCATCATTTTTCTCTAATGCCAAGCATGACTCATGTGAGATTAGTGATTTTCAATAATCATACCATTAACATAATAAAAATACCCCCAATAGGGAAACTACCCTCTATAATATTAAGGTATCATCCGGGTTTAATCCCCATATAAGTTAAATCTTCTATCCAATGTGACATGTTTATTCATTTACAATGTCTTTTTTCTCACATCAAGAATGACTCGCATAGTCTTAGGAAACTCTTATGATCATATCAAACATTGGCATATATCTTGGTATTAGTCACAAATTTTCCTAAATATTGGGATAATAATCCTCATAATTTCTAATCTCACTTCCACACCCATCAATGGGTTAGGAAAATGCTAAAATATGAAGACTATGATTCCTATTACAATTATGATACAGAGGATTCCTTCCTGAGGACCAAGACCAATAACTAATGCTTAAATTTCCTTATATAAAACCTTTTTCAATGACAATAAACTAAAAAATATATTCCTATATTAAATATGTGGGATTTTATTTCTAGTCTCATAGGATGTGTAGGATGCCTCTTTAGGGTTCAATCACAATCCCATGACATAAACCGCCTTCCAGGATGGCAATAAACTCTAGAGTTCCTAGTCATACAGATTCAAAGCACAATCAGTCCCTTATTACTAAGAAATAATAGGAAATGGGTGGAGAACATTTGATTAATATATATGGTTTCATTAATAGAACATCATTTTTTGGGTATAATGATTCAACACTTGATCATTTTGTTAGGGTAATCAGTCCCATGCAATTTCAGAATGATTTACGAATATATACTAAATCTATAAGAGGGTCTTGGGGTAAGAAATAATTCCCACCAAATAGGTGAGATAAGACTAATATCCCATATTCTTGACCAATGTGAGTGACTATGTTTCATTGGGTTTGAAACCCAATGACCACCTTCCTTTGTAAAGTAGACTTTTGGTTCTTTATGGAAGTGAGAACCATTTGAAGTATCTATAAGAGACAAAAAATAATGAACCCGACATGAATAGATTTTGAAACTGTATTTAACCCCCAAAAATTGATCATTATTACATATATTTAAAAAAATGAATATAATGTTTTGACACACATTGGACATATAATAGTTTTTTCAGGAAACAATAATTTTTTTTTCATTTACTAATTTATTATAGTATATATCTGTCTTTTTCGAATCATTCAGTTCATAATACCCAAAAATGTGTTGTATATTTATAATTCTTAATATTCTTAGTAAAATGGTTTCATAAAATACAAAATATTCAAGGACTAGGTTTCATGGAATTCATGAAGTATGAAATTTCAATAAGTAATCAAATTGATACCAACCTGAAAACCGTCCTCAATAAGCCTATTTGTTATGGTTCAAAATAACCATGTTTATTTAAAGTTAAATTATTTTTTATAATGAATAATTTACCATTACAAAATAATAATCATAAAATTAATTTAATTTTAATTTTATATTAATTCCAAAAATGAATTATTATGAATTCCCATTAGATAATTAAATTCATTAAAAAAGCATCGTTAATGTAGTATTCATAAAACCACCATAGTGAACAATGTTTATCAAGTGATGAAGAATGAGAAACTTTGAAAAAATATTTGTTTCATAAAATACAACATATTATTCAAAAAATATTATTTTAGGATAATGTTTTAGTTATTACTTTCATTATTGAAAATTTAATACAATAATTGAAATGAAAATACCATCTCTAAAAAATCTGCATTCTAATATAATAACATGTTATGGAGGAGATTATTTTGATACGTGACAAGTGATTACCAATAATTAATTGATACAATGAATTAAAATAAAATAAAAATTGAATTATGGGAGTAAAATTAGTGGTGGTTTAATAATTTTTTCCATATAATGAATCATAATTTAGAAATATGAAGGAGGCTTACAAACCCTTACCTCAATCATTCAAATGCCACTTTTTAATTGAGATTAAGGACTATGGAGAAGTGATATTTGATTAATATATGGGCCTAGGGACATGGTATTATAATCTTGGACATGTATTTTGGTATATTTTTCTAGAGAAACTAAATTCATAGGTGCATTTTAAAGGGTAATATTACGCTCTTTTTTATATAAAAAATCCATGTCGTTTCCATAAGTAGTTTGTATTTAAGGGTCAAAATGTAATTCAAAAATTAAAAGTGGTCAAAAATAGACAATATGTGTGTTTATCATACATTTTACTATCAAATTGAATAATTATTGGACTTTATAATTTAAAATTTATTTTATATGATATTATTTAACATTTAATACCATTAAAGTTTTTTTTGAAACTGATCACATAATTTGAAATTGAATGCCCCAAGATAATAATATAGTTTAAATATGAATATTTAAAACAATAATTACACTTCATTATGATACATATAAATCTTTAAAGACTTTAAATTATATATAACATATCACTTTTAATATTTTTAAAATTATTTACATTGATATTTTACCCCTTGGACAAGCACTGTATCGATGATGCATAATTATTATAGGTAATTATATCATCACTAAAAAATAAAAAAAATAAAATCATATATATAGTTTATTTATATTAAATTTTATAATATATATTCATCCATATTTTACTTATATCTATATCATTATCATTATAATATAATAAGTGATAGAAATTGAAATTTTTGGAGATATAATTGAATTAATATAAAATTCAAGTTGTATTCCTAGAAATTGGATCCAAATTAGACCATTAGTGAAGATAATATCAAAGTAGGTTGATAATAACTTCATAAAATCATTTTAAGATTATGATTTTTTATATTTTAATTTTCTAACCATTGAATTAAAACTTTTACACTATTTTAGCCATTACTGTGGTGATAAATTCATTCCATGATTACTATTAATTATGACTAAAAATGAAATTGACCTTATAATATAATTTGAATATTATGATTCCAAATATTTAATACATTTTATAACCTTTAATTTCTATAATTGGTAAAAATTAATTTTAATTCAAGTTCAAATAACTCAATGAAAAACTATTTTAAGAAAAATGTCTATTTTAAACGTAAAAATGATTTTATACCCAAATAATGTGTATTTTTTTAATAATGAATTCATTGGATTATTTTTTATAAATGGGGAATAATTTTATATTAAAAATAATCAAAAATAGTATGGGTTTTTAAATAATTTAAAATAAATGATAGTTTTTATAAAAATCAGTCTTTTTTACTATTCACCTAAAAATCAATCTTTTCAAAAAAATCCCACAAATTCACCATAATATATGTTGAAAATGATGATATCAATAATTATATCCATTTTATCAAATAAAATTTATAAAATTCATTAATATATATCTTTACGGAAAATACAAAAATATATGTAATGTTGACTTTTATATAAAAATGTCCCTTTAATACTATTAATGTTTTTTATCCTTATTTGATTAATTTATTATTATTAAAAATTGAGTGCTTATTTCCTAGGTACTAATAAATAAATTTGAATAAGGAAAAATTTTGGAAATATATTTCATACTTTGGTTAATTCTACTCATACACGCCAAACCAATGGATAGGTTATAACAATTATGTTTAAATAATAATATTTCTATAGTATATCATGGTTAAATTAAGTTCTATATTTCATGTGGTACAATATATTGAACAAAGTATTCATTTAAAGGATAATTTCATAATTAAATATTGGGATTTTAAATTCTCCCCCTATAAAAATTATGTCCTCGCAATTTCAATTTTTTCTCTAAAAAAAGGTATCTTAACATATATATAATCCTATATGTCGACTTTATCATGATAAATAATTTATAATTATTACTTGGAAACATGGTATATCATAAATATTTTAAGCCATTTGTGGACCATTTTATTACTCATTATTGTGAATATATTTTCAAAATCATAACTTAATAATTGACCATTATTTTCTACAGAAGTATCAATAGATTTATCTTCCATTTTTTTAAGTTGAAGAAATATTTTAATATTGATAATTTAAAAACATAAATACCTGATTTATTTTCATTCCATCAGAATAATTTTGTTGTTTGATTGTATTTTAATTATTTTTACACCTCTACATCATCTCATATTCTAAATAATAAATATCATGATGAATTTTTCATTCTTAAAAAATAAACTTTTTATGGATCATAAGATCCATAAAATGGAAGAAAATTTATTCCCCATGTTTTTAGTAATTTAATAAAACTATTAATGGTTAGAAAATGTTAAGATAATGCACAATATGAATAAACCTCCTTTTAAAGAATTAATACATTAATCTCTAATAAAACCCAATGTTCTAATTAAATCATTTCAAAGTTAACTAAACCCTAAAACATTTTGAAATATTCCTTATAAAATTTAAAACACAAAAATTAGAATAATTTTATAACATATTATTATAAAATCAACTTATGTTTTATCTCTAAATAGAATTAAACACTCATGATATCACATAAAAAATGTTTATTCCCTATAAATATATCCTCTAAAATATACTAATCTGTTTCAAAAAAATCTCAAATAACCATGTCATATAACCACCATTATATATATATTCTTCCAAAAGTTAATTAGAGAACTATTATTCCAAAAAATATCAACCAAATAGATATAAATTTTCACATTATCCCATAATTTCCCATTTATCTAAATTCCTATAAAGTACCAAAAATATAGTAACCCTTTATCCATAGTTATATAAACATCAAAGATAAAATTATTTATAAAAGATATATTAACCTTAAATATTTTCCCCATTATAATAAAATTATTTCTAATTAACCTTAATTATAAATAAAATTTTAAGCCAAAGGACTATAAAGATCTTAATCTGGAACTCTTCCTAAAACCTAATAAATTTATACTAAAATGTTCTTAATCATCATAAACACCCATAATGGAAAAAATAAAAAGGGTATATATGAACCACAGACATGTTGACCCATTATGAAACAAAAAAATCCTAAATTATCCTCTTTTTATAACTTCCTAACATCTAATTTTATCTAAACCCTTATCTAATTCTAAGTGCAGTATCTCAGACTCATGCACTCAGATCTGGTAAAAAAATCATTATATATAGGTTTTGATACCAAATCAAGAGAACCAATTTTACCATTACATAATTACAACATTAATGAAATTTTTGAGTTACTTACATACCTAAGACCTTTCTTGGATTATAGGTTTAGAGAATTCATAAAATCATTACATAGAAAAACCCATATATTTCTTATTTCATGGACTTGTTTCCCAAAATACTTATATTATATTATCCTATAATATGTATTCAACATTTCCCATGAAATTATCCACTCATAATACTCATTTATAAGTATCATTCATATTATAATTATTTATAACCCAGGTAATGTAATCATAAGAAAAATATTTATCCCAAATTATTAATATGGGAAAGTGTAAAATGTAATATACCATATATTAAATAATGAAATTTAATTATAGTAGGGAATGAAAATAATAAATTTTCTATATAAAAAATATCATGAAAGGGGAATATATCCATGAATTAAATTAAAATATAAATAATCACATTTATAAAAATAATTGATTTCATTATGATAAAATGAATAATTTCAGACATCATAATCATACCATCAAGTTGTATTGACAATACATTATAAATATACCATCATGAATTCATGCTAAGACATTATAAATAAAGAGTGACGTCATATTCCAAATACCCAAGTTAGTTTGTATCGTGAGACCAACATATGCATCAAAGGACTATCTAATGTCGGGCCCCACTCACCACGTACTAAGTCCAATGAATTAATCATTTTAAAGAAATCAATTTCCATTCAATAAATAATCAATATTACTTTATAATGAACATTCATATTATAAATGTAACATATATAATATAAATATTTCCTAAGTATGTCTTCAATATGTCTTAGTAATCAAAATTTATCAATATAAAACTAACAATTATATAGATTTTCAATTTTCCTCAATTAATTAATAAATTATCATTCATGGAAAACACCCCTAATAGGATTTATATAAAATGCGTTGTTTACGCTATATAGATTAATGATTATATAGTTATGTAGAATACATAAATTCTATTAAAAAATGGGTATAAAGACAACCAAAAATTCATTAGAAATTAGTGTGTTTAAGTAATGATGATTCCTTTAAAAAAAGAAAAAAATGGAAGTAAAATGTTTAAAAAGAATACCTGTTAAAAATTTTACAAAAAAAATTATAAATAATTTCCAAAAAATATTTCATATGGTATCAATATAAACATAAAGAAATTATTTTTAAAATAATTCACAATAATATAATCTTTATAATAAACTATACTTATGTAATAAATTGTTTAATAGAATATAAATACTTACATAAGTGGATTGAAATCCCATTTAAAAAAATAGAAAATAATAAACTTTTACATTGAAAAAATAATAGAACAGTAAATATATATACTACCTTTTAAAATCATAAATATGGGAAAAATAATAAAAATTGTAGAGAATGGTAATAATGAAAAGGAAATAAATTCATGTTGAAACTCTTTAAAAAGATATTCTCTTCACACTATTATAAAGAAAGTAAAAAATTAATTCTTCATAAAAAATTAAAATATTATTTTTTAACATTTTGAAAGAAAGTAAATTTTAAAAAAATTTCCTTTGTAATTAATTAAAGTATATAATACCAATTTATTAAAATAAAATTAAATAATATGGATATTGAAGAGAAAGGTTCATATCCAAAAAAGGAGAAATAATGTAATATTTTTTTTTATAAAAAACTGTTTCTTGGATTTGAGTTCTAAATAGGGGAAATGGAAAGAATACATATAAACCCTAAAAATAAATACAATATAATAAAATATATGAGTTTTATTATAGAAATAAAATATAATTCCCCTAAATAATATTCAAGCATAAGAGATCCTGATTAAAAGAGATATTGAAAAATAAACCCTTATGGCCTTAGTAACCTTTGAATAAAATGACATAGAAAGTTATAACATGTTATGGTTTTGTAAATCAAATGAATTTCATCAATTATTTTTTATAATAAACCCTTGCGGTATTAAGTACTCCATATAATGTAAAACATGGTTTTTAATATAAAACACACCTCAAGGAATGAAATTGGAGATGAGGAATTCATTCAAATATCATAATATTGAAGTTTGAATTAATCAATAATGTTATTATGTGTAAACAAATATAAATAAAAATAAAAAAAACTAATCATAGGTTATTAAACATATAATCATGGTATAAAATAAAAAAAGAATAAGTAATATAACCAAATGAAAAGAAATTGAGTTATAAAACCCCTTATCTAAAGTACAGACTTTCTTCATGTATCCAATACCTTTATGTATAATAAAATTATATTAATTTTATGATTTATTAATATAATATTTCATTTTTGTTACATTATTATTATATTTTATTATATAGTTTTTTTACTTGGGATAGTTCATATTGGTCATTTTTTATTGTTTATTCCATAACATACAAACATTTATAGTATATTAAAAATATACAATGAAATTATTATAATGGTTTCATAAACTATTTTGGATTCATAGAATAGGTTTCGTGTCATTCCTAAAGTAATTAATTTATATAGTTCATAAAATCGATATCAACTTGAAAAAATTAATTAATAAGCATATTTTTTATCATTAGAAATAATCATGTTTGTTTATATTTACATTCATTATTATAATGGATACTTTTCCATTCAAAAACCACAAACAAAAAAAATAATTTTATATTAATTTTATATTCAATCATAAAATCAATTTTTAATAATACCCTTGAGAGGATTAAATTCAAAAAAACATCATCATTAACGTAGGTTGCCTAAAACAACCACGGTGAACAATGATTTTTGAAAGTATTTAAAATAATGATAACTTAGTGAAGATGTTAATTTTATAAAAAGACAATAAATAATTGATAAAATATCATTTAGGATAAAATTTGTGTTATTACTTTAATTATTGAAAATGTAAAATGATACTTGAAATGAAAATTCTATCTTTGAAAAACCCTAATTTTGACATAATAACATGTTATAAAGGATAGTTCATTAAGAGGTAACAAGTGATCCCCCATAATAAAATGATAAAATATATTTCAATTCCATAAAAATGGAATCATGGATTTTTTTTTGATTTTTTAATAAGGTTTCTATATAATAAATCATATTTAATAAAGGTAAAAAAGGATGGGAAACCCTTACCTCAGTCTCTGACACTCCACTTTTTGATTGGGATTAATGACTATTAAGGGGTGATATTGGTTTACTCCAAGGGATTAGGGACATGGTATTATAAATGTGGATATGTATTTGATTATAATATTGAGATAAAACTGAACTCAAATTTTTCATTTAAAGGGTTAGATTAAGCTCTTTTTTATAGGAAAAAATAAATGGCATTTTCATAAATACTTTGTATATAATGGTCTAAACTGAAATTTAAAAGGTATAAGTGATTAAAAAAATGAAACATGTGTGGTTTTATCAATCTTTTCAATATCCAAATTAATCTTGAATAATTTTTTTAATTCATTTTATATGATATTATTTAACATTAAATATCCTTAAAGTCATTTTCGGAACTAATAAAATAATTTGAATTTAATTTCCCTAAGATAAAAATAGATTTATAATTTTCATATTTAAAAAATAGTTATATTCATTTTTGATCAATAAA
The DNA here is from genome assembly GCA_963277665.1 of Viscum album. Lineage (NCBI taxonomy): Eukaryota > Viridiplantae > Streptophyta > Magnoliopsida > Santalales > Viscaceae > Viscum > Viscum album. The sequence goes on from OY728142.1 coordinate 710,184,224, forward strand.
TATTTTTAAAGACTCTAACTCAACCAAAAAATAATTAACTTTTAATATTTTTAAAACTATTTATTTTGATTTTACACCCGCTTGTTCGAGCACTACATTAATGGAGTGTAAGATTTCTAAGTAATTATATCATCAAATTTTTTTAATACTTTAAAATAATAAATAATGACTATTAATAATCAATTTTATTTTCCAGATTCATCAATAAAGTATTTATATTTATATCATTATCATAACAATATAATAAGTACAAAATAGTGACATTTTTAGAAATAAATTTTTATTAATATAAAAGGGAAGTCATATTTTTTATACATGGAACTAAATTAGAAAATTAGTGAATATAATATAAATGGAGTTCTATAATAACCTCATCCACTCCTTTTAAGATGAGTCTTTTTATACTTTAAACCATTAATCCTTGATTTAACACTTTTACCCTATTTTAGCCTTTAATGTGGTGATAAATTTATTTCATGGTTACTATTAATTATGACTAAAAATGAAATTGAAATTATAAAATAATTTTTCTATTATGATTATAAATATGGAATCAATTTTATAAGATTTTATTTCTAGAATTAATAACAATTACATTTAATACAAGTTCTCAAAACACAATGAAAGACAAAATTTTTAACAGTGCATGCTATAAGCATAAAAATAATTTTTTTCTAAAATAACATATAAATTTAATGAATATTGAATTAATTAGATTTTTTTAATCAATGGGAACTTATTTTAATTTAAAACTAATCCAAAATAGAATAGTTCTGTGTAAATAATTTAAATGAAATGTAAATTTTATAAAAAATGGTATTTTTCACTATTAACTTAAAATCAATATTTTGAAAAAAAATCTTTTATATTAAACTTTATATATATATGATATGTTTATATAAGAAATTATTTCCTTTCGATCAAATACATTTTCTAAAATCAAAAAATTTATAATTTAAATGAAAATTCAAAAATATAATCCTAATAAACCAACTCCAATACTAATTGAGAGTCCCATTGGATCATGTAGTCACCCTAAGAGAGGGGTGAATTAGTGGATAATTTTTTTTACAAATTATATTGAACTAATATTTTTATTTTCTTTAAGTTGATAAAACATTAATCTTCAGTTAGGATGTGTAGATATATATAATTCACCCTAATCACATTCTATGATATGTAATGTAGATAATGTAAATAAATAATAAAACACACATATTTTTACAAGGTTTTCTCCAAATGTGGGTACCTATTAAATATCATGTTTACTCATATTGAGTCATAGATTTTTAACTTGTAATATAATTATCAATTATTATTGGTTTGTGGAGTTATTATCCTTATCCCATAGTGTGTATCCCACACAAAAAAACATGAAAAAAAATAATATTAACTCTACTTATTTTATAATATTCCTCTACATTGAAGATTTCATTATCGATAAATTCTTCTATTGTTCGAGTACTTGAACACTTTATTTGTTCTTCTTATAGAAACCTTATTCCGGAAACTCTCTATTTATTCATAAAAACCTCATATTCTAGTCTTCTCACATTCTGGATAACTAAATATTCTAGTACACTCAAATATCAACCCAACAGAATCATGTTATAAAAATTTGGATGACTACAACCCCTCTCAAACATTTCTATATGTTATCTCTTTGCTCTGAATACACTTTACTTCTTTCATACGATCAACAATACAAAAAGGATTGGTTATTTAAAAATATGAACTCCAAATTTCAAAAAAATATATTTTTAATTCCTTCAATAAATATTCTAAATTCTCATAGTCAAGTCAAATCTCAGTAAAATACGATGTTAACTCCCTTTTGAAATTTTCCTCAAAACTCAGGTTGAATCACAGACTTCGTTTTAGGAATATTGAACATTGACTATCCATATCATAATAATTAAAAAGAATTTTTAATTCACATAAATATGATGTATCTAATATTATTTATGCTATGATTTTTATGAATTTTATTTGATTAAATTTTTTCATATAATTATTATACTCATAATTATCATATTTTCCAACTCTTCATAAATTATTTAACAATTTTTTCAATTGAACAAAAATACATCCACATGCATGTACATCTCATTTTTCTCTATCTAATATATTTTATGGAAACCCATCTTTGTATGTAATTCTGTTAGTTCAACTCACACTTATCATTACCATAGACTCGATCCTTCCGATTGTAGTACCTACTTCTATGGATTCATCTTATTTTCCTCATAATATCGGTTATTGTCATCCATGTAGCTCTAATGATAATATAACTGGACATTAAAATGTGTCCCTAGAACTATCAGGAAACTAGTTCATCTTTTGTGGTAAATTTTTCATCCTTATCTATTGTTATTTCTTACTCTCTCAACTATACATGGACAATATAATTCTATCTTAAAAACTCACATTGTGTCTAAATTACATTAGTTGTTGTGTTGTCTTAATAGGTAAAGTATGAGAACCTAACTTATGTTATGTACATGTTACTACATATGGCATTGTTCTCATATACCACTGATTTAATCTTTTAGTTATTCTTCTTATGATGTCTCATTCATGGTCCTATGTGAGTATAAATATCCTCATCTACCACTTTTCACTTTTTTTCATCACACTATCATCTTCCATATAAAACAAATTCCACACTTTTTAAATACAACTTATTTTTCTTTTGAAGTACATTAAGACATTCTCTTTCTATCTGTATAAATTTTTCACACACTCATTTTTAATTAATTAATTTCACCTATCCACTTTCATTAACATAACTTATGCATGTATGAAAATATTCTAGTGGCCTCCATGATTCACTATATTTCATCATCTATATTTGTAACATCCCAAGATTTTATGAAAAATATTATTTTTAATTTCATGTCTTGTGTTGTACGCTACACCAAAAGGAGCTTGCACAACACGCATCCTTGACTTGCCTTGCATTACACGCAATCGCGACCTTCCTCGATAGCGTGTGTAGTACGCAATACCGAGTTTCACTAAACAACGATACGCTATTAAAATATTATTAAAACTAGCCGTTATGAATAGTAATAACCACTTTTTAAAATTTTGTAAATTTTATTTTTCAAAATGGACTTCATTTTTGGATTCGAAATATTAAAATTAGCTTAGGGTGAAATTTTGGTACTTTTCGGATAACTTTCATATTCTGATGAATAGTGAAAATTACTAAATTTTAATTAAAAACAACTTTTTTAATAGAAATAATTAATAGTGATAAATTATTAATTTGAGTGGTTTTAAAGTATATTTAGAATATATTTTTACAATTTAATACAATGTTGGTCATTGGATGTAAATTCACATTTAAACCAGACATAAACAAGTGTCAATCTTTTGATAGTTATTATCTCTCAAAAACACGCTATTTGTTTTGACAACAAGAATTAATTTTTAAATTAATTAATGCAACTGATATGTTTTGAATTTTGTAAAATAGACGTCATTTTTGAATTCATAATATCAAATATAGCTTAGGCCTAATTTTTTGTATTTTTCTGGAAACGTTCATTTTTTGATGAATAGTGAAACCACTAAGTGGTAGTTAAAAAAACTGAATTTTTCATAAAACTTAATTTTACCGCTTCTGTGAGTGGAATTTCAAAAATCCGAAAGACACGGTTAATATCAAGGACTAAAATGTGGTTCAATGAGATGAAAATAATTATTGGTGAATAGTAACTTTTGACTTTTTTTTACCACGGTTAAAAGTAAATAGGGTAATTAAGGGTAAAAATGATATTATTATTACCCTAACACTTGTCCTAATTCTATTGGATAAATTTAATTCGACAAAAAACAACCTTAGGAATAAAATATGACCATTTAAGCCCACTTGGATTAGATTAGGACATTTATTATTAATTTATTTAAAGAAGGGTTAAAATAGTTAAAATCAATGTTTAATAAGTAAATAATTTTTAATATAGGGTTATAAATAAGATAAATTCGACTATAAATATTCATTATAAAGCTAAAAAGATTTCATACATAATTATATTTTATTTTTAATTTTTAGACATTATATAATTTAATTTATTTATGACACAACGATGATGCCGTAATTACCTTTTTAAGAAAATATTAACATAATTGATGTTATAAATGCCCAAATAAATGTAATTTGAGACTTTTTATGACTTACACTAATTTTCTAGGTTAATATGACATGTTATTGTTGATTTAAGTAACTTGTTTAGAACTTATCATTCTGTTATGAATTTCATAAAAATCATGTACCAAATAGTGTCAAAATTGACATAAATTGGTTTTTAAAAAATATATTATATTATTAATTGTTATTTTATTCTTAAAAATATAAGGTTCGGCCAAATGACTTATCTAAGGTTATATATATTAATAATAAACAACTTGGGGTTATTTTGGCTTGATATAGTAAGTTTTTTAACCATATAGTTTAAGAAAACAAAAAGACACGGTAAAAGTTAAATTATTTAACTTAGAGTTAAATATAATTGATAAGGTTAAAATAATAACCTAAACTTGTCTAAATCCTATTGGAAGAAAGTATTTCGACCCATACCCACTTTAGCTTCGAAATAATACCCTTTTGAACCATTATAAACCGAATTTGACCTTAATATAAAATAATATTTTGAGGTTTTCCTAAGGTGCCCCTCTCCTCCCTTATAAAAGGGCACCTCCTCCCTCTCCTCCTCACACCAATTTGAGCATTCAAGATCGTCCAACCCCTGAAAAAATCTCTTCTCCACTTCCCTAGTATCATCCTAGAGGTCCTGGTATTCTTCAAAGACCATCCTTAGTTCTTTAAGTGGAGGTTAAGTGAAGGCGCGTCAAAAAGAGGTAATATCCATTACTGATCTTTTTCAATTTCTTTCTTCTTCAACTTATTCTTCTTTAGTTGTTTCACGATAAAGTAATAACATCATTATTTATTATATACTGATATGTTATTATAAATATGAAACAACTCTAATTAACCTTCTATCCATCCTACGGAAAAAGGAAATCACCGCGCGTGCGTACGTACGGAATACCATCTCCACACCGTGGTGTAATCTATTTCCCGCCACCACCTTAATTGGATGGGTATAATGGTGTAATGGGTAATTATATATGATTATTATAAAGTGATATTGATACTGAAATAGTATAAATACACTTCAACACAATTCCATGACCATGGAAATGATATCATCGCTCGTGCGTACGTACGGACTACCGTCTCCACGACGTGATGAGATTCGTTATCCATGTTAACCATTCCAGAATGATTATAAAGTATATATAATGAATAATAATGAAATATATGACATGGTAAATCTACTGTATTTATGTATATATATATGTATGTCATCTACTTACTTCCATTCAAGACAATAAGGAAAGGAAAACAACGTTCATGCGTACGTACGGACTACCGTCTCCATGAACGGTGTGTTTCATTTCATTTATCTATATATTATATATATATATATATACTGAATATATATGATATATAAATCATGTTTTATATTCTTGAAGTAAGTAAATCATGATATATGTAATAATAATGTCAAGAACAACAAGTCCAAACACCTACGATAAATGAAACGATTTTACCCAAAACGCTTCTTTAACATGGAATTTACAAAAGAACGGGTAATATAAAGTCATAATTGAACCATATATGATATCATAACAATGAATATGATTCTTTAATAAGTTAATGACATTATTTAAATCATTATACAGGAGGTTCGGATACGTACAAAGCCTATCGGACATAAGGTAAGGGAAATATCACAATCTCATTTATATCTGAGATTGTTTATACTTTGGTATTTACTGGGGGTGTATTTTATCATCCACATCCATGTTTCCTCAATATGTAATATTATTTCCATCCACCTACAATTTTTTAAATCCAATTTTACCCTTCGATAAGTTTTTAGTAAAAGATATGAAAGGAATCTTTTGTCGTTTTTCATACGAGGTACTTTTTGACTTTTCCGACAAAAGTACGAAAAGAATGTTTTTTTAACTTATACGGCATGAATGGATTTTTAAAACATTATTTCCAAGAAGATTCCTTTACAAGTTTTCAAGTTTATTTTTAATAAACTTCTTTTAGTTTAAAATTGTAAGACATGTTAAGAAAGGAAAATGTTTTTGAAGTAGAAAGGATATTTTCCTCAAGAATGGAGTTCAAGAGTTTTATCAAAATTATTTTCCATCTAAGACAATATAGGGTTCTGTTTTTATCCTTATTATTACATTTATTCGATTATGTTGTGATAGAATTATATTTTTATGAATTCCTTTATCTTACATGAATTGTTTTATGATGTCACGATATTTAAGATTCCCATTTTTATTACATGGGTTTTGAAATGATGTATGATTTATGATTTTGTGGCACACATAAGAATGGTATCATTATGAGATGGGTGGGACCTATATCTCCCTCCAATGCATTGGGTAAATATTTTATAACTCATGAGATAGACATGGCTGGAACGGTAGGTTATACCGGTTCAGTGAAACAGGACTGAAATGAGGAGTGAACTCGGTTCCGAAAGGGACTTTGTCCACTAAGATAGTCTTAGCAATGTGTCTCGACTAACAAGAAACGATTCTCTATGATTATGTGTGTATGCCACAAAGTTTCATGTTATAAGTTATGATTATTGGGATTCCATTTCACTACTATGATTTATCCCATGTTATGAAATTATGCTCTCTTTTGTAGGTTAAGATTTCCAAAATTTACGTTCTTATGAATATGATGTGATTGATATTTCTTTTGTTTACCCTTACTGAGCATATTAGCTCACCCTTTTATATTTTTTCCCCAAGATATAAAGAATGGTTTTAGGTAAGAAAAAAAAGGAAGATCTTTATGGGAGATGTTGAAGATCTTTCACCATGACTAGAAGATTACGTTCTGAGTTTCCAAAGACACTAAACTATTACGGTCCTTATGTGTGTGTTTTTGTTATGTAATAAGTATTCCACAAATGTAATGTAATGTCCTTGTACTTCAAGCTTCGGGTCTCTAAAGTTGGTATCAGAGGAAAGGTTTAGTCAACCTTTGGAAATTAGGATGCGAGAACATTAGTGAGATCCCTAGAGATATTTCGAAGGTATGTCTAGGGATGTCTCTAAGGATAAGTATACGTTTAGGATATAGTCCTAGAACTATGGTAACGATATTAGATTAAAACAAAGATGTTAGATATTGAAGTTACTCCCCCTTTATTATGATTTTTGCCTCTCACACTATTCTTTTTGGGTTTTAGAAAATGGCTGGAAACAAGATGATTCACGATAATGGAGGATATGATGGACAATGGAATGATATCACTACTGAAAATCCGGCCTTTAGCGACCGCCATTGGGGGTCGCTAAAGGCCTTTAGCGGTCGTTGTTGCCTCGTCGCTAGAGGCTTTCAGCGACAGCCAATGGCGGTCGCTATAGAAGGCCGGCAGATCGGACTTCAGCGACCGCCAAGTGGTCGCTAGTCTAAAAAATTTTTTTTTTTAAATTTTTTTATTGAATTGAATATAAATATATATATATATATATATAAATATTCATATATATACTATTAAATACAATATTTTAACTATATATATATATATATATAATATTTTAAATGTTTTAATATATATATAATATATATATAATATCAAATCATTGTGCTATAATAATTTAAAAACTTCGATTCAAGAAATAATCTCATTTTAGGTCTTTCGGAGCACGTTTGCTCCGAATGGGACCGCCGCACGCCGTTTTGGTGTTTTATGGCGCCGGAAACGCGTTTCCGGATGCCACGGTCAAACAGAACCTCCGAATGAGGTGCCGTCTGGCCGACCATTTTACAATTCACGCCCCGGATGTTGTCGTACGGTTTCGTGGCATTCAGAGGTCGTTCGGGTGGTTTTGACCCCCCAACGCGCCATTTCAGCGCGCGCCGCGCTGCTGAAAAGGACACAATCGGACATGAAACGTGCACCGCACGTCCGATGGACGTGCGGCCTCCTCCTGCATCTCAGGAATAATATTTCTATCGTTCCCATGCGGTTTCAGGTCGTTCGGAGCACGTTTGCTCCGAATTGGACAGCCGCACGCCGTTTTGGTGTTTTAGGGCGCCGGAAACGCGTTTCCGGCCGCCGCGGTCAAACGACACCTCCGAATGAGGTTCCTTCTTGCCGACCATTTCACAATTCATGCCCCGGATGTTGTCGTACGGTTTCGTGGCATTCGGAGGTCGTTCGGGTGGTTTTGACCCCCCAACGCGCCATTTCAGCGCGAGCTGCACTGCTGAAAAGGACACAATCGGACGTACCACGCGCACCGCACGTCCGCTGGACGTGCTGCCTCCTCCTGCATCTCAGGAATAATATTTCTATCGTTCCTGTGCGGTTTCATGTCTTTCGGAGCACGTTTGCTCCGAATGGGACCGTCGCACGCCGTTTTGGTGTTTAATGGCGCCCGAAACGCGTTTCCGGCCGCCGCGGTCACACGGCACCTCTGAATGAGGTTCCGTCTGGCCGACCATTTCACAATTCACGCCCCGGATGTTGTCGTACGGTTTCGTGGCATTCGGAAGTCTTTCGGGTGGTTTTGACCCCCCAACGCGCCATTTCAGCGCGCGCCGCGCTGCTGAAAAGGACACAATCGGACGTGCCGCGCGCACCGCACGTCCGATGGACATGCGGCCTCCTCCTGCATCTCAGGAATAATATTTCTATCGTTCTCGTGCGGTTTCAGGTCGTTCGGAGCACGTTTGCTCCGAATTGGACCGCCGCACGCCGTTTTGGTGTTTTATGGCGCCGGAAACGCGTTTCCGGCCGCCGCGGTCACACGGCACCTCTGAATGAGGTGCCGTCTAGCCGACCATTTCACAATTCACGCCCCGGATATTGTCGTACAGTTTCGTGGCATTCGGGTGGTTTTGACCCCCCAACGCGCCATTTCAGCGCGCGCCGCGCTGCTGAAAAGGACACAATCGGACGTGCCGCGCACACCGCACGTCCGCTGGACGTGTTTCCTCCTCCTGCATCTCAGGAATAATATTTCTATCGTTCCCGTGCGGTTTCAGGTCTTTCGGACCACGTTTGCTCCGAATGGGACCTCCGTACGCCGTTTTGGTGTTTAATGGCCCCGGAAACGCGTTTCCGGCCGCCGCGGTCACACAGCACCTCCGAATGAGGTGTCGTCTAGCCGACCATTTCACAATTCACGCACCGGATATTGTCGTATGGTTTCGTGGCATTCGGAGGTCGTTCGGGTGGTTTTGACCCCCAACGCGCCATTTCAGCGCGCGCCGCGCTGCTGAAAAGGACACAATCGGACGTGCCGCATGCACCGCACGTCCGCTGGACGTGATTCCTCCTCTTGCATCTCAGGAATAATATTTCTATCGTTCCCTTGCGGTTTCAGGTCTTTGGGATCACGTTTTCTCCGAATGGGACCGCCGCACGCCGTTTTGGTGTTTTTTGGCGCCAGAAACGCGTTTCCGGACGCCGCGGTCACACGACACCTCCGAATGAGGTTCCGTCTGGCCGACCATTTCACAATTCACGCCCCGGATGTTGTTGTACGGTTTCGTGGCATTCGGAGGTCGTTCGGGTGGTTTTGACCCCCCAACGCGCCATTTCAGCGCGCGCCGCGCTGCTGAAAAGGACACAATCGGACGTGCCGCGCGCACCGCATGTCCGATGGACGTGCAGCCTCCTCCTGTATCTCAGAATAATATTTCTATCGTTCCCGTGCGGTTTCAGGTTGTTCGGATCACGTTTGCTCCGAACTGGACCGCCGCACGCCGTTTTGGTGTTTTATGGTGCCGGAAACGCGTTTCTGGCTGCCGCGGTCACACGGCACCTCCGAATGAGGTTCCGTCTGGCCGACCATTTCAAAATTCACGCCCCGGATATTTTCGTACGGTTTCGTGGCATTCGGAGGTCGTTCGGGTGGTTTTGACCCCCCAACGCGCCATTTCAGCGCGCGCCGCACTGCTGAAAAGGACACAATCGGACGTGCCACGCGCACCGCACGTCCGCTAGACGTGATTCCTCCTCCTGCATCTTAGGAATAATATTTCTATCGTTCCCGTGCGGTTTCAAGTCTTTCGGAGCACGTTTTCTCCGAATGGGACCGCCGCACGCCGTTTTGGTGTTTAATGGCGCCCGAAACGCGTTTCCGGCCACCGCAGTCACACGACACCTCCGAATGAGGTGCCGTCTGGCCGACCATTTTACATTTTACGCCCCGGATATTGTCGTACGGTTTCGTGGCATTCGGAAGTCGTTCGGGTGGTTTTGACCCCCCCAACGCGCCATTTCAGTGCGCGCCGCGCTGCTGAAAAGGACACAATCGGACGTGTCACGCGCACCGCACGTACGATGGACGTTCGGCCTCCTCCTGCATCTCAGGAATAATATTTCTATCGTTCCCGTGTGGTTTCAGGTCATTCGGAGCACGTTTGTTCCGAATTGGACCGCCGCACGCCGTTTTGGTGTTTAATAGCGCCGAAAACGCATTTCCGGCCGCCGCGGTCACACGGCACCTCCGAATGAGGTACCGTCTGGCCGACCATTTCACAATTCACGCCCCGGATGTTGTCGTACGGTTTCGTGGCATTCGGAGGTCGTTCGGGTGGTTTTGACCCCCCAACGCGCCATTTCAGCGCGCGCCGCGCTACTTAAAAGGACACAATCGGACGTGCCGCGCGCACCGCACGTCCGATGGACGTGCGGCCTCCTCTTGCATCTCAGGAATAATATTTCTATCGTTCCCGTGCGGTTTCAGGTCGTTCGGAGCACGTTTGCTCCGAATTGGACTGCCGCACGCCGTTTTGGTGTTTTATGGCGCCGGAAACGCGTTTCCGGCCGTCACGGTCACACGGAACCTCCGAATGAGGTGCCGTATGGCCGACCATTTCACAATTCACGCCTCGGATATTTTCGTACGGTTTCGTGGCATTCGGAGGTCGTTCGGGTGGTTTTGACCCCCCAACGCGCCATTTCAGCGCGCGCCGCGCTGCTGAAAAGGACACAATCGGACGTGCCGCGCGCACCGCACATCAGCTGGACGTGCTGCCTCCTCCTGAATCTCAGGAATAATATTTCTATCGTTCCCGTGCGGTTTCAGGTCTTTCGGAGTACGTTTGCTCTGAATGAGACCGCCGCACTCCCTTTTAATGTGTAATGGCTCCGGAAAAGCGTTTTCGGCCGCCGCGGTCACACGACACCTCCGAATGAGGTGCCGTCTGGCCGACCATTTCAAAATTCATGCCCCGGATATTGTCGTATGGTTTCGTGGCATTCGGAGGTCGTTCAGGTGGTTTTGACCCCCCAACGCGTCATTTCAGCGCACGCCGCGCTGCTGAAAAGGACATAATCGGACGTGTCGCGCGCACTGCACGTCCGATGGATGTGCTGCCTTCTCCTGCATCTCAGGAATAATATTTCAATCGTTTCCGTGCGGTTTCAGGTCTTTCGGAGCACGTTTGCTCCGAATGGGACCGTCGCACGCCGTTTTGGTGTTTTATGGCGCCGGAAACGCGTTTCCGGCCGCCGCGGTCACACGGCACCTCCGAATGAGGTGCCGTCTGGCCGAACATTTCACAATTCACGTCCTGGATGTTTTCGTACAGTTTCGTGGCATTCATAGGTCGTTCGGGTGGTTTTGACCCCCCAACGCGCCATTTCAGCGCGCGCCGCGCTACTGAAAAGGACACAATCGGACGTGCCGCGCGCACCGCACGTCCGATGGACGTGCGGCCTCCTCCTGCATCTCAGGAATAATATTTCTATCGTTCCCGTGCGGTTTCAGGTCGTTCGGAGCACGTTTTCTCCGAATTGGACCGCCGCACGCCGTTTTGGTGTTTTATGGCGCCAGAAACGCGTTTCCGGCCGCTGCGGTCACACGGCACCTCCGAATGAGGTACCGTCTGGCCGAACATTTCAAAATTCACGCCCCAGATATTGTCGTACGGTTTCGTGGCAGTCGGAGGTCGTTCGGGTGGTTTTGACCCCCCAACGCGCCATTTCAGCGCGCGCCGCGCTGCTGAAAAAGACACAATCGGACGTGCCGCGCGCACCGCACGTCCGCTGGACGTGCTGCCTCCTCCTGCATCTCAGGAATAATATTTCTATTGTTCCCGTGCGGTTTCAGGTCTTTCGGAGCACGTTTGCTCCGAATGGGACCGCCGCACGCTGTTTTGGTGTTTAATGGCGCCCGAAACGCGTTTCAGCCGCCACGGTTTCACGGCACCTCCGAATGAGGTTCCGTCTGGCCAACCATTTCACAATTCACTCCCCGGATATTGTCGTACGGTTTCGTGGCATTCGGAGGTCGTTCGGGTGGTTTTGACCCCCCAACGCGCCATTTCAACGCGCACCGTGCTGCTGAAAAGGACACAATCGGACGTGCCGCGCGTACCGCACGTCTGATAGACGTGAGGCCTCCTCCTGCATCTCAAGAATAATATTTCTATCTTTCCCGTGCGGTTTCAGGTCGTTCGGAGCACGTTTGCTCCGAATTGGACCGCCGCACGCCGTTTTGGTGTTTAATGGCGCCGAAACGCGTTTCCGGCCGCCGCGTTCACACCGCACCTCTGAATGAGGTGCCGTCTGGCCGACCATTTCACAATTCACGCCCCGGATGTTGTTGTACTTTTTCGTGGCATTCGGAGGTCGTTCGGGTGGTTTTGACCCCCCAACGCGCCATTTCAGCGCGCGCCGCGCTGCTGAAAAGGACACAATCAGACGTGCCGCGCGCACCGCACGTCCGCTGGACATGCTGCCTCCTCCTGCATCTCAGGAATAATATTTCTATCGTTCCCGTGCAGTTTCAGGTCTTTCGGAGCACGTTTGCTCCGAATGGGACCGCCGCACGCCGTTTTGGTGTTTAATGGCACCGGAAACGCGTTTCCGGCCGCCGCGGTCACACGGCACCTTCGAATGAGGTGCCTTCTGGCCGACCATTTCACAATTCACTCCCCGGATATTGTCGTACGGTTTCATGGCATTCGGAGGTCGTTCGGGTGGTTTTGACCGCCCAACGCGCCATTTCAGCGCGCACCGCGCTGCTGAAAAGGACACAATCGGACGTGCCACGTGCACCGCATGTCCGCTGGACGTGCTGCCTCTTCCTGCATCTCAGGAATAATATTTCTATCATTCCCATGCGGTTTAAGGTCTTTCGGAGCACGTTTTCTCCGAATGGGACCGCCGCACGCCGTTTTGGTGTTTAATGGCGCCCGAAACGCGTTTCCGGCCGCCGCGGTCACACGGCACCTCCGAATGAGGTACCGTCTGGCCGACCATTTCACAATTCACGTCCCGGATATTTTTGTACGGTTTCGTGGCATTCAGAGGTCGTTCGGGTGGTTTTGACCCCCCAACGCGCCATTTAAGCGCGCGCCGCGCTGCTGAAAAGGACACAATCGGACGTGGGTGCGGGGGGCTGTACGGGGGGTGCGGGGGGCTGTACGGGGGTGGCGGGGGGCAGTACCGGGGTGCGGGGGGTGTACGGGGGTGTAGGGGGGGGGGGGGGGTGTACGGGGGTGCGGGGGGCTGTACGGGGGTGCGGGGGGCTGTACGGGGGTGCGGGGGGGGGGGGGGTGTACGGTGGTGTCGGGGGGCTGTACGGGGGTGGCGGGGGGCAGTACGGGGGTGCAGGGGGTTGTACGGGGGTGCGGGGGGGCTGTAAGGGGGTGCGCGGGGGGGGGGGGGGGGGCTGTACGGGGGTGTGGGGGGCTGTACGGGGGTGCGGGGGGCTGTACGGGGGTGCGGGGGGGCTGTATAGGGGTGCGGGGGGCTGTACGGGGGTGCGGGGGGCTCTCCGGGGGTGCATAGGCCATCCCATTGATTACAAAAGTGAAAAATAAAAGTGATAACATCTAATTAATACATATTTCTTTTATCGATACCATACAGAAATTTATAAAAAATATATTGGATAATACATAATCTATAATATCAGATTTATTGATCTGTTGGAATTAGTTCGACTTTTTCAAATGTAGAATCATTCAAGATTATCTGATCAAAAACTCAATATGTGTATAAAATATTTAAAATACCACCATGGATGGTAATAATGCATTACTTAAATGAATAAATACAGTACATCAATTTCAACCCTACCAGTAAAAAAAAACATATCTCGTGAATATATGGTGCGTCACGCGTTGTCATCACTGCTACCTCCTTCTGGTGGGCCAGGTGCCTACAACAAATAAATATTATAAATATTTTAATAACAAAAATAATTTAAATTAAATAAATAAATACAGTATATACCTGCGTCGTATGATCCCCTGTACCATCAGCTCGACGCACATATTCCCGCAGTGCTCTAACCTCAGCTGTCAATTGCGCATTTGTCTCCTCGGAAGCGCGCAGCCGTGCCTCAAAATCTGACATCTGCTGTGTCATATGAGCAACAGTAGGACCGACAACCGCAGTGCGTGACACTACAGAACGAGGAATCCCTGCTCCATAGGTCAAACTATAGCCATGCCCGTCCCGACCAATAATGCGATGAAAGATCTCATCTCGTCGCATGGGAAGCTGTCGCTGGTCCTCTGGCAGATGTTCTAACTCAGCTTCAAATTGAGCCTATGAAATATTTAAATATATATAAATATATATATGTTAATATATAGATTTATGTAATTATTGGTAAGTACATACACTTACTATCAATGCTGCAACCTCTGGATCATTGCGATCACGAGTCCTTATCCACACCGACATTTTATCAGTTGCTGCACCTTGCCCTCGCAACTGTATATTAAAAGAATATAAACACAAAACCATATTAATTAATAAATTAAAAAATGAATAATATATACCTCATGTCGGATTTGAGACACGTGACGAGTCCCGAGCCTATGAGCTGTTCCCTGCAACGCTCGATTCTCCGAATGGCGTGTTGACACCTCCTACATTCAATTCATTCAAATTTCAAACAAATCACATATTCTTGAAAATATATATACAGAAAAATAATTAATATACAAACCACAACACCCTCAGTAGACCAATATGCAACCAAGTCACGCCACTGAGCCGGGAGGACACCTCTCGGGACTTTTTCCAAAATGTCAAGGGCACCCACATTTGGTACCCAGTGGTCCCTCTTCACTTTGCCTTTATAATCTTTCCACATCTTACGGAATTTGCTCATACACACGGGCCAAAACTCTTCAGGGCATACTTTCAAATTTTTCTATAAAGAAAATAATCAAACATATTAGTATTCTTTATAAATAGAAAATAAAGTAAAATTATTTTCTTACCTGAACCTCCCTCCATAGACGATCTAATGTGTCCTGAGGGATAGAAGCCCAATCACGCGTGGTCAATGGAAATCGATGTGGGTCACGTATGATATGACCCATCTGACGAATAAATGCCAGGGCATTCGGTCCCACGGGATGAAATACCTCATCAAATGAAACATCTATCGTCGTGTCGGAATTCCATGATAATATGCCACGACCAGGGCCTCTCCTGCGAGAGGAAGAAGCATCCGAGTCTGATCCTGTTGAAAACAATTTTATATATAAATTAACAAATGTTATATATATATATATATATGTCAATTACATAAAAAATATAGACAATGACATTCAAACATACCTCGACCCTGATCGACCCTGAGACGTAGATGCCTCAGATGGATGATGTGGATCTTCTGCCTCTTCCCCTGACATGTCTGCAGTCATAGAAAATATCAGTAATGAGTCCAAAGTGTTTAAAAGATAAATTGGATTGTTCTTAATAAATCAAACTTATACAACTGTTAATCAAACAAAAAATGGATTGAATAATTAGTTGTGAATGAATTTTAAAAAATCAGAAAGTTAATCAACCTAAATATTTATGACTGAATTAACTTACAAAAGTGAGGATTAAAACTTATAAGGATTTATAAAATGATTAGATAATTTATGATATCCTAGGAAATTCTACTGAATAGCAGGAAAACAATTATACCTTTCATTAAGCATGCAAATCGACCGTTTCTCCTTCAACAACCGCTCTGACCCAATAAATATCTTCTTCACGTTGAACTACGGTATGTTGATCAAGTTGTTGGTAAACAAACGGAATAGTCTCGAGTTCATCTTCTTCAAATAAAAACACTCCTCGCCGAGACATTTTGACAACAACTTGCCAACTTGGATTCGAAGGCAAAGTAACAAAGAATACTTGTTCCGCTTGTGATGTCAAAATGAAAGGTTCATTCTCAACTCGTTCATTATTTCTGTATAACATATAGTTAAAATTCACCAATGAAAACTGATATTGATCGACTTTACATCCACGCACTGGATCAACCCAATTACACTTTAACAATATGTACTTCAAACCGTGTGTGTATACAACTTCAATGATGTCTATCAATTGACCATAGTAATAACCAGAATCAACAAAGGGACAACCGATGCCACTGTTTTGTGTTGCTCGTTTGTCGTCAACATCTTTAATGCGATATCGAAAACCATTAGCATCAATAGCTTTATAACGACGAGCCGTTATAGATGGACCCTCAGCCAGTTGGATAAATACTTCAGGTAGCATGGGGTCCCCTAACTCCCTCAGCTTACGAACCTACATAATTTATAAAAATCAATACTGATATATGCAGACAGAATTAGTTTAATACTTCACTCATAATGAAAATCAATTTATACATACATAATCCTTGAACCAATCATGAAATTCCGCATAATGAGATTGTTGAATTTGCAACTCAGTCACACGATGCATCTCTTCTTTTATCTCATTAATGTGTTTCCTGCAAATGATTACGCGATGTTTAAAAGATCAACTTATGCAAACAAAACATGTAAAAGTTATACAAGCACATTGATAAGATACTTACTGCATTAATGGTGCAACTGATGGAGTATTGAACAAGATATATCGATGTGCTTGTATCCACTCGATGTTGTCCATATCAAATGTGGTTCCTTCTCCAACTGGACCATCATGAATCCGAGAGGGATTATCTAATTTTGTTTCAACATCCGTAAGATATTCTGCACAAAATGTAGTACACTCATCCATCAAATAACCATTGGCTATTGATGCCTCTGGACGAGCTCTGTTGCGTAAAAATCTTTTCAATGTAATCAAATACCGTTCAACAGGATACATCCACCTGAATTGCACTGGACCAGCAGCCATTACTTCATCAGTTAGGTGCACTGTCAAGTGGACCATAACATCGAAAAATGAGGGGGGGAAAAGTTTTTCAAAGTGACAAAGCGTAAGTACAATTCGGTCCTGCAAACTTTTTAAATCACTCATTCGTTGATTTCTTAAACAAAGCTGTCTAAAAAAATTACTCATCTCAATCAAGGGATGAACAACATTGGGGGATAAACAATCACAAATTGCGATTGGAATCAACTGCTGAAGTAATATGTGATTTTCATGACTTTTCAACCCTTGCAATGTCTTGCTCATAAGATTCACACACTTTGAAATATTAGAAGAGTAACCATCAGGCACCTTGACCATCTTCAAAATGGAAAGAAATGTATCTTTCTCCTTTGTAGTCATCGAATACTGTGCAGCAGGCATATATGCCTTGTTTCCCTTAGCTAACTGTAAATGAAACTATTTCCTTAAACCCATTTCTTCCAAATCACGGCGTGCATTAACATGGTCCTTTGACTTTCCACTGACACCTAAAATGGTCCACAATATGTTATCACAAACATTTTTTCAATGTGCATGACATCCAAATTATGCCTCAACATGTTAGTTTTTCAATACGGAAGACTATAAAAAATACTTTTCTTTTTCCAATTGTGACTGCGCTGCCTACCCGCAACACGAATATTACGTACTGGAGGAGCCACCAAATCCTGAATTTCATATACCGTGCGGATGTTTTCTTCCTCAATCTGTGATAACATTTCGACTCCTGTCACGATCTTTGGTGCTGGGCTGAACTCTCTAGAACCATAAAATGCCACTCTATCCTTTCTGAACCTGTGCTGAGGAGGGAGAAAACGCCTGTGACCCATGTATGCCCATTTTTTGGAATGTTTAAGCCATACATATTTTTTACTTTTATTGCAACAAGGGAAAGAAAATTCCCCTTTCGTACTCCAGCCTGATAAATTTTCATAAGCTGGGAAGTCATTGATTGTCCACAATAAAGCAGCATGCAGTTTGAACATTTCATTCGTTTCGCAGTCATAAGTCATCACACCATCACCCCAAAATTCATTCAACTCATCAATCAATGGCTGAAGGTAAACATCAATCTTATCCCCCGGACTTTTAGGTCCATCAATAAGAGTGGAAATTAATATAAATTGTTGCTTCATACAAAGCCACGGAGGAAGATTATATGGAACCAACACCACGGGCCATGTGCTATGAGTTGCACCAACCATAGACTTCAATGGATTGAAACCATCTGCTGCTAATCCCAATCAGACATTACGAACATCTTTAGAAAAGTCGGGATGTCTCTTATCAAAATCCTTCCATGCATGAGAGTCTGCCAGGTGGGTTAACATGTCACTTTCATGAACTCTTTCTGCATGCCATCTCATTAAATTAGAAACTTTAGATGACATAAAAAATCTTTTCAACCTCGGTTTAAGGGGAAAGTAACGCATTTGCTTTACGGCAATCGGTTTCCCCTGTATCGCAATCTGACTTTCAAGAGTCTTATTTCCCCTGTTCTCTTTCCACCTGGAAGCGCCACAAACCGTACAAATATCCAAATGAGCAGTTTCATTTCTAAACAACATACAGTTGTTTGCACATGCATCTATAGTCTCATATGTAAAACCTAAGTTCTCTGTCAACTTACGAGCATAGTAATACGACTCATGAATCTTAGCGTCGACAGGAAGAACTTTTTTCAATAAAACCAAAAGCATGTCGAATGATGTGTCTGACCAATTATTCAAAGTCTTCAAATGCAACAACTCCACGATAAACGATAGTTTATTGTAAGAAGTACATCCAGGATATAATTCTGTTTTCGCATCATCAAGTACTTCATAAAACCTCCTCGAATC
Source organism: Viscum album (assembly GCA_963277665.1). Classification (NCBI taxonomy): domain Eukaryota; kingdom Viridiplantae; phylum Streptophyta; class Magnoliopsida; order Santalales; family Viscaceae; genus Viscum; species Viscum album. Next base: position 710,203,299 of record OY728142.1, read on the forward strand.
ACGATCTGCACCAGAGCGAAGATTTATCTCACCGGTCTCAAGATTCTGGATGTCAATGCCTTCAGGATCAAACCCACGTACCATTTCAGTAAGAATTTCATGCATTGGATCAATCATCCATGCATCAACATCCATCTGAGCTGCATCTGTATTTTGACAACGAACATATTCTTCTCCATGACGAGTCCAACTCTTATAATTTTTCAGAAATCCATTAAAGAAAAGGTGCTCCCTCACAGTATCTCGTGTGAATTGATATCTGTTAGCACATTTTCTACATGGACAACTGATATAGTCACTTTCAAATCCTCTCGTGAAGTCAATAAACTGCATAATGCCATTGAAATATTCTCTAGACGTTCGATTTGGAAGATCAATCCAACTCTTATCCATAATAATATCTGTATAACAAACATTTACACAATACTTATGACATTTACATTTTTCAAATCAACTATATTCAAAATAAATATTAACCATTTGTTTATGAACCATTGATAAAATAATAATGTAACTGAAAGCTCATGTTACCTGATTGAGCTACAAACCTGAAAGGGAGGGGAGCTGAAGGCGGTGCTGCGAGGGAGAGGAGGCAGCGAAGGGGAGCCGGAGCCAAAGGCGGTGCGGCATGGGAGGGGACGGGCGGCGGCGGCGGGGAGCTGGAGGAGAGGAGGCGGTGAGGGGACGGGGGACGGGCAGCGAGGGGGGGGGGGGGGGTGTCCGGGGTCGGGGGGGGGGGGGGGGCTGTCCGAGGTGCGGGGAGGGGTGTCCGGGGTGTCGGGGGCCTGTCAGGGGTGCGGGCAGGGGTGTTCAGGGTGCGGGGGTGTCCAGGGTGTGGGGGGGGGGGGCTATCTGGGGTGCGGGGGGGCTGTCGGGGGTGCGGGGTGGGGTGTCCGGGGTGCGGGGGGCCTGTCCGGGGTGCGGGGGGGCTGTCCGGGTTCAGAGGGGGGGTGTCCGAGTGCGGGGGGGGGGGGGGGGGGGCGTCCGGGTTCTGAGGGGGGTGTCGGAGTGCGGGGGGGGGGGGGGGGGGGGGGGGGCTGTCCGGGGTGCGGGGAGGCGTCTGGGGGGCAGTCCGGAGTGTGCGGGGGGGGGGGGGGGGGGCTGTCCGGGGTGCGGGGAGGCGTCCGGGGTGCGGTTCGGAGTGCGCGGGGGGGGGGGGGGGGGGCTGTCCGGGGTGCGGGTGTTGTCCGGGGTGGGGGGGGGGAGGGCCGAGAGGCCGGAGGGCGGAGGGCGGTGGCCGGAGGCCGGAGGGCAGGCGGCGAGGGAGGGCGGGCGGCGGGGGAGGGCGGGCGGCGGGGGAGGGCGGGCAGCGGGGGAGGGCGGGCGGCGGGGGAGGCCGGGCGGCGGGGGAGGCCGGGCGGCGGGGGAGGGGAGTGCGGCGAGGGAGGGCGGCGAGGGAGGGAGGGGGTTAGGGCGGCGAGGGAGATCGAGGTCGAGGGGGCGCGGGGGGGGGGGGCAAAAGCCCCCCGTTTTTTTATGTAGGTTAGCGACCGCCATTGGCGGTCACTATTGGTTAGCTATAGCGACTGCCAATGGCGGTCGCCCGAGTCTGGGGGGCTTCAATGCCCCCTTTTCTAGTAGTGCTTCATGAGAAACCAAATGAAATGGGATTTGGAGGTCCAAACATCATTATTATGCCGAATCAGCAATCTCATAATATGATCAATAAAGTAAAATTTGGTAAGTTTCCTGACTCGGCTAATAAGAGAAAGATGGAGTTTCATGATGATCATAGAGGAAAGAAAGTTCAATTTCCCCTATGTAAATCATGTGGGAAGAGGCATCAAGGAGAATGTTTCAAAGGAACTGGAAGATGCTTTGGGTGTGGAAAAGAAGGACACAAAGCCAGTAAGTGCAAAGGAAAAGGTTCAATTAACACCAAGGATGAGGATAATGGTATTGCTACGACATCAACAATGGTTAAATGTTTTAAATGTGGAATGTACGGGAATTATGCAAACCAATTCCCTAAGGGAAAGTCTCATGAAGAGAATCAGTATGGTCGTATGGGTAGTATTTATGTGGATGATGATGAAGAGACTACAAATGATATGTGAGATGAAAGAATTGTTGAAGCTCGGTCAATGGTTTAAGAATGTAGTGGAATTATTACATGTTTATCATGTGTAATGTTGTATAAGTAATCTCATGGTACTATAGAATAAAGAGACATCTAAGGATTGTTACACTGTTGTCTTTTCATGAGTTTTGAAAGTGTATGATTAATGTTACTAGTATCCATGAAAGGTTATTCAGATATTTTTGGAATGTAGATGATATGCACATAATGAAGGGATAAGGAGAAAATTAAATGTTTGATAGTATTCATGAGCTCATGACTGATATAAGGAGAAGGTTATATCATGGTTTGAGTATATAGAATTTTGAGGATTTTGGTATGTGGAAAGTGTTAACGTTTAACTGCATTCATGTTTTCACTAAGGTTCAATGGGTATTCAAGAGAATACATGATTAATGCCTTTGAATGTTTAGAATGTGACCAACAAGACATATCTTATGATATATGGGGATGAACGATGGTATTAAATCTCTGGTAATCGTTTTCACTATATTATGAGAGTGGACTGCAGTATTATGGATAAGCCTAAAGATTGGAATGGATTATGTTGGACATAAGTTAGTATTGTTTAAGGATAAAAGTTTTTTTGATATTATTGATGGGATGTTATAGTAATATAGTTTTAGAAAAAAGGACAACCTGCAGGACGGGTGACAACCCATCGCGTCGGACAAGGCCGTGGGAATCGAACCCACAACCAAAGTGCGACTGGCCTTTATCGCCTACCACTGGCCTACAGGAAGTCCTTGTTTAGTAGAAACTAGTTTTATTATATTAAGCAGTATGATATATGAGGTATAAGTCCATTTTAGGAACTATATAAGATTAATCTCACTATAGATGGACTTATGTATGTTTTTGATAACTTTTCTAATCTTTTGTTTGAGACAGATGGAATGACCCATCATTCTATCACATGATCTACTAACACATCACGAATGAGAAATTCAACTTCATTTCTTTAAGAGATGAAGTGGAAATTTTCCAAAGAATGACAAACGGTGAGACTATACCAAAATCACGAAAGTATTTCTTCTAATTCCAATTTCATCAACTTTAGGGAAATGATCTTGAAAAACTAAAAAATTTGTCCTACTGCCCTTATATCCGATGAATCAGATGGTACCTTAGATAATCACAAATATATGGCTTTGTGATTGCTGGCTTTTCTATAACCATGTTCTCTACCACTCTCCATCAGAACATGATGGTTAGATTTCTCTTCCATATCCATATTTTCACCTATGTGGAAACCCAGTGATTAGTTTATTTGGGTAACTGTTACATTTCATAATTTTGTTTTTAAAGATTGGTTTTGTTATTCCTTTTTACGATGTGGGTTTCTATTAAAGAAACATTCGAATAGTAAACCATTTATAACCCCGACGAATTTCGAGGGCGAAATTCATTTTAAGGGGGGTAGAATGTAACACCCCAAGATTTTATGAAAAATATTCTTTTTAATTTCATGTCTTGTGTTGTACGCTACACCAAAAGGAGCTTGCACAACACGCATCCTTGACTTGCCTTGCATTACACGCAATCACGACCTTCCTCGATAGCGTGTGTAGTACGCAATACCGAGTTTCACTAAACAATGATATGCTATTAAAATATTATTAAAACTAGCCGTTATGAATAGTAATAACCACTTTTTGAAATTTTGAAAATTTTATTTTTCAAAATGGACTTCATTTTTGGATTCGAAATATTAAAATTAGCTTAGGGTGAAATTTTGGTACTTTTCGGATAACTTTCATATTCTGATTAATAGTGAAAATTACTAAATTTTAATTAAAAACAACTTTTTTAATAGAAATAATTAATAGTGATAAATTATTAATTTGAGTGGTTTTAAAGTATATTTAGAATATATTTTTACAATTTAATACAATGTTGGTCATTGGATGTAATTTCACAGTTAAACCAGACATAAACAAGTGTCAATCTTTTGATAGTTATTATCTCTCAAAAACATGCTATTTGTTTTGACGACGGGAATTAATTTTTAAATTAATTAATGTAACTGATATGTTTTGAATTTGTTAAAATAGACTTCATTTTTGAATTCATAATATCAAATATATCTTAGGCCTAATTTTTTGTATTTTTCTGGAAACGTTCATTTATTGATGAATAGTGAAACCACTAAGTGGTAGTTAAAAAAACTGAATTTTTCATAAAACTTAATTTTACCGCTTCTGTGAGTGGAATTTAGAAAATCCGAGAGACACGGTTAATATCAAGGACTAAAATGTGGTTCAATGAGATGAAAATAATTTTTGGTGAATAGTAACTTTTGACTTTTTTTTACCACGGTTAAAAGTAAATAGGGTAATTAAGGGTAAAAATGATATTATTATTACCCTAAAACATGTCATGATTCTATTGGATAAGTGTAATTCGACAAAAAACAACCTTAGGAATAAAATATGACCATTTAAGCCCACTTGGATTAGATTAGGACATTTATTATTAATTTATTTAAAGAAGGGTTAAAATAGTTAAAATCAATGTTTAATAAGTAAATAATTTTTAATATAGGGTTATAAATAAGATAAATTCGACTATAAATATTCATTAGAAAGCTAAAACAATTTCCTACATAATGATATTTTATTTGTAATTTTTAGACATTAAATAATTTAATTTATTTATGACACAACGATGATGAAGTAATTCCCTTTTTAAGAAACTATTAACATAATTGATGTTATAAATGCCCAAATAAATGTAATTTGAGACTTTTTATGACTTACACTAATTTTTTAGTTTAATATGACATGTTATTGTTGATTTAAGTAACTTGGTTCGAACTTATCATTCTATTATAAATTTCATAAAAATCATGTACCAAATAGTGTCAAAATTGACATAAATTAGTTTTTAAAACAAATATTATATTATTAATTGTTATTTTATTCCTAAAAATATAAGGTTCGGAAAAATGACTTAGATAAGGTTATATATATTAATAATAAACAACTTGGGGTTCTTTTTTCTTGATATAGTAAGTTTATTAACCATATAGTGTAAGAAAACAAAAAGACACTGTAAAAGTTAAATTGTTTAACTTAGAGTTAAATCTAATTGATAAGGTTAAAATAATAACCTAAACTTGTCCAAATACCATTGGATGAAAGGAGTTCGACCCATACCCACTTTAGATTCGAAATAATACCCTTTGGAACCATTATAAACCGAATTTGACCTTAATATAAAATAATATTTTGAGATTTTCCTAAGGTGCCCCTCTCCTCCCTTATAAAAGGGCACCTCCTCCCTCTCCTCCTCACACCAATTTGAGCATTCAAGATCGGAAAACCCCTGATAAAATCTCTTCTCCACTTCCCTATTATCATCCTAGAGGTCCTGGTCTTTTTCAAAGACCATCCTTAGTTCTTTAAGTGGAGGTTAAGTGAAGGCGCGTCAAAAAGAGGTAATATCCATTACCGATCTTTTTCAATTTCTTTCTTCTTCAACTTCTTCTTATTTAGTTGTTTCATGATAAAGTAATAACATCAGTATTTCTTATATACTGATATGTTATTATAAATATGAAACAACTCTAATTAACCTTCTATCCATCCTACGGAAAAAGGAAATCACCGCGTGTGCGTACGTACAGAATACCGTCTCCACGCCGTGGTGTAATCTATTTTCCGCCACCACCTTAATTGGATGGGTATAATGGTGTAATGAGTAACTATATATGATTATTATAAATTTATATTGATACTGAAATAGTATACATACACTTCAACACAATTTCACGATCATGGGAACGATATCATCGCTCGTGCGTACGTACGGTCTACCGTCTCCACGACGCGATGAGATTCATTATCCATGTTAACCATTCCAGAATGATTATAAAGTATATATAATGAATAATAATGAAATGTATTACATGGTAAATCTAATGGATTTATGTATATATATATGTATGGCATCTACTTACTTCCATTCAAGACAATAAGGAAAGGAAAACAGCGTTCATGCGTACGTACGGACTACCGTCTCCATGAACGATGTGTTTCATTTCATTTATCTATCTATTATATATATATATATGCTGAATATATATGATATATAAATCATGTTTTATATTCTGGAAGTAAGTAAATCATGATATAAGTAATAATAATGTCAAGAACAACAAGTCCAAACACCTACGATAAATGAAACGATTTTACCCAAAACGCTTCTTTAACATGGAATTTACAAAAGAACGAGTAATATAAAGTCATAAGTGAACCATATATGATATCATAACAATGAATATGATTCTTTAATAAGTTAATTACATTATTTAAATCATTATACGGGAGGTTCGGATACGTACAAAGCATATCGGACATAAGGTAAGGGAAATATCACAATCTCATTTATATCTGAGATTGTTTATACTTTGGTATTTAATGGGGTGTATTTTATCATCCACATCCATGTTTCCTCAATATGTAATATTATTTCCATCCACATACAATTTTTTAAATCCAATTTTACCCTTCGGTAAGTTTTTAGTAAAATATATGAAAGGAATCTTTTGTCGTTTTTCATACGAGGTACTTTTTGACTTTTCTGACAAAAGTATGAAAAGAATGTTTTTTTAACTTATACGGCATGAATGGATTTTTAAAACATTATTTCCAAGAAGAATCCTTTACAAGTTTTCAAGTTTATTTTTAATAAACTTCTTTTAGTTTAAAATTGTAAGACATGTTAAGAAAGGAAAATGTTTTTGAAGTAGAGAAGATATTTTCCTCAAGAATGGAGTTCAAGAGTTTTATCAAAATTATTTTCCATCTAAGACAATATAGGGTTATGTTTTTATCCCTATTATTACATTGATTTGATTATGTTGTGATGGAATTATATTTTTATGAATTCCTTTATCTTACATTAATTGTTTTATGATGTCACGATATTTAAGATTCCCATTTTTATTACATGGGTTATGAAATGATGTATGATTTATGATTTTGTGGCACAAATAAGAATGGTATCATTATGAGATGGGTGGGACATATATCTCCCTCCAATGCATTGGGTAAATATTTTATATCTCATGAGATAGACATGGCTGGAACGGTAGGTTATACCGGTTCAGTGAAACAGGACTGAAACGAGGAGTGAACTCGGTTCAGAAAGGGACTTTGTCCACTAAGATAGTCTGGGCAATGTGTCTCGACTAATAAGAAATGATTCTCTATGATTATGTGTGTATGACACAAAGTTTCATGTTATAAGTTATGATTATTGGGATTCCATTTCACTACTATGATTTATCCCATGTTATGAAATTATGCTCTCTTTTGGAGGTTAAGATTTCCAAAAGTTATGTTCTTATGAATATGATGTGATTGATATTTCTTTTGTTTACCCTTACTGAGCATATGAGCTCACCATTTTATGTTTTTTCCCCAGGATATAAAGAATGGTTTTAGGTAAGAAAAAAAAGGAAGATCTTTATGGGAGATGTTGAAGATCTTTCACCATGATTAGAAGATTACATTCCGAGTTTCCAAAGACACTAAACTATTACTGTCCTTGTGTGTGTGTTTTTGTTATGTAATAAGTATTCCAAAAAAGTAATGTAATGTCCTTGTACGTCAAGCTTCGGGTCTCTACAATATTACATTATCATTATTCAAAGATTATACATAAGAGATGTTTGATCTTATGATGGATTCACTCACATGTATGTGGAATCTATTTTGAAATATAATCATTATGTATATTCAAATTGCATGTTTTTTAGTGTAATGACCATTTAATAAACTATTATAGATATTCCCCACAATAATCTTTTATATGTAAATCACGAGTGCTTCTCAACACATGATATACTTAATTTCATAACCTGTTAACAAGACATATCATGCATGTTAATTCATTAATTCCTATTTATTATTTGAATTACCCAATATTATTTATGAAAATAAAAGATCTTCTGATAATATTAGACTCATCATACAGCTTCTTGTAGTCTTCATATTTTATTTTTTCTTCTGATGCATTATATATTTATACTACAGTGCCTAATGTTGTGCTATTTCTACTTTTAAAATCCCTACTCATTACTCCTTTACATTTATTCCATAATGGTAAAAAATCATAATTGAAAAATTTTGGTTTTCATATATTTTAATTCTTATATTATAGAATAAACTCATAAAATCATTCTTCTATAATCTTAACTCACATTAGCTTCCTATAACAAAGTCATTTCGTGGTATCTATTTCTAGTATAATCATATATAATTACAAAAAACTCTATTTTATATATTTAACTCAAAAATCATCATTCAAACAATTGATTCATACAACCACTCTCATGGATATCTTATTATTATTGAAATATTCTCATGCATGGAGATTGTATAATATGGAAGATGCAATTTATTTCTCCTCATTTTCCAATTTTTCTATCTTTTTATGAATTAAATTATTGGAATATTTATATAAATCTAAAATTAATTCAATATAATTCCATAGGTGTTGTAGTCAATGTGTTCAAATTCCATCAACATCTGAACTTTTTTTAATTAAATATTATTCCAATAGATCACTAGATTTTTTATCTTCTAGATCTCAACATATAGGTATGTTCTTGAACTTAAAATTTAGTGGGAACAACTTCTTCATCCTTTAGAACTTTTTATGAAAATAATGAGTTACATTGAATCAAAAGATTATATTTATTTTGATACTTAAAGATAAAATTATTTCCAATAACTCCTCCTCTATCCATAAATAACAATCATTCAACATTACTTTGTTACTTCCAATGACATGACTTTTATATTTTCTAGATTAATCATTAACTGATTCCCTAGGGTCATCTTTAGGTTATAGAACATGCATCTATGGTGTTCATTATTCTGAGGGATTCATCTTCCTAATTACATAATTTCAGTAAACAAACATCTATAATACCCATAGGAAACTTCATTTTACTGAAATTTACTCATTTATTTTTCCATAATTGATCAATAAAAAATAAAATACTTCATCATCATTTAATGGGATCTTTATAGAAGTATTACGGTACGGTATTAGTGCAGGTACTATTTCAATTACTAGAGTGAGGTAATTTAGAAATTATAATATTCACTATAAATGGTCTTTCGGTCCATTAAAATGGTCCTTCATGCCATAAATCCTTTGAGTGGTCAAATATTAGACCCCCAATGCTCTGTTTTGGATATTTTTCTGATAGGTGGAGTCCAAAACGGTGTGGGGGTGGTCACCGATGAACTGGATGCATGAGTTATCAGAGTGAAGACTAGTCATTTGAAATAATAAATAGATATCATGAGTGTAATATTCTGAAATTTTAAATAGAAGACTATATTTGATAGTGTACATGACACACAACATTGAGGTTTAACAAATCATGAAATATTACTATTTAAATACGACCTCTATAAATTAGTCGTTAAATTAGAGGGTACAAATATGATTTACTAATTTTTAAATTAATATAAAGGTTATACTCAACATAAATGTATAGATTAATTATTAGTAAATAGGAACTCAATTTTTATTAAAGTCATTTTATTCTTCAAATATAAGTTTTCATTAAAAAGGATTTATATTTATTTTTGTGAGAGAATATTAAAATTAATTTCTATAACATTCATAAAATGTATTTGATAAATTAACAACATTTATAAAATCCTCATAAAATTATTATATTAAGGTGAATTATTGAAAATTTTCTGAAAAGTTTGATTTTTAGTGAATAGTTAAAATACTGATTTTTTAACTTTATTTTATTTTAAAGTATTTACAAACTAAAATTATATTTTTGTATTATTTTAAAATTTTAAATAGTTATTTTGGTTAAAAATATACCCGTTATATTCATTTTAATTATTTTATACATTATTTTGGCAAAAAAAAAAATTATGCTTAAAAGTTCATTTTTCTAAACAACTGCATTTTGTCATATTTTTTGGGTTTTCTTTTAAATTAAATTCTAATAATTATGTGAATTGAATCTTGAAAAATTTATTCCCTAATTATAATCACAATTAATAGTTTTTTTAAATAGTATCATTTTATTTTTGGTCATTATGAATTGTAACCATATAAAATATTTATCCATTGGTAAGGTTAAATCATGTGATTAATGTAAAAAATAAAATGATAAGGACTAAAAAATGACCCTAAAACATGAATTAATTTTATATTATGAGTATATATCATCCATAATCATCAAAAAGTTTACTATATGGACTTCATTATTTCCATTGGACATGATTTTGACCTTTATATTATTATATATAAATAAAAGTAAAAAATGCCATCTTCTTTGTTTTTTATCTCTAAATTCTTGAAATAGGGATAAAAGGAGGAAATATTTTGTTGTATATATTAATTTTATGTATAAATTATTTTTTCATCATTATAAATTATTTCAAATTTTTAGCAATGAAATAATTTCCTTAAATTCATATGAAATAATAACACTTTACTCGTAGAAGCAGTAGAAAAATCAATAAAATGATTTTCCAAAATCTAAAAAAATATTATATGATTTTTTGATAGTTTCCTATTGTCTTTTAGATAATTTAAATATGTTTGGGGTGTCTTAAAGGGTTATATTCTAATTAATTTACTTTTATTTTGATTTCAATGTCAAATTAAATTAATAGTTCAAAAATTGACATTAATGATATTTTATAATAAATAATGTGTTATTAAATGATTTAAAATTTATAAAAACATTATCTTCATACTATTGAATGGGATATGGTTTTTTATATCAAACATGGTCTATTTATGTACTGTTTTTTCATTTATAATAACTATATTAACCCATAAAAAGTAAAAACCATTGTTATCATTGTAATCATCAAAAGGTTTAATGGGGGTCAAAACAAAAACATAAGGATGAAAACATAACCTAAAATTTTCCATATTTTATTTTATAAGATTATTTCAAACCATACTCATTATATATTTTAAATAAATCAGTTTGGATTCATTTTTACATGTAAATTAATTTATATTATTTTAATATTTTAAATAAATCTAAGAGTTCCCACCCCTCACTTATAAAATTGATCCTCTTATGATCTTTTCTTACAACTTAAGAAGACTTTTTATATGTAAAATCCCTAGATAAATACCTTATTTAAATACCTTCCCAATTCTAAGAGTCCTTGTTTTACCATAAAACTGTCTCAGAGAAGATTTTGGTGTAAACCTTAAGATGTTGTCCGAGGAAGATGTATAGTTCTTAACCAATAATTTTTATTTTATTTCTTCTTATAACTCCATAAAAATATTATTAAACCATGATAAAATAATAATTATAGTATATTACATATACTAATATGTTATTATGCAATTATAATAACCTATATCCATCTCCTGCTCCAAAAATGGAAAATAAAACTATCGTTTGTGTGTGCGGTGGACTACCACCTCACAAAATGATATAATTTGTTTTCCATCACCATCTTGCCTGAATGGTTATAATGATGGAGTTAATGTATATATATTATATTAATAACATAATTATAATTATTAAAAGATAATATATGATAATCAATCTTACTTTTCTATCCCATGAATAATGATAACGGCATTCGTGAGTACGTGTTGATTACCACCTTCATGAAGTGATATGATTCATTTTTACTAACTGCATACATGTATGGTATATATAAGTGTATTTAAATAAATAATATCTTATTTGTGATATAATTTTCATTCTGTAAAGATAAAATAAAACTTACCTTTTTTCCATAGAGATCATTGAAAAATGGAAACGTTACTCATGTGTGGGTACGACCTGCTGTCTCTACAATTGTAAGGTAGTTACTTTTTCATAACCATATTTTATGGTTCATTTTGAAAATATAATTTATATATTTAAATGATTATTATTTAATTATTTTTATAATTTATATGGTGAAGTGATGAATTATTTGACCATAGTCCACCTACTGAATCCATTTTGGACATATGAGAAGAATATTATCCAAGGGTCTAACATGAACCAAATTCATTTAATAATTGATTATAACATGGTAAAAAGGAATAATAAATTTTAAAAAGGTTTATAAGAAAGTATATAATTAACATACAATTATTATTCAGGAAGATTAATAGCACATGCGGCATGTTTGACTCAAGGTAATGGACACTTTACATTAAAACCATGTTTTAAAATGTTGTAAATATTTGTTTTATAACTAAATTTATTACATATCGATAATAATAAAATTATTTTACAGATTTATGTATATGTATATGAATTAATTATAGGGTAAATTTTATGTCCCTTTTGATCTTCGTTCATAGGTTCTCAAAAGGAATATTTTTACATAGTGTTTAAACTTTCTTTATAGAAGACAAAAGCAATGTTATATTTCAAAAGATATTTTCAAAAGTTTATTCAATATATAGTCCTTCAAAATTTTTTATAATAATGTGTGAGTAAAATATAGTTCATGATTTTTTGTGATCTTTATATATGTTATATGATCGTTGAACCTAGATAACACTCTACTGTATTGGGTAATTGTATTAGAAGTTCAACCTATGGTTATTTCAATTTGTATGGGTTATGGAAAGGTTTTGTAAGGGTTCAATGAAAATAATGTCCCAAAGTACCTAAATGACTTATCTATTCTTTATATTAATTATATAAGGAATTTTTTTAAAAGGTAATATAATAATCATTTTTAAGGAATTATTATTCCGTTTTATGGTAAAAAGGTATAATATTAAGAAAATGTTCATCAGTGGTTATCATGTTTTCTATGAAAAATAAATGGTTATTATTTTCCATTTATTATATTATAAAATGTTTTGTGAAAAAAATAGGCAGTTAAACTGATTTGATGAGTATGTAAATGATTATTTGAGCTCAATGTTTATTATGCTAAAGTAAAACTCCATTTTTTGATCTCATGGTTTTAAAATAGACTAACGAGTTTATTTTTTATTTTTATATACCTTAATAAGATTTTTGTTCTCATCCTACATTTTAAAAAAATACTTATGATTTAAGGATGGATAAGAAAAATAAGAAGTCAATTTGAAATTCATTAATATTCTTCAAGAAATGAATGTGTTTATTTTTAAAGGTTTCGTTTTGTATAAAAAGTGGTTAATTAATAGAAGTATGCACTTTATAATATATGGGTTTGTTTCACGAGGGGTTTGACCAAACTCTATAAAACTATAAACGTTAAAGATATTTGGGAATGAAAGAAGGTTAATTATAGTCTAAATACACTACAATGTCCAATGTTTAAGGTTGGATCCTTAGAGTTGTTATTAGAAAAATGGTTTAGATAAAAGTAGAGGTTATAATGTTATTTTATTATAAGTTAAAATTATTCTATAACCACAACAAATAGTATATTAGGGAGGTGAGTTTCCTGAAACATGAAATTAGAGAGGAATTAAGCTTCATGGAATTTCTCTTTATATAGATCATAAAAGTTAAAATATTCAACAAAAAATGTGTTGATAATACCAGAAGAAACCCCAATGATTTTTTTTAATTTAACAGGAAGATGATTTTATGAGGTAAATGATGGAATAAAGAAATAATATTCTATCTAAAAAAGAAGCTATCAGTTAACACCATGAAGGGGAACAAATTTCTTCCCAAAGTATCAATTAAATTTTATAAATGTGGGGTGTATAGGAATTTTAAAAGTCAATGTCCTGGGTGGGAATCTCAAGAATAGGGATCAGTAATATCATATAAATAAATGTTTATAAATTCATAATTCCATTATAGTTGAAGATGAGGAAACTGAAAATGACAAATAAATGGTATGGATTATACATTGGATTATATTTTGATATAATGGAATATTATGACATGATTAATATTCTTGTTTTTAGTGAGGAAGCATCAAATAATAAGAAAGAAAATCATGGTTAATAGATTATGAAAAACATTGAATGATGAATATGTCTACATGTAAGGATTCTAGTGTTATGATATAGTGGTAGATTTAAAGACGGTCATAAGTTTAAAATAAATGGTACTATTTTGATGTTTTATGTTATGGAAGTACTTTGGGAGTAATTTATTTAGTTTTAATATATTTTTAGGTATATTAAATTATTATTATTTTCATGATAAGATGTTATTTAAGGAAGAATTAATTTTCACTTTTAGGGAATAATTTAAAGTGTATTAATAACCTTTTTGTTTTATATGATATTTTATTATTAAAGTTATTTTTCTTGGGAAATTATATGAATTATATTAATACATTTGTAGAAAAAAGGATAGACTATCACATTTGGAAAGGACATGGGTCTTGAACCCACATTCAAAGAAAAAAAGTTTGTAATGACTGCTAGTGGCCTATGTGATTTCTTGGTTAGTATGATTCAAAAAAATGATTTGAAAGATAAGGATTAATTTGGATTTTGGAACCTATGTTTTATCATAGAGATAACCATGGGATTGAAAAGTGATTTCATTATTATGTGATTAATTTTTTGTTGGAAGAAGTTCACCATTTTATGAACCTTGTATGATTAAGGTAAATAGAATCACATGTATTTTAACTAAGGACAAGGATTGAATTATCATTTGGAATCATATATTATTTTAATGTGGATTTATAGTGATTTAGTACATTTATATAAATTATTACCATATATTTGAGAATATATGATTAGGGAATATACATTTTTGGTTATATGCCTTTATGAGTGACTAATGTTAAGGAGGGATAAAGGTTAAATTAATCTCTGAATAAAGTGTGAACAAAATAATTTTTATTGTTGGGTTTTAATATTAGTCTTGAATATTTTAAATAATTTTATGGTTAGTTATTTATCGAATTATCTATGTTGAATTTTTTTTAATAATGTTGAGGTTTTGGTTATTAATGCTGTATTTCATTATTTGAGTTATCATAATTTTTTTCTAACAATTTGGATTTTTTAATATCTAATGATAAGAGGAATAGGTAGTCATCCTATTGTGGATTTATTTGATCCATAATGAATTTATTATATCACTTTATGCATGAAAAATTAATCTTGAATACTCATTGTTTAGAGAAAAAGATGATTGTGATGTGAAAATTGATTAAAGGATGAAATTTTACTTATAAATTACGGATATTTCATTATGTTAATCATATCGATGGTAAACGAATTCAAAAACTCATGTAAAATAATTTTGAAAATTAATTTTTTCCTTTTATATTTATTTTTAAGGAATTTATGGTCCCTTCACCCATCAAAGATTTATGCTTATTTAGTCGTTAACTTTATGTTGACCATGTTATCTATTACTTTATATTAGTCCATGGGTATTATTTTTCCCTTACATGTAAACATTTTCACTTCACAATAATGTAATCATATTTTTAAAACTAGTTTTATTTATTTTTCATGACCTTTGTAATTCTCTTTCCCTTTTTAAGAGGAATTTTCATTAACCATTTTTACAATGCTGGTGTCCAAAAATAAATTTTTCAAATTTATAACCCTTGATTACCAATAAAAAGTTAAAATTCCAAGAATTAAATTTATTAAAGGAGGGTAGAATTTGATATTCTGATATTTTAAATATATGATTATGTTTTACAGTGTATACAACATGCAACATCAATGTTTAATAAATCATTAAAAAATATTATTTTAATATGATTGTTATTACCTAGCTTTTAAATTGGTGGGTATGAATAACATTAATTACAATTTGAAATATATATAAAGGTCGTACTCAATATAAATGTATCTATTAATTCTTAGGAAATAATTATTCAATTTTTTTAAGCCATATTATGCTTTAAAAATATGTTTTCTCCAAAAAGGATTTTTATAACATTTTGTGAGAAAATATTATAATTAATTTTTTGAACGTTTAAAAAATATATTTGATAAAATAAAAATAGTTTTTTACATCATCATATCAAAATTTTATTAGGGTAAAATTTTGAGACATTTTTGAAATGTTTTATTTTTCAGTTATAAGTTAAGACACTAATTTTTTTTGAAAACTATTTTTCATTTAAATTATAAACAAAGTAAAATTATATTTTGGATTAGTTTTAAAATATCATTATTTAATTTTTATTAAACAAAGTCCAATTTTATTACTTAGAATTTTTTTTATACTGGATTTTGGTATCAAAACATTTTATATGCCTAATAAGACATTTTTATGAAAAACAAAATTTCATCGCGTTTTGTGGGTTTAATTTTATATTAACTTATACTAATTTTATGAGTTTAATGTTTTAAAATAGATTCCGTATTTTGAATACTTAGTTCCATTTTTTTTAAATAGTTCCATTTTATTTTTTTCGTTACAAATATTAACTGTACAGAATATTTATCTCGTCGTTAAGGGTAAATATGGTAAAAAAGGATAAAAATAAAAATATAAGGACTAAAAATTACCTCAACACATTCCTTGATTTAATTGTACAAGTATATATCTTACATATTAATAAAAAAGTTTATTATATGTCCTTTTTTTTCCATTTCTATATCATTTTGACCTTTATATTATTATATATATAATGAAATGTAAATAAATATCATCATCTTTGTTTTATTATCACTCTTTTCTTCACATAGGAATAAATAAAGAATATGTTTGGTTATAAATATTAACATAAAATAAAAATGATTATTTAATCATGGTAATTTATTTATAAATTTTAATGATTAAATAATTATATTAAATTCTTATGCAACATTGACACAATGATTGTGGAAGCTATAGAAAAATCAATAATGTGATTTGAAAAATAATAAAAATAGTATTATATGAGTGATTTATAGTTCCCCAAGAATTTTTTAGATAATTATAACATATTTTGGGTTTTTTAGAGGATTATATTCAAATCAATTTGTTGTCATGTTGTTTTAAAAGTCAAATTAAATGGATAGTTACCAAATTGACATTAATGATATTTTATAATAAATAATATTTTATTAGATGATTTAAAATTACTAAAAATATTCTATTCATAAAATTGAATGGGATATTGCTTATTATATAAAACACGATCCATTTATTAGATTCTTTCATTTTTATTTTGAATATATTAATCCCTACAGAGTAGAAAACATTTTTAATGTAGTAATCGTCAAAAGGGTTAACTGGAGGTTTAAAAACAAAAAGACAAGGGTGAAAAAATCACCTAAACTTTCAAAAATTTTATTGGATCAGATTATTTTGATTTAAACGCATATTATATTTTAAATAAATCAGTTTTGATCCATTTGGACATCAAAATTAATTTATATTGATTTAATATTTTATGAAATTCCAACAGTGTCCCTCCCCTCACATATAAAATGGTGCCTCCTATCTTCTTTTATTCACACATGAAATTTTTTTGGTTTGTAAAATAACTACACAAATTCCCTATATAAATCCTTGACCATGTCCTAGAATCAAGTTTTTTAACAGAAAACCATCCTAAAAATCTTTTGCTGTAAACCTTAAGAGGTTATCTAAAGAAGAGGTATAGTTATTAACCAATAATATTTGATTTATTTATTATTATAAATTTTTCAAATCTTATAAAAAAAGGATAAAATAATAGAAAAAAATATCTTAAATATAATTATATGTTATTAATTTAGTGTAATAACCTATATACATCTCTTCTTCTATCAAATGAGGAATAAAACTATCGTTCTTGTATACGGTGGACGGTCATCTCCCGAACCTAGGTAATTATTTTTCTATCCCTATTTATTAAGAATAGTTATAATGATGGATTTAATTTAAATATATGATATTAATGAAATTTTTTAAATTATTAAAATATAATATATCATATAATTCCTTAACTTTCAATCCATTGAATATTGATAACATTGTTTTTTCGTACATGTAGATTACAACCTCTATGAAGTGATATGAATCATTTTCCATCACCTCCTCACATAGATGATATATATAAATTTATTTAAATAGATAATATTTTATTTATGATATAGTTTTCATTATAGAAGGAAAAAATAATATTTACCTTCTTTCCATAATGATATTTGAAAAATAGAAATATTACTCATCCATACGTATAGTCTTCCGTCCCTATGATAATTACATAGTTCATTTTTTATAACTACATTTAATGGTTTCTTTTAAAATTATAATTTATTTATATAAATTATAATTTTTTCATGACTATTATTCTATAGATGGTATATTTATGACATTTTTGACCATAGTCAACCTACTGAAGCAATTTTGGACATATGAGCTGAATATCATCTAAATGTATAATTTGAACTTAATTGATTGAGTAATTGATTATAAAATGGTAAAAAGTAATGATAAACATAAAAATTTGTTAATAAAGTTAATAATTAACATAATATTGTTATTCATGAAGATAAAGAATGTATGGGACTAGTCAGACTTAAGGAAATGGACAATTTAATTTAAAACCTTATTTTAAATTTTTTTAATGATTTGTTTTCTAAATATTTTTCTTCCATTTAAATATTAATAAAATGATTTTATAGATTTATTAAATGGATATAAATGAATTTTAAAGGAACTTTTATGTCACTTTTTACTTTCTTTCAATTTTTTTCAAAAAGAATATTTTAACATAATGTTTTAACCTTCTTTACAAAATTGAAAAAAATGTTCAATTTTAACATATATAGAAATAAAGACTTTTCCCACAACTATAACCATTATTTTATGTTTAGATACAATTATAATATTCTATTTTTATTATAATAAAAAACACCCCTTTCCATTATATGGGTATTTATTTTTTAAAAGTGGGTTTTAAAAATAAAATGGTATTTCAATATCCAGAAGTGTTTTGCATACCGGTTAAAAAGCTTTTTTCATGGTTTTTATTCATGATATTATTCTTATACATTGTTCATGATAATAGGTGATCCAAATATAGATCATGATGATATTTTAACATAAAATATATGTTACTATGGGTGGTCGTATATATAGCTCCAATTCATTAGGTAATTATATTGGAATTCGACTATATGGTTACTCTAATTTGTAAGGATTTTGTAAGGGTTCTATGATGATTATATCCCAAATAAATGTATTTACTTTTCTATAATTTATAATTATTTTTAATGGAAATAGTTTATATCAAATTTTGATCTAATAATCCTATGGTTAAAGGAATTATTCTCCCCTTTTACGGTAAAATGGTATGTTTTAATGAAAATATTTTACATGGGTTCTCATGTTTTCTGAGGAACATTCATGATTATGATTTTGCCTTTATGTTATCCTATAAAGTGTTTAAAAAAATCTGAGTAGTTAATATTATTTCGTGAGTAATTAAATGATTATTTGAGCTTAGGGATTATTATGTTAAAGGAAAAATCCCTTTTTGATCTCATTGTTTTAAAATGGACTAATGGGATTCATTATTCTTTATATATCCATTACTGATATTTTTATTCCTATCCTATGTTTTTAAAATTTTTTCCATAGGTATTAATGATGGTTAATAATCAAAAAGAAGTAAAGTTGAAATTCATGAATATTTTTCATGAAAAGAAAACATGTTTCTTTTTAAAAGTATTGTTTTGTGGAAAAAATAGATACTGAATAGAATAGTCCACTTTGTATTATATGGGGTTTTTATTTAAGGGTTATGCATGACTCCCTAAATCTATAAATATAAAATATCATTTGGAATCAAAGAAATTTAATTATAGTCTAAAGACACTATAATATGTAAATTTTAAGGTTGGGTTCTTAAAAAGAGCATGCTTGATAAAGGGATCATGCACTTTGGCATGGGGTTGTAATGGAAAGATAAAAATGTTTCTTTAGGGTGATTAATTCCATTGAGAGATGGTATAAAGGTGGGTGGGGATGCCATAGTTTGGGTCCTTCGACCCACTCCTCAAGGAATTTTTGCATCTATGCCTTTGGTTCATGTATTATGGGGATTTTGGGTAACGTAACGATTCCCTCTCAAGCAAGGAAAAAAAGTGGGTATTTCCAAAAAAAACTGAAATAAAAATATAATATGAGAATAATTAGTTATAATAATAATAATACACCTAATTAAACATAATAATGAGTAAATTAAGAAATAATTAAACATATTTTTATTAATAAATAATAATAAAAATATAAACCCTTAAAGTTAATAATTTTATAAATTCAACTAGTAATAATAACAACTATAATTAATGTTAATTTAAATTATATATATAAATGATAATATAATAATAACCGCATCGATATAGTTTGATATTAGATTCATAAGACTCTAGCCTCGATTTATTAAATAAAAGAAAAAAAGAACAAAGTAAGAATGCAACGACTTGAACTGTTATAAATAAAATTATCTTTGTTTATTAATTAATATGGTTATAGAAAACAGATGCACTTATTTTTTTTATTATATCCAACTTTTTTTTAAAATACCATTAAGTATAATTATTATTTATAATATAGCCATTGAAAAGTGCGCACATGATTAGTATAAATATAGGGTTTTGACAAATCCAATTAACATAGACAAAGAAAGTGATGGCATCAACCAGTACAATCATAACCTATGAATCCCATTAATCAAATAACTAAAGGGAGATATAATCAATAGGATTTTTTATTGATCAAGCTTAATATAAGATTAAACAACTTAAGCATGATCAAAACTAGTTATGATATAAGTCTAAGTTCATCAATATCACGGTAGAAACCATGTACGTTAAACTACCCCATGAAGGTCTCACAGTCACGTACCTTAATCTTAAATCATTTACTAGTGTATTAATGGGATTTGTATCAAGACTCTAACATTATGTGTTTGTAAAATATTATTTAAAGAATAATGAATATATTTTCATCATATTATGGTTACATTATAATTTTTTTATTTCGATATAAGAAAACAAAAATAGTTTTTTGGGTAATATTAAAATTCAATTATGGAATTTATAATTATGAATTATTGGATTTTTTAAATAATAATATTTTAATAAAATATTATTATGTTGTAATTTTTATTAAATATAAATGATCATGTAATTTTTATAAAGTCAATTATATTTTTGATAAGGGTTCAAAACCTGTTATTGTTAAAAAACCCAATATTTCTCAATAAATATTGATTGATATTTTAAAAGTGAAATAGTTTATATTTAGAAAATTATTTAGATCAAAAAATATTATTTTTGGAATCATAATTTCTAAATTATCCAACAGTGAATTTTATAATTTTATGAGAAAGCTGAATTTTCTGGTAAAAATTAAATATCGTATAAATATACGCTATGTATTATGTCATCACAATGACCCAAAAGTGATTAAATAAATACTATAAAGGGTCTACATGACCAAATAAATGTCACAATTTTGAAATAATGTTATTTTTTTATTAAATTTTTAAATCCATTTTGAATTATCTAAAACCATTAATATATTTTCGGGTTTTAAAAGCATTTTTTAAGAGTATAACTCACATCCACATAATAAAGGGAATTATTTTACTAATTTAAAACCTTCTACTTATAAAATAAGGATAACCACTCTAATTTGGAGGAAACCATGGTATGGTTTTTGTTTTTTGTTATTTTATTATGTAGAGTCTAAAACCTAAATAAAAAAGAAATCCCCCTCTTTTAATCTATAAATCCACCAAAGCTCCAAATTATTTCACTAAAAATCTATATTGAATACCATTCTCTTACCTCCACTCTTTAGATTCCTCCTAATTCACCTATAAGATCTATATAATCCCCTCCCAAACATTTGGAGTCACACAACCAAGTAAGGGATCTTTTCTTTTGTCTTCTTTATTCAAGTATATTCATTACTTTATATCTTTTATATTTGTTTCTATATGACGTGATATGTTACTCTGTATCCCCATTACTATCCAATTGATTTACAAAATTATTATATTCCTTATTTTCTCTCATCAACCCATTTTATTAATTTTTAAGTGACGTCGTTATGCTGTCTAAATTTCACCCTTATTTTCCATGGGAAAACAATTGTATAGTGAATAACATACCAATTTTATATCAATAGTGTTCACTTTTATATAGATATACCACTTTTACATGGGACTTACATATTTTTATCCAATAATCCATGTTCTTGGAATAAAATTTGATGATAAATTATTCCATGTATTATGATATATGTGAACCACTTAAGCATGAGTATGAAATAAATGTGATTTGTGTTCCAATAATTATATAACACTCTAATGAATTGGGTAATATTTAGTATCATGATACGTAATTTTAGAATAGGGAATGAACCTATTTCCTTTGTGGAAATTTATCCACCATTATTTTTTGGTGGTTTAGCCTTTACCTATGTTTATGATGCTGTGTTTTAAGTTGTTTCCAAATTTCCAATGTTATGATTATCTTCCTATATCATGCATTATTATTCATGTTCATTTTAGGACACATTGATTTTCTTATTGCCTAACATGTATTAACTTCTTCATTTTATGTTATTTTTATTCCCTTACTATATTTATAGCTCACCTCTATCCTATGTATGTCCCCGTGTTATCCCATGTAGTTTTAAGTATCAGCATTTTAAATAAGTTTTCTATAAAGATCATGTTTTTCATTTTTAAGATTGTTAATTAATGTACGTAATTCCAAAATACATTATAATTCTCAATATTATTATTTTATTAAGTGTAATATTATGTAATAAATCATGTATTAATGTGATATAAAGATAAGCGTTTTTATAGTTGATATTAGAGGAATATATGAGTTATTTTTGGGATTATGATTAGAAAACTATAGAAAAAAACTTTGGGATAAGAATAAGTGTATGGAAACATCCCTAAATTTTGGTAATTATAGATAAAGTGGTTTATCAAGTTATTAAATACCTATCTGTATACTATAGGTTTATTTGGGTTTGGAACACATGAAATTAGGGGTAACAACTCTGAAAAGGTACATAGAGCCTAACTCATCGTAATCTAGTACATGAAAATGGTCCTTATTGCACACCTAGTTTGACACAGCCAATGGATATGAGTTGGTAAAATCACAAGCTAATTATAAAACATTATTAATAGAAAAAAATCTCCATAAGAATATATGTTAGAAAATAGATCATGGATAATATAGATTGAAGCCTATAAATTTATAAGTTAAGGAAATAAATGTAAGTTATAAGTTATCACTCTAAAGTAATTAAATTCATGTTTATGTTTTTAATAGTTTTAAAATATCCATAAATAATTTTTCATTAATTCTAGCCAATGACTGGAAATAGAATGGATCGGGTAAACAATCAATGTGACGAGAAATGTGATGACTTCCCCAATGAGATGCCCAAACCGATAGGAGAAGTAATTGTAAGAATTGTGATGATACTCTCTTAGATGAATCAAGTTCTAAATAGAAACTTGGATTAGTAGGATCTCTCAAAAACCCCTAAGAAAGAACAATTTGAAGTTGAGAGATTTATGCGATGAAGGATTCAAACATTTAGTGATTCATTTGATCCCTTAATCCAAGAACAATAGATCAACTCAATTGGTAAGATTTTCTCTATCCTTTAATGTTATGAACAGGATAAGGTTCTACTGACAGTTTATTATATGGAGAGATAAGTTGATCAGTGGTAAACATTGATCTAGAATATGAAGCCTAAGGAAGAGATTTAATTGATGGGGGTGGAATGAATTCTATAAAATGTGTTTTTCATTTTACCCACACTCTCTGACATCAAAGTGAAAGGGATTTCCTTACCCTCAAGAAAAAAGATGATGAATCTATCTGGGTTTACAAGTAAAACATCACAAGAAATTCATGATACACCTCAATATTGGTTGTTACACCTAAATTCAAGGTTGACTGCTTCATTGGTGGGATAAAACCTACTCTATAAAAATCCATGGTGATCCACGACTTTGATAGCTATAAGGAAGTTCTCTGATGTTCCCTAAAAGTAGAAATAGATATTAAAGAATCTCAAGGGTATCATGGGGATAAGAACTGGAAAGTGGAGTTTAATTATATCATTCCAATGGAGAAATATAAGGATGCCAAGAAATTTCAACATTCCACTTCTCAATGGTGCATAATAAAGGACCTCAAAAAATTATTAAGTGGAATGAGGACATGATTTATTTGTGGGAAGGAAGGAGACCGGGATATCAATTTCCAACAGGAGAAACCAATTAATTCAATGGAGGAAAGGAATTCCCTAGTCAACCCTCATCACATTTTTCATTTCTTAAACTTCAAGGAACTAGGGAACTTTGCAAAGAAATTCACTAAGACAAGTGTTTTCGGTGACAACCAACATCCTCCAAGGTAGCAAGGGTGAGTTATTGTTATCACAACTGCTAAGGTGGATCCCGATAATGAAGTGGGGTCATGTATGCTATTTATTATTTCAAGGATATGAAATGTACTTTTTTATCCTGGTTCTACACATCCCTTCATATCATGAAAGTTTAGTATATCTATTCAAACACCGCCAAAAAGCATGGAAGTGGAGTTATAAGTGAAAATAAAAAATGAGGTAATTATGGAATCCCAAGTATATAACTACTCCCTTATATTTGTTTTGGTATTGACATCCTAGTGAACCTTTTCATACTCTATTTGGTAGAATTTAATGTAATTCTAGTCATGGATTGGATTTACCTATATAAATCTAACATAAATTGTGGTTATAAGGAAATCATTGTCCATATTGAGAATTGAACCCTAATTCTATAGAAGTTCGAGGAGGATGGTCAATCTTATTTAGAACAATCATCACAAGTAGGGATATTATTTCCCTACAAGAAAGTGTATTTAGATTAAATGATTGAGTCTAAGGAAATAACTATCCTTGAAACAAGCCTATTATGAGTGAATATGCCGATGAGTTTCCAGATGAATTTTCTAGTCTTCCTCATGTCCAAAATGTTGGTTTTAAATCCATCCTATACCTAGGGTTTCCATTATCGAAGAATCCATATATAATGGTCGTTGTGGAAATTGAGGATCTGAAGAAAAAACTACATGAGAAACTGGATAAATGGTTCCTATGCCCAAGTGATTTACCATGGGATGTGCTATTCCTCTTCTCTATGAATAAGGATGTGTCTATATACATTTTAATTGATAATCATGAGCTAAAAATATCTTAATAAAGAACAATTATCCTCTACCATGGATTAATAACTTGTTTGAACATCTTTGTGGAGCACAATACTTCTACAAGAAGGATATGTGGTCATCAAATTACCATGTTATGATAAAGAAGTAGGATATCCCTAAGAATATTTTTCTTTTAAGGAATGGGAACTATGAGTCCATAGTAATTCTATTAAAACTCATTAATTATCCATAAATATTCATGTAAATTATGAATATAGTATTTAGAGATTACCTCAACAAATTTGTGGTAGTCTTTATAGATGACATCCTAATATAATCCAAAACCAAGTATGAGTATGAGGAGCATCTAAGCACTATCCTAAAGACCTTGTGAGAGGATAATATTTATGAAAAGTAAAGAAAATGTGAGTTCTAGTAGAAGTAACTCTCATTATTGGGACAATTCATCACAAGCAATGTGATATCTACAGACCCTTCAAAAATAAAGGGAATTGATGGATGGTCGAGGTTAAAATCTGTGACAAATATCTGTAGTTTCCATGGATTAGATGGTTATTATCATCAATTTGTGAGAAAATTCTCTCGATGTTAAAACCCTATAACCAAGATAACTTTGAAGGTTGTCAATTATTATTGGAATAATGAATTTAAAGAGAGCTTCAAGGAGCTAAAAAGGAGTCTTATCACTGCCCATGTGCTCACACTACCAAAAAGTGGAAAAATTTTCATAGTATTTTGTGATGATTAAAATATGGGAATGGGTTGTGTGTTAATACAGAATGAAAAATTTATAGCTTTTTCTTCAAGGCAGTTGAAAGTTCCAAAACAGAACTACACAATGCATGATCTAGAGTTAGTTGTAGTGATTTTTTCTTTGAGAATATGGTGGAATTATCTCATTGGGGATAACTATGAAATATATATGGATAAAAAAATTCTCAAATATATATTCACACAAAAATTTCTGAATAAGCACCAATGAAGATGGTTATAGCTTATCAGGGACTATGAATGATCAATCCACTACCATTATGGTAAAGAAAATAATGTTTTGGATTCTCTAAGTAGAGCGACCCATAAATTATATAATTTTTTGGAATTGAGGGGGATATGAACTTCTTAGATTTAGAAAGGATGAACATGTGAATCATAAAGTAAGGAATATAATAAATCCTTTTCCAAATGATTTCTCAACCATCTCTTTTGTAGAGGTTAAAGGATTATCAAAGAGATTATGTGGTAATTTAAAAAAAATTTAAAACTACAATAAATTATAAATCCTCATAGTTCAATGTTATTTAAGAAGGTGTTGTAATATTTTCATTTAATAATATGTGTATCGTCAAATCCTGAGTTAAAGAATGAGCTATTGGATTATGCATATAGCTTAACTATCTCCATCCACCCTGAAACCAAAAAGATGAATTGAGATATCCAAGAATCATTTTGATGGGAAAATATGAATGAGTTCACAAAATATACAAAAAAATTCCTTGTATGTTAGTAAGTGAAGGCATAATGGAAAAACTCCATGGGAATGATGGAACCATTACCAATACCTACATGGAAATGGGAAAACATCACCATGGAATTTATCGCTAGTATTCCAAATTTATCAATTGGGAATAATTATATATGGGTTGTGGTGGACTATCTTATATGGACTGTACAATTTATTGTGATTCAAGAGGATTTTCTACTCAAAAAACTTGCAAGGATATACATTATATAAGTGGTGAAGTTGAATGGAGTACCACTATCAATTGTGTCCGATCGAGATCCAATATTAACCTGTAGGTTATAGAAGAGTCTCCAAAATGCTCTAAATACTGAGTTGAACTTCATCATGGGTTATCAACCTCAAATTGATGCCCAAATGGAGTGAATTATTCATACAATAGAAAATATGTTGCGATCATGTTATATGGAGTTCGAAGGAGGATGAGAAAAGAATCTACCTCTGATCGAGTTCTCATACAGAAAAAATTTCCACTCTAGTACCAAAAGGACCCCCTGTAAAGACCTCTATGGGAAAAGGTACAGAACACTAGCATATTGGGTTGAGGATGGGGAAAAAACTTATAGTTCCTAAAATGGTTGATGGAATGGTTGAAATTATTAATACTATTCAGAAACACTTCAAGAATGCTCAATGTTGACAAAAGATCTATGCTGAAAACATTCAATGAGGCCTTGAATTTTATTTTAGAGACATGGTATTCCTATGTATATCTCTATGGAATAAAGTCATGAGATTTGGGAATAAGGTAAAGGTTAGTCCAAGATACATCATCCCCTATGAGATCCTTGATCACATCAAAGTAGTGGCCTACCAAATTTCACTCCAACGTAAAATATCTAAAGAAGATGATGTATTCCATGTACCCCTATTGATAAAGTACATACTATAAAACTCAAATGTACTCAATCCAAAGGTGGTACCATTAGAGAATTACATTTCCTATTAAGATATGTTGATGAATATTTTAGATTGTAGAGATAAATTTCTATGAAATAAGACAATACACCAGGTCAAAGTGCTATGGAGAAACCACATGATTGAGAAAGTGGCGTGGGAACTAAATTAGGTGATGAAATAGAGTTACCCTTATCTATTTTAGAGTGGGAAAATAAAATTTCAAAGGAGAAATTTCTTAAGGGGAGTATATTGTAACAACCCAAACTCTTATAAATAAAATTTCCTTTTTTATTATGTAATATGGTTATAGAAAACTCATGCACTTATTTTATTTGGTATATCTAATTGGATTTAAAAAACATTATTTATCATTCCCAATGATATTATATTTTTTAAACAGTGATAAGATGATTAGTATAACTATATGTTTTTAACAAATCCAATTAATGCAAACCAAGGAATTAATAATATCTGGAAGTAGGATCATATAGTATGAATCCCATTTATTAGAGCTTATGAGGGAGATAGAATCCCTAGTATTTTCCCTCGACCAAATCCAGTTTGAGATCCAACAACTTAATCATGATCTAAAACTTTTACAGAATAATTTCAAGCTCATTGAGATCATAGAAAAAACCATGTACACCAAACCAAACCATGAAACTCTCATCATCATGCACCTTACTCTTATGGATTTACTGGTGTATTAAATGTATATGAATCAAGACACTATAATTATTAGTATGTACATTATTTTGTATAGAATAATGAATATATTTTAATCTTATTATGGTTACTTTATTAATTATTTTTATTTCAATATAGTAAAACACTAATAGTATTTTGGTTAATATTCAAATTTAATTAAGGATTTTATTTTGATGAATTAATGAATTTTTTAATAATAAATATTTTAATAAAATATTATTATTAAATAACGTCTATTAAATATAAATTTTCATATAATTTCTATGATGTCAAATGCAATTTTTATAAGGGTTCAAAAAATATTATTTTAAAAAACCATAATTTCTCAATAAATGTATATTACTATTTTAAAATTTAAAATGAAAATATTTAAATATTTATTTAGATAAAATGAATTTTATTTTTGGAATTATAATGTTGAAATTTTCCAATAGTGATTTTTTTATAATTTTCTAAGACAATTGAATTTTTGAGTAAAAATTAAATACCATGTAAATATACTTTGTACATTATGAAATCATAATGACCCAAAAGTGATGTCATAAATACTATAAATTGTATCCATAACCAAAATATATATTCTAATGTTAAAATAACTAGATTTTATTTTTATGTTTTTAATTTAATAAGTCCCTTATGAATCCTCCAAACCCATAAATATATTTTAAGGTTTAAATATAATTTATTTAAGAGTATGACTTGCCTCCACGTAATAAAGGGTATTATTTTATTAATTTCATCCATTGGGATTATAAAATAATTATAAATACCCCCATTTGGAAGAAACTATGGGAAAAACCCTGGGATGGTTTGTAGTCTTGGTAATTTTTTTATATAGATTCCAAACCCTAAAAAATAATGAAACCCCCCTCTTTTCCTATATAAACCCACCCATGCTCCCATTACACTTCAATAATTATCCTTATAGAAAGTTAAAACTCTTCCCTTCACTCTATATAGTTCTCCCAAGGTGCCCCTAAAGTTTCAATATACCCCTCCTAATAATTTGGAGTCATAAACTCAAGTAAAGGATCTTTTCCTTTCTCCTCTTTATTCAAGTATCTTCTTTACATTTTTCTTCTCTTTTCATTTCATTATTATGAGATATGTTATTACATATCCCTATCATTGTACAATTGACATCAAAATTATTATATACCCCTTTCCCACTCATCAACCCATTTTATGAATTTTTAATTGATGCCATTATGCTACCGAAATTTCATATAGATTTTCAATGCCAAAATAATTATGTAGTGAATACCATACCCATTTCCTATCAATTTAATTCACCTTTATACACATGTAAATGTTTTAATTGGGACTTACCTGTATTTATTCCACATTCAACGTACTTGAAAAAAATTATGATAAATTATTCCATGTATTGTGATCTATGTGGCGCACTTAAGAATGTGAATAAAATCTATGTGAATGGTGCACCCAGAATTATATAACACTCTAATGAATTGGGTAATGTTTAGTCTCATGAGATATAATTTTGGGATACGGAGTGAACCTTGATTTTTATTGGACTTTTTCTACCATGATTTCTTGGGGTTTTATCCCTGACCTATGTTTATAAAGCAGTGTTTTTAAGTTGTTGTCACATTTCCCATGTTATGATTATCATGCTATATCATGCTTTATTATTCATGTTCCTTTTTTGACCCATCGATAAAAATATTGTATAACACATATTAATTTATTCTTGTTATTCCATGTTTATTATCTTACTAGGCTATATATCTCACCCCTTTTTTATGTATGTCCACAGGTTATCCCATGTAGTTCTATATACAATCATCTTAAGGATGTTTTCTATAAAGATAATGTTTTTTTCATTTATTTTTTATGTAATGTACTTAATTAACAAAAAAACTAGAATTATTCATATTATAGGTTGTATTAAGTGTAATATTATATAATAAATCATGTATTAATATGAAATAAAGAGAAAGGTTGTTAAAAAAAGATGATATATACAATATAGAAAACAAAACTCATCTTTCTAATAAGTAAAGAGTGCATTAAAGATATTAAGAACTATATTTCAGCTGATTTCCATAATGTTTATTAATAAAATACCAAATATTAATCAAAAATATATTAAATTAACTAAATAATAAAAAACATCTAAATTAAAAAATACAAGACTAAATAAAATAACTTAAAAAACTAAAAAATATGTAAAAAACTAATTAAAATTAGAATGAAAATGTAAAAAAATGTTAAAGAAATTTATGTGAATCATAAAATAATAGTTTTATTGAATGAAATAATATTTTTCTAATAATATGGTTTATTATTTGATCTATTCTATAACCCTAATTGAAAATAAAGTATAAAAAATATTTATTTTGTATAAATATTTTTATAAATATTATTTGTTAAAATGCAAGGTAAAATGTTTACACCACCTTATAGTCCAATATTTTTATAAATAAATATCATTTAAAAGTATTTGAAGTAACAATATCCCATGTGAGATATGATTATTAATAACTATTTGTTAAGTATCACAATAAGTGAAACAAATGTTATTTTATTTATAAAAAAACATGTTTTTCATAAAAATATATTTTTGGAAAAGTTAAATACAATGATATTAACAAGAGTATGAATAAACATAGAGATCTTCAGTATGTAAATAATAAATTATGATAATGGTATTTTTCAAAGTTAAAGTTACTTTACATCAAAAAATAGGATATTTTGGAAAAAAACATAATTTAATAGTTAGATTATTTATTATTACTAGGGATATAAATAAAGGTTTATATTCATATAAAGGATTAAAATTGACGACCATTTAAAAAAAATAAAAATATACATGATAATATGATAAATTATTTTTTCAATCCATTTTATTAATTTTTTTAAAATCATTATTTAAACATGGATGATGGGAACTAGTATGTGTCCCAAAATTTATGGGATGGGGGTACCAAAAACAAGAAAAGGAAACAAAAAACACAAAACTATAGGACAATAGAAGTGTGTTATTAATATCCACCACCAACTATGTCAAATTTCACTAGATATAGTTGTTATCTTCCCCATCCCACTGATCACACAAACTGACAGAAGGAGCCCCAAAGTCTTTCACACTAAGAAATGTTTTCCAAAATTCTAAATGATCTGTAACATTTTTACTATAACCAATATAAAATTGAAAACATAAGTCCTTTTGGATGTTTTTTGTTGGATTTAATAATTTTTTCTACTTATGTTTGGTTTTTTTATAATCCTGAAAAGAGTTTAATAATTCCAAAAATGTATCATGTTATAAAAGAGATATATTTTATTTATCATTCATTCATGTGGTTTATATATTTCATATAATGAAATAAAAAATAACCCCACAATTCTGACTACACTAATAAATTATTATCTTGGAGATTTATGGGTTTTGAATACATGTAATGATAAGAGTTATCTATGGACCATTTATAGATATCGAGTTTCATTCATTATGTGAAAAATTAGTTTTTTATTTTGGACAACACAGTTTAGTATACCACAAGGAGTATCTTTCATAGATTCATTTGTGTTATTTGGGTTCTTTTTTTTATAATAATCCCCATTAAATGAGGTTAATATGTAATATCACATATTAAACTATATATTATGATGCCTTCATCTCACCAACCTCATAGGCATGTTAACCATGGGTGGTTTGATTTTTTGTTGATCATGTGGTGGGGTTATATTAATTAAGATGGGATTTTTCCTACTATATTATGGGTAGGACATATGGGAACTTAATTTACAATGACTAATACAGTCTATATCCATACATAAATAAGTGATATTTGATGTGATTATTTATTTAGGTGAGTAATATATGATATAATCATCTACATAGATGAATTACATGATATTTTTTAATCTAACTTATTCAGTATTTACTCAAAGAATCAATAATATATGATTTAGCCTCTATGAGATTGAGAAACATCATATTGAATGGTTTATAGGCTTACACCCAAGGATTATATGATTATTCATGATGTATGAGACACATATAGTATACATATATATGAAGAAATAAGTGTTTGATGGATATCATTCCAAATACCATTATAACATTAATAGAATTTATGTATTTATTAAATCTACTCTTTGCATACAATTATAGAATAGAGTATTCATAATTGCGATCAAAGATATAAAGGCTCGTAAGGTTACTTGTATTTTATTTGGATTTATGATTAATTTTGTTGAAAAGTGTATGCATAAAACATGGAGATAATAATGATACTCTCTAGAAAAGAAGTACTGAATAATATATTTGAGGATTTTTGGATATGATTTCATAAGTTGTTGTATATAATGTAAAATAGGTTAAATATGATGGATTTTTTAACTATAGAAACCATCATGTTGTGGTGATTTATTTTACATCATGGTTTCTCCTTAGGTTCCACATTACATAATTTGAGAAATTATTTCATTGTGATTCTTACATAAGAAAATAAAATTTTGACATGTTGTGTACGAATCAAAAAAAATCATCTCAAAAATGAAATCATATTTTGTTTTTCATCATAGAATGATGATTTTTAGGATTTTAAATTCATAACACAAATGATCAAATGTTAAATATTCCTTAATGGTATTAAAATAAATGTTTCAAGGGAGTTAAAATATTGGAATTTTTTTGAAACATATAATAAATAAATTATTTAAATGTTGGTTCTTAAATTACAATATAAATCAATTCAATATTTATAGAGTGTGTAGCAACTATGAGACTCGCTATAAACATTATAACTCCTTAAAATGTGATGATTACCAATTTCTAATGTCCATGTATTATTTAAATACAAGGTTCTAGAAAACCATGAATATAGGGAGATATTTCTTGAATATTGGTAGATTTTTATGATTCAGGGATATCTTTGGAGGAAGTAACCTTTTGAATACGTCCATGTGATCTTGATCAAATATTTTTAAAGGTATATAATAGGTTGGATCCAATTGTATAAACTACATTGTTCATATTTTTCTTCCTTTATATTCATTAAAAATGTATAAATACTATAATTACTGTTTTTATTTTCATTTCTAGATAAATCCCCTTTTTGGTGTTGAGAGAGAACCCCTACATGACTTGCATGCCAAAAAAATTGGTGGCCCCAAATCCCCATAATAAATGATCTGAATACCCATATGCACAAGGGAACTTTTTTCATATTTGAAGTTGTTTTGATTATCTTTCCTATATAGTCTCCTTGTGGTAACACTTATCACCATGCCATGGTATCATAAGGTGTCATCCAACAATATCCTGCACTCATTTGGGCCACATCATGTCCTCGAGGACACCATGTTGTGGTGTCACCTTTACCACATATTCCCTCTCAAACCATACATTTCCTTCACTGATTATTATCTACCCATATCCATTTTTCCTACCTACCAGTACCTATGTCGACAATGTCCATGAAACCATCACTTTCATCACCCGTTCTTTGATATAGGTTCAACTTACCATCCACAGTAGCACATGGGAAATAAATTATATCACCCTAGTAAATGGATTTGTTCTTATACTATGTTTCATATGGTAGAAATCCCTATGAAACCATTCAACAGTTTCTAAGTAATATTTGCTAATGTTTGTTCAGAATTTTAAATCGATTAAGAATACTATAAAATAAAAATCTATAATTTTCATCATATAGTCTAAGCCAAAATTTCAATTTATATTCTTCAAAATCCCAAGACCATGATATGTTTATTAAAAAAATGTGCATTTCGGTTCTTAATTCCAACAGACCATGACATAGATCTTTTTAAATTGGTGTTTTGAGTAGTGTCCTTAAATATTATAAAAGTGTAGAAATTTATGATAATGTTATACATTATGTTCAAGTGATTTATACCATGGTGGACGTTAAAATTAGTACCACCAAGGCTTAGTAAAAAATGGAAAACCATTTTTTAAAATGGATCTATTATCTGAAACAATAACGAGAAACAACATGACTAGATGAAAAGGCTTCCAAAGCATAATGATTGAAATGAATTGACCAACTAAAATGACCCAAAATGTATGTTTCTTTGATTAGGAAATATTTTTCTACATAAGGAAGACCACACAATTGTATAAGGTTTTTGAGATAAATTTTAAAGGAAATATTATTTTTTGTTAAAATTATCAAAAACCTTCACTATTATTAGCCCTCTGAGCCCATGTAGATTCCATTAGTGGATTTTAACTGAACCAAAAATGTTTTTGTAGATATTATCTTGGTTGAAACTATATTTACATAGTAAATAATTTATTAAATTTTTATAAATTTAAAATAAGGAAAATAAAAATGTGTTTATAATATTTTATGAATTGTTCTTAAATTCAAATTTTAAAATGTTATTATTAAGGCCCTATTTTGAAAATTTATTTAATACATTCAAAAATTGGGTTTTTGATGTTCATAAAATCAATGATTTAAATATAATCAAATATTTTATTTATTTAATTTATGTAAATTGTTTACATAAAAAATAAAATTATTATTATTAAATAATAAAAGTTCCCATAAAATATTTCACATTTTAATATGTAATAATTCATATTAAAACAATGGAAATTATAATATGAAACATTGATATTGGATTAAATTGATTTAAACAAGTTTATCCATGTCTAAATTATAAAATGTTTATAAGTTATTTATAAATTGTACATAAATTATTTATCTCATGTTTAAGTATTTGTATTGTTTATTTATTTATCTATTCCTGGATTTATTTATATATATAAACAATTTATATTATAATTTGTGGTGTATGATTTATTTCAAAGTGGTAAAATACTTTGAAAATTTTTCATACATGTTTATAAGGAGTTACATGCTAGGTATAATAATGGATTTGTTTTTCCTATACCTTGGATCAAAATTGTATTTGGTTTTGAGATTGAATTAATAAGTTTATTACAATTAATTCAAATTTGGTTTTAGAATTATTATTGGATTGAATTCACTCTTGAGTAAATAATCCTTGTGAAGAGGGACTTTGGTTCGGACTTCTCAATGCCATGAAGGCTTATGTATTTTCTAGAAAAGTGGGGGTTGGCATTCAGTCTCTCCACTATTACTCTAGTGAGGATTATTGATCTTATAAATTTAAGGACATTACATGAAATGGTTTCATGTACCTTACTTATAAGATTAAATTTGATATGTATTAATTTAGTATGCTTTTAGTTTGGGTGGGTAACATAAGCTGTGAGGTGTGTACAAGGTTACACATCAATAATTTTTTAAAACAATTATTTTATTAAACTAATGAGATTCCAAACTAAATCAGTTAAAGCATTCATACATGTAAATGTAATAACATGAGATAATATAGTGATATTAAATCCATTTAAAAATAATGAGTTTTAGATTCCATCTAATGTGAAAATCGCAGAAACCTCAATTATTCAGTAAGGGTTCCTTGTCTATCTAGTTCCCATCGATTATTATGGGTATTAACATAATGTAATGAGGTTACCCTAACTATTAGTTTCCTTGTTCATGGAATATTATTTGGTTTATACTTATCCGGGAAAACCTAATGATTAGGATACTTGATGAATAGATTTCAGATAATTCGTATGACGGATTTGGGTTATGATTTATGCACTAAACTATCTAAAAGAAATATATGATATTATTGACTTGACTATCTACTAGATATAGTCATTACATATTTAGTTTTTTTAATTATTATAATTTAATATAAAATATGGATCCTATCACACTAATGTATATGATAGATTTAAAAGGGGGTATCATTTTTGTGGGAGTTTAATTAATAGAATTCCTTTTTAAATTAATGTGGAATATGATACTCATATGATAAAATATTATATTTTAGATAATAAAATATTCATAATCAAAAATAAATGTGTGATCAGTCTTAGTGTAGAAAAATAATATTGTAATAAGCTTCCTAGAATGATATTTAACTTAATAAATTTTATCAAGTAAGAATAGAAAAGTCTAGGAGTTAAGAAAAATACCTTCCTAAAAAAACAAAAAAAATATTTTTTTCGACAAGTGAATCTATATGATTATGAGAAAAATATAATTATACACTTAAATTTTTTAATACATGAAAAAATTAACTTTAACCTCTACTCATATACTCAATATGATTAAGTGTGTTAATGGCTTGGATAGATTCTAATTTTACTTCATATCTTGGTCTTATTATGTAATTAAGTCTATAATCATCATTGAAAATGTTTCAACAATATAAATGACTTCAATACAATTTACCAAATTTTATCAATTTGTTGAGGATCATGGAACTGGGCATGTGAAGTTAAGGATCTAGTCCTGTTCAGATAGTAAAAGTGGGTAACATTAAAACCAAAAGAAGAAGATTTAGATGATAATTCCAATAATGTTTCTTTAAATATCCAATCATGGATATTGAATCCTAATGGAAGTGTCTAGAATAAGGGGTAACGATTCCATAAGATGGAGTTTTCTTAGATAATTTAAGAATTTTGAGAAACTCCATGGAATATCTATGTTAGATATCAATGTTAGAGAAAGAATCTTTTTTTATTTTAAAGGGTATTAGATAAAATTTTAGTCTTTACATATTTTATAAATATATATAAATTCAAAAATAAAATGGAAATATTTTTTGTATTAAAATGATGAGGTAATGGGTTGTTAAATCTTGATTTTAGATATTAATAAATATATCATATTTGGATAGAGATGTATAAAGTATGTGTATAATAATATTATTCCTCTTATGTGATAGGAGAATCTTTTTATTAAAAATGATATATTTTGAATGATATAAGACACTATACATGGTTTATCATTCATCAAATTCATGACATACTAGAAAATAATATAATGGTAAATGTTTTCTCTCAGGGATAAAAGAGTTTATCTAAATATTAACTAAAATATGAGAGATATGATCTCACCACCATTGATAGAATATTTTTGAGAATAAAGTATCTTCATAGAATAATACTCAAAACACATAGAATATCATATGTGATATTGATATAATTGTTCGTTTATTAAATATTCCTAATAAAAAGAAATAATAGTTATATTCTAAACATGAAGGATTCAGTTTATCTTAGAATGAGTTTTAGTGTGTAAGAGGATAGTGGAATTATGTTTAGACATTGCGAAGTTCAAAGTTAAAAAATAAAAGATTATTTCATTCAAAATAAAAAGTGAATATCACTTAATATCCTAAAAGAAGTTTTTGTATATGATGGTAAAATACTAATGTAAATAGTTACATTTGTTAGAAAAAATTATTTAAAGAATAAAATTTAAGGATAAGGTGCTAAGGATAATGAAGATGATGAACTTAAGAGGAGTTGGAAGTAGAAAATATAAGTTTTTAATATCATAATATAAGATGTTGTGATTTTAAGAAGTTTGAATACTTATTAAAGGAGTTGAACATTAGTAATATCATTCCAATGTCTCACCATCATTCAAACTAATTTTCTTCATATATGTTTGTCAAAATAAAGTTTTGTTCGATAGTTTTATGATATGTCCACAAAAGTGATGTGGTAGAAATTTTATAGAGATATATTAAGTTTGAGAAATCCCATAAAAGTGTAGAAAATATAAAGTTGACTTAGTTTTCTTTCATATATGATATGTTATACAAGCACTTATGTATGATTTTTTTAATTACTCTTTAAGTATTTTAATAATATAAAATGTATCATGTTATACAAAAATTAATCTCTACATTATTATTCTTTATTTTGGATGTGTTTATGTATATGTATATTGACATATATTATGAAGTGAAATGATAATTTACCTCTCAAATTATGAATTTTAGTTTTCATTAACTAATGTATATCATGTTGAATTATTGTTTGTGTTGAAATGTAAAGGTTAGTGTGAGTTAGATTCTTTTATCAAGATATAAGATATGCTCATGAGGTACAAAATGGGTTTGGGGATCTTGATTACACATGACTTACATAATATATAGATTACAATACACTATGTATTTACTATACTATGGGTGAATGATTCATATTAAATACCCATACCTAAGGTTGGAAAAATAACTAGTATGATAACCTTTATACTTTCATACTTTTCTTTTTAAATACATAAGTAATAGCTAATCAAGAGGTGGTTGGGTATGTTTATGGTCATGAATTCGGTTATAGATTAATAAAGATGGTATTTTTTCTCTTAAATGACCAGTATGTAATATGGTCCATTAATTGAGATAGATTGATAAAGTGTGTGGTTATAACTAGTAATGTTCGAATGATATTCTCATATATTTGGGTGAGGGGAATATGATTTTTTCATCCACTAAGATGAATGATAAGTGATGAATTCATCAACCTATTCTATCTATACTCAGAGAATCGATAATGTATAAGGATTATATATGGGATTAACATACACTTTTTACTATGGTAACATGATATCTTAGATAAAGAATTTATTTTATTTTCCATACATTCATATGATATATATGGTAAACAAAAGTATGCCAATGATTGTGTTTAGTGGACATCATGATCGATCCATTTAGAGCATGACTATCATTGATTCTTTTCTAGTGTAAATTATTTTATTAAATTTATTGATCGAGGAATTACTAAGTATTATGAACACTATAAAGACCCATGGGCCACACATTTTGTTCAAGTTAATGAGGATCAATTATATAAATATTTAAGACTAATCAAAAAAGTGTTTTGGAGGATATCTCGAAGAATTTTTGGGTTAATATTCTCAAGTTATTTCTTATAATGTGATGAAAGGGGAATTCATGAAATATTTTCTAAAAATTATTTTAGAATATATGAAAAATGAATTTTCATATGGTTTCATAGGTTGTTTTATTTAAAGTGATATAATATGAAAGTTTTATATGTTTGTAAGGAATTAGTGAATGTTAGAGATTGATGTATCAATACTCTAAAAGAAACGCTATAGTGTGGTATTTTATAAAACATTGTGGTATTTTCTTTAGTAAAAAATGACATAGTGTGAGACACTATTTCATGGTGGTTTTTTGTTGGATTACCACTATTTTATTGTTGCATTAGAATCATCCTGAATCATCTACAAATTCTATCATATTCAATTTTTTATCATAGATTTTTTTCTTTGAGGAGTTTAAATGGATAACCTGAATTTTTAAACATTAAACGTTAATTATTCAGATTAAATAAAACATTTCAATGGATTTGAAATTTTGGAAGTGTTAGTGAAACATAAAACCAATAAATATACAAATGTTTGCTGCTTCAAATGCCTATATAAATTAGCTCAATCGTCATGGGGTTCATGGTGAGTGTGAAACACACTACTCACATTAGAACTTATAAAACTAGGAGAGTTATCAAGATCTCATTTATCTATATTTTTTAAACATCAGGTTCCTAGATACTATTAATAGATGGAAATCATATCAGATCTTTAGGCGATCTACATGATCCATAGATACCTTTAAAGGAATAAACCATTCAATTATTGTAATGAACCTACCCAAGGAAACATGACAAGCCACCCTGAATGGTCCACCACAAGGTGATATACAAGAAAAAATGACAAGTCCCATGTATAACTAAAGAAATTTTGAAGTACAATGTAGTAGAAAGGATAAAATATCCATGAGACATAAAAGGCATGCCAAAAAGGACAAAAAGAAAGATTAAGAATAATATACTAAATAGGTCTCCATGTGACATTAAATCACCAAAAAACCATCCCACTATGAAGGTGATGAATGACAAGAGAACCCAACATGATACAAGATTCCTTCCCCATTAATTGAGCCCTAAAAAACAATTTCAACAAAAGAAAATTTAGGGTGTTAGCATAGAGCCGATTAGGATTCCACAGATGAATGTATAAAAATTTTAATATCAATAATTTCCACGTTTTATATTTAAAACAAATCCATTTTATAAATAATTTTAATAAATAAAACTATTTTGTAAAAATTCCTTCATTTTCTATAAATACTTACCATATTCACCAAATCTAGGAATATGTCAAGAAAAAAAATCTGGAAGTCATAGGAAAATCCAACCAAGGATACACCATAATAAAAGAGAAAATATCCTTAAACTAATCCATCAAGTGATAAACTAGTTATAAATAATAGAACACACAATTTTGGATATAAACTATAGGAATATATAGTAGATATAAAATAATCTTAAACCAAGAAAATGTTAGTTACAACTGATGTCAAGTCCTTCCAAAGACTATCGATATCATAAAACCTCTAATGGTGTCACACACACTAAAGTGACATGTATATTTACCAATGCACCAAGTCTCCCATTGTGTTATATTTTTCAAAAACGTTTCAAAATCTATTCTTACATTTAATAAAAACATATGATATCAAATAAAATACATTTTTAAAGTCAATACCCCTTGAAAATATGAATCAATTCTAAAAGATAATTTAAAATGTCAAAACTTGAATTTTCATTCAATATACCCAAATAATTTACCATAATATATACCAATAAAATAATTATAACTACTTATATAGACATAAATATCTCAATATTTATCGAAACCAAGTCTACTTCGACAATAAGATATTGGAAACCAACAGATCACCCTCTTAAAGACACGACATGAAAAATAACTATAAAGGATCAATTAAAAAACCAATTTGGAACAATTTGAATAAAAAATTCCACCAATGATGTTTTCACGACCAATATAAATGAAGAAGACGGAAGAATTATTACAATGGATATATAAAGAAACCTCCATGGGATTCAAACTAGGAATAGAGTGATCTAAAAGGAGGTAGATCACTAAAAATCATCCTAAAGATCAACAAGGTGGTCTGTGTACCATATAAAAAAGGGTCATGCATGTGATGTTATTAAAATCGTTGAGCTTGAATAATTTATTTTGTGAACCCCTTTTATCATTTTAATTACATGAATTTAATGTTTGATGGAAAATTTGTAACGATGGGTTAAATTAAACCCCGGTCGACCCATTAATGATATGTAATAGTTTCATGGCTTTTAAATTTTAATGATCTGAAAAAGACTTGGGGAATAATCACTACAACATATTCATGTTTTTTAACTCATTCACGGTGTGAATTTGTTCAGAAAGGAGTGATCATTCTAGTTTTTTGTAGAAAAAATCCACGAACCAAATATTTAGTCTCTCCAAACCAAATTAGAGACCTACAAATTCAATTACACATTTTTATTCAGACTCCATTAATTGAAAAAAATATGTCCCTATAATTTTGGCCATTTTTCCCATCCAATGCACTCTGTCCCCATGAATCCCAAAATTCACAAAAACAAAAAAAATGGAAACCCAAGATAAGGTTGAAAGCATACTTGAAAAAATGAAACTAGTTGTTATAATCTCCCCACCTTAAATAATTTATGTGCTTATAAATTCTTTAAGAAACTAGGCTCAAAAAAAGTGATGGTCACTTATTCCTCATAAAAAATTCCCACTCTAATTACTTGTGGCTATACCATCAACACTAACATGTTATACAAAAAAGGAATAATTTTATGGTACATCACCTTCTCTGAGAAATCTATAATCTGAACCAGTTTTGCAACCATAGTGGTGTCAGGATAAATATCAGCATTACCCCATTCAATCACATGGGAAGGATCTAGTCGATACCTCCTTATCTAGGAAACCTAGAAAAATTATTGGATGGAATTAAAATGAGATTTCAATTCCAATAGATATACCACCATTCCAAGTCGTCCAACGATCTCAAAGAGGCCCACAAACCTCAGTGAAAACTTTCCTTATTTACCCATACAATGATGTCCCAAGTGATGTGAAATGCTAATAAAGACTTCATTACCAACCTCAAACTCTAGTAGTCAGTGAAGATGGTATACATATGATTTATGAAGAATATTTTCCATGATAAATTACTTTTGGATCAACTAGACAATTTTAATTATTTTCTATATGAGACTCTTCCCAACCAAGGACCACTCTCCCTACTATACCAAAAAAATGGATATCTACATGGTCTCTTATAAAAATCATCAATATAAACCATTTTTATTGAGTCCTTATAACTATTTTTATATGAAAACTAGACTGAATGAAATTATTTTTCTCAAGAACCACTAAAATAAAGAACATAATCCCTAAGAATATATGGATAGATAGAGAGGTCTATCTATTGATTCATTCGATGATTTTGTTAGTGATTTAAAGATTAGTGCATCGATGACCACATTCTCTTTTCCATGAGTATAAAAAATATCAAAATAAACTTTCTAGAGATACTTCTCCTAGAATATCTATCGAAAGTTTAGATACATCTTAGTGATAATATACCTTAGGATCTTAAGTAAACCACTCCAAAAATAGGTAGTGATTCCACACTTTTAGTGCATCCATAACCACTACTAACTTAAGATCATGGGTATGGTATTTCTTCTCATAAGGGAGTAATAGTTGATTATTATAGGATTCAATATATCTCCCCTGTTTCAAAACACACCACAAACCCATTTTAGAAAAATCATAGGAAACAAAATAACCTAAACCTAGTTTCAAAAGAATCAAAACTAGAGTTGAAGCCAATATCACCTTAAGTTCCTCAAAATATATCAAATATTTATAATTCTACTCAAAATTTACACCATTACTGGTTAAATATTTAATCATAGATACAGTCTTGGATATGTCCTAAAAAAATCACTTATAATAACTAATCAACAAATCCCAAGAAGATTCAGATCTCAAAAATATTTCTAGACTTCTCCTAGGACATAACTTTATATACCTTTTTAGGATGCACATATATGACCCTCTTAGAAATAACATTCCCAAAAAACTATACTTCTTGAATATATAACTCACATTTGGAAATATTAACATATAAGAAAATTTACCTCATGGTTATAAGAATGGTATCT
Source organism: Viscum album (assembly GCA_963277665.1). Lineage (NCBI taxonomy): Eukaryota > Viridiplantae > Streptophyta > Magnoliopsida > Santalales > Viscaceae > Viscum > Viscum album. Next base: position 710,246,520 of record OY728142.1, read on the forward strand.
AAATGGTCCATGTGGACCTCCTTTAACATGGAGTAATCCAAAGAAACATCCACAAACACAACCAAAAAATATTATATGAACTGGTAAAATATTTTGTACGTCAATGACATAAATATTATAGGAGTATTAGTGTTACTAAATGGAATAACCCGAAACTTAAAAATCCCATATCATCTATTAAACACTGTTCTAATTATATCTTATTCTTAGACACTCTAATGGTTGTACCCTGATCGAATTCTAATATTTGAAATACAAAAATTCCCTCTAAGCTCATCAAAGAGAGCATCAATCCTTAGAAAGAGATATTTTTCCTTTCCGGTCACCTGATATAGCTTTTGATAATCAATACAAAGTCTAAGGCTCCCACATACCATCTTATCAAAGAGGAAAGTCAAATCCCATGGTGACACATTAGGATGAATAAATCCCTATTCCTCAAGATCCACAACCTGGACAATTTGTTCTTCCCTATTAGCTGGTTTCATGTGATAGTAAGGAATATATATAGGTATCATACTTGGTGTATGTTCTATGGTATAATCAGTAACTCTTTATGGATGTAAACCAAAACAATTCTCTAGAACAATCTCAAGTTACTCACACATCACTACAGAAAGTGGACTACTCAATCATTGATCAATGATGTAACATCCCAAGTAAATGAAGAATAAGATATTTTTATACTTATTAATATTTTTGAATTAAATATTAAATTTTCTTTAAAAGCGTTTCTATATTCGATAGCGTACCTGATACGTAACAACGGATTTCTTTAAAATCGTACATTGCACATTAATAATATAATATTATTATTTTAAATGGTAGTTAACTCCTAGCTGTTTTATTGGTGGTAATGAACAAAACTAACTACAATATGATTATACATGTTTTTTAAATGTATTTACATTTATCCAATAAATTTTAGAGGCTTAAAATATGAATGAATCTAATTTTAAGCATAATTAACATTAAAAGGCTGATTTACCACCTTTTAATGGAGAAGCCTGATTAAATAAAGTTTTGTTCATAATTATATGTTATATTTGACAAAATAAAATTCTTCTTTAGATTTGGGACATCAAATTTTACTTTGGGTAATTTTTTGGTATTTTTCTGATAAAGTTCATTTTTTAATGAATAGTGAAAAATATTGTATTTTAATTTAAAAGCGCCTTTTAATATAATTTATTTATATGGTTAGATTATATTTTTAATTGGATTTAAAGTGAAATTAAAATATATTTTTACCATTTAATCCAATGTTGGTCATTTTAATTAATTTCACTTTGAAATTGGACATAAACAAGTATCAATCTTTTGATAGTTATTGTTTCTTAAAAACACACTATTTGTTTTAACAACGTGAATTAATTTAAAAATTAATTAATGACAATTATATGTTTTGAATTTTGAAAAATAGACATAATTTTTGAATTTGGAATATCAAATATAGATTAGGCTGAATTTTTGGTATTTTTCTGAAAAACTTCAATTTTTGATGAATAGTGAAACCACTTGGTGGTAGTTAAAAAACTGATGTTTTCATTTAAATGAAATTTTACCACTTCTGTGAATTTAATTTCAAAAATCCTACATACATGGTTGTTATCAAGAAGTAAAATGTGGTTCATTAAGATGAAAATAATTTATTGGTGAATAGTAATTTTTGACTTTTATTTACCGCGGTTAAAGGTAAATAGGGTAATTCATCGTTAAAATAATATTATAATAACTCAAAATTACCTTAACACTTTTCCTAACCCTATTTTATGAGTAGTGGACGACCATGGGCATCATTGGGTCTATTTTGGGACCTAATTGATCCACTTGGGAGTGATAATGACAATTTGGATTAATTAATTTAATGTAAAGACAAAATTGACATTAACAAAAAGCTTTTAGTAATTAATTTTTATATGGCGTTATATAAGTAATATGTTAGACTATAAATATTAAATGGAAAACTAAAGAGATTTCTTATATCATGGTATTTTTGTATAATTTTTATACATCAAATAAATTATATTATTTATGACACAATAATGATATAGTATTTACCTCATTAATAAAAGATTTAAATAAATAAGATTATAATGATTAAAATATTATCCAAAACATATAAAATTATGATTTGATGATTTTATTTCTACAGTGAGTCATCTTATATACATATTTAATGATTTTGGGACCATTTTAAACTGAAGATAAGTTTATAATAAAATATTATTTTCACACTTTCCAAAAGAGGCCCTCCTCTCCCTTATAAAAGGAGACCACTTCTAACCAATTCCTCACACCTCTCAAGACAATTGGATCATCCAAAATCTACCCAATTAAGCTCCAAACATCCCTATCCTCCACCTATAATCCTTAAATTATACATAAGGCACTTCAAGAAGTCCTTTGGTTCAAATCAAAGGAAGTTACCCAAATTAAAGGTAACAATTTCTCTTAATTTGTTTTCTTTTATTTTAATTCTCCAACCCCTCAACTCTTTTTATTCCATTATTTTGTAACAAAAAAAATCCTAAATATAAAAGGATGTTTTTATGAGAGGTATTATAACTACACATACACACACCTCCATCTAATGGATGAAGAACATAATGTTTCTGTGGATGACAAACTAACGCCTCACGAAACGATGATTGTTCGATTTTCTCTTACCGCCTCTCATGGTGGAAATTATGATGGAACTATATTTATATATGATATATATTATGTTTATGATTTTCTTATGCTTCTATAATTCACAATTATATCAAGCCTTTATGGTTTCCATAGTGGGTAAATACGATAATCTCATTTGAGGAAGTGCGGACTACCACCCCCTCAAAGGGATGTGACTCGTTAATGCCTTGTGTGGGATGTATAAAGGATGGAGTTAATGATATTATATATTATATTATACTGGATTTATAATATACCTATGTATAATTATGTTTTATTTCCATTAAAATAATAAATAGAAATGAAAGTAGCGTTCATGCGTACGTACGACTTACCGTCTCCATGAACATGACATTTCATTTCTTACCTCTAAATCTTATGTACTATTATAAAAAAATGTATATGATGGATATATAAGATATATATGATATCCAAATAATGAATATCATTCTGGATATAATGAACCTTTGACCGCATGAACAACATGTAATTATAAGAAGTCCATTTTTGACTTAAGTGGAAAATATCGACAAAACGAACATTATTAACTTAAATGATTGAATAATGTTTATAACATGGTAATAAGTTATATAAAAGGAATAATAAACTTGAAAAATATTCTTAAGCAAGTAGAAATTAACTTTAGTTTATTATTTAGAAGATTATAGAACGATCGAGTCAAGCCGGACACGAGGTAAGAGACTTCGTCTCAATATCCTTTCATTGAGGAATATTTTCATTAATACACAACTTTATTTTATATGGTGTATAAACCCCTTTGACTTTTAATTTTATTCAAAAGTAATATTTTTCTACAAATCGTTTTACTAAATGACAAAAATAATGTTCCTTTTAATGTAAGCGGTGACAAGGACCTTTTCCGCCACCGCGAGTATTATTTGATCTTTGGATTCTTCAATAAGCCGTAATGTTTTTAAAAGAAAATAAATACCATATACTCTTTTATGTATTTTGGTATTGAAAATGGTTTTTATAATGGATTTTTTATGCCAATATATTTAAGTGATATATTTTGATTTAAATATGGAAATTTTTCCTTTCCTTTATATTTTTTTATATCTTATGATTTTATAATGGTACTTGGACATTTGACAGGTGGTTACATGATAAAACATATGACGAGTGGTGCCGTGAATACCAGGATGGGTGGTTATGTTATAACCTCCAATTAATTGGGTATGGAAGTCGACCGTATGGCTATTCCATTTAGTGATATGTGTGGAAGTCGACTGTATGGTTATTCCATTTAAGAATGTTTATGTCCCAAGTTACTTTTATATGTTATGTGTTCTTTATATGGGTTTTATTGTAATCTTTTAGTTACAAAATAGAAGGTAATGATATTTTATTCAGTGAAGAGTATTTACTACTTCATAAAGGTGAAAAGTATTACTTATGTTAAAGTATTCATGGTTTACTTGTTGTTTTAAAAAAACTAACAGTTTTCCTTCTTTGTGTATCCCTTACTGAGCTTTTTATGCTCATCCCATGTTTTTGAAATGTTCTTCACAGGACATAATATGGAATAGGGTCAAGGATGGGATCAAGGAAAAGTCATTCTATCTTAAACATGGAACTAGACATGATTCTTATTTTCCAGAGTTCATGTTTTGTAAAAAAATGGAAACTGTGTAGAAGTGTCTACTTTGTAATCTTTTGAGATGGAATATTTATGTCCTAATTCTCTAAAACTCTAAACCTGAAAAGATCCTCAATGTGAATTATTCATTTAATTCAATATTATGTAAGGTTTAAGGCCGAGTCCTTACAAATAACATCTGGTAGTAATTATAAAAAGTAATATGAGATTACCCCATCTTAAGGAATAAAAATCCTTTCTCACCCAAACCTAGAATACCACTCACCCTAAAATACATGAGTGATTCCATCCAGATATATCAAGATCAATCTCCAAGAAGTCCCAATCCACCTCATAGTCTGATATCATCACTTGAAATTCTAGACACTTGATACCTTGTTTGGACCTCATTGATAATGGCATGGAAAGATTCAACAAGAACAACATAAACTATGAAATCAAAACTAACACAATTACTAACTTTGATTATATAAAATAATGGGTATCACTTATATCAAACAAACCTAGAACTATAAAAGACAAAATAAACACCATAGTTCTAATTATAATCAGTAATACTTCAGATTCCTCTAGTGAATACTCCACTGTAAAGAGATATCCATTCTCATATCCTCTCTAATACTCCTCAGACACGTGAATTTCCCTATTAGCATGAGGATAATACCCACCACCCTTGGAAGAATCAGCACGAACCTATGAACCCTTTGTGAGATTGGATCCAACTTTTCTGCCTTGGGGAATCCTTTTACCGAATCGTTTAATATTTATATATTTTACATAATGATGAAAAGTCTTGGGAGCCTCTATAAAATTGGGCTTTCTATGTCCAGGAAATACACACCGATACAAAATAATATGTTTTTCTCTAGAAAAATCCCCCAAAACTAGTCCTTGAGAAAACTAGCTACCTTTTCATATCCATTTCGGGCTATAAGGTACACCCTGGATAACAATAATACCAACTAAAGCTTCTCCCAAACCTATTTCTATAGATTTTTCATCATCTTCCAAAGATTCCTTATTGACTACCTTCATGACGTTAGGAAGGCACATGAGAATCAGCATCGACTAAATATCAACCCACAACCCCAACTCAAATCTCTAAGGAATTAGGTAATAATTGGTGACTAAATCCAATACCAAGTGCACCAATTCTACAAAATAGGTGGAATGATCTAAAATGGTATTCTATCCTCTTCTATGGTTAAAAAATCCTATGTCTTTTCCCCTCGCAAAACTTCCAATTAAATATTTTCTTGAAAGATATCTAGGTGAGATCCTCATGCAAATTAGCTTGAACAATAGAGTCCCACCATCTCATTTCCATTCCCTCAAGCACATACATGTAGAAACCCAACTTAGAGTACTCAGGGGTCTTTAGAAAGTTGAGGATCCTCATAATCTACTCAATTCATTTTCAAATTACTGGGGTCTTTTTTCACCACTGAAGACAGGTATATGCTGCTTAAAAAATTATGAGCCATAATCCAATGCTCGTCTTGGATTTCCAAAACAATCCTATCCCAGAGTCTGAATAGTGTAAATTAATGTTTTCACCATTGAATAGTCCACCGAAGGATTTTCTTATAGAACATGTTTTACAACCTCCTCACTCAGATTTATAAGATCTCTTCTTGAAGTCTTTTTCCAATAATCACAATAAAAAACCAATCATTCACAAGAAGATTACAAAATCATATGACCAAATTTAAGTATCCATATCAATGCTTTAAAAAACAAAAATTTATAGAAACTATAAATTATTTGAAAAAATACTAAACAAAATGAAATAGTAGGTCCATTTAAATAAACCTATTATCTTATTCATTCCAAGAACCTCAACCACCAAGTCTCGAGCTTGAAAAGATCCTTTACCACCCATGGTAACTCAGATTCAAATAGGATAGTGAGTTAGCCAATTATATAAAACTACTCAAATTATGACAGTCCTAACTTTTCTCTATTAAAAAACCAAACCACACCGAAGAAGTGTCAACAACACTTTGGGCTGGGTATTCCCTCTAATACCAATTTCTAACGAACCAACTCAGGTCAACTAGAAAATCCATCTTGAATGGTCTTCCACATGGTGAGATATAGAAAAGAACCACAAGTCTCATATATAACTAAATATACATAAAATTACATTGCGTAATAAAAGAATACATATCCATGAGACATACATGTCAATCCAAACATACCATGTAGAAAGATAAAGAAAACCAGACTACAAAATTCTCTATGTGACCATCTATAACCACCAAACCAAAAAACTATAAAGGGAAAAATGACAAGAGAACTCATAAAGCTACAAGATGTCCTTCCCTTTACCTAATTCCTTGAAAATAAGGTCTAAAACCGTCCAAATGATAAATTAGGGTGTGAAAAAAGATACAAGTATGATACCACTAGATAATCTGTACAAATTTTAATTTCAAGAATTCACAAGTTCTAGATTTAAAATAAATCCAATTTATAAATAATTTTCATAAATAAAACCATTTTGTAGAAATTCCTACATTCTCTATAAATTTATACCATATTCACCAAATCCATGAATATTTCATATATAAAACAAGTCATGAAATCATATGAATAATATACTAGGGATTCAACAAAAGATAAAACATGTGATAAAATATCCATGAACTAATCCATCATGTGATAAACCAGGTATATATGAAAGAGAACAATTTGAGATCTAGGTTATGGGAATATATACTAGACATAAAATATGCCTAAACCATGCATATGTTGGTTCTTTCTAATATCGAGTCCTTCCATTGTTTGTAAATATCAAAAAATCTCCAGTGTAGTTACAAAGACTAAAAAGACATGTCCATTTCCCAACACAACCAAGGATCCCAATGTGATAAGATTGTAAAAACCATTTCAAAATATATGATCACATTTAATAAAACCTTTTAATATCAAAAAAAATTAATTTTTAATTCCAAATCCATTTAAAACATGAATCCTTTATAATAAATCCTTTCAAATGTCAAAACATTCAAATTAATTCAATAATCAAAAGGAATTGATAAGAAAATATATAAATTGAAGGATTATAACCACTTAAAATGATACGCCTACCTCAAGAATGAGGGAAACCTAGCCTCCTTAAACAAAAAAAATGGAAACTAATATTTCATCCATTAAAAGGTAAGGATTAATAAAAATGATCGATAGAAAACACCGACCGATCATAATATGAATCACAAATGTAGCCAACACTACTGTTGTGACAAATTCAAATAAAGAAGCAGGAAGACCACTTACTAAGGATATTCGACACAACCACCATAGGATTAAAAAGTTGAATGGAGTGGTCCAAAATGAGATAACCCAAAATCACTAAAAAAATTCTTAATGTAGTAGAGGGAGGTTGGTTCACTGAATAACAAAATGAGTTTTGTGTGCAACGTGGTCAAAACCACTGAACTTGGATAATTCACATTGTGAACCCCTTTTATGGTAAGAATTAAATGAATTTAAAGTACGATAAAAAAGGCATATCATTGAGTAAAATTAAATCTATACTAACCCTTTCACAATGTGTAATGGTTTCACAACTCGTAAATTTTCATGCTCTAAATGAGACACCTGGAATCTTCCCTAAAATAGGTTCATGTCATATAACCCAATCATGACATGAATGTATCCAGTAGGTAGTTCATAGTACATTTTTATATAAAAAATTCCTGAACCAATTCATGAGGTTATTTGAACCCAAGGATCACCCTTTAAATCCAATTACACATTTATACCCAAACTCTATTAATTCAAACAAAGATCCATCCTTGGACATTAGGTTATTTTTTCTAGAAAAGTATCTCTATCCCCGATATGTACACAATGCACCCATCAATAGGTGAAAACCAAAAAAGTGTCAAATAATATATGAATAAAGGTAATGGGGTGTTACAACTAATTCATAGTGATCTTGATCAAATGATTGTGAAGGGATTTGACATGATGGATTTAATTGTGTAAGGTATACTATTCATATTTTTCCTTTATATATTCATTGGACATATATAAATATAATATATGTTAATAAGGTTTTGTGGTTTTTATTAAACCATATTTTAAATGTTAGAAATCCATCAAAAACCCTTACAAATATGACTAAATTCAATGTGACATGAGTGAAAGTAGTATATTGAAATATTTTTTACACTAAAATACATAACTTGAACAGAGATATGCACAAGACAATGTTATTATATCATAGAACACATGACATTTTGTTTCTCAGTCCTAACTATTTGGTATTGGGTGATTCACTCACATAGTGGTATTATTGATATAGATAAAATGATATATTGTATATGTTATTTAATTCATCTATTATCATTATCCATTGTTAATATATAATTTTTCAATTATTATATAATTTGATGATATTTAAATGAGTTTAATTAAAAAATTAGATGTTAAAATTTTAATTCATGGTTTTTAAAGGTTGCACATAGTTTGTAACATGTTATATAATTTCAATATTTTATAAATGTTTTGAATAATAAAATATATCATAAATAAAACATTAATAAAATATATGATATAATGATAGATCATGAAACAGAATCATTAAATATCATAAAATGTGGATAAGACTTTGATGAATTCTTGTGGTTATCTTGATTTTTGAAACATGATATTGGAAATCTATGTATCTATCTTCCCATTAAACCTAATATTTTTAATGGGTAAGATATATATCCAATATAGAAGAGTTTTAGATGATTCAAAAAACCTAATGGATGCCTTTTGACATGGTATTATATTATCTAAAACTAAGACAAATCCCTCAATCTCATGTAACAAGGATTTTCATCATTAATATAGATTATTAAAGGTTTAAATTCAATAATAATAAGATATGTTCTATACGCTTTTACATAAATTATTTTAAACCAATCATAATAACATCATATAGGATGATTTTTACACTATCTTTAGATAATTTTTATCTCCATAAAACATTATATTTTTTACATAATTATAAGTTCTTCTATTTATAAACATTATTCTCACTAATTTTGGACCAAATAAAATTGATGCAAAATTATTTGTCTAAAAATACTACAAAAATTACACCCCCTAATAAACACATTATTTTAAGATCAATAACACAATTAATTTCAAAATTGTAGTTCATTTAATTTGTTAAATTGAAAAAATTTACTTTTAGGTGAAAATTGAAAAAAAATCTATAATTTCAGAAACAACAAACTATAGAAACTATGTGTTGGAAAATACCTCATCAATAAATGATTTAGACTAAGGTGTAATATAATTTCTAATTTAAATATATTGGTTTAACACTCATGAAATGATGAACTAAGGTATTTAGTGGGATGATTCCATTAATATTTACATAAAAAATCAATGATTCATCTAAGAATAAGAAGGGTAGTTTTAAGAGGAATATAATTGAAACATAACTCATGGAGGAAATTTTTTGTAATGATATGAAATTAAAAGGATACAAATTGTAATGGGTGACATGGTTTTACAAATATTTTCACCCATATAAAGTAGAGGGAAGACAAACCCCTTATTTTCATTTCATTTATTATCTTTACCATCATCTTCATATTTTCATCGTCATTATTATAATATAAATTATCCTTTAATGATATAATTTATATATTCCTCAAACCATTTAAATATAAAATTCATTATAATACAATTAAAATCCATAATTTTTTTAACTCACTCACCAATCATAATTTTTTTATTTATCAGTTTATTAAGAGACAAATAATGAGTTTAAAAATATTTTTTTATATCAAAATAGAATTTGAATATTGTTGAAATAATTCCATAATTATAATTTATTTATAGGAATTTCAAATCCAATATCTTAAAAAATTATTTTATTTTATATTTACCCATATTTATTTTTATTAAATTAATAAAATGATTTAGACTCTTTAACCTCCCCTAATTAAAATTTTAGTACTCAAAAATCAATATTATGTGATTGGTAAAAACCAAGAAAGTGAACATGAAACAACTAAGAAATATGAAGTGAACCATTCTATACTAAATTTACATGGATCTAGAAAGTATTCATTTATTGAATAATAAATTTTTCAATTAGATATTGAAAGACTAACCATATCTTACCAACATGAGTAAAGAAGCACTATGGATACACCTCAAAGAACATTTGGTTGGATTTTCCATTAATGATTATTCCAAACATGGTGGAAGGATATACATAAGGGTATCATTTATAATTGAGGATGGAACCAAAAAATGAATATCAATATTTTATAACCAATAAATATAATTTTACACCATGGATATCCATTAATATCATTGTTAACATATTATTATCTTGATGTGTTTTCAATAAAAAATTGGATGATACATTATGCATACTTCTACTGGATATATATGTCCATGGATAAAACAATATCATGAAATAACTTAATTTGTAGTTAATAGTTTAATATAAATTTCAATTACATTATGTTTTACTCTTATAATTATCAAAAAATTAAATTACTAACATAAAAAGTTTATAATAGTTGATAATGTAGAGCATCATGGGAGATCCCTGAGGATGATCATATTTATCTCACAATTTAATTCCATAATCATTTTCTTCCATATTTTATTCTTTTTTTCAATATTTTTTTATCTTTATGTCATACACATTTATTCCCATTTTCATAATTCAATTTCTTATTCTTCATTGGAAATCTATACCTTCCATGGGGGATAACCAAGGTTGTATTATACTTCTATTCAAGTAAATTGAGGCCAATATTACATGGTTGAAACAACATAATAACTATATTATGATTTTTAGAGTCATTTTACATGTCATTTTTATATAACATATCTATTTCTTTGGGTGTTTAAGTACATCCTAAAATGTGGGATTTATTCTCCTTCTCCAAGTTGGGTCTTTCAATTAATTATCAAATTGTGCCTTATGATAAATAACTTTAATCGATTATGTAAATATTTAATACTTTGGATCCCACATTTAATGTTCCCCTCTAGGTAAATGTAAAAATATCTCATTTATTTGTAAATAATTATATGATATGGACATGTGTAATGTGAGAGTGGTTTACAACATCTAATTACTAAAGTTGAATTAAAAAAACAATTCTCAGATGAAAATAAATGGAGAGTGTGCTAGAAGTACTTTGAGATGGTAATATTGTGAAATTTCACCAACTAAAAGAATTAAAAAAATAAATGTATTATTTTTTATGTATAAATAATAATTTTAGTTCAGTATTATGATTGGTTAGTTATTAAGTTAATATTTTATCTTAGTTGTTATTATTCTATAGAATTTATGTTTGAATAGTTGAGAGCTCAAGTCAGATTTTAGTTTTCATTCCCAGATTTATAGTAGTGTAGTTTTACTTTTAAATATTTCTATACTTTCAGAGTGGATGAATAATTCTAGTTATTTTTCATATTTTTAAAAATATTATATGTAAATATTAATTTTAATGCACTATAAATTTTCTTTATGTTAAATTCTTTTATTGTAAAATTAGATTTTGATGAGGTTATTTTTTAGTTTTTTGTGAAATCAATTTATATATTAGTAAATTTTATTTATTTATCTTAATAATTGTGAGCATATTATATTTTAAATCATTTTATATACTTAAGTGTTTTTATTAATCTTGGATTATGGAGTTATTATCATATTAATTCGGTTTAGAGTATGATGAAGTTGTTACACCATGGATGATAGTTTCAACAATAGATAATTCTAATACACATGATTTAGTGATGTTTATTCTAATTAGTAAATATATTTTTTTAATTTCTAAGTATGTTTATTTTCATTAATTAGATTATAAATTAAATATTTATTTTATAGTTTTTATATTTTATATTTTATTTCCCATTCATTTTAACTTCCATAATTTTATATTCATTCCACTATAAAAACCCCCATGTTGTATAGAAAATGAGAAAAAGTAAATAAATATACCATTAATGAGAGAAGAATAGATTGATTTCAATAGAATACTATATCACCTAGACTATGATATTAATATTTTATCATGTAATCCAATAAAAAACATTCCATCAATTTTCACATCATTCTTAGGGAAGACCAATATAACCTTATCTAAAATTGTTTTGAAAAACCAAAAAAAATCATCTCCCTATATATATATATTAATTTAAAATATAAATTAAATAATTAAATAAAATTTAAAAAATATATCGGAATTGATGTATCTTTTTTTCTCAGATAATTCATATAGCTTTTCTATGAATCGTGAGTTGTTTTTTCACTATTGTAATACCTATTTGAAATTTTTATGTTTGTGTTCATATCATCATTCATTATAATAAAAATATCATGATTAATTTTTTGAAATATTATTTTAGTTTTTGAATTGTTTTTTTTAAATTAAATTCCATATTCTAATGATGAATATTACATTGATTTTATTAATTAGTAGAATAAAATTGAATATTTGTATTTTGAAATTTTTTATATTTTTAATAATTTCTTTATTAGAATTTTAAATTTTTATTTTTATTTTTGAAATAAAAATTCATTTCATCTTATTGATGATTAATTATTGATTTTAAATGATTAAAATATTATTAAATAAAAAAATAATTTTGTGCGAGGACATATACACATGATATTTTATACTGATAATTTGTTTTTGGAAAATCCCACAATGATTTTAGACAAAAAAATTAAAATTGATGGAAAATTAAATTATAATATGGATTATTTTCAAAAAACAAATTCTTGAAAGTAAATATTGAAATTGAAATTGTAAGTTAGTCATATTTTTTTATAATTATGTCTATATTCTATCGTTCTATAATTTTATTTTTGTAAATAATGTTTATTATTTTATTTATATTTCCCCCCTACATAATAAATATAATTCATTATCTAATGATGTGTCGGGGTTTTATATGTCGATTCTATATAAACTAAATATGTCAAATATCAAAATTATTATATGAATCCTAATTTCATGTGGCTCTAGTTAATGATTATACATAACTTTACTAAAAAAGGAAATTTTATAACCTCTCCCATATAACCTTTTTCCCTTTCTCACTTTTCCTTTTTATTATAATTTTTATTATCTTGGGTATGTGAATACGTAAAAAAATTAAATATTAAAAATGTAAAATAGTATTTTATTTTAAATTCAGTTTAGAAAAAGAAATTATTTAATAAAAAAGCAATAATAATAATAATAATAATAATAATGATAATAGGTTTTTTATTTTATAAAGGACATGCGTTATGTGTATTTTTTATTCTATATATAATTTTTTTTAAATGAATATTAATGTTCTATGTATTTTTTTTGACTATGTCTTGTATTTTTTTGTGTATTTACATAGCACAAATAACTATATTTGTATGGTTGGTGATAGTTTTATTGAATTTTCTATGCATGTTTATATTATTATATATGTGCTTTTTTATTATTTATTCTATAATATTTTATTTATGTTGGGTCAATAAATTATAGATATTTTTTTGAACTTTAAAAATCATCTTTTATTCTTATTTTACCTTTTTTATATTTTTTTCTTTAAAATAAAATAAACGTTTTAAAACATATTATATAAATATAGAGAGAAAAAAATTAAAAATGATTTTTTATTCTATATAAAAAATACAAAAAATATATTCTATATATTAATTATTTTACTTTTATTTATTATATATTCATGTTCTAGGAATATGAAATTTTAAAAATTATTGAGGATATATAAAAAACCATAAAACTTACAAATTTTTTAAATATATTTAAGGTAGAACCTATTTTTATTCATTTTATGATCTATCCTTATATTTATATATGTTATGTTTTATCTCAAATATATTTCTGATTTCATCATATATTATGTCCCTATAAATATTTCTGTTATATACTTTTATGTTCTATTAATATATATACACAGACACACACTTCAAAGCCAATATTTTTATTAAAAGGTTGTAAAAACGGTAGTGAGAGGCCTATTTTTCTAGTTATTGTAATATGATGTGTGTGACTATCTATATTGATATTTTTGTGTATTATGTTCTTATTAAACCTATGTTTTATCCTTCTATATATATTATATCTTTTTTGAACCTATGTATATATAATTTCTGAGTGCATTTGTGTTTATGCATTTATATATATAAAGTGATATTTTATCTTATTTTTTAATTTTATCTATTATAATTTGATTATATTTTATTACTATGTATAAATATATTATTAACAAAAACGACTTTTCATAAAGGTTAATATACTATATATTCTATCATAGTTAAAAAAAGTAAAAACTTTCTAAAACATAGTGTTAGAAATGAATTTTATGTAGTGTTTCTTAAAATTATAAATAAATAACAAATAAATTTAAAATTTTAAAACTTTTAAAAAATATTAATAATACATAATAATTATTGAAAAATAATGTTGGAATAATTTCAATTGTAATTATACTTTTATTTAGATGTATTTTTTTAAATAATATTTAAATTTTTTCATATATTCCTTTAATAATTCATTATATATTTAATCTGATTAATTATTATAATCATTTTATAAATATATATAAGTTATTATATATATTATAATTTAAATAAATAAAGCCAAATATTAATATAATAGTTTTCTATTATATAATGAATTATATATAATTTATTTATTTACTATATCATTTGATAAAATAATCATTTTTTTATTATTATACTTTTTCTTGAACTTAATTATAAATTTATATTTTCATAAAAAATTAGTATTATTTATGAATACATTATATATTTAATGAGGTGATTTGATTTCTATTTTTTGAGGAATTTCATTAAGATGATTCATTTTGAATAATTCTTCTTTTGTATGATGATCTCTTTTATTTGTGTTTTCCCTAGAAAATTCTTTCATGAGAAACATTTTTTTTATTTTAAATAATTTACCTGGTTTTTATTGAGGACTTACTAGGACTAATAATTTTTATTCTACATGGTATACCATATAGTTTTGATAATTGATCATGAGTTATTTTTATTTAAGTTATCATGGGTAAATTAGGACCCTTTTTATGAACTGTAATTGAACCTTTTCCATAATATAATTAACCCTTTAATACAATGTATTTAACCATTCGATGTAGTTTTTTAACTCATCTATATGGTATAAATTTAATTTATTTTCACTAATAAATAAATAAAATTTTATGATATTGTTTCACAAAATTTTTTGTAATAAAATATGAATAAAATACATTTTAATAATTTAAAAATTTATTCAATAATTGGCCATTTTTTCTTTATTTCTAATATATAGATAAACTATTCCTCATTTTCCATTATAAAATTAATTTTTAGTTTTATTATAAATTTTTATAGGGTTTATATAGACTATTTACATCTTTCTTTTCATTTATTCTCTCTCTTCAGTTTTGTTTAAAAAAAAAACAAAATGGAAATTTTTTTTATTTTCTTTATGTTTTGTTTCATTTTTAGGAGAAAATGTGAATTATTTATTAACTAACTTGTGTTCTATGTTACTTTAAATATTATTTTTATGTGTTGGATTATAATTTTAATATATTATATCATTACATGTATATGTTTTGTAAAAAAAATTAATATGTTGTATTCTATTTTGATAATGTTCAATTTGTTCCATACATTGTTTTATTTATTTTTTGTATTTAAAATTTTTATACCTTTTATAGATATAAAATATTTCCAATGATTTATAGAGAGACAAAATTTATAGTTTATTAGTAAATTAATTTATTATAGTCAAATAATAGGTGAGGCATTCTGTCTTTAAGGTATGAGAAAGAGAGATACAATTTATCCACCATCTTTATTTTATTATTTTTCTTCACCCTACAATTTCAAAGGAATCCATGAAATATATTTTATATTAAGATGAAATTATGTTTCTTCTATCAGATTTTTTATTTTCACTGGTGTGATTTTAAAATGGTGGAAGACTGAATGTCTTTCTGATTATGAAAACTCTGGAGTTGATGGGATTTTTTCCCTTTATAGTGTGAATCCTATATAAAGATCATGGGTTTATAGGATTCTATGATATAGAGGGTTACTATTTATATTAGAGGATAAGTCCTTGAAATATATTTGTTTTATTTATATGGGATTATAGATTGTTTCTTTACATATTAAATGGTTTTATTTCTTCACCATTGTTGATCTTGGTATCCATGATATGTTTTATCATCCACATATTTTATTCAGAACCTTTGGTGATATTAATATGTTTTTTGGGAAATGTGTCCAAGATATATTGTTTTAACAAAACTCTATTAAGGAATTCAATTAAAATAGTTTGTATCAAGATTGAACAAGTGGGGGAGATGCCTCAATCATTTTGGAAAAAAATGGTAAGGAAATTTTTTCCATTTCATTATATATGAAGATATTCCATAATTTTTTTTATAAGTTCTTGTAAAACCCCAATGTTTTTTTGATATTTTTTCTCTTTAAATAAATATTATTTATTTGATTTATTTATTTTCACATAACTCAGAGTTTAAACAATCTATGATTTATTATTAAAATATTATTATTTAAAAGTGGATGTTATAACCAAGACATTAATTTTAGCGGTATGAATTAGAATAAACACATTATTAAAATTATGTATACAAGTTTTATATAATGAAAATTTATTTATTAGTTCATAATAAATAAGTACTCAAATTTCAGAAATGCCATTTTACACTTCAAAAATACATTTTCTACAAAAAGTTTTTTTATTTCATTTTGTGCATGAATATTATAATTACATTATTCAAATTTTACAAAATGTATTTGAAAGAAATTATAGAATCTTTTTACTTGGCATATCAAATTTACATTATGTTGATGTTTTCATATTTTTCTAAAATAGATGATTTTTATGTGAATAGTGAAATACTAAATTTTTAAATACTACCACTTTGATGACATTATTATTATGTAAGTATGACTTAATACCATCCTATATTCCTTACCTGCATCCTATAGCTTTATTAATCTCAAAAATACAATCCTTTTAAGGATTAAGGTGTAATCCAAAGGTGGTTTCTCAATTAAGAGGACGATTATACACATACAAAGCAGGATAAGACCATAGGTAAGGGTTTATGTTAAAAATCATTTATTTTTAGGGTTTCTATGGTAAATTTTTATTGAGGTAAATTATATAATTTTTATCCTTTAAACCCTATCTATTTTCTTCATCTATTTTTTAATGTAATTTTTAAGTAATAGTACCATTTTTTTTATCTTTTTTAATAAAAATGAATGAGAAAATGTTGCCAAATAAAATAAACTTCATTTTCTATTCATTTGGGAAACTTTTTGTAACCTGGACATATTTTCCATAAAATGTTTTGAGTAATTTCATTTTTTTCTTCTCCAATGATTGATTAAATTTATTTTCACCAATGTTTTTCTTTATATAAATTTTTTGAAATAGAATAATCTAATATTTTTTTTCAATGAGGTAATTATTAATAGAGGTTTGAATATATTATTTATTTTAACATAAACCACCAAAATATATTTTCCCTTCTTCATGAATAATATTTTTTTGAATATTACTTTACATGTTTCCATGGTTATTTTCAAAGATTATTTTCTTCATAATATTTTGGAAATTTTATGATTTTAAATAATTGATTTCAAAATGAAAAAAGGTATTTTAATCAAGAAATATTCCAATGATATTTTAAAGTTATTTTCAACTATAACAATATCAATTGCTGTTACTTATTATTCACTGGGGATATAATAAAATTATACCATCTTTACTATTTCTATGGATGGTTTAGGATTATGATTATTAGATATTGATAAAACTTGTTTTATTTTCCCTGAGTTAACCTATGATAAAATGATAAATGTTTTCATGATCATGTGTAATATATATGAATTTATTATGATTATGTTATGGGTATATCTATTATAAACCTCACATGTATTTAGTGAAGATAGAAAAGTCATGATATAACTATGTTATGTGTGAACCTAATATCATGTTCACAATATGATGTGTGGACCTGGTTTCATATCCATGGGTTTTTGTGTGGACCTGGTTTCATGTCTATAAGTTTATACTAGGACATTATTTCATGTATTTTATATAAATAATGAACCTATTACTGTTTATTTATTATCACAATTTTATAAGATTATGATTTTTTTTCACATAACTATGTTTATGATATTATATCATGGATCATGTTTTATTATTGATGATTCTGCACTCTTATAATTTTTTTTCATTTCTTATGATAATGTATTATTCCGTAAATCATAATTTATGATCTAGGAATTGATTGGGTATGAATTTCTTATGTTATGATCCGATTCTCATAAACTTATTCTTACTTATGCTCATTAATTGATATCTTTTATTTTATTCTCACTGATAATCTAATCTCACCCATTATCATGTTTCTATTTTCCCAAAATTATGAAGAAATGTTTTAAGTAGGGTATGTCTAAGGAAATTAATATGAGATAATAAATATATAGGTGATGTTTAAGATCCTTTATAAATAATTATTATTATTTATCTAGACACTAAATATACTAAGAATTTACGATTCTATGGATTTTATAATTGTGTTATGTATTGAATATTCTTCTAAAATGATGTACTATTAATGTATGTCATTACTGGTTTTCATTAGTTGTTATCAGATAAGGGTTTTATTATTTTTGAAAATTAGGATTATAATTTTTTTTGAAAACCATCAGGATGAATATAACTATGAGATGAAAAAACTAAGGTTTTGGTTAAATAGAGATTGTGTTTTTTCTTAATAAATAAATCCATGTGTGGATACTATCAAGTGGATGAGGTTGTTAAAAAGTTTCACCTAAGGGTAACAACAATGAATGGGGTGGATTTGTTATTGACTCAATCATCATTGGTGAATGATGATTTGGTATAAGACAAAATACCTGGTTAGAAACTCTCATGGGGTATGATTTTTTTCATTCACATTCTCCTTATGTACAATTAAGAAGGATTAAATAGATGATGACCATGAATAACCTAGGTTAAACCAAAAGTTTCATATTTTGATAAGATGGTTTCATATTTTTTGGATATCTTAGTAATTATTTTAATGAATATATGATTGTTCACTCTAATTATTATATCTTTATTCTTACACTCTGTTTTTATTTTTATTCAATGGGTGGAACTATAAGGAATCATTTGAATAATGAATGTGATGACCAATGAAAAAACCATCCTCATGAGAAACCAAATCTATTTAAATATTGGATTAAATATCTTATGATTATTCTCACTCAACTCTCTCATTTTATGAGTGGTAAAATGGACCATGTTAAGCTTTTGAATTCACTAGGGAAGGAGAAACATGTCATTGATACTTTTATGTAAAAATGACCAATATCCTTCTATGGGTATACTAATCAACTAATTTCTAAGTAATGGATCAGTGGAATGGAAAATATATTTTATATTCTTAGGTACTCAGGACCAAATAAATTTTTATTTATAGTTAATCTATTGAAAAGTGACACTAATCAATGGTGTAATATCATCAAGAATACATGACAGGAAGAAGAAATAAACTCTATTGAATAGTATGAGTTTAATATTTTCTTTCCCAATAGGTAATTTCCCCAAACTAATTATACTAAAATAGAGATGAACTTTCTAGATAATAATTATAAGGATGATGAATCCATAGGTACTTATAAAGCAACCTTTATAAGACATCCAGGGTACACTCCTGGTTTTATAATCAACCTATAAATAAAGATTGATCAATTCTTTAGTGGTGAGAAACCCAGTCTTCAAAATGAATTAGCAATAAGGGACTTTAGAATCTATGAATAGATTTTTTGATGTGTATAAAAAATGGAAATAGAAGCTCAAACCCTCATTTTAATGGTTCTAGTGACAAGAAAAAGAATATAAATCTTCATGGAAGATCTGGTGTTACGTCTTATAGAGAATATAAGAAATTTAAACCTTATAAATATAAAAAATGTGGGAATATCACTCAGGTAATTTACTAAAATGAATGATAATTTGTTTCAAGTATGGGTGGTTTGTCCATCGAACAAAATAATATCAAAGTGATGTGAAGAGTTTAGTTAATGAAATGAAGGGATGTAATGCTCAATTAAATACAACATACACAATTTAATATTGTATATAAAACTAGTTTGTGAATTATGTGAATCAATGTCTTAAAAAAGGGATAATGTGTATAAAAATCCTCAATAACCTTTGAATTCAAATGAAAAGGGGAAATATTGTGTAATCAAAACCACTGAAGTGATTGATAAGAATATCATATTGAAAGGTACAATCACTATACACTCTAGAATTAATTTTTTTTGTTTATATTCTACAAAATACATTATATTATAAGAATGATCTAAGTGCATCACATCACCTCCTCAATTATTAGATGTTGAGTTAGTAATGAAAACTTCTAATGGTATGATGATCGCATCTCAAGACTATTGATCCTCTATAATAGAATTTTGTGTGAATGTTATAAATGAAAATATTATTATTAATCATCTAGTTGAATTTAATGTTATTTTGGTAATGGAATTGATCTCTCAGTAGAGACACAATATTAGATTTTAAGGAAGGAAAGTTTCATTTTATATTTTAAATCAACCGATGATCATATTTCAGTGTAAGGATAAACCTGAAATCCTAATGGAAATTTCCTACATCATATTAGTCATATAATATATGCATAATATATGTTCATCTCAAATAGTTTGCGAGAAAATCAATAATTAAAATTTTCATATTGTTAGGGAATATGTTGATGTATTTATTGGGAACCTTCTTGGTCTTCCTACAAATTGTGTGGTTGAGTTTTCAATTTAACCCATACTTGGTGCTACATCTATTTTAAAGAATCTATAAATAATGGACCTAATTGAGTAATAGTAAATGAATAACTAATACCATGAGAATATAGATAAGGGGTTCATTCTATAATGAAATAGTTTTTATCTCAGGTTAAGATACTTTTATATTTTGTCTAATTTTTTATTATGGACCTAATATGGATTCCTTATGAGGTTAGAAAGGTTATAAGGGTATTTGGGGCTAGTTTGAAACCCACAACCTTGGCTGGTGGGAAAAACAAACTAGCTGCACGGTTAGGAGAAACTGTGTGTGGTAGACTACACGGTTTTAGGAAACTATAAATTCTGGGCCGCATACTACTGCAAATGGTCTTCACTTTTTAGAAGACCCATTTTGTATGGTTGGGGAACAATTTTGAAAACCATGTGACCAAACTATGTGCATATTTTTTTCTTTTGTAAAAAGACAAAAATCCAATTAATGACCCTCATGTTTAACCTCTACTCTCATTTTCTCTCTTATCAAATGGGTAGTGGGTTTCTCTCCCATTCAATAATCATCCTCCCAAAATCTAGGTTCTTAATTATCTCATACTTTTGGTGTCCGATCAAAGAATCATTAATCTATGGATTACTTTTGATATATTCTTCATTCATTTTGTGTCATTTTTCATTTTTCTTCCTCTATAT
The DNA here is from genome assembly GCA_963277665.1 of Viscum album. Lineage (NCBI taxonomy): Eukaryota > Viridiplantae > Streptophyta > Magnoliopsida > Santalales > Viscaceae > Viscum > Viscum album. The sequence continues at coordinate 710,268,380 of OY728142.1, forward strand.
GGAGTTATCGAGATTTAGGCTCATATTCCCTATTTTAATGGAGTTGATCCCTTATTCTGTTTTCTCTCAATCTTGACTAAATCAAGGGTTGATACTGGACAAGGAGAGTTGTACAAGATTGAGTTAGTTGTTCTATTAATTATCCCTCAATGTATCATTATTTTATATTATATGATATGTGTTTCATGCCAACTTCACCATGTCTTTCACTAATTTTTATCCACATTAAATTGCTTGCCTTTCTTGGAACCTAAGGACTTGTTAGAACCCAAAATCTTATTATGATTTCATCTTTGGATTCATTAATTCCTTTTCAGTGTTCCCCCCTTATGCCTCACTAGATTTCATGTTCATACACCAAAAATACCAAATTATGTGTTTGGATTTATTTAATACGACAATACCGTGTTGATTGTGAATGACTGTGAATGCATATCATGGAAAACACCCATATCAATTGTATTAATTTTAATTGAATGTGAGTGTTATGGCCACATCTCATAAATTAAATGAAATAGTGGTCACACCCTTGTTGTTATTCAATTTTAATGACTTGAGAACTATCCATTGTCTTATATTAAATACGTTGATACATATTACTATTGATGTGTGGGTATAGAGACCATATTTAGTTATGGTAAATGGGAATGATGACCCTTCTGTAGGTTATAAATGAATGGGCATAGAATCTCTTCTACTTTATGTCAAATGGGCATCAATAACCCTTGTAATTATACTAAATGGGCATGAATACCCTTATTATATATAAATGGGAATGAAAACCCTTGTGCTTATATGACTATAGGGCCATGGAACCACTTTATATAAATGTTATATTGGACATGGTATCTCATATTGTGATACTAGGAATGGAATCCATTACTATGATATTGGGCATGTCATCCCTTATTCTATGATACAAAGCCTGGAACCCCCTATTATTTGATATTGGGAATGAAATACCTTATTTTTTGATATTGGGAATGTTGTTTCTTACTACTATGATACTAGGCATGGAGTACCCTATACTACTATGATACTAGGCATGAAATCCCTTATAATTTTGATATTGGGCATTTAATCCCTTAACACTTGTTCTGAATTATTCTACCATGGACCAAAGTAGGTAGTGTCATCATGGTATTCTTTCAGGAACAAGATCTGAACCATTTATAGTTGTTATTACTACTTTAAGTTAATATATATACTCACTTTAATGTTATATACATAGACTAGATATTTATATATTTTATTGGTGGTGGCCTAATACTATTCATCTAACACCCTATCAAGGCCTCTTATGGTACCCGAGAATACTACATGCATGTTGGTGTAGTTAATTTTTAGCACCCTTTAATGGATTCCGGACTTTATGGAATGTCTTAGGATGGATCTTTGTAGAAGATGACGGGGTAGGAGCTCAGTATTCTTGGATATACTTTTCCCTTTTTGGATTTTGTATAGATACATATCATCATCATCAGTTTTATATGATTTAGTTTAATTCTTTTGATTGTTATTTTCAGTTGTTAATTTTTTATACCTTCTTTCCTATGGCAAGTCATTGGTCCTGTCATTATAGTGTCTTCTTTTTCTAGATTTTCGTTTTTGATATGGTTATCCTATTAATCTTTTGATTTTACATCCACTATGATCCACTTTGGTAATGAGGAAATAGTCTCACCATAGAGACACCCCATGACCATACTATAAGTTGAAAGCCTCTGGCGTTTGGGGATATGCGCTTGAGTCTATGTGGCTAAACTGGATCAGGGAACCTATTAGTGGAACCTAGTATTGGGATGTCACAAAGTTGTATCAGAGGTTTATTTTCATAAATTACAATTTTGAGACAATAGAAAGTAGATTAGAAATGTTGTGGGATTTTTTAATGAGATTTTCCTAGGAGTATCTATCCCATGTGTAGAGAAAATATAAATTTACTAGAATAGAAATTTTTATTTTTTACTTTTCGCTATAACATTGGATTTGATTCAACTATTGCGTGATGCATTTGAACTGTGATGTTGTTATTGAAATGGTTGAGGGTTTTATTTTATTAAAAACTAATGAGATGGGGGTGTTCCATCCCACGCATAATTTTAGGCACCTTGTTAGAAATTCACATGCCATTAATATGCCATTCCATATAGAAGCATTGTTTATTTTGCATTGCCTTTGATTTCCATGAGTGCTTTAATAATTATAAATATAATTTTTAATAGTTAATGATTCTTGTAAGTAATTGAGAAAACATATATGGTACTTATATTTTCTAACATAACCTAAATAGAGTTTTCTTAATTAGGCTATAAAAGACACCCTAAGTGGTAAACTATGGAATGTTGACTCACAGACCATTGGTCGCATGGAATAACATGTGTTATGGTATGGATTAACAAGATTCCATATTTAGATTAATAAGGTGTATGAGACCATATGGATTGGAATTTTTGAACCATTTGGTTCAGCTATTTAAAAATAAATGGAATATAAATATGAAATTTTAAATGAAATTTAATTGTGAACACAGAGTTTGACCTAGTCCATTACTTATAAGTGGGAAGTAGGTGGCATCTCTATTGTTCAGTATAAATATTTCTATCGCCCAGACCTAACTCTTTGAGTTGTAATAGGGGTAAAATTATTTCATAGAAACTACTTTTACCTATTCTATTCTTACATTTTGGATTATTCCATTATTGGATCCTTTTTTTTCTCGCGTTTGGAATTTGTAGAGCAATTCCACCATGACATCCTTCAGTCGTACACCAGGATAGTGGTTTTGATCTTTCCCTAGAGTTGGTAATCCATGAGCTGCTAGTTATAACTCTTTTAGTGCCTCTTGTGGAACCTATTTCTATTTTTGAAATGGGATATTATTCTCAGTTTTGAGTATATTTAATTTGGTTTATGTATATGATATAGGTAGATCGATGCTCTACCCCTACTATGGGAGAGTTGACTTGGGAGTTCGAGTAAAAGCATACGCCAACATTTTTGGGGGATGGAGGACCACATATTGTACAATTATTGATTTATATAGTTATGTATATATGAGATAATTTGGATACACCTTATAACAAGAAATTGAAACTCTCTATATACATGCTTCGAGGATCCGGTGGGATATTCTGAATCAGGTTGGTCAGTATTAAAAAGAGGCATGGAGGGAATTCCATTCAAGAATATTTCATTATTTCTTTCCAAAGACCCTGAGGGATCATCATGCCACATAATTCATGAACATATAGTAGGGTTCAATGATAGTTATGGATTATTAAGCTCATTTTAAATAGATTCAGTGATTTTCACCCATCTATACTGATGTTGTGCTAGTGAATGCGAGATGCTTTCAGGATGGGCTGAGGCATCCTATTCATTCTTAAGTAACTTTTTTCTAGTTAACCACCATATAGGATATAGTTATCTAGACCCTCATCTCCAATTGAAACCTAAGGGAAGTATATGGTGTGACCTACGGTGGTTAGGAACAAAAACAAGGTTGTGGTACGACTAATGGTCTAAAGTGATGCTTTGAGACTGCATGTGAGAGCAGTGGTAGCTAAATGAAACCCATAGATAGTTACATAGTGTGTCACCAGTATGTAAATCATCTCTGTAAGGATCCCTAGTGTCCCATAGACCCTATCGAGTGCTGAGGCTATAGAAAACTGGGGTATCTTTAGCATTTTTTCAAGACATTCCCATCTGTTTCAACTGGGAGAGGATCCGTGCTAGCTCCACCTTTAGGATAATTTTCAGTATCACCTCACTGAGTAGGTAACTAGAGTACTACTGGATATACAGGAAAAGGAGGAGGCTAGGCCATGGTATCCAGAATTCAGATATACCGAGCCTATAGAGTATACCTACTCTAGGTAGTTAGGTGGTATCACAGGGTTGTGGATCATTCAAGATTTATTCAGTGCAACCTATTCCAGAGGAGTAGGATGTCGGGTTATCTACTATTCGAGGTAATATTTTAGTATCATATACTATCATTTCTACCTTATTAGATATAGTTTCATCACATTCTTTCATATCTATGCCTATTTTAGAGATCCTTGGGATTCATATTGAGTACTCTTGTGGTGTTAGGATGTATGATACACTATTGGGTATATGATCAGAGATCGTACTCCAGTTCACAGATTGTCCTCTTGAGGTAGGAAGCCATTTTTTCTCATGGAACCTCTTCATCTTCTATATGATAGGATTTGACTTCATTATCAGAATGGACATCTTGTTTCACTGTAACTCCTATGTGGATTTTTATCACCAGACAGTGTTTTTTACATCACTAAGGAATTAATTATATTCACATGAGTGAGAGGGAAGTATAGGATGGTAGAGATAGACTAGATAATCTTGGTCTAGGAAGAGTAACTACCTAGATTACAAGCCTTTACATGTTAGATTAGGGACTAAATCAGACTCAAATAACTCTTATAGTCGATCAATTGAGGGATATATTCCTCAAATACTTTTTAGGAGACCTTTTCGGGAGAGAGGTAAAGTTTACTATCAATCTAGTTCATAGAGATTCACAAATATCAATTCAGCTTTATAGGATGGCTACTACTAATTTTCAGGAGTTCAAGAGGCATCTAGAGTATTTATATGCCAATGGATTTACATGGACCAATACTTCACCCTTTGATTCACCAATCCTTTTTGTCAAGAAGGCTGCCGAAACCCTCAGGATTTTCATGGATTACAAGAAGTTGAATAAGATTATAGTGAAAAAATGGTATCACATACCTCACAAAGAAGATATTTTTTACCATATTAGAGGAGTAAGGGTATGTTCAATGATCAACCTAATATTGAGATATCATTAGGTTTGAGTCAGGCCTACATATATTCCTTGTACAACTACCCATATTTTGTATAGTTTGTATGAGTATCTCATGATGTTGTTCAGTATTACAAGGATGCATGTCATATTGATGGTTCTGATGAATAATTTTTTCCATGCCTATATGAATTCCTTTTCTGTGGTATTTTTAGATGAAATCTTAGAGTATTCTCATACTCAGAGTGACCATGCCACTCATATTGTGATCATTTGAAAATACACTATGAGAGTAAAAATAGTATACTAAGATCAATAAATGTTATTTATTGATTAAAAATGTTCACCTATTTGGTCATATTTTCTTAAAGGTTTCAGTTTCAGTTGATAAAGAGAAAGTGAGAGTTGTGGTTACCTAGGAGTATCCCAATAACATATTTGAAATATAGAGTTACATTGGGATATCTAGTTACAATAGGAATTTTATATAGGACTTATCATGCATAGAATAACCTCTTACAGGATTGACTAAGAAGGTTGTGAAGTTTCTATGGTGTGAATCATGTGAGATATCATTTTAGGATTTGAAAACGAGATTAAATTCAGTGTTGATTCTGACTCTTTCAGATATGGTAAGAAGCTATACAATCTATTGTGATGAATCAGGAATCAATGTAGGATCACTTCTAATATAGGAGGATTGTGTTCTTATGTAAGTTTTGCAACATTTGAGGCCTCATGAATATAATTACACAACACATTATCTCGAGTTACTATTTTTCACACACACTTTGTGTTATTGAAGGATTTACCTACTAGGAGAGAATTTTTTGGTGTTAGTGGACCCAAAAATCCTCAGGTATATATTTACACAGTGATACCTGAATATTAGGAAGCAAAGATGGGTGGGATATCTACATTCTCTTGACCTAGATCTTTCCTATATACTTGGAAGATATAATGATTTTTCTAAATCTATGAGAAGGAGGACTCTGACATAGGAAGTTCATAAGGATAGTAGTGAATGGAAACTTATGGCATTTTTTTCTAAGATTCACATAGAGGTTCAAGACATTCATGGATAGTTGGTAATTGTATCACTATTAGTGACCTCATCAATTTTGGAGCATGTGAAGTTGAGGTAGTTTTCTGATCATTAGGGCTTGATACTACTATAGGTTATATCATGTGAGGATATTCCTTTATATTAGACTATCAATGATGAAAACATATTACATATTCATGGGTGTATCTAAGTTCCCACAGATATGAGAGTCGAGATGATGCATGAGTCACATGATTATCAAGGGGAAGTTCACTCGAGTATCTCTAATATGTATCATGACATGCATCAATAGTATTGGTGTCTAGAGATGAAGTGTCTGATAGAGGGTTTTATCACCAGGTGTTCCACCTATCAGATTGTGAAGGTATAAAACCAATGACCTATAGGATTAGTATATCTATTACAAGTCCCAAAATAGAAATGGAAGGATGTTGTAATGGATTTTTTCATTGTCTTACTGAGGTATACTAGATGTAGAGACACAGGTTGGGTGTTTATCGATAAACATATGAAAGTATCCCTCCTCCTTCCTATTTGAGAAACATTCTTAGTTAATGTGTTAGGAATGCTACATGTCCATGTGCATAGCCTTTCACCCTCAGACTGATGGTCTGTTGGAACAAACTATTCAGGTGTTAGAGGAGATGTTGTGAGCATGAATCCATGATTTTGGAAGTTATTGGTAGAATCATATCCCTATCATCAACATTTCCTATAATAATTGATTTCATGCGATGATAAAGATGACTCTATATAAGGACCTATAAACTAAGCCATGTTGTTCACTGTTATACTGGTTAGAGATAGGAGAGGCAGCGTGACTGGGTCCTTAACTCATCCAAGAGACTTTGAAGTTGGGTCTGTTGATTAGGAATATGATTTCTATTTCTCAGTAAATATTTAAATCTTATTCCAATATCAATTGATGAACTATTAAGTTTGAGATTGGGGATCATGTTTTCTTATAGGTATCATCAAGAATTGGTCATAAATGGATATAGAGTCAAGGTAAGCTATCATCATTCTTTTTCGAGCCATTTGGGATTGTAGAGAGAGTCGTCATGGTAGCCTATAATTAGATATTAACTCATAGGTACCATTCCATGCATGATGTCTTCCATGTTTCACAAATTCACCAATATCATTCTAACCCATCCCATACTTTTGATCTTGTGGATGTTGAGCCAGAATTCTATGATTCTTTTCAAGAGTATCTTATACGCATCATCGATGATAGTATGAAGAATCTATGAGGTCATTCCATCCCTTTAGTATAATTTCAATGTTAGTGATAATGGGTCTAAGGAAAGACTTGGGATCAAGAGGCTGACATACATCCTCTTGGATGGAATGGTTCTGCGATAAGGGTTTTTTCATCATTGGAATGTGAACTCATGGATGAGTTCCCTTAAGGGTGGATGACTGTAAGAACTCAGTTTTTATCATAGGTAATGATCCTTTTAAATTCAGTCTAATTATATATTAGGGAACTAATATGGTTTCCATTTTTTCTTAGAAAGGTTATGGGGGTGTTTAGGGCTTGTGTGGAGCCCAAAACCTCAGCCGATGGAAAAAATACATTGGATGCACAGTTAAGGTAAATCGTGTCCAAAAGGAAACATGGTTACCTCTAACCATGTAGGGCTAGATAGTAAATAGTATGGGGCTACAAAATTTCAGGAAATCATTCATTTTGGGCTACACATCTATGTGTATGGTCTACAGTTTTTAGAAAATCCATTTTTCACAGTTGGCACACAGTTTGACCAACCGCGTGGCCAAATCATGCCCCTTTATTTTTCTTGGGTAAAAATATCAAAATTGACTTAATTAACCTTATATTTAACCCCTCCTATCATTTTCTCTCATTTCTAGTGGGTAATGGGTTTCTCTCCCATTTGATATTCTTCCACCCTCATGCTAGGTTCTTTAGTATCTCATTTTCTTGGTGTCCGATCGAAGCATCATCCATATCTTCATATTCTTATCCATATGTTCTTCATTCCTTTTGTTTTGTTCCTTGTTTGTCTTCCTCTCAGTGTATTTATCAAGGTGTAGACTCATTTTCCCTATTTTATAAGATTTTGATGTATTCTTATATTGTCTCTTGATCTGGAAAAAATCAATGGTCCATACTAGATGATGAGAGTTGTACAATAATGAAGTTGGTTGACTACTAATTGTCCCTCAAGGTATCATTATTTTATAATATGAAATATTTTTCACATGCCAGTTTCACTACACATTCCCCTAATTTTTAGATGCTTTAAGATGGTTTCCTTTCTTAGTACCTAAGGATTTGTTAGATTCCAAACTCATATTGTGATTTTCAACCTCAGAGTGAGCCATTCCTTTTGGGTTTACCCTCTTTATGCCTAATTGGATTTCAATCTCATACACCCAAAACACCTAATGGTGTTTGAATGTGTTTGGTATGACCACATCACATGAATGAATTGAATGTGTGTGGTATGACCACATCACATGAATTAAATGAAACAATGGTCGTGCCCTTGTTGTTATTAAATATTTAATGACTTACAAACTATTCATTGTATTGTATTAAAGCCGATGATGCTTATAAATATTTATGTGTGACCATGGAGAAACTATTTAATTATTGTAAATGGACACGATGACCCTTATGCATGTTATAAATGAGTGGGTGTGGTTTTCCCTCTTCTTTATATCAAATGGGCATGAAAACACTTTATATAATTATACTAAATGGGAATGATGAAATATTTTAGATCTAAATTGGTATTATGACCCTTGTTCTTATATTTTTATATGTGCTTGGAGTCCCTTTATATAAATGTGATACTATACACGACATCCCTTATTGTGATATTGGAAATGGTGTCCCTTACTATGATACTTGGTATGGTGTCCCCTGTTCTATGATACTGGTAATGGTGTACCCTATTCTATGATATTGGGCATGGTGTCCCTTCTTTTATGATAATGGGTGTGGTTTACCTTACAACTATAATATTGGTCATGGTGTCCCCCATAAAACTATGATACTATGAATGGTGTCCCTTATAAATGTGATACTAAGCATTACGTCCCTTGAAACTTGTTCAGAGTTATTATGACATTGGATGAAGTTTTATTAATGATTTACATTATTATATCTACACATTCTTATGTTATATACACATATTTGATATTTATAGATGTTGGTGGTGGTGGCCTACTGAGATTTATCTCACACCGTATGTGGGCCACCTATGGTACATGGGTAGACTACATTATTATGGGTATATAAAGAGCGAATAATCCTGTTATGGATTCATGAATATCTAGTATGACTTAGGATGGATCTTGGTAGAAGATGATCAGACAGAATCTTATGATTCTTGGATAAAATTTTCGCTTTTTAGATTATTTTGTATAGCATGTTTAGTACTACTATATTCTACTTGTATCCAAACATTCATGATTTATAGAGGAATTTCATCATCATCAGTTTTATATAATTCAATTTACTACTTTTGATTATTATTTTCATTTTCAAAATTTTTATACTTGTTTCCTCTATGGGGGGGGGGGGGGGGTTACTGGCCCCATCATTATAGAGTCTGCTTCTATGGTCTTTTCATTATTGATATGATTCCACTATATATATTATGATTCTACATCTTCTATGATTCATTATAGTAATTAGGGAATAGTCTCCCTATAGATACACCACATGCCTTCACTAATAGTTAGAAACCTCTGGCATTTGGGGAGATGTGCTTGGGTTATGTAACCAACCAATATCAGGGAACCTCTTAGTGGTACCTAGGTCTGGGATGTCACACATTCGGCCTAGTGCTTCACCATGGGTGGAAGATGTTCTTTTTGTTAATAAAAAATATGTTTCAATAAATATTTTCAATTATTATCAGGTACTTAACATGATCACTATTAAGAACAATTATCCTCTACCCTATATCGTTGATCTGTTTGATCAATTAAGAGGAACTCAATATTCTTCTAAGACTAATATTCAATATGGATATCATCAGTAAAGGTTAAAGAATGAGGATATACCTAGGATAGCCTTAAATATTATGTATATTCATTATTAATTTATATCAATACTATTTCTACATTCGGATTTCATATATATCATTATGGGTTTAATGAATATAGTCTTTAGAGATTACCTCAGTTAGGTTTTGGTTATCTTGATAGATGATATTATTATATACTCAAAGAGAAATGAAGATCATGAATATCATTTGAAGATTGAGATGAAGAACTTAAGGAAGGATTATTTGTATTCCAAATTCATCAAGTGTGAATTATGGCCACAAAAGGTTTCATTATTGGGTCATATAATCTCAAGCGTTGGTATATTAGAAGAACCATCCATAATGGAAGTGGTTGAGTAATGGACTAGACTAATAGTGATGATTAAGATCCTTAGTTTTCTTAGGTTATTATGATTCTATGGAAACATCATGGGGGATTCATGATGGATTTCTAATCCAATAAACAATATTACCAAGAATGGATCAAAGTTCCTTTAGATCAATGAATGCAAAGAAAATTCCAGAATCTGAAAAGAAGGTCGGTCAGTTCACCTATACTTATAATACCATGTAGTAGATAATGGATGTTGATCTATAGTGATTAATTAGATAAGGTATTGGGATTCATCCTCATGAATAACCACACAATGATAGATAATTCCTCCCTCTAATTGAAAATTCATTATAAAAATTACCTAAGATAAGATTTATAATTGGAAGCATTATGTTTTTCATTTAAAATATGGGTAAGTATATTTATATTGAAAAGTGTGATATATATAATAATTATAAAATCATGAAGTATATATATTCAAAAAAAAGGTGTGGAATATGTTCCAAAGGATATGGTTGGTGTTAATCAAATATTTCTACTACTCAATACATTATCACTATGGTAAGGAAAACAAGGTGTTTTACGCTCTAATCAAAAAAATTGTACTAGATTTTACATGACGGGAATTAAAAAGGATCTAATTTTTATACATTTTTTTGTTGAATCTTGAAATTATGATGAATGGGAACATATCATATATTTTTTACATAAATGTTCAACTATTCATCAATGTGAGGATTAAAGGGGCATAGAAGAAATATGTGGAAATACAGAAGTTGGTAAGAAAGGATCTTGAGTTCACCCATGACTCTGATGGAATGATAAGGTTTAGGAATTGAGTATGTGTCTCATAAATACCAGACATGAAGAAGGAGATATTGGATAAATCCTATAGTTCATTATTCTTTATTCATCCCTAAATTACAGAGATATTAAGTGATCTGGAAGATTATTTATATTGGGATGACATGAAAATGGATATTTCAGAGTATGTATCTTGATTCTTTGTATGAAAAAGGATAATTCTAAGATACATAAGTATAAATAGATGTTATAACCATTACTTATACAAAAATGTAAATATAATAATATTAAAATGGACTTCATCAAAGTAATTACTAAAACATATAAAGAGAACAATTATATTTTGGTTGTAGATGATCACCTTATGAAATCATCATGTCTTAATTCAACTAGAAAATATTTACCCCTTTATTATCTTCCAAAGATATATATTAATAGTTAAGGTTTAATGGATTACTAGATTCTATTGTATTTGATCATTATTTGAGGTTCACCTCAATGTTATAGAGAAGTCTTCAGTAAGCCTTGAACATGGAATATAACTTTAGCACTCCTTATCATCCTTCGATAGATGTTCAGTCTTAGAGAGTCATTCTAACCTTAGAAGATATTTTGAGATCATATTGTAAGGATTTAAAAGGTTTTTGTAATCAAAAATTTTCTCTAATCAGGTTTTCTAAGATAAATAACATTAAATCAATAATTCATATGGATCCTTATAAATCCCTCTATGCTCGGTGCAATCCACAAACCCAAGATCGACATAGAACAGTTCCCCAAACTGATTTTCTAGAAGTCATAAACCACACATATTTATATTCTAGAGGCTACTGACTAGTATTGAGGTTATAATGGTGTTATAGTGGGGATACTATACCCTATAGATCAGTATATAAAAATAGTGTAATAAAAAATTAAATAAAGTCAGTGGGAAATAAAACAAAAACTACAAGATATATTTATATATAATAAACTAATAACCTTTCTAGATCCAAATGAGCATCCATGAATGAATATTATTTGACATCAAAATAGGGGGTCAAAATATACAGTATGCATACATATATAACTATACTAATATGGAAAAAAATAAATAAATAAAGGACATGACTCTAGAAGGAATCTGGAGTACATGATCAGTTTATACTCCCAACCACCAATGACCAAACCAAGTCCGTTAGGAAAATAGTACAATAACATAGTCTAGACCTAACCTTACCAAATGGTGGCCCGAATAGGGTGTGATATATACTCAATTTTCCACCACAAACAGTTTCTACACCATTATTATCTAGGATTATAATATAAAGTACTGTGTAGGTATATAAAAAGTGAGGAAGTTCAATATATGTAAGTATAAAAAAGTTGGGCTCGGATTCCACTAGGAAACCTGGCTGACCAAACCTACTTCATCCTAAGCCAAAATATCTATTAAGATTCCATCATGTATATATATGCATATATAAGACAATCATATTGAAAGATGTAAATGTAGTAGTGATGATAGGAGGCTTATTTCTAATTAATCCACATTAGATGATCATATATCAATAAGGGACGACATGTGTAGGGTTCCATACCCATTGATCATAATAAGAAGGATGTTATACGTAGGGTGACATACCCATTGATCACAACATAAGGGACCCTATATCCAAGGTTCCATACTCATCGATCATAATATAAGGGATTCCATTCCCAGGGTTCAATACCCATCAATCACAATATAAGGGATTCCATTTCCATGGTTTTATACACATCAATCACAATATAAGAAATATATTCTAAAGAAATTTAAGGGTTGTGATAGTTTCTACAACATTTCATTTGTAAAGTGAGGAAACTCACCTCATAAGGTGGTTTCATCACACAACCTAATCTTAGGAGGCCAATCATGGGATCACATGTCTTCTTTTAAATTAAATTAACAACATCTCATTTACATTGGGAGAAGACAACTCAACCCATAGGTGGTTTTATTATACAAAAACCAATGAATGAAGTCACACCACTACCTTTAATTCTATATAATTAACCTATTAATTAATTAATCAAAAAAAAATTGTCCCCATATTTCTCAAACAAGACAAACAAACATTAATGGTGTTTTGGTATTTTAGTGTGGGAACCCTTCTAGGTAATTAAATGAGATCTCCCAAAATGTGGCTCATATTGAGGTATAAAACCTCCATCCATCTATAGAAATCATGTGAAATTTCCGAATAATGTTTTAAAATATTTAATTAAATGCATTAAACATTTTATAAGAAATGCGTGTATGGTCTAGCATGTGGCACAATGGTGTAATTTATAAAAAAAATAAGGGATAATACATAGACTACCAACCTCATTATTAGGAAGGTACACTTATACAATATCAAGTATTGATTTGATTTGAAATGTGATACATCATAATATTATAAAAACACCTTAAAATGAGTGAAAAGATCCCGCATGGATTTAGCATTCCATGCGGAGAGGGAAAATGAAAAAGGAACCAAGATAAATCAAAATCTCACTGATACATATCCAATTAAACTTATAAATAATGAATATAATTTCAGACAATAGATTTATATGGAAGCCTAACCAAGTAGGAAATGGGAGCTCAAGCATCCTAGAATGGTAAAAATGAGGGAATAAAGGGAGTTATAAAAGAAATAAGGCTAGAGGGTAAAACAATAAATTAACCCCTCTTCAATGAGGTGCACAGTTAAGATTCATGATTTTGATAATTGTACACCAAATGTGTATCTCACACTCCTCAATATACACACCCCACATAGTTTGGAAACAAAATTTTGGACAAATGTGGGCCAAACATGTGGTGATACTAGTTAAGTGGAATGAACCATGCTGGATTGGTGCATGATTTAGAAACCCATGTGAAACTCATGCACCCTCCACTAAAATTTACTACAAACATAACAGAAGGTTTTCTTTCCAACCTTGTACAATTTAAAAAAACCATTTCCCCTGTCTGTTTCTCTTAGAAAATGAGTTTTTAGATCCTAGAATTCCTGAAACTAATCCAAAAATCTGAGACACCTATCGGGCAATAAACCTAACCCCAAAACAACACTTTTAAGTGTTACTAAAATCAAATTTAAATTTTGAGAAAAAATTTAATATTTTTCTTATCTTCCAAACTAAAAATTCAAAATCCTTAAAAAATTCGACCAGTTCAAAACATGGGATGTTAAAACCTCACAAATTTTTTACTTTTCATCCACAATAATCCTTGGGGAAATAATAGAAACATCACTGAACATAATTGGGTCAGTAAGTTCCATTATAATTATCACATTGAGTTCATAAACATCAAACTCACCACCAAGAATCATTTTAACAAAATGTGTTTAAGCCACCAAAACTTGATCCAACACTGAAAATCACTATAGAAAAATTAAAATAGAACTTACATATTCCCGTCTAACCTAATAAATGATCAATAAATTGTATCTTTTATCAAACAATCTACAAAGTTCCCCACTATAGGTCCTATCTCTAATGTACAATAAAAAGTCATTGTACCTCCACCATTGGAATTATCCGGTTGAAACATGTACTTAGAAAACTAATGGTTATTTTGGTTTATTCCTCAACTCATGATACCTGGTCGTACATAGGGACTCTAGTCCTCTTCCTGGATTAGATTGAATCTGTCGAATCCCAGTCGATCATGCTTAGCTGGTCGTGCCATGTCATCCTTCAAAATCCATTTCTAACCTTTAAACTTTGACCATCTCATACTGATAGTGTTCTTGAAGTGATTTTTCATTGGTTTTATACAAAAATTTTGGAAACCTCTTTTCAAACAATTTACGGACAAATATTTTTGAAAATACTCTACTTCCATAGTCGCCGCTTCTCTAAAACCAAATTCTGAAGCCCTTATGTGATGGCATAAAGAGATTATTCTGAGCATGCTCACTGAAAAATGTTCCTGATTTCCTGTGAAATCACCTGTCTGAACTATCTTCTAATGGAAAACATCATTGTGCGATAGCTCCAAACCAGACATCATCCTAATCTAGAATCCATGGATAATCATAATCTATTTCACGCTTAATTCACACATCTATATTTCACACAAATCCATAACTAAAACCATACTCAGAATCTACTGAGGATTCCGGACATATATTGATCCTTTTTTTAACATCATATGAGTGAAAAAATGACCATCTGATGGATATAATCAAGATTTCATGACCCTTATCACATGAGGGTCACTCACCAGTGACCAATGTCCTACTCCCCACCATAGGAGCATCATTTTCAGCACTTAAATGAAAATAGAATCTAGTAGTCACATTTTATGCCAAGATATAATGGTTGTTATGGATAATATAAGAATCCACTCATTATTGAGTGCTAATTTAAACTCCAATCATCACTCATTCCCACTTCTGAGAACAATTCACACATATTTTTTCAAAATTAAAATCATTATGAGGCTTACCCCTCTTAAACAACCATTTCTTTTACAATATACGAAGTATATTTTCTTTAAAACCCTCCTTGACTAAATATTTAAAAGAGTATTTTTTTTAAACCAATAGAGATATTAGATAGATATCTCATCATATAGACCATTCTCTATTATCATACATAGGATGATGTAAAGGTAGGGGCATGATGACTTCTAAATAGGAGTAAACCAAGATTCCATCAATAATCATGTATATTTCTCCTAATCCACACTCACATAATCTTGTCTTTACTTTCCCAAACCAACATTATACACCAAGTCTCATAAAAATGTGTGTTAAGATTCATCATGGTTGAACCATTTAATGAAACATGGCCTATCTTAAAATTATCTCTCATCACTAAGAATTTCATTTAATTTACACATATTCCAAGTCTTCATACCCATAAACACCACTTTTAAATTTTTTGATTCTTGACTATCACTCATTATATCATTAAACTAAGTACAATGGTACTATACACAATCTTTTCATACCATTATTTCCATAAAAAGTGTGTTTATTTCTCATTCCACCTAATTTAAGACCCAAACCCCACTCCCAGAGTAGTATGTTCACAAGTTAAGATTATTGTGCTACATAGAACATCAGTATTCTATCTCTAGGATCTTAGTTTAAACTCCTATTCAAAATTGGTCACTATAATTATGCCTGGATTTATCAAAAAACCACCCACTTGATATTTTTCATTAAGCAATTAAAAAATGTCAACCACACAATAATTGGTCAATCGGGCCAAGCACCCAAACTATTAGGCCCATTGTATCCATCTTTAATATCCAAACACCTTAGGTGCAATTAAAAAAGAAAAGGAATTATTATTCCTGGATCAAAATACTTGAGAACCTTTTTTCATTAGTCTATAAATATGCATAAAACCAATATCATTTCCTTTAAAGAAAACGTACACTTCAGGGAGAACTCTCTCATAGGATTCCCTTGAACAAACAAAATGATGACCTAATAGGGTATGATCCAAGGTTAAGGGTTTCAAGGTATTTTACCTAGTCCTTATATTAAAATATCAAACTATGCTACTAGGTATTCCCACCTTGAACTAAGGTTTATCAGATGAGAACCACATACCTCTAAATTTCATCAATTTCAAGGCATCAACTATGCTTATAAAAATCTATAAAATATAATGATGATAGATGAAGGAAGAAGTTTGTTTACCTATAATGGTCATGAATTCAACATCCAATGGTAAAGATTTTTCACTCACCAGGTCTCCATATACACAAGGACCCTCCATACAGTTCAACTTACCAAATAAACACCCATCTCCGTAGGGTTTTGTTTCATAAACTAGGATTCCTAATTAGGATAAGCATTCAAAAAACATGAAAAACCATTCCGGAAAACTTGGATCAAGAGTATACCTTTTTTATATCTCCAAGGATCTATTAGAATGGGATAACCCATAATTTAGTACAAACCATAAAACTGTAAACAAGATTCAAATAAAAAATATCACTATACACTACCGCATATCCTTTAGGATTAAGTAATGGAAGAAAATGAGTGGACTAAGATTTATGGGAAATAATCATGTTCATGTTTAGGATAACTCAAGGAAAATAGAAGATAACCCTTACATGAGGGTTCACACTATAAACACCCATACAAGGTTTCATTTTAAGGAATTTTACAATGCTCATTTATTAAAACATTTTAAGAGAACTCATTCATAATAGATATCAAGTACTAGTTGTCAAGGAAAACAACACTAGAACTTAATTTAGTTGGCACCAGATAATATTAATGGAAAATTATATTATAATTTCAAAATAAATATTTATTTAACACATGAGTTTTTCATAACTGGATTGGTTAAATAAAATTTCAATTTCATTATATAGAGGAAAGCACTCTTTAGGTTGTAATCATAATTTTAATTAAGTGACACCCCATAATAATAAATTTGAAAATAAGATTAAAGGTATTTTATCAATTATAAAGGGGTATGTATAGGTAAGATAACACCATGCATTGATATGTAATATCAAATAAGTAGTTGAGTAAAATTTAAATAGCCATCATATTTATCATAACATACCCCATGGGGTTAATCACCCAAGCATATAATGATACGGGTGACCTATGAGGGTCCCATCATGTCAACATCGGTCCCTCAAAATGCAACCCAAAATAAATAATTTATTAAATATTAATTACACCCTCAATAGTTTTATCTCATAATAATATACTACATGGCTAAACTACATTGTTTGAGTTTACTTATCTCATAAGAAACATTCCCTAATTGACCTAATCAGATCTAGTTGTTCATTTATAATTTTATTCTTATGGTTTGACATGCCTAAGTATTAGAGGTAATATACTTTATAAGCAAACTATTTTTTATAAAAAAATAAATTCAACATATATATATAAGAATCATGGTTTAATCATATGAATCTCCATTCCCATGTTATATAGACACTTTCCTTTATAAGTTCCAATTTTCATTCATGTAACCATAACAGGGTTTCTACCTTTGGGGCCATAATATATCAAGTTCATGTATAACGGTTTGTTTATATGTGTTACCTTTAACAATTTATAATATCCCATATAAGTCATAAATTTTTACTAGCACCCATTTAATCAAAACCATAAATGTTCCAACCCATGAAAGAGATGGTCCCTAGATCAAACATGTCATAATTGATTAATTAAGGTGTCACCATCAAGCAATATAGAAAAACACCATTATGTTTGATGCAGAAACACTAATAACTAATTGTTTAATCACAATATAAAAAGGAATTTTATCACAATAATTATACCAGTAAACATGCCCATATTTATGGAAAGCTACTACATAAGCAGGGAACACTATAACCAAAGTAAGAAATAAACTAAGCATGGTATATACATAAGCATGCTACAAAAATCACCATGAATCAGAAAATATACAATGTAATATACAAGGCAAGGCATATGAAAAGCAAGTTAATCTCTATGTGACTATGATGTTTCATGAACACACCTAATCCCTTCCCATATCGGGCCAATAAGTAAAAATCTATAAATCAGTAACTAGAAAAAATACATCAATCACTAGAGGTGAAATAATAATCTAATTTAATATATAATAGCATAAAAACCATTCACATCCCTGAAAACTTGTCTTATCCCACATTTGTTGTTCAACTAGACTCATAAATAATCTATTTATTGTGTCCGAACACATTCCCTGTCTCTTTTATACCATCCCAAAATAATAAGACAAATGGAAAAGAAACCCCTCATACCACTTATAATTTCCCGACCTGGGATCCACTTAGAATGGTGCCCCAATCCTGTTTTCTATAAGGCCTCAAGCGCACCACCACATAAACCAGAGGATTCCGAATAGCACCGAGGGTCTAAAGGTGGTGTAGTGGGGAGACTATACCCACTGGATGAGAATATAAAAATTGAAGGAGCACATATTAAAGAAAGGTAGTGGAAAATAAACTAACAGATGAAAGATATATATATATACACACACACATATAATAAATTTATAATCTTGACATATTCAATTAAACATCCATGTATGAACATAAAATGACATCAAAATAGGTAGCCTATATATACAACATGAAAACATATATAACTGGACTAATCTAGAAAAATAAATAAATTAATAATGCATACAACTTCAGAAGGAATCTCGAGTACATGCTTAGCCGCTACACCCAATATCCTGTGACTAAACCATGTCCATAGTGAAAACATCATAGTAGAATAGTCATGAACTAGAAAGTGAACATGAGGTATGTTTGGATACTAAATGATGTCCGAAAAATGGTGTGGGATATAATCAATAGGTCACCACCAATGGTGTCTAAACTAATCCATTACTTGATTGTAAAATATAGTGTATAGGTATATCCACCACAATCCATTTTTTATATTATTGAAAACCACTTTTAGGGTAAGTGGAAACCAACATAATTTTCTACAACACCAAGACACATCCTCAAAAAAACACATTTCACATTACGAAGTTCCAATTTCAAAATAACACAAACCATCCACCGCACCAAGACCATCAACCGCACCCTATTTCAAAAATCAAAAGACACCTGGCACACAATAAATATCACAAATCCCATGTCAAATGAGGAATTGTGCTGCCTGAGAAACACACCATAGAGGACTAAATCACCTCACCACCATCATGATATCACCTAAAAATCACTGACCCCACCAATACATCCTCACACCACCCTTATCTTCTCGTCGTTTTCAAGATCTCTCTGATATCCAGTGCCTAAAACAGACACCGTCGACACCATCGACACATTCCAAAAAAACACCTAAGGAAAACAGATTTATAAAAATCACCATCCTTAGTAATGTCATCAACTGGACCAATCTAACCTATGAACGAACAACCAACCTATCGTCACAACACCTTACCCCACCACTGACTACCATTTTCCTTCGCTGCATCGCCATACAAACCACAATCTCTTCACCTGAACCATTGAAAACTCACCCCCACAACACACCACACATGGAAAACCTCATAAGGACAATCACAACCAATTGACCTGGAAGGGGGTAGTGGTCCTAGAGTCCATAGAGGTTCAATCAGAGGGACTCCCACAACAAGCCACTGAGAAACCATTGGCGTGTCAAACCTTTAACAGAAAGAGAAACCAAAACACAAACAAAAACACCCCAAAAAAACCGAAATTCATAACAAAATCATTAAGAAAAAGGGGGATGAAATGGGATTGGAACCCTAAATAAGGAAGTACTAAAAGACTCCGAGGGGATGAAACCCTATAAATAATGAAGAAAAATATGAAACAGGGGATGGAACCCAAAGGAAGTAGAGACGCACACTAAGAAATTCACAACCACCTATCCGCAAAACCCAAAAATTCAGAGTCTCCATCTTTCCAGATCCAACCTGTATAGGATCGATGGAGCTCATGGTCAAAGTGCGGAGGATACGACTTCAAACAAAGATAAAGCACCACAGATCAAAGGGAAGTGAGGGGGAGTAAACCCTCAATGGAATGAGTGAGAAGAAGAAAGATCCTAAGGAGAGGATCAAGAAGAAAAGAGGGGAGAATAAAAAGGAAACAAAGAGGAGGCTCCATCATTGCCGAAGGGAGAGCGAAACCCTGGGAGGGGTGATCTGAGAGCCGAGAATATCCAGGTGAGTGAGGTTCCATAACTAGTGCATAGGTATATCAAAAGTAAGGAAGTGCAATAAATGTAAATATAAAAAAGTCATGATTGGGTTCCTCAAGGAAACATATCCAACCATAAATACTTCATCATAAGCCATAATATCTCTAAAAATGCTATTATTTATATATATGCTAATGAAAAAAATCATATGAAAAGATATACATGCACCAGTGAGAATCTGAGGTTTAGTTCCAAGTATTCCACATAAGAGGATCATTTATCAATAAGGGTCTCCATGCCTAGGGTTCCATACACATCAGTATGATATTATTATGGTACCATTCCCATCAATTACAATTTAAGGGATACTATTATTAGGGTTACATACCCATTGATCACTATATAAGGGACTTTATTCCCATGTTCATGTATCCATCGATCATAATATAAGGTATTCCATGCCCAGGGTTCCATACCAATCAGTAACAATATACGGGATTCAATGCCTTGGGTGTCATAAGAAATGATCACAATATAAGGGATGTCATGCCCAAGGTACCATACCCATCAATCATAATATAAGAAAAAATTTCTAGATCAATTTAAGGGTCATGTTATTATCCATGCCATTTAATTTTAAATGTGAGGAAACTCACCTCAAAATGTGGTTCCATCATATAACAAAGGATTAGGAGGCTTATCATGATATCACATGACTTCTTTTAAATTAATTTAACATCATCACATTTCCAATGGATGATGAAAGCATAGCCCACGAGTGATTTTATTATAAAAAAATATTGTAATTATAGTCTAACAACTTCCTTTAATTAAATATAATTAAATAATTTATTAATTAATAAAAACAATTATGTCACCACAATTATCAAAAAATACAAACACACCTTAGTGATTTTTTGGTCTAATAACATGGGAATAATTTGAGGAAATTAAGTAAGTTATCCTGATGGGTGGCTCATTTGAGGTTGAAAACCTCCAAATTGGTATATAAATCACTTAAGATTATAAAATAATGTATAAAATATTTAATTACATTAATTTTACATTTTATGAGAAATGTGTGGAAGGTACGGCATGCGGCATAATGGTACATTTTGTAAATTGATAAAAATTTATGGGAGAATCCATAAACCACTTTCCTAGTTCTTAGGATAGAACACTTGTCTAATACCAGGACTTGATTATAGATTAAAAGAGAGAAATTGGAAGATTATAAAAAACCCCTAAAAATTGGGAAAAATACCAATGGATTTAGCATTGCATGCGGTGAGGGAAAACAAAAAAGGAAAAAAGTGGAATCGAAAGTTCATCGATATAGATCAAAAAAGACTAATGAAGATTGATTCTAGTGTGGAATAAGGGAGCTACCTGGAAGCCTAAAAAAGGAGTAAAAGGGATCTCAAGAAGCCCGCAATGGGAGAAATGTGGGAGGAAAGTGTGGAAGAAAAGAAATCAAGATGGAATTGGAAAATAGTTAGCTCGTATGGTTTGGATAATGGTGTGCCAACTGTACAGCTAAAACTACTCAAGACCCACAACCCACATTGTTTGGCCCCAATATTTTTGGCTAATCATGTGTCAAATGTGTAATGCTACTAGTTAAATGGCATTAATCATGTGAGATAGGGGCATGGTTTGGAAAATCATGCACAACCCAGGAATCCACCTCTATAATTTACTGTATACCTCTAAAATAGTCATGCTCCCCACCTCACATGGTTTAACAATATGTGTGGCACCCCATTATTGGGCTACACAGTTTCTCCTCGAGGGCCACACGGTTTAATGGAATTGTGTGAATCTATTCGTCTCTCCTAGAAAGTGATTTTTGGAGCTTGGTGCTCCCAATACTCATCCAAACTTCTGAGACACATGTCGGTCCTAAATCATCACCCAAAAAACAAAACTTTTAAGAGTTCCAACTCTAACATTCACATTTTGTGATTCAATTTAACATTTTTCTCATCGACCAAACTAAACATTCAAAATCCTTTAGAAAAATTAGACCAATTATAAACAAAATATGTTATAGTATAATTTGAATAAATCCAAAATTTTGGGATAAATATAGATAAATAAAGATATTGGGACCAAATCTAGTTGATTAAATGGAAGAATAGGTTAGATAACTTTATCATCACATCTGGGAAAATGATATTCGAATGAAAATGTATCCTAAAAATCATCAGTGAGATCTAAACTTATAATTAGGTGGTAAGGTATTCCTATGAATATATAATTAGAATATGGTTATGAGATTTATAAATATGGTAAAGTTGAGTCCTTGATATATCAGTCCCTTTTAAATTCTTGATCACATCATGAATATTTCTTATCTATTGGAGCTTCCACCAAATCCTTCCCAAGTTTATGATGTATTCTATATATCTCTAAGTACATAACTAATCCTTTTCATGTACTGAACTCATAGGCTATACTACAGGAGAAAGATATCTCTTTTGAGGAATAACCAGTGGATATTTTGGATAGAATAGAGAAAGTATTTCATATACAGACCACTTACATAGATTATTTTTTTGGTAAAACCATATATTTGAAGAAGAAATATAGGGACCTAAGGATGTGATGAAGCCGAAGTATCCTCAGGTGTTCTTTATAGAGTGATGGAATTTTAATGGTAAAACTATTATAATGGGGTAGAATGTGACACCTAAAGATTTTATGATATTTTTATCTTTTTATAAATATTATTTCTTTGATATTATTCTTTACACTCAACATCGAGTTTGGATGACCTGTGATATACTATAAAAATATTATTATTTAAATATGAACAATATAAATTTGTTATTAAAATTGGCGATATGAAAAGTAATAAAAAAAATTATGAAAAATATGTATAACTTTTTTATACAATGAAAATGTATTGATTATTTGATAATAAATAAGTACTCAATTTTCAATAATGTCATTTTGTGATTCAAAAATACATTTTCTTAAAAAATGTCTACTATTTTATTTTTTTAATGGATATTATAACTATTTTTTTAAAATTTAAAATTTATTTATTAGGAAAAATTTATATCATTTTTGGATTAATCATATCAAATTTATCTTAGCTTGGAATTTTGATATTTTTCTAAAATAGTTGATTTTTGGGTCAATAGTGAAAATACTGATTTTTCAAATATTTTCACTTTCATGAAATTATAATGAATTAACCATTAATTAATAAATTTTTAAAAAAATTTATTGATTGAAATATGTTAAAGGAGTTAAATAATGTATTTTAAAATATTATGTTGAATTAGAGAACTCAAACATGACCTTTCTAAAGATAAGTTATATTTTATAAAAATTAAAAACTTTTTTTGGTCATTTCATTTAATGGTATAGTTGGAAGGTCACATTTGGATTTGGAATGATACAAAAGTCTAAAAACGTTATTTTTTGTTAAATAACCAAACTATTTCATGTGAATGAGATTTTTACTTGATTTTAGTGTAAAAAATTATACTTAAATCAAATATTTTTATGAAAACTATTTTTCGTATATTTTGTGTTCTTATATTAAAAATAATTTTTTACACCAATAGAAAAAAAATCTGATAAAATGGATTCCAAATTTGGAATCAGAAGGTAAAAATTTGGATATAATTACTATTTAATTTTTTTCATATAATTATGTTATCCTGTTAAAAATATAAGTCAACATGTTTAAGGTTATAATTTTTAGGAGGTAAGGATAAATATGCATCCAACACCTTTTTAAATGTGATCGGGCGAGTTTATTTAGACTCTATCATGTATTATATTTGATTTTTTAGTGCCTTTAACCCACTTTAAATTATTATCATATATATATTATTTAATATTTTATATAATTCTGAGTGTGTCCTTTCCCACACTTATAAATTGGTTTCTTATCTCCTATCTTATTAACAAATTTTGATCCATCTATCTTAGCAAGTCCCTGAACTAATAATATTCTATATTCATTCCCCATGACCTAGATTTTCTTTATTTTAAAAATACCGTCCTTTAAAGGATTACTTTTTTATCCAAAAGATATTTCTCAATGAAGAGGAGGTTTGAATGCATAACAAGTAGGACAAGACCTATGGTAAGGTTTGTTGTTACAATATCATTTCCTTTTAGTTTTTTTATGAAAAATTTAAATTTAAAAAATTATATGGTTTTTATCCTTTAAAACATATATATTTTCTTCTATAATGGTTATTCATTTACTTTTCTAGTAACAGTACCATTTTTCTCTTTTAGTAGTAAAAATGATCGAGAAAATGTTTTTAATAAATATCGGCTTTATTTCCAATCCAGCCAGAAATATTTTTATACCAAGTCCAAATTTTCTATAAAAATTTTTAAAGAAAGTTTTTTACTGTTATACGATGTTTGATTAAGTAATTTTTTCCTATGTTTGACTTTATATAAAAAATTAAAAGGAATCTCTTTATCATTTTCCAAATGAGGTAGTTTTTACCAAAGGTGTGAATGAAATATTTATTTTAATATACACTAGGAATTATTTTTTCCTCCTTCATGACTACTCCTTTCATTGTAGCTTACTTCAAAAGTTTCCATTTTTATTTTTAAATAAAATGTTTTCCCTTATATTCGTGAAATATTTACATTTTAAATAAGTGATTTCAAAATGAAAATGGGTATTTTTATTAAACAGTGTTCATGTTATCTTTTAAATGTACTTTTATATATGAAAATATCCATTGATGTTACTTATGATTCTTTCAGGATATGATCAAATGATACCAACTTTTTTCATTATATAGATGTTTTATGATTTTGATTATTACATACTAATAAAATGTAATTTCATGCGAGTTAAGCTATGATGAAATGATAGATGTTTTCATGATCATGGGGCATATATATAAATTGATTATGATAATGTGATGGGTGGGTTGAACATATCCCTCCAATAAATTATGTAAATATAGATAACTCACAAGATATGTTATGCATGAAACTTATTTCATGTTAACAACATGATGTGTGGACTTGTTTTCATGTCCATAAGTTTATTTATGGACTTGGTTTTCTAGCCATATGTTTATGTGAGGATAACATTTCATGTCATTAACTTAAATATTACAAATATTACTATTTTACATGTTCATAGTGTTATAAGATTATGACTGTTTCACATACCTATTTTTAATGATATTACCTCCTGGATCATAATGGATTATTCATGAATCGATACTATTATGAATTTCATCTTTTGTTATAAAAAAAATTATACGATGAATCATGATTTATAATCTATAAATTTATTGGGTACGACTTTACTATGTTATGTTCATGTTCCAACACCCTTAAAATTACTTTTGATCACTGATTTATATCTCTAATTTTTATCAACACTGAGCATATGAGATCACCCTTTATTATCTTTCCATTTTCCCTAGGTTATAAAGAAAGGTTTTATGTAGGGTAATTTTTTGGGAGATTTTGAAGGTCCTTTATGGAATAAGATATTTATGTATCACATTTCCAAATAGAATAAACCGTTATCAGTATAAGAAATGTATAATTGTTTTATGTATTTAATATTCATCTTAACTTATTTTATGTTGATGTATTTCTTGCTCGAGTCATCTTAGTGCATGTATTATGGGAAATAGACATTTTCTTATGTTTATAAATATTTTATATATTGGTAAAACAGTTGTATAAAGTTCAGTTTGAGGGAATATATAGATTCTCTAAAAACTATGAACAATGAATATCATGAGATAAAGAAGTATTAGATTTTATTCTACATTGATGCTCAAAATCCAGCAGGGATTTGAAATTTGATATAGTAATTGATCTATGTTTGAGTCATGGATATTGTAGTTGTGGTTTTATGTCACGACTTGACCCAACGGGGCTCGAGACGCGACTCCCAAAGCCCATCTCCAATAGGCCAGGGGCTGGCGTCTAGCGCTGATTAGGCTATCACACACATGGGAGGCATTAGCCTAAGGTACATGTACACACACACCCACATACACCTCCATGAAACAGTGCCGAGATATATAAAACTGAAAATAAAATGCATGCATACATCTATCCCAACCAGAGTACAACAAAAGTACAAAAGGGAAAAATAGGTCCCACCAAAAGAAAACTACAAAGTGTCCAACCTGCTTAGAAGGAGGGTAAACACTGCCAAACACCCGCCGGTCAGCTCCTCGGTCAAACCCGCTCACTAAGCTCTGCCTGCTTCGGGTCCTCCTGGGACTCCGTCGAAAGGAATGTGGTCTTCACAAGACACAAACATGCGCGGGAAAAGCCCGTGCAGGGTTGAGTATAAACATACTCAGTTGGCACCCCAAAAACCCATAACAAAAGGGAGAAACTGAAAGGCAATAGTCCGCTCATCCCAGCCAGATAGAACCCAGATGAGAGAGAAACTCCATCTCATGACCATCCTCAGCTAAACACAACTAGTCAGCTCAGCTCAGGTGTATGCCCATACATACACCTTGAACAATCCAGATATACTTAGTTCACACCACAAAGCCACAAGAGGTACTGACCTCATCACTAGAAACTGTCTACAACCGGGAGAGTACACCACATGAACACTATCATCCCAGATGACACTCATCCGAGCGATACACTCCATTGGGTTTCTCACAAACCTCTCAAGATGCTCACTCGAGAGATCACACTCGTCAGATAGAATCACTAAGGAAACCTCGCTGAAACAACATAACAACCAAACTACTCGGATAGGGAATCGCTCCTAGGGTCTGCTAGGGGATACCAGAACCTACTCCGGTATACGAAGTTCACAGATAGGTGATCACTCCTAGGGTCCACTGGGGGATACCACGACCCGATCTAGCATACATAGTTCTCACAGATAGGGGATCGCACCCAGGATCCGCTGGTGGATACCACAACCCGATCTGGTGCTCGATAGAAGCACATCACTCAGATAGAGGATCATCGCACATATAAAGGTGGTCACGATGATACCGTTACGACTTCGGGCCGTCGTAACATCTACCTGGAGCATCCGATTGACGTGATATCAGTGACGTTGAGACCCTGATGATATGACAGAATTTTCTTCAGAGTTTCCGGGTGTTGGTACTGAGTTTGGGGTGTGGGCCCCACGAGGCCAGGTTTTTGGCATTTTCGGTGAAACACAACTTTTTCACCAGGAGTCCGATTTTGGCGGATGATTACTCATTCCTGTATGTTTTTCTGAGAGGATCAAAATGGTGTGATCCATTTGATGAGTTTATGGATCGAGGTGTGGGCCCCGCCTAAGCTGGCATTCGGTGAATAGTTCCCTTTTCATCGGGTGTCCGTTTCGGACATGCGAGTAGTGGATCCTGTGTACTTTTCAGAGGGGATCACCATGGTATGATCTGTTTGTTGAGTTCCGGGATCATTGTGTGGGCCCCGCACAGGCTAGCTACAGTGAATAGTTCCTTTTCACCGATTGTCCATTTCGGGGGAGTATAAAACCTATCCTGTATGTTTTTTCGCGTGAAATGCGATGGTGGAATCAGTATCGGCCTTAGAGATACGCGGTGTGGCATTGTGGTGGGTCACTCGGGTTAGCGACGTTTGGACCAACAGTGGTTAAGGGTACTCCCTTGGATCATTCCTATGAGGGTTTGCCTGACATCATAACCCTAGTGTAGCCTTGTGATCTTCTTGATGTGATGTTTAATCTATTAGAGTTGTGGTATCCCTCCTCTGGGTCGGAGTGGGATTTTATAGCATCGCTACCCTATATCGGGTTATTGGTACCGATGTAACTGTTTATCCACGGGCAGAGATCCCCTATCTAGCTTGTTAACCCTGTAGGGTTGTGGCATCATCGGGATTATGATCCCTTATGCGGTGGGCTGTACTCAGTAGGGTTGTGGCATCATCTGTTATATGATCCCCTACTCAGCATGAGGTGTATAATAAGGTTGTGGTATTGTTGGTTATGTCATCCCCTACTCAGCGCGTGGTTTCGGTAGGGTGGCGGCATCATCGGTTCGATCCCCTACATCGTGAGTTATACCAGATAGGGTTCTTGTATCATCATGACCACCTTTATATGGGAGATGATCCTCTATCTGAGTGATGTCCTTCTGTTGAGCGCCAGATCGGGTTGTGGTATCCCCCAGCAGATCCTGGGTGTGATCTCCTATCTGTGAGAACTACGTATGCCAGATCGGGTCATGGTATCCCCCAGGGACCCTGGGAGTGATCCCCTATCTGGGAGCTTCGTATACCGGAGTGGGTACTGGTATCCCCTAGCGGACCCTAGGAGTGATCCCCTATCCGAGGAGTTTGGTGGTTATGTTGTTTCAGTGAGGTTTCCTCAGTGATGCTATCCTACGAGCGTGATCTCTCGGGTGAGCATCTGAGAGGTTTGTGAGAAACCCGATAGAGTGTATCTCTCGGATGAGTGTCATCTGGGATGACAGTGTTCATGTGGTGTACTCTACAGGTTATGGACAGTTACTGGTGATGAGGTTGGTACCTCTTGTGGATTTGTGGCGTGAACTTAGTATATCTGGATTGCTGAAGGTGTATGTATGGGCATACACCTGAGCTGAGCTGACTAGTTGTGTTTAGCCGAGGATGGTCACGAGATGGAGTTTCTCTCTCGTCTGGGTTCCCTTTGGCTGGGATAAGCAGACTGTTGCCTTTCAGTTTCACCCTTTTGTTTTGGGTTTTGGGGGTGACCACTGAGTATGTTTATACTCACCTCTACACGGGCTTTACCCGCACATGTTTGTGTCTTGTGCAGACCACAGGCCTTTCGACGGAGTCCCAGGAGGACCCAGAGCTTAGTGAGCGGGTTTGATCAAGGAGCTGACCGTTGGGTGTTTGGCAGTGTTTTCCCTCCTTCTGAGCAGGTTGGACACTTAATAGTTTTCTTTTGGTGGGCCCTATTTTTCCCTTTTGTACTTTTGCTGTACTCTGGTTGGGATAGATGTATGCATGCATTTTCTTTTCAGTTTTATATATCTCTACAGTGTTGCATGGAGGTGTATGTGGGTGTGTGTGTACATGTACCTTAGGCTAATGCCTCCCATGTGTGTGACAGCCTACTCGGCGCTACACGCCAACCCCTGCCCTATTGGAGGCGGGCTTGGGGAGTCACGACTTGAGCCTCGTTGGGTCGGGTCGTGACATTGTATCTCAATATGTAATATTTATAGATTAATTATAACTCAAATGAATATTGGAAGATACACTTATTATCTTGATAGTATTAATGGTATGAAAAAAGGTTCAAATACCATTCCCAATTATTGTTATTAGTCTTTGGACCAACGGTTCATATTAGATCATGATGGTGTTAAACTAGATAACGTTGAGGCTATAATTAAAAATATCTCTAAAATTAACTCACTTTGATCCATTAAAATATCTACCATCGTCACAATTAACAGGGAAGGTGGTTGGGGTGACCTATTATTTCTATATTATTGTATGTCAGGTTAGTTATGTTATTAAAGGTATACAATAGTAAAAGTTAAAAAATCACATTATTGATGAAATTTTTTTTACACTGTATCAAATGAAAAATACCAAAATTTTCGATAATCATTTATCCTCTCAATAAACCATGGTAATTAAATTGTTTTGAAAAATTTCTAGATAATATAACTTTCCATTAATGATGTTAGAGGTGTATGAAATGTTTGTATACAATCTTAATGAATAAATATTGAAATATAAAAATTTAAAGTTGATATTCATCTAGAAGAATTGGAAGACATGAAGGGTTTTATCCATTTAAATGGGAACTATTGAAAGAGAAATTTAATTAAATTGCAACAAAATCCCTACAAATGTTTGGGTCAATTGTGAAAGTTTCATTAATAGTTTAATAACAAATTCATATTGTATATTTACTTTAGCTTTATGTGTAATAATTTTTAAAAAACCTTGTTTATTAAAAAATGAGTGATCCCAAATGAAAATAAGATGATAATTCTCCTCTTCAAAAATAATGGATATTTTTATTATCAAAAATCACTTCTTTTCTCTTATGTATTTTATATTATACCACCTTTTTTCTATCAATTATGTAATATTATTTCTATCCCACAAAAGGTTTAATTTTCAATAAAAGTTGGTTTCTATATTACACACACACAATACTGAAAACCTAATCATGATACATATATTACATTATTTTAAATATTTAAAATTACATCTCACAAATAAAACACAAAATCCCATATCCCAAAATGTTACCTTCTTTCTATAATTTCTTCATAATTTTCTAATTATATATTATTTCTTAAACATCACACATAAAATTCCACAAACATGACTTCCACTTAGAAATATCCCTAAATATAATTTTTCGGGAAATGTTAACAAAAAATATTGATCTCAAAAACTCTGTAATGGGAAAATCACATCAAGGAGTCACAATTGATTTGATCATAAAAAAAATAAAGTAACATGATCCTCGGAGAAACACTTGATTAAAAATGACATTAAACCATAATTTCCACCCTTCGACATTATTATTTTTTTAATTTTATTAGTTATTTATTAATTTATATCCTTGTATTTTAGTTAGAGGTTGAATTCACTAATTTTTACAAAACTTTTACATTATAGCACGTATTGCTTAGTTGAAACCTAGTTATTATTAATCGGGTGTGTTAATCATGAAAACGTAAAGCATAGTTTAGAAATTCTCACATAGTTGGTTTAAGGGTTTTCTAACCATGTGAGGTTCTTAGGTGTGTTCAGTAAGGGATATATTTTTGGCCCATAATTTTGTGAACTCAATAAAAATAGTTTGATCAACCCAGGTATATTAAAATGTGTGATTTTACCATTTTTTCCTTGGTTTTATTTAACATCCATTAGGGTATTTTTATCCCCTCATTTGAAATTACCAAACCCTATTTATCTTCCCTATAAATGTTCCTCTTATACATGTAATTATTTAAGAATTAATTCCATATTTAAGGTCAATTAATTATTTTAACCTCATATAACTACCTTCTTCCCTTATTTCCTTCCTTCTCTCTTTTATTCTTTCCATAAAGATGTCTCAATGACCTAGGGTATCCCTCGAATCATTTTTAATTGATTATTTCTTATTTTTTTGGTTATTTGTAGTTTGTTATTACCTCCTTGGTCTTGGTGAGGTGGGATAACATTTTTCATTGTAAAATAGATGGATTTAAGGTAGGATACTCCATGCGGGAACAATAAAAATTTAAACCATGATTAATTTTTAGATTTTAATATATGTTTAAGTGATACATAAATTTGATTATGCATATCACATAAATTAATCTAAAATAACATAGATTTTTTTCATTGAAAATTATTGAATGCGGAATGTTTGTCCATTTGTTTTTAAGGTAAAAATCTATTTCTAATATTCCATTCACACCTAGTTTTAAATTTAATTACTAAATGGATATTTTAAGGTAATTACTCAAACTAAATAAATGTTTTGTTTTTTGAACTAATATAATGGAAATTATTCCAAAAATAATGGTGTGTTTGGGATCTTAAAATGACTTTATATACTCAATAATTATTTGAGTTTATTACTGATGTTTATACAAATTTTTTCCAATGTGTTTTGTATGACTTTATTTCCCAAATGATATTACAAAGGCCTTGTGGAACCTTATAATATGGTTTCCTAAAGGTGATACCCTTGAAAATGAACATTTTTGTTTTATGAATGTTTTATTGAAATTAAAAAGTTATAATGATGTGTACTTTTTTCCTAATATAGGAAAGTGCATAAGCATTTTTTTCCTCATTCATAAAAAGAATTTTGTTTCTATGAAGGGTGTTTATAGGTAAGGGTGAGTTTTTTATTAATATGATTATATTATTATTTTATTACTAGTTAACTCAAATTAATTTATAATTACTGTGAATAAAACTTTTTCTAGGTGGGAAACATAGGAAAAACTATTATACTAGTGTGAAATCACACTCTGGCCAGTGGACTTGAGAGTAAACCTTTCCCTACTTGTGGTATTTTCCCCTCGATCAAGCTTGGTAGATTATAAATGAGTGTTAGAGAAATATTTTCTAATAACTGACATCATTCTATCTATATTGTTGTTATTCAAACTCTTATAGTTTTTTTCTATGGATCTATGGTTCCCATGAGTCTTTTGATTGGATTATATTTTTCATTACTGACTCATATTACCATTTGTAAGTTTTCTATAATAGTGTTCTGTGTAAAAAGAAATTTATTAATATATTTCATATCATTCATAGGTAAACCTTCAAATAATTTTATAACTTTTAAAAAATCTAAATAAATTATTTTCTACAAAAAATTAGTTTCAAATAGACAGTTTTCTTTTTAAATGAGTTTCCTATATTGTTTAAAGGATGATTCCAAAGAGGATAATTGATAATTTTTAACAGATAATGAAAGATTAATTTTTATTCATATTTCAAACTAAAATGAAAGATATTTAATTTTAAATGTTATCCATGTGGTGTGGGAAAGATACCTACTGGGAATTTTGTGATTATGCATATCATATTTCATGTTTAGTATAGGTTTTGTATGATGCAATATATGATATCTGTAGTTGGTTTGATGGTTGATGTGAGTGAAGATACTTTAGTTATATGTGGAGAAGGTTAGTTGTGTTTTTATTTTTAGTTAAGTCATTGGTTCATTAGAAATATCAGTCATGCTGACCTTTTCCGCTCTAGAATCCTTCCTCCTCTTATCGCGGTTGGTTTTATTTGATGTTTGATTTTGTTATAAAGTCTAATATTTCTAGTTTATTATTATGAGTTGTGTATATTTTATTATTAATTATTTAGATTCCTTTTATTCTATACCAATTTAATTATATCATGTTTGGGCTTACAATTTATGAAAAGATCACATTGAACATCTAGGTTGAAGCCTCATCTTTAATAATCTATTTATCAGGTGAAATCATTACATATTGAGTATATTTGATTCATTGGAACTCGATTTTAGCCCGAGAGGATCGGTAATTACCCCTGGGAAAATTCCCAAGTCATCTCATGTGCTTGGTCTAGAGGTGCCCTGGGATGGTTGATGACAAAATTGTATCAGATTTTGTTTATTATTTAATGATTTTTGGTAAATAAGAGATAATGTTATCATAACACATGAGTTATATCAAAAGTTTTTTTGGATCACCGTATTCTTATGATGAAACATGAGTTAAGAGTTTTATATGTGTTTTTTATTTATAATTTAAATTTATTTCTCAGTGGTATCCAAGATTCATAGTTCTTATTTCAGTGTTTTTTCTAAGAATTTATGGTTTATTTTTTGGAAATATTTTTTTGAACATAAAATGGAAGTTAGAAAAAATCAAGTAGTTAATGATTACTTTTTTAGTCCAATATCATGAACACAAGTTTGGATAGCTTCTAGTACACTTTAAAATTTTAGCGCACAGTTTTCCAGATCATGTGGTTAAACTTTGTGTAGTTGTAAAATTCCTCAAATATTAAGTTATGATTATTCAAGGTTTTGGATATTTTTTAACCAAATTCATTTTTAATTTGAGATAAATTTTGATGTTTTTAATTAATTTTTATATTTTTTGTATTGATTATGAATTCATAGTGAAATTATTTGAAATTTGGTTTTGAAGAAAGGAAATTTCATTAACTGAGAAATATTTCCAAAATGTTTTGGGTATATGATGGGGTTGAGAATTCGAAAAGTGATATTTATGTGTTATTTTTTTCTTGAAATTATCCTTAGGTATTTTTAAATTGTGATGTTAACAAATAGGTGAATTTTAGAATTTTGAAATAGTAAAATTATTTTTCAAATATATAATAAAGTTTTTTGGATGAGAGTGTTTTAAAAATGTGTTTATTCTTTCAAAAGGAATACTTTGAAAATAAATTGGGATATTTTAAAGTGTTATTAAATTTTGAACATCCCTACAAATAATTTCTTAAAAGTTTGAATGACAAAAGTGGTATTCACATATATAATAAGGTATGATAAAAGGGTGATTTAAAATAATGAAATTTATTTTACCAAAAGAGTATATATAAAATCCCTCAGGTTTAACATCGTTTCTCTTTAAGTTTCTTGAGATTGTATTATGGATTTATGTTTGGATTAATTATATAATGTTTATTATTTCAATTATGTTTCATGTTTCTTGTTTTTAGAGTACAACCCATCTAATTCATACGAATTATTATGAGGGATCTTTGGGTAGTTCTTCATCAAAATTCCCTTTGATTGATCAAATCCATTTTATTTATGTTGTTCCTTGTACTCTAGTTATGAAGCTCAATTACCTTCATATTTTATCATAATATAGGGATTATTCTGGATTTGTCCAAAACTTTAATCTTCCCATGTTTCTTGGAAGCATGATTCTTGGGAAAAATATGGACACTTGCATAATATGGAGATGATATTCTTCTAGATTCATTTTATGTTGACTATTAAACTCCAGTTTCTAAATTTTATGCTAGATAGTATAAGTTGTAAGTTATGGAATTATAATATTTGAATGAATCTATAAAAGGACCATTAATGAGAAGTTTTATAATAAATATTCATTCAATAGTAATTCCCTAAATCCATGGAGATACTAAAGGATATTGAATAGTATTTCCCGCATCAATGTGATTCATTAATGTTAGGGTACACTATTCATTTAATAAATGGGGCCTCATATCACCTTGATCTATAAGTAGAAAAATACTTAAAAGCCTAGTATTTTTTGGATAGGACTTTAATCATTTATTTTTTGGGTAGTGTATTCACCTGGTCTTGACTCATATGAGAAGATAGTAAAGAAATCTGTTAGAGTTGAAGATTATATGTATTGATAGATACATGTCATTGATGTTTCTACTATTATAGGTAGAGGTGGAGGGATCCCCAATAAAGGGAATGGAGAACGAACCAAGGCTTGTAATATGGGTAGTGATAACCAATGGATATATTTTTTCTCATGTTAGATTATTTTTGAAGTAATCTGGTGATATTCCATCAGTATAGGAAGCCAGGGAATAATAATTTTTCTTATCATGAAGTTATTAAGTCAAATCATGAATATTTATATTAGGGTCAACTTCTAAGGTATTTTGAGAAATTTTCTTACAATAAATGTGGTGTTAGATCCTCCCCTTCAAAATATTGTTGGGATCAACCTTCTAAACTTAACTATAAGGTTGTGACTGCTTTATGTTTTCATGATGTATTTTTTTTCCTTTAGTTGAATATGTGATTATAGGGTTGTAATGTGGTTAAATTTGAGTTTTAATATTGATTATTGAGTATTATTAGTGTTGTTGATGAATTTAATATTTTTGATATAGATATATAGTTTAGTGAATTCGGACTTAGTTTTGAGTTTTGAGATTTTGAATCTTAAAGGAGTCTTTAATATGGTGGGGAGACCATCATAGGTATACTTATTTTTCATTGAATGAATTTATTTTCAAAGAATATTGATTAATGTGATCTAGTGAACTTAATATAGAGTTTATTTCTCATTCTACCATGTATATGTTTCCTTATTTTATTAGTGAGTAATGATATCTAGTATATGGAATTTCTCTTTAACTTTACCCTTGATCCAACCCTCCCTATTGGTAGATCGTATAATTTTAAATGTTAGTTAGATTTGGTGTGTAATCACATTTCGAAAAATTTCTTTTTTTTTGTTCATTCAAATGTCTAGGTGTTACTCGGGTTTTTAGGATCATATCTAGTGAATCGACCCCCTCCTATAGTTTTAACCTTCTTTTAAATTATTGTGTCATTTTCCTAAACCCTCTCCCCGCCCCTTTTAGGTTTCGTATATAATTTTCTATATTTTACCATGTGATTGAAGATTGGGTACTTAAGGCATAAAATAATTTTTTTGGTTGATCGTGATGGTTTTTTTGGTGAAATTACATTTCTTGATATAATTATATGTGTCTAAAAAAGAGGAATAAATCTAAACCTTTTTCTTTGTTCAAAATTTATCCTAAGAAAATTATTTCGGAAGAAATTGGTATGACAGGGAGAAATATAATGCCCCAACCTTTTTATTATTATTATTTTATTAATTTTTTTATTTTAATCCTTTGTTTTTTCTTTCTATGTTGAATTACATTGTTTTATAAAATTTTGAAGTTTTAGTATGAGGATCATGGTTAGTGTGTGACTAGTGTTAATCATAAAGCTTCCACCTATATTACATGCAACAATTTTCAGACATTCTCGCATGGTGATTGCACAGTTTTTCTAACAAAGGGATTAACCCTTACATGGTGTCTAACTATGTATAGTGAAGGATGTATGGTTAGCTCATAGTTTATTGGCCCATAAGAAACCCATAAAATCTACCCTAATGTATCAAAAGGTAGTTTTTACCCATTTTCCCTTGTTAGATTTAACCCCCTTTGAGTTCGTTTCTCTAATTTTTCAACATTCCTAACCCCTCAACATTTCCCCTCTCAATATCCGTCTTCTCTAAGGAATTATCCATCGATTTCACCATTCGTCAATGAAAATTATTTAAGATAACCTATTGTATATCACTTCCTCCCCTGATTTCCTTTTTTATTTCTCTAAATATTTCCTAAATGATATCTCAATGACCTAGGATTTCCCAAATATATTTTTTTAATTAAGTATTTCTTTTTATTAGTGATTATATTGGTCTATTTGGTCTTCCTTGGTCTTCTTGGGGTGGGATAACACAACTATTTTTTGAAATAATGGATTAAAGGTATGTTTCTATATAGTGGAACCATTAAATTTAAAACCATGATTTTTTATTATATTTTAAGATACATTCAACTGTTTTATAAATGATATTAAGTTTATCTAGTATACTTTTATAAATAATGATAATGTTTTTCTAGGAACATTATTGAATTTGAAATTACTTTCCCTTTGATTTTAAGGTGTATATCTATTTTTAATATCCACACACCTCAAGTTATTAATTTAATACCAGAATAAATCTTTTATGAAATTTCTCAATCTAAATATATTTTTTCATTTTAAAACTATTGTAATGGGTGTTCATTAAAAATAAGGGTGTGCTTGGATTATTAATTGGTATATATTTACTCTTGGACTTTTTGAGTTTCTTAAATATATTTATATTATTTTTTTCTAAATTTTTTTCTTATATATTTTTTTCTCAAAGAATATTACCAAGGGCCAGTCAAAACCTTATAATATGTTTTCCTAAAGGTGATACCCTCAAAACATAACCCTTTTTTTATTTTGAATGTTTTATGGAAATTTTAATATTATAATTATATGTCATGTTTTCCTCTGTAGAGGTAATTGTATAATTATAGTTTATTCATTCCTAAAAATGGGGTTGTTTCTAGGAATGGTGTTTAGAGTTTATGGAGAGTTTTTTATTGATCGACATGATTATATTTTCATGTGATTATTTATTAACTAACATCCATTTATATCTAATTGGAAACCCCTGGTAACTATACAAGAAACCTTAGAACACTTAATGTCCCAGTGTATGATCGTGCTCTAGAATGTTTCCTTGAGATTATAACTTGGTATTCTTATGGTATTTTCCATTTGGTTATGATAGATTGAGTAAAACCAAGTGTTAGGGTGGGATTTTATAATACCCATCACTATCTTTTTATTATGTATTTTATTAAAGACCTATTATTGGTTATTCCTATGGATCCTAGGTTCCCAAGACTCTCATGATTTTATAGTATTTATGACTACTGACTAATGATATCATATCTATTATTTTCTTACTATTATTCAACATAATATGAAAAGATTTAATATCATTAATATCATTCATGTGTAAGACATCAACTAATTTAAACTATTTTAAAATAACTTAAAATGTTATTCATTTACTTGAAAAAAAAGTTTCAGTTGATTCAAAATATTATAATAAATAATATTCTAAGAGAAAATTAAATCCCAATTTATATTTATATTCCAAACTATCATGAGACAATTTTATTTTTGAAGGTTATCAAGGGGGTGTGGGTTGGATAAATAATTCTCATTTTTTTTCTGATACCTATCATATTATAGGTTAACTATATGTTCTTTTTGATGAAGTGGATGACATTGAGATTTGTGTTTGATGGTGGTGGTTAGTGAAGATTCTTTACTTAGGTAAGGATATGGGTAGTTGTGTTTTTGTTTTTAAGTTTTGTTTTTAGTTTTTTAAATGTGTAAAACATACTGACATTTTTTTATTTAGAATCCCTCTACATATTATCATGGTTGGTCTTAGTTGATTTTGGAATATATTGTCATGATTAATTTTTATGGATTATTATTATTTGTGGTGTATTTATTTTGGAACTAATTATTCCTATCATGCGTGGCCTTTCAATGTATAAAATTATCTCATTGTAATTATGAGTGTAATACTCTTGTTTATTTCATTATTTTTTAGGTGAAGTCGTTCCCATTAAAGTACATTTGATTCCCAAGAATTATTTGTCAGCCTGTGGGGATCAGGAATACCCCTCAGTCCATGTCATGAGATCGAATCAGACCCGATCTATGTGTGGCCTAGGTTGGATTGGGACAATAATATTTTATCATAATGAATGATATAATAACATAGATCATATCATAGAACCAAAAAAATGATCATCACCAAAAATTACTTTTTCCATGGAATATAAACTTGAAATAATCATACAATAATTATGATCCATAGACATATGACATAAAATATGGCATTAAAAAAAAGATGAAAGTCATAAAATATGTTACAGATATCCACTACAACCATCATAACATAGTATATTTGGAATCGCTATTCATGCCCCATATAATAGTGGTTCAAGCATCATCACACACATTTCATAGTGTATCAAGAATCTCTACTCATGAATCAAATTATTATCAAAATATATAAATATTTACACAAGTAATTAGAGAGATATATTAGAGCCACCCATTATATAATGATATATCATACATATATGTTCCGCACAAACATGGTAACATTCATAATTCAACCATGGCATAAATAACCCATGAGAAAGAAATGGTTTTCCTTAAAATTTTCAACAGGCATAAATAAGTCATCCATTGAAAGAAACCAAATGAATTAATTAAAATATATTGCAAGTGAATAATGAGAAACATTTAAGGATATTGATAATGATGAACAATACTTTATATAAATATTTAAAAAATTGGAAAACAGAAAGAATTAAATAATTCATTTTTGATAACATTTATTTTAAGAGGAAATAATTCATAAATAAATGATTTTTAGAAAAATAATGATAACATAAATAAATAATTACTTTAAATAACTATGAAAATTGGATATATCAATTTCTAATATAAATTTTATAAAATGATGGGAGAAAGTAATCAGGTAGAAAATGTCAAAGATTAGAGTTAAAGGATTCCTATAACACATTTGTAAATAATACGATATTAATGTAATGTGACCTAAATAAATCATATATGTTGGGATAAGTATATCATAAATAAATATGAAAAATATGGACATAGAAAAAAATCCATGTTGTAATGAAGAGATAATGTCGATTTCACTTAGAAGAATCAGTTTAGGTGAACTATAAATCAATTAAATAGGAAATTGTAAGAGAAAATTATACCCCAAAAATAAAAATAGTGGAAGAAAATAAATTTTATTTTAGAGATAAGGAAAATAAAATTCACCCTGAAGGAAATTTAGGCATTAACATTCCCCATTTCAAATTAATATCGTAAAAGAAACCCTTCCTTTACATCCATCTCATAGAAAATAACATTAACCTCATGTATAATAAACAAATCCATATTAATAAATCATCTAAAACATTATTAATATCTATTAACCTGTATTTAATTAAATTTTCTCAATTTTTTATATACATATTAATTAGTTATAGTTTATTTTTGTCACCAAGTGTTAGTAATTTTATTGTCTCATACAAGTTCTTGTACGATGATGTTGATTCTTATTATTTGATAAAAATTTATCAATCTTATATTATTCATGATAGTGTAATAATGTAATTATAAAAATTTATAACGTCTCACATTCATTTGAAGGATAATACCGATTAAGTTTTTATTAATTGAATTTATGAAGACCATGTTCCACGTAATTTTACTGATAAAAACAAGTTATTTTATAATGACCATTATCTTTTGTTTCGTGAATATAAAATAATAATAATGACATAAATTAATCTTTCATAACATATATTATAATTTTTAATGTCTTGATAAACATTCATACTATAAATGGTGAAGATATTATATCATCATTCATGTAGGTGGTGGAACCGATGTAAACAAAAACATGGAATACCAATGAATTACTAAGTATATAGAGTTATATTATATAAATATAATTTTTAAAAAATAATAATTATGTTAATAATATATAAATATAGTATTTAATGTGATTTATAAATAGTTTATATGAGAATGTAATTAAAATTTATAAATAATATATAGGTACTTAATTTGATGAATTTTATTCTTCTCGAAATGGGTTCCATCACAATGTGGGATTTCAGAATCCTTATT
The DNA here is from genome assembly GCA_963277665.1 of Viscum album. Lineage (NCBI taxonomy): Eukaryota > Viridiplantae > Streptophyta > Magnoliopsida > Santalales > Viscaceae > Viscum > Viscum album. The sequence goes on from OY728142.1 coordinate 710,309,566, forward strand.
GGGACTAGAAGCCTACAAATGTGTAATAATAATATAAGAGAGTAAATATTTATAGGTATTCAAGAGAAAAAAGGATATAATTGGTTTGGAGTTCGTTAAATAAATATCCTTTCGTAAAATAAAATGAGGGACAATTATTTGGAGACTTAAGTTATATAAGGGGTAATGATGGAATCACATGAGAGTTAATTAAATTAGGTAAGAAATATTTTTAGATAATTGTTTTATTGACTCTAAAACCAAAAAATATATTTTTATAATGTGTAAAAATCAAATTGATTACTGAAAATTAAAGATATTTTAATTTACCTCAATTTTACCTGTTTTTACTTCATTTAATTATTTATATTGGTAAATATTTGTTTAAAAAATATAAACTATCACCCAGATTAACTAATTTCAATATGGAGATTCCAAATTTGGGACTCTATTTAATCTAATTCAAATTATAAATATAAGAAACATAAATTTTTAATGAAAATATATGATAAATTTTAAAAAATATATTTCATATGGAAATTACTTTTGAAATATTAAGATTTCTTATTCTAATTTAAAATTTATTAATACTCATTAAATTAGTTATAAAAGATTTTTTACAGACAAATTATTCATTAAAAAAATTAGTTTAAATAAAAACTAAAATTTATAATGTACAATTTTTTTCTAGAAAAGTATCTTCTAAAATATTAAATGATTTCATTCTTATTTCTATCAAATTAATAATTAATATATGAAAATTCATTTAATTGATTATACATATAAACAATAACTTTTATAATAAAAATATATAAAATTTAACTTTTAAATGAAAAAATTTAATACATAATAAAAAATACATTTGAATAAAATATTTTGTTGCTTACCATGAATCATTAAAATCTAATTTTGTATTACTAAATATTTATTTATTAGACATTATTAAAAAAAATTATAATAAATTCTATGATTTCTTTCAATCTATTATTTTAAAATGAATTTATAAAAAAAATTAATTAAAAATATGTTATGTAGAAAAATAACATTTTCATTAAAATAAATGATATTTTCAAAAATAAATTGAAAACTTTTTATTTTGTTGAAAAAATATTTATTACATTTCAAATATACTATTTTTAATACATTAACCACTTCCAATTATAAAATATTCAATATACCTATTGTAGATACATAATCCCACTGATCATATAAACAATGACTATACATCTAATAACCACATGTATTATAGCCACATAACGATCATATTTACCATTTTAACCCTTATATATAACTCTTATTTTTCTATAAAATTCATTAATATCCCTTAGTTATTATTTTTCAAATAATTTTTTTCCTTCTTTCCATATTTATAATTTTTGGTATGATCTATAAGTATAACCATGAGGATGAAGATTTTTTGTTCCTAGTTATTTTATTTACTTGTGTTTTTATTCCACTTGTAATTTTCATAATGATGTTTCATATTTTATTCTCATAATCTATTAATATATATGTTCTATTGTAATTTTTATCAAAATCGAATATACCCTGAATAATTTCAATTTAATGTTTCATATGAAATAATTTATTCAATACATTAAAGGAAGTAACATTTGGTGTGTTACATTCTATCTCCCCCTTTGAGATAAATTTCACCCTAAAAATTCATTTCTCAAATGAAAATAGATGAGCTTAATTTTGTCATGTAAAATCCTCACTCAGCTCACTCTATAGTAACTAAAAAAAGTTTCATTGCACCTTAGTCATGCATCCCCATATAAAAAAGGGTACAAACTAGAATAGAGGGTATAATAATTGATATTGAGGAGACGATACCCTATGAATGTAAATAACAATAATATCAATACAACATAATAATATCAATTTTAAACAAAAATCAACAATAATAGAAGATATACATATTATAAGAAAAAATGTTATACAATTACATTCCCATCATGAAGAATTAAATGGGATCTACCATAGGCTGATCACATATGTACAACACTGGTAACCAAAATAAACTACTAGCCTGACACCAAAGAACCACCCATTCCATATGCAAAACCATATAATCTAGTTTATTCACCACCTACACTCTCATATATTCTATATTCCAAATGTTAAACATTTACTCTTATATATAAAATGAGACATAAAGTCTAAACGTCTCATGGAGGGACCATGTATTGTTTGAGTATGAACTATATATAACACCAACAATGGTTTCTTTACCAAATATCCATACATATTCTAGTGTATGAAAAGTGAAATAAACAAAAACCAATCCAAATCACACAACCCAATCCACTCATAGTTGACCAACCCGAAGTGATAATTTACCTACCATGGATAGTAATTGAGTGGAATGATTCATCCATATTCTATCATACAAGATATACCCTTGGTCTTCATGACAAGTCCATATAACAAGGATTCACTATTATAATTCAACCATAACTCCATAATAAAACTTCCAAAAACAATATCACGAGACACATGGCCTTCGAAACCCTTTACCAACCATCAGCCTAATAGCCAGATGAAACCCAAGTCATGGTGACACCCATACTTTACCAAGACCAACTCATCACCCCCAACATATCCCATATTAACAAAGAGAATATACCTACCATATGGTGGTTCCACAAACCAACATCCATGTCCAAATATAGTGTATTCTCCTTTATATCAATGAACCACATCATCATTAGACATTTTTCACTCAACTACATAGAATAACATAAAGCATACACTGGTTAAAACTACCTCACGGGCCCTGTTCCTTGTGAACACAACCCCAACATCCACAACCCCCCCCCCCCCCACACACATTGAGATACATCACCACTTAACATCCACAACTCAATGAAATTACTCCATCTCCAAAAATGGTCAATATTATCCATGTCACATTTCAAATCCTCCAACACCTTCTAGGGAACTAGTTAATAACATTTGGGCCACACCATCAAACCCTCATCACTACATATTCCTAGTGATTGTCATTACCCATAGTCACACAGTCACACCCATCACATTTCCAAAAATCCATATCAACCATCACATCTCTTAAATAACCCCATTAAAACATATGAAATCATTCATAAGAAATCCCAAAACAATATGAAAAGGTAATACATTCCCCACCTGACCAAACCCTTCATTTACCCCAGGATAATACCCCAAGTTACCTATTATGAACAATGTAAACCCCAAGTGGTTCTATTACTAATCTCTCACATGACCTAACCAATTCCCATTTATTAAAGAATTCAAAAAAACATATATAGAAAAATAAATAACTAAATTTTACATACCTAGATTTAAGAGAAATCCAATTTTCTCTAAATGCTTATTGTTTTAGCTCTAATTATAAAAACAATTGGTAATCTGATAAAATATTTGAGTTAGGTCACAATCAAGAGAAAACATGGAAACAATAAGACCAAATAATAAATACTCAAGCAATGATATTCTTACCACTGGATAATCTATAGTTTATATTATTCATGTATTTGGAAACAATCAATGAAGATCTCACTTTGAGGATGAATAGAATAATAAGATGGAATTATATGTCACACACACTATATTTTAACCAAAATAACTTTAATTTCACCTTTTTATACTAAATAAATCAATCAATTATTAATTTTGTAAGAAATATATAAAAAAAATTTCATACTCAAATTTTTTTGACAACATGGGGAATCTTATATACCCCCCCTTGAGGACCCTTATATATAAAATGAACATTATGTGTTGAAATTTTAACTTTATATATCATATTGAATACTCTAGTTACCCTTTTGTATTAAGGGAATTACCCATACATATCAATAGGGTTTCCCATACTTTACCATTTTTAGATCAACCCTAGTAACCCTAATATACTATTGATTTTATATTACATACTAAAATTTACTCTTAACACTTTTCCAAATTTCACATTATAGAGTAACCCTTACACATTAAGAAGTTACTCTTACATATTTCTTTATCCATGAATTTACTTTTACATATATAAGGAAACTCCAAATTTAATTTTACATATCACTTGGGTTACCCTTATATATTATAGGGTTCCCAACACTTAATTATTTTTTCCAACCCTTCATAGAGTTTCTTTTACATGTAGAGACTCTTATGTATCAAGACCCATACACATAAATACCCTTACATATGGTGACTCATAAGTATAGTATTTTTCAAAATTTCTAGAAATATAAAACATATCTAAAACATGTCCAAATTCATCCCAAAATACATCTAAACACCCAATTATAGGAAATTACACACAAAATTCACCTCCATCCCGTAGATCACCTTTAAATATGGTAAAAACAATATTTCACAATAAATAATACCCTGAGCATGGGGAATTCCAAAAACTTGATCCCTATCCTATAATGGAATCCTTAAAACTATGATAGGGTCTAAATTCATAAGGCTTGTCCAAGATCAAACTTGAAACACCACTCCCAAATACTGGAGACATTACAAACTCCCCACATTATGATATCTCATCTCTAAGCTATCTTGGACATAAACTAACTAATTCTTACTAAATCTCAATCATCCCACAATCCTCTTTCTTGAAACATTGAGATGATGCCGAATATATTTTCACTTCCACCAATCATCACAACTACCCAATTTCAAAATATCAACCACCTTCATAAACACTCCCCACTATATGAAACACATAATTGATCTCATCCTAATAAAAAAACTACCTCCTACAATGATGGTGTTACACACATCCATCATCCTGAATCCATCACACAGTGGCTACAAAAAATATCCACCAGTTATCAGCCATCATTATCATGCATCATAACAATGCTCACTTTCATCCTAAATTATACTTAATGATCACATCCATATTTGGACATATCTGATGCCCATCATCATACCTGATTATAGTGCATCCTTTAGTTATCATACATCATATCATGTGTCCATATCTCAACCATAATCTAGAAATTTTACTTATCACATATGCACATCATGAAAAAGCATATATCATATAAAACCATAAACCAATATCCCCATGATTTACCTTTGACTGTCAATGCTTCCTTGGCTTGTTCGGGGAGGATCTACTTGATCGCATGTAGATAAAATGAATCTCAACTTCCTAATACTATTCCATATTACAGATTTACACCCATTGTTATCCACTTCTCCACACTACTAGGAATCTCATCCACCACCTCTACCTGAACATTCCATCATATTCCAACCATTTTCTCTTGTTATAAATTGTGATCATACCTCAAATGCTTGATTTTGACCCAATCCATGACCCCTAGCTGACTGAAATTTCATCCAATAAAATTGAAAAAAAATTCCATCTATATATATTCTTAGAACTCATTTATGGCTGATAACACTGGGGTCAAACCTAAACTATCTACCCACACTAGAAACAACTCACTAAAACCCCAATTTTCATTAGAATCACCAAACCTCTACTTTTAGTACACTAGAGGGTCTCCTTATATCCCTGCTTCTAGAAACCTAGAGTGCCACTACTTGTTTATCTTAACACTACAATCTGCCATGGTATACTCCCACCCCCCAAGTTACACTACACTATTAGTTCCTAGTACACCACCTATAAAAATGAGGACTTCCTGAAGATGTTTACTTACACCTTGATATCATTTCATAAAAAAATATTAATTTACACACCATAGAGCTATCATCTACAACTAACATTATCACAAATCTCAAAAATAGTTTTAAAACTTATGGAAAATCCCATGAAAAAAATATCCCCTTTTTCTAAGGGATGAACTCATTTCCCCTATCCACCCTCATTGTCTCAGTAAAGAACTAATCAAAAAACACCACCATAAAACTATTATTATTCATACCCCCATGTCTAACCACTTATAATTATACATCTCACCAGTGTTCCTCTAGTATCTTGAGCATATAAATATCTAACTTCACCCAATAACCTAATGGAGTCTTGATCTAATCAAATATCATCTGTATGGACTCAATCTAGTACCCTTCTTCCTGGGGTATATTATATCCCTAGAGTAAATTTTTATGTTGTCACATTAAATCCCACGTCAGGTATTTTTGGGTTGAATCAACTCCCTGATATCTTTAATAAATTATATATATAACACACTAATCACTCCTAGAACTACTCATCCAACCATTTCCCTAACACCACAAGACATTGTGGTTGACCTGCCTACCTCAGAGCCACTATATATTGTAAAAACCCCAACTTTAATAACCCAAAGTCGGTGTATCTTTTATGAAGTTGGAGTACAGGCATGGGATATAATCCCAAATGATCAATCAGTTTACTAGTCTTGTAGGAACAAATATATACACGATTCCCATTTTACATTGAGAATAAAATATAAAACATGGTAAGAGAAAACATTTGGCATTCTCAGACTTATTCAAAGAATTATTCTTCATTTCATGGGGAAAGGAAAAAAATAAGGGTGATATCGTATTCTCTTTAAGATTAATTTACAATATAATCTACCGTGATTAAATAATGTATAATTAATATGGAATATAAATAATAGAAAACCCTTACCATATAACCGATAACTTGAGCATGAAATGAATCCATGGATAATATCAATGTAGTAATATAATTGATGATAACAATTGAATCTCCAATGATTAAAATGCATAATATAGATTTCATTATCTCATAAATCATGATATCTATACTCTCATGACCTTGCACTAAGATAGTTTAATTGATGGGTTGGTATACACCAAAAACCTATTAAATTTGGCCAATTGATTGGTCTTATTAGACCTATCGATACATCAAGGGGATATCTATAACCAAGAAATACCCATCACTACATTTCAAATTCATTATTCATATATTTAATTAGAAACTCAATTTATATGAAATATTCCTTATCAACAAATAAGTTTTTTAATCAAACAATACAATTTTTTTAATATTTCCCCAACAAATACAATAAATTTCAAAGTAAAACACCATATTTAGAAATGGTATATGGTATAGAGAATAAGAATATACATGAAAAATAATATGGATATTTAATAGAAATGTAATTTCTAATTATCACAATAAATTTATAATTTCAAGAGAAATTTAACAATCACAAAATTAATGATAGATATAGATTTTGTGATAAATTCATGCCTTCTTGGGAGTAAAAGAAATTAAAGTAAAACATTAAAATAAGATTTCATAAAAAAATTTATTACTAAATTAATGAAATCATTATAATAATATAAAGATAATAAAATGGTTATAATGGGGATAAATTCCATTAACACCGTATATGTTAAAATAAAACATTTTTTTTGACTTTTAATCCAAAAAAGGTTAAAATGGACCTTTTGGAAGAAACATTAGAAATATAAATTTCAAACCATGTAAAAAAGTTAAAGAAAACATATAATTTCCTAATTAACTATTTTATTAATAAAATTATTTTTTTAATGAAATTTTGAAAAATATGGACTTGGGAGAAAAATATACTCGATTAACAAGTGAAATATGATATGATTTTATTTTAATGTTTTTTCTTGAAAGATTAACCTGGATTTAATCATTAATAATCATGAATAAATATATATTCATGTTAAATACCTTAAAGGGTTATTATATTCACCAAAAAAAGTAAAAAGGTTCATAATAAAAAAATATTCCTCAATGAAGTGAAATTTGACACGAAATACCTTACCTCCAATTCCTCTTTGTTGAACACGATTTAACCTACAATATAACAGTTTTAAAATTTTTATTAAATTATAATAGAACCATAGTAATCTATAATATAATATATTAACCAATTATAACATTTTATCAGCCATTTGTTAATAATCATTCATTATTACCATTGTTTTTGGTGTAAACTGCTTCATTTTCTCATGCATGTTTTCTCATAGAAGTTCTGATTCTTGTGCATCAAATATAATTCCATCATATATTGAATGAAAATAATGTTATAAATATAATTTTTATTATTTAGATACATTTTTAGATTAATTATTTAAAATTTTAAATGGAAAATGAAATGAATCACTTCGTGGAGATGGTAGGTCATACGTACGCACAAGAGACATTATTGTTCCCTTAATGGTGAAAGGGTAAGAAATTAGATTATATTTTAGATTTTTTGGAATAAATATTATGTCCTAATTATCATATATATTCATTTCTCCATCATTATGACTAAACATGTGAGTCGGTAATGGAAAAAAATGACATCAGTTCTTGTGGCAGTAGTCCCCCATACTCAAGAGCAATGGTCTTGTTTCCCATTTGATATAGAAGGATATGAATAAATATTATGACATAAACATAATAACATATAAATATATGTTAAATAATTGGGTAATTATATTTTAATTTTTAATACATAATTGATGGTGATACAAGAATAAGTAAAAAAAGCATTATTAAGATGATTACCTTCTCATTGAGATACAACCTTTGTATCTCTTTTTAAGGGCTTTAGGGTTCATCTTTTGGGAATAAAAGTGGATCTAAAACACAGAGAGGGTTTTTTGGGAGATACTATTATAGTTTTTGGTTGAGAAATATGGCAAAAATTGGTGTAATAAAATATAGGGGTTGTGTGTCCTTTTATTAGTGAGGGAGAGGACACACTAGGAATTTTTTAAAACAATAAAATTTATTAATGTCTTACTCATACCAATTGGATGTAAAATAAAAAATTTATGAATAATAGATGATATAATCTCTAAATATGTCTATAAAATATAATTTTGTAATTTTTTATGTTATTGTAATCTATATCTCTTTAGTTTATCCCTCAGTGAACTTGTTTGAACCATAACTACAATGATTTTTTTTTACTTTTTTACTATTCATTATGGTCAAAAAATAAAAGTGGACTAATTAATATATTTTTAAATTAGGATTCCAAATTTTGAATTCATTTTATCAAATTAAACTTATATAATTTTAATAATTAAACATAAAGTTAAACATGAAAAACATGACGAAATGTTTTTTTAGAAGAAATGTCTTTTTTTAAGTATAAAAATATTTTTATACCAAAATAATGTATACATTTAATTCAAAATACAATAATTGGAATATTAATTATATATTTTAATAAATTTTTCTTCTATGCCATTTTAAAAAATGGAACATTATAAATTTATGTAATGAAATGTCAGTTTTCAATAAAAGTCAGTATATTTCACTATTCATTGAAAATCATACTTTTCAGAAAAATTATAAAAATCACGCTAATATAATTCTGATATTATGATTTTAAAAGATAAATTCATTTTACCAAAATAATACAATTTTTTTTTAAAAATAATTATATTATTTTCCCATAAAAGGCAATCAAAATCATATTTGAAGAATAAAATGAATTTATAGATAATTGAGTGTGTATCACCTAATAATTAATCAGTATACTCATATTGAATATAAAATTATTATATATTTCATAATTTGGTTATCCTTATTCATACCCTTTAATTTAATGGCTAGGTTATAATGGTCATATTTAAATAATAATATTTCAGGGTTCTTTTACACTCAATGTTTTGTGTTTTATATGCTATCATACATAATGTTCTCTTAAAATATCTGCATATTAAATTACTACATTCTAAAAAAAATTCAACCTTGAAATTTTCATGGATATTACCTTCTAAAAACATGATTGTGTTTCTTAATCATAATATCCTAAGGTTCCCACATTTTTTCCTCTATTTTATGATTTCTCCAATGTACCTTTACTGGCTGATTCATCTGATACCTCAATATATTCTCTCTCATGTCATTAATATGGATAGGGTATTCATAGTAAGAAATATTAGGTTTTAATTCAATTTCTTCATAGGTGATTAATTTTTTGGTTTTATAATGTACTTCCTTAACTAATAGATATGAAACACATCATGTACTTTAGATAGGCTCAGTGGTATTGCAAAACAGTAGGCCACTACTAAATTTTTTTCTAGAATTTCAAAATGTTTGATATACCAGGAGATTAATTTCACTTTGTTAAAAAACCTTTTAATACCCATCCATGGAGATATTTTCAATAAAATATTATTCCCTACTTGAAATTCCAAATATTTCCTCCTGTTATCAGCATAACTCTTTTGTCCACTTTGAGTAGATTTAATATGTGTCTGAAAAATATTTACCTTTTTCATTCTCTACTGAACATGTTTTGGGCCTATAATCTTCCTTTCACGAAATTCACCCATAAAAGTTATAGTATAACATCTCTTTTTGTATAATTCTCCATACAACACCATTTGATTACTTGAATAGAATCTATTGATATAGGAAATACCTACCAACGGTAAATACTGATCCCACATACCTTGAAAATCAATTAAGAATTAAATCAAAATGTATTCTACAGTTTTAATATTCTTTCTGTATTTTCCATAAGTTTGAGTATCACAGAAGGTGCTCAAATGATTTTTGATATCAAGATACTTCTAAAAATTTTCAAGAATTTATATGTAAATCAGGGATCGTAATCATCCATAATTGAATTAGGTTCACCATGAAGTCTTATAAAATTCTTAATATAGAGTCTCATAAGGATATCAAGAGGTAAATCTTATCTTATAGAAAATAAATGTGAATATTTAGTAAGTTGATCCATAATAACCCATATTTCATCATTCTTTTGAGGAGTCTTTGGTAATCCAGTGATAGGGCCCATAATAATGTCCTCCCACTTCTAAGTCGTAATAGGTAGTGATTTTATGACACCTCTATTATGTTTTTATCATCCTTCACATACTACAAATCCAAGAATCCTGATACATAACCTATAATTTCCAAGTTCATGTTATCCTTGAAAAAAATTCCTTCAAATCCCTATAGAACTTAGTGTTATCACAGTGTATAGAGAAATTTTATCTATAAGAATCATCCAATAATTCCTTTTTTAGCTAATGTATATATGGAAAACATAACCTCTTCCCAAATTTTAGAATTCCATATTAATATATGAAGTCTTCCAAAAAATATTCATTCACAGCTTTAATATTATTTTGAAAATTATTATCATCTGGCTATGAAATTTTTTTCTTTTTCAATAAATATGGTTTAGCAGACATTTGGAAAGGGAGTGATTTTTATCTTTCCATAATAATTATTTTGTCTATATTTATTTATACATGATCATATTATCCCAAAAAATACACATTTTGATATAAAAAAAATCCATGATATTTCAAGCACAATGCATCCATTGCCTTACTTATTTGACTAGGTGATAGTTTATCGAGAAATCATAATCATTGAGTATCTTGAGCCATCATATGTTCCTCATGTTGAGTAATTTATATGAATATATATATATATATAAATCTATTAGAATATTTTTATCTCTCGCATATTTTTTCATAAAGATAATGTCTGCATATATTTAATGATAATTTTACATTTTCTAATTAAATATCAATAGTTGGGAAGTATTTTTAATGAGTATTTAAATGTAAAATTCATGTAAAATAACTTTATGATTATTTATAAGGTCATAACCAAGTTTATTCTTTGATGAATCATTATAGATCACAAATCAACCATTTCTTGAAGGTACAGTCAATATCAGAGCATTGATCAATCTTCTCTTAAATTATATAAAACATTCTTTTAATTCCTTTTTCTATGTGATGTTTACCCCTTTACATGTGATCTTGGTTAAAAGGTTGGAAAATTAGGAAAAATTATGAATGAATCACCAATAGTATCCTACCAAACCAATGAAGCTACGTACCTCAGTTACGCTCATTACTGTGGGACATTCTTTGAATTAATTTTTCATCATATAATGAACTATAATTCCATCCATGGAGACAATATAGACAAAAAAATAAAATTTTTAAGGTTGAATTTAGACTTTCTAAATTTCTCTTCTAACTCTTATATTCCATGTTTATCAATAATTATCTAAAAGTGATTTTCATGGCCCTAGAAGCTTTTATAATACACCATGATGTCATCAATAAATACCACAACAAACAATATCAAGCTATTTCTCGAATACTCTATTCATTAGATTATAAAAATAAAGGGTGAATTAGTCAATCCAAATAGAATTACTATAAATTAATAATGTTCATGACTCATTCAAAATGTTTTGTTTGGAATATATTTCTTATTTACTCGTAATTAATGATAACCAAAATAAAATTCAACCTTTAAAAATTATTAAACTCTTTTAATTTGATCAAATAAGTCATCAATGTGAAGTAGCGGATACTTTTTCATTATTTTGATAGAATTAATTTCACTATAATTAATACAAAAATTCATATTTCTCTCTTTATTGATAATGAAAAGAATAGAGGTTCCCTAAGGACAAACACTAGAGTGTACAAATCCCTTACCACTCAACCCCCTAGTTTTTTCTTCAAATCCAATAAATCTAAAATGATCATTCTATATAGAGTCATTGATATAGGTCTTTCATCAAAGATTAAATCAATAGAAAACTCAACTTCATTCTCTACTAGATGTCCAGGTAATTGCTCAGGAAATATTTCAATGTATTCCTATACAGAAGGTATATCCTCAATTTGAAGATCACCTTTTTCATTCATAGGTTTTTTCTACTCTTATTCCTCAATTATCTCATTTAGAAGAGTTATAGTAAATATATATAAACATGAATCAGATGATAATAAATCCTCTCCAAAGATAAGTAATTCTACATCATCACAACAAATTGTAATTTCCTTCTCTTTACAATAAATTTTTGCAATATATTTTAAAATAATGTCTGTAACATGGATTATATCAAATTCACCTATATGTGTAACATAAAACTCAGAAAATATATCATGTTTATGTATCATAATAGGAACTTCCTGACACACCCTTATTGTGGTGAGGTTTCCACTATGAGTTTTGATTGACAATATAATTCTTAAGGTGCTAGGGAAATATCTAATTTTCTTGGAAAATAGAATTGATATAAAATAGTATGAGGATCCAGAATTAAATAAATCATTATTTTAATTTGAATATATAATTAAATTTCCTTCAATGACATCTTTATGAACTTCCAACTTGGTTTTAGTGATATTGTAAGCTTGTCCTTCTTCCCTTTAACACTTCTACTATAATTTTATAGAAATATTGGGACATTGGATGGAATAATTACCCATTTCATTATAGTTGAAACACTAGATAATAGTGATATCTTTCTTCCTAATAGATTAATTATCCATATGACCCTTATCTCTGCACTTTTAACAAACTCTCATTCCCTTTAAGCATCTTCTAGGATGTTTCCTTTTATAATTTTCACAAGATATAAATTTCACCAACTTATAATTCTTCTTTCATTCATTCACTTTTTATTAGTGTTTATAAGACCTCTTATTTTATTGATTTCACATAAATTTATAGGTCCTAGAAAAATACATTTATATTTTTATGGCATGTGATACTATTATAACAAATGATGAATTTTTTTGAGAAACTAGTTCCCTTCGGAGACATTACTTAATCCCTTCAAAGAAATGGTCAATGTTATTTTCCATACTACATATGTAATTTGTAACATACATAGATTTCCTTGTAAAGGTATCTTCAAACTCCAAAACACTTTATTATTCCTTATAATTTAATATGAGGAAAATTATATTCATTTCATTTCATTACAAGTGAGGGTTTTATTTATTGAATAATATTACTTTAAAATATATCCATTATATATTTTTTATTTCTTCTTCCTCCCTAGTATTACGGATCAAGAAAACCCATTTATCAGCATATTCTTTAAGGAAATAAACCACTAGTATAACCTTTTACTTTTCATCGCATTCCAAATCCAATAATATATTCTCAAGATACTTAATACATTTCTCAACAACCACATAATTTATAGTTATAGTAAAATACAAGTTCTTTTGTTGCATGAAATAATCTAATATAGGTGTTTCATGAAATAAGACATCATGTTTATATATATTTGAAAGGATATTAGAAATAAAATCGATGATTTTCCATAATATGTCCATGATCTACTCAACTCCATCACTATTTATATCATCTTACTCAGTAGGTAAAATTCTATATTTTTAATGAGTATTGAAACTATTCATTATTCTAGGTTCTATTTCTAAAAAATAGAATATAGTGGATTATCTCATATCATTATGAATCATAATATATATTTCTAAATTTGTAGTACAATTAAAATAATTTTAAATTTTATGCAATGTTAATCTTTGAGTTATAAACTTTGTTTTTTTAGGAATATATTTAAGTCATAAAAATATTTTTAAATCCTTATTAATGGTTTGTAAAGAAAATTTGAATTAACCAAAGAATATCCGTTAAGAGATTCAAACCAATTGAAAAGTATGAACACACTCATTATGTATAATAATGATGGTTGAGATATACTCGATCCACACTTGTTGGGGTCATTACCCCACGATACATCTCTAACAAAACCACATCCACTTATAGTATCCAAACATGGATTTATTATTTGGAAAAAACACATAATCTCTACCTTACAAAACATTAATGACATTATCCTATATTTATAAATATCTTCAAAGTCTGTCATCAGGTTATTTTCCCTAATCTAAATTTTCTTAAATCTAGTTCTCAAGGTTTCTATTAAGATTACTATAATACTAACTATAATAACCCAAACTCCAATAGCCCATATTCAAGGTCTATTTTTTTAAATTGGCATAGATACAAGGGATATAATTTTAAAGAACCAATTAGTTTAGTATTATTTTAAAACTAGATACATACATTATAACCATTTTAAATTGGGAATAAAATATAAAATGTAGTAATAGAAAACATTATGCATCCATGAACTTATTAAAAGAATTATTCTTCATGTCCTAGGGAAAGAAAACAAGTTAAAAGTGATATCAGATGTTGATAATATTTCATAAAATATTTTACTTTTAAAATCTTTGAAAACTTAAAAAATAAGCTAAAGATAATAAAATAGTAATGATAAAGGGAAACTTTGTTAACTCTGTATATGTTAAAATAAAAAATTCCTTTTGACTTCTAATAAAAAATTTAAAATTGATCATTCCGGGGAAAAAATTATAAATATTCCTTTTAAAACTTTTAGAAATTAAAATATAACCTAAATTTTCCCTAATGAACTATTATAGTAATAAATGGGAGTTTTTGAAAATAATGTTGAAAAATGTGGACTTAGGAGAATAATATACCAGATCAAAATGACAAATAAGATCAGTTTATCTTTAAACATTTTTCTTGAAAGAGTAACTTGAATTGAATCATTAATCATCATGAATAAATTTATTTTCATTTAAAATTCCTATAACCTGTATTATATATACCACAAAAGTAAATAGGGTGTATAATATTAAATATGTCTTGATGAAGTGTCAATTGAGACGAAATCCCTTACCTCGTACTTCCTATTAGATGAACATGATTTAACCTCCTATAAAATGGATTTAAACAAGTTATTAATTTATAATAGAATCATATTAATTTATAACATCACATAGTATCCTCTTATAATATTTAATCACTCATTTGTTAACAATATTTCATTATTACCATTGTTTTATGTGTTAACTGCTTCGCTTTCTGATGAATGTTTTATCGTAGAAGTTTCAGTTCTTGTGAATAAGATATAGTTATATCATATACAGAGTGTTATTATTGTTATAAATATCATTTTTATTCATTATATATATTTTAGAATCATTATTTAATCTTAGACATGGAAAATGAATCGAATCGTTTCATGGAGATGGCAGTCCATACATATTCATAAGAAAAGTTATCATTTCCTTAATGGTGAAAGTGTAAGGAAGTAGATGATATATTAAATTTAAATAATAAATATTGTTTAGTAATTATAAAATATGTTAATTTCTTTCATCATTATAACTATACATTTGAGTCGGTTATGGAAAACAAATGACATCGGTTCGTGAGGTGGTAGTTCGCTGTACACACGAGCTATGGTTTCTTTTCCCATTTAATGGAGAAGTAGATGGATAAATATTATTCCATAAATATGAAAACATATAATTATACATTATATATTTTTTTAATTATATTATAATTTTTATTACATGATTTAAGGTGGTAAAATAATAAGTAAAACAAAATATCATCATTAAGGCGGTTATCATCTCCTAGTGATACCTCCTTTGCATCTCTTCTTAATGGATTTAGGGTTGATCTTTCAGAAAGAAAAATATCTCTAGAAAATGGATAATTATGTAAGGGCGATATTTTTTTAATATATTTTTCAGATATATGCCTTAATGTTGTGTAAAGTAGATAAGGGAGGGGTTTCCTTTTATAAGTGAGGAGAGTATACACTTATAATATTTAAGAAAAATAAAATATATTAACATATTTCTCAAGAAACATGGATCAAAAATAGCCTATTTATGAATATTATATGATATAGAGTAAAAATATGTCCAAAAAATAGAAATTAGACAAGTCTTTAGGTCATTATAACCCTTCTCTCTTTAGTTTAACCACCAATAAACCTGTTTTAACCTTAACCGCGATGAAAAATATTTATTGTTTTTATTATTCATTAAATCAAAAAAATAGAGTAGCCTCATTGAAAAAATTACATTATAATTAAAAATATGGAATCAATTTTATAAAATTAAACTTATATAAGTGGATGAATTTAATTTAAAGTTAATAATGCAAAATGACAAGAAAAATGGTTCTTTCAGAAAAATGAGTTTCTTACATATAAAAATGTTTTTAAATAAAATTAAAGTATAAAATTAATTTTTTAAAAAAATGGATTATTAATAATATAATTGAATAAATTTTTATTTAATACCATTTCAAAATAGAATGTAACTTTATAAATTCTTCAAAAAAAATATAGTTTTTAATAATGGTTATTATTTTTTACTCTTTATTGAAAATCAAATTTTTTAGAAAAATAATAAAGATTCACCCAAAGAAAATTTTTGATATAATTATTTCAAAAATGAAGTTGGTTTTATCAAATAAAATATCTAAAAGTTTAAAATATTAATTATATTATTTTCCAAAAAAGGTAATAAAATTCATTTTTGAAGAAATCATTTTTAAAGAATAAAACGAGTTTAAAAACAATTAAGTTTTTATCTTCTAATAATTTATCAGTAAATTTTTATTAATATAACCTTAAAATATATTTCATAATGTGATTATTCATATTCATACCCAACAATTCAATAGATAATTTATAATGGTCACATTTAAATAATAATATTTTTTTGTTTGTTTAAGCTCAATGTTGCATGTTACATATCCTATAAAAAATAATGTTCCTTAAAAATATCAGGATATAATAGTTATGGATCAGTCTCACCTATGATTGTAGGGGGATAATTATTGGAATTCCATAGTGATATCATATTCCTTCCCTCCTATAACTCAAGTAGAGGTTTTCTTGTAGGCATCCCACTAATAATCAAACATTATGATCAATTAAGATATAATAGTAGAGATATCATAAGTAGGGAATTATTTAATTTATAGAATGACCCACTAGACCTTAAACATTTATACCATAAAAAAAATCCATAACAATCATCTTTTTATCCTTCCCAACCAAAGTCATGGTCAGGTACCACACACACCATACACACATAAAAATAACACACATGTTCATACCAAGAGTCATATTCCCATGATGGATAATTATCGTTCCACCAATAAGCTATAAGGTAAAACACCATATAAGTTATTATTGAAATTATAAACATTAAAACTACTTTATATTCCCTAAATACACAATAACAAGTAGATATCAGATTCCATGTAATACCTATGTGTCTAAAATGATGCATGTGTACTAACTCATGTACCCTGGTCCAAGAGTTCACAAAAAAATAACTTCAAATAACCATTTATCCATATTAAATAACTCAACTATAACCATAAAAAATATAACAACTATCCTAGTTCCCCAAGTAATGAGTAATTTAGTCCATTATTTTATTTCATAGGAACACAACATGACATTCGTCCCATGTTCCATTCTTAGATGTGTCAAAAATCATTTTCTACGTATCTAACCTACCATAACCAAAATAGAAAAAGGACTATATTTGATACTTATTTTTATCACTTTTTCTGTAACATGACTTTATAAAAACCATTATTTTTTAAAACTTAGTAATTTCCCAAACCTAAAAACTACAAAATGTTCAATATATAATGTTATCCCTCATCAACTCTAGCCAAAAGTGATAATAAAGGATTCCTTTATCATCACTAAAAAAAGCACAGATAAGGGGTATATTTTATCATCACTAAAAAAAGTGCTGATAAATGCTACCCTTTATCAGTGATTTATTTGAAGAACTGATAAAGGGTAACAATTATTTGTGCATCTTCAAGTGCTAGTAATGATCCTGATCATGCGCGGGAGTCCCAAATTTAAATAATGGTTGTTTGACCACTTATTTTTATAAGATTACACTGAAAGCTAACCTCAGAAGCCTACTATGGGTATGGGGTCATGCATACACTCCACACATCCATATGGTAACACTAAACCATATGGTACTTGGCCCATATTATGGTTCTTGTAGGCTTTATCCCACCCTATGCTTCCAACATAGACAGTTGGGTCCTACACGACCTAGTCCTCCTCCCTCCCTATTTTCTCCTCCATTCTCATTAGCCCAAAATTCCAATTTCTCGATGATGGTGTCCCAATGGTTCTGCTCTCTTCTTTGGAGTTTACAATTGCCTCCAAACTGATGTATCTTTCTTTGTATGCTCATTTTAGTAAAATAAGTCCTGCAGTTGATGCATTTGACAGGTTTATCTCTAACCAGTGGCAGCTTCAGGATCGGGCGATTATTGGGATCCTAGATTCGAGACACCTCCTGTTTTGTTTTTGCATCGGAAGAAGATCTCATCTATTTGTGGGAAAATGATCTATGAGTTACTCAGGATTTCAATTCTTTCTTTTTTAGTGGTCGTTCTGGTTCCACCTGAGAAGATACCCTCATATCTCGGTGACTTTTCTCTCACTCCCTGGACTACCCCTACCATTTCAGAATCCAGTAATTCTTTGTTTGATTTAAAATATTTTGGGATGTTTCCTTTTCTCAGACCAACAAAGAAATGTTGTAAGTCACCCGATCTCCCCTAGAATCTATGTCAAAGTTGACGTCTCTAAGATCAGTTAGATACCATTGACATGGATATTGAAGGGGAGATTTGGTGGTATCAATAGGTTATCTATGAATCTTGGGTACTTTTCTGCTCATCCTGCATCAGTCTTGGCCATGATACTTCTAGTAATAGGAACCGGTCAATGGGGGTCTCTCAAACAACTTTAGATGAGGGTCTCCTTTTACAGTCCATGGGGTAGGGTGCAAAGTCCAACTTGGTTGTTGAATCTTCAAGTCATTATTTTGAGGAGGCCAACCCAGGATCCAGTGTCATCATGAAATTTTCATTGGTTTCTGAATAAGGTTCAACTATAAATATGTATAGAGGCTCAGACTTTGTTCTGGTGAAGGTTTTTCATTATGAGGATTCAGAGAGAAATCCATTAGTTATTGATGTTTTCAATCGTTTGAGGAGAGACTTGGTTATGCTTGCTCATGTTGTGAAAATGGGACAAGTGAAATCTAGTTTGGCTAATCTTGTTGTTGTAGTTCTTATATTGAGAATGTGCTTGAAGGACTTGAGAACAAGGAATATGTGGGTCCCTAGGATGAGCCATATCCAGTGAACAAGTCATGCCCAAGGAGAGTGTTTCCAGCAATTAAGCTCTGTAACCAATTTGGGAGCTTGGAAGATGAAGGACATAACCCAGAGATAGATAGGATATAAATTCACAGTGAGGAGCAGGAAATCCCACAGGAGGAGTCTGGTGATGACTCTTCTAGCTAGCTTTCAAGAGTCAGTGCTCATGTATTCTACGGTAGCGACACATGCAGTCTGAGAAGGAGGAAGGGCCAGCATGGCGGTAAGAAAAGACGCAAGGGTTATTCTTATCTTCCATGAAGGAGAAGGTCCAAGGGAGGGAAGGTATTCTCAAATTAAATAGAAAATTAGTTCAAGAAAAGGCTGCAGTCACTGTAGTCGAGGAGGTTGTTCCCATTAGGAATGTACTGTAGAATACATGCATGGATGTTGAGCAACCCGTGGTGCTACTACTGCATTCTAGAGAAGAAATGAAGGAAGAATATCTTGTGACCAATGCTTCAACAGATGATGGTGATAAAATGATGTAAAGGACCGTCCGAGTGGAAACTAATATAGAACAAAGGGACTAGATTGACAAGAAGAATTGTATCCTAGTAAAAGGTTTCAATGCGGAGAAAATCAACCAAGCGGAATACATGCAAGCATGGGATAAACTAGTGCGTCAATTTGAAGACCTTATAAAGGATAGTCCATAAACATTGGTATCTTCTTTTTCTTGGGAACCTCTTAAGGATGAAAATGTCAATATGCTTATGTTGTCCTCCAACAACTTTTTTTTCTTGGGGTTTCTCACTTTTTCCTTAAAGTGCTTTTTGGTTAATAAAAAAATTGAAGTTGGAGGGATTAATAAAAATGAATAAATATAATATACATATATATAAATTATAAATATTAATAAATTGTATATATTAAATATAAATATATAAAATGAATAAATTGTAATAATTAAACAAAAAAATCAAAAAAGAATAACTTACAAAATTATTAAAAATAATTAATGAAAAAATTATTAATAAAAATGAATAAATTTAAGAGATATATATATATAATAAATAGTAAAAAATAAAATATATTAAATATAAATATAAAAAATGAAGAAAATGTAATAATTAAAATTATATTAATGTCTTATTCATTTTTAATGGTTTTAATACATAATTTTTCATTAATATAATTAATATTTCTAATATAGATATATATATATCTATATATATAATATTTATTAAAATATGATTTATAAAATACGAAATATTTATTATTATACAAAAAAACTCATATATTTAGTTAAAATTGTTTATAATTATAAAATGATATTAATTAAAAGTATTAACAAATTGTATCGAGTAATGGACATTTAATTGAATATAATTTTATTTTTCAATTTATCATATACCAAATGTGTGTTATACTAATTTGATATATACATATATGTAATTAATGATTTTTTATATACAACACACACACATAATACTTCTGTAATTTACTCGGTTTTCAATATTCATTTTATAATTATATTTATTCACATAATATATATAATATACATTACATTTTTAATTGGTAAATTTTATAATTTTTAATATTTTTATTCAATATATAATATTTATTTATTTTTATTTTTTTTCAAAGTTATTCATTTTTAATAATATTTATTTATTTAAAATCCTAATTTTTTTAATATTTTTTTAATTTATTAATTTTCAATTTTTCATTGTTCAATAAGTTTGTAGTTTTATCCATTTTGAATATTTATTTATAAATGATTATTCATTAACATTTAATATTTTTAATGTGGTTGTATTTTATATAATTAATATGTATTCATAAACATATAAAAATATCAATTTTTACTTTTTTAAAATTATCTATATAATTAATAAGAGTCATTCATTTTTTAAAATTATTCATTCTTATCATTATTTACTTTATTTATAGATGCTAAGTATTATATATTACCATTATTTAATTTAACATATATCATACTTGTATATATATATACACATTAATTTCACACAGATAAATATTTATGTAATTAATGAAATCTTATATAGAAACAAATACACATAATATTTATACAATTTATTCAAATTTAAATATTCATGTTATAATTTTATTTAGTAACATAATATATTTAATATATTATGTTTCAAATTAGTAAATTTTATTTATTTGTTTTTAATATTATTACTCTTCGTATTATTTATTAATTTGTAATTTTTATTAGTTTTTTTTTGGAATTTAATCATTTTCTAATATTTATTTATACATATTTATTTACTATGTGATAATATTTTCAACACTTATTCATCTTCATTTCAATATATATCCATATCTTATTTTTTAATAATTTTTATAATTAATAAAACTTATTCATTTTTTCAATATCATTATTTACTCATTTTTAATTATTCAAGTTTACTCATTTTTAACATTCATGAATTTAAGATTATATATTCATTAATGATGTTAAAATTTTATTTACATATAAATGTTTATAAATAAATATATTTATAAATTTATATTTATTATATTTATAGAATTATATATTTATAATTAAAGATAAATAAATATAATTTTTTTAAAGGTATTTACATAATTATAAAGAAATATTATATATTTAAATAATTATAAAATTATAATAAATATATTTAAATGATGAATATATTTACTATATTTATATTTATATTTATATTTATTTATTAAATATATATATATAATTTTATAAATATATATAATAATATAAATTTATTTAAAATTATAAAATTATAAAAAATATATATAAATAAAAAATACATTTACTATATTTATTTTTATATTTATTTATTAAATATATACAGTCATATAAATAGATTTATAATTATAAATATATTTACAAATATATTTATTTATGAATACATTTATAAATGTATATTTAATATATTTATAAAATTAAATATGATTTTTAATATATATATATATATATAATTATAAATAAATAATTACATATTTAAATAATTACAAAATTATAATAAATATATATAATATATTTATATTTAAATTTATTTATATTTATTAAATACATATATAATTATATAACTATACATAATGATTAAATATATTTACAATTATATTTAAAAATATATTTATTTATAATTATAATTATAAATTATTATCAGTGTTAAACAAGATATGAGAAATAGGTCTTTCATTTGCACTTATTAATTTGGTGTTGATAAAACCCCTCTTTATGAGCAATTTTTTGGTAGCGCTGATAAAACCCTCTCCGATCTTTTTAAAATTACCCTAATCGATACGATTTCTATCGTGTAGTTCAGGATATTGTTGAATACTAGGGATACCTTCGCTCCCCCTCAACCTTATCTCAGATGAATCAAGCCTCTAATATAAGGTATGCTATTTTTTCCCCTCCTCCATTGTTGTTTTCTTGTCTGGGTTCCACGGTGTGTGTTAGTGTGATGTTTTCTTGGATCGCTTGTCTCGTGGAACCAGGTTTATGAACTATGTCGATGA
Source organism: Viscum album (assembly GCA_963277665.1). Lineage (NCBI taxonomy): Eukaryota > Viridiplantae > Streptophyta > Magnoliopsida > Santalales > Viscaceae > Viscum > Viscum album. The sequence continues at coordinate 710,332,766 of OY728142.1, forward strand.
ATTCCCCATCATTTTTCATCCTCCTCTAATTGTAACACCCCAAGTTTTCATAGTACGTTATTTCATCAAATAATGAAATAACTTGCACTACACGCAACATTGAGTTCGAGCGCATCACAACTTACCAAGCTAGCCGTTCAAAAGCGGTTATGAAAAGTATTAACTTAATTTTGAACATTATATAATCATTATAATATTAGAATACATATTATGAGTTTCTTATACATAATATAAGAAGAAATTCATTTTTTCAGATAAAAGAATTATTTTTCAAAAAATGCAATTTTACCACCTTTTATGGGAGAACCCTTTTTAAATCCAATATTTGAAGCTTTTATATATTCAATTTGACAAAATAATCTTCCTTTTTAGAATAGGGACATAATAATTTAGTTTCAATAAATTTTTTGTGTTTTTCTGATAACTTTCATATTTGGGTGAATAGTGAAAAATAGAATATTTTAACTGAAAACAACTTATTTAATCAAAATCATTTATAGTGTTGAATTATACATTTTATTGTTTTTGAAGTATAATTAGATTATATTTTTACCCTTTAATTCAATATTGATAATTGTAATTAATTTCAATTTGAAATGGGACATAAACAAGTATCAACCTTTTTATAGTTATTATTTCTTAAAAATAAGCCTTTTGGTTTTGACAGCGGTAATTAATTTTAAATTAATAAATGAAACTTCTATGTTTTTAATTCGGTAAAATAGACTTCATTATTGAATTTGGAATATCAAAATTATCTTAGGGTGAATTTTTGGTGTTTTTCTGAAAACTTTTAATTTTTTATGAATAGTGAAAACACTGAGTTATAGTTTAAAAATGATTTTTTTTAAATAATTATTTATTTTATTTAAATTTATTTTAGCTCAAAATAGATACATAATACCTATAAATGTTCAATTTAATTTATTGGTGTCATTTTATAATAATTTTAGATATATAAAAATTCTATTGAACTTTTCACCGTCTTTTACCCAACTCCGAGAAGAATTTGTAAATTCACATAAAACAAAATTTTATCACTTCTGTGAATTGAATTTTAAAAATCTGAGAGACAAGGATAATATCATGGAGTAAAATGTTGTTCAATGAGATAAAAATATTTTTTGGTCAATAGTAACTTTTTACTTTTATTTACCACGGTTAAAAGTAAATAGGGTAATTAAGGGTAAAAATGATATTAATATTACCCTAACACATGTCCTAATTCTATTGGACAAGTGTATCTAGACCAAAAAAATACTTAGGAATAAAACATTATCATTTATGTCCACTTGGATTAGATTAGGACATTTATTATTATTTAATTCAAAGAAGAGTTAAAAGAGTTAAAATCAAAGTTTAATAACTAAAACATTTTTAATATAGGGTTATACATTATATAAATTCGATTATAAATATTCATTAGAAATATAAATATATTTCCTATATAATTTTATTTTATTTATAATTTTTAGACATTAAATAATTTAATTTATTTATGACACAATGATGATGTCGTAATTACCATATTAATGAATGATTAAGATAACTAATATTATAAATACCAAAATAAATATAATTTGAGACTTTTTATGAAATAAAATAATTTTATAGGTCAATATGACATTTTATAATTGGTTATATGAGTTTTGTTCGAAGTAATAATGATTTTATGAATTTATTAAAAACAAAATACCCAATAGTGTCAAAATTGACATAAAAGATTTTTTAAAACAAATATTATATTATTAATTGATATTCTATTCTTAAAAATCAAAGGTTAGGACAAATGAATTATATCATAATATTTTTATAATTAATATACCACTTGGGGGTCGATTGGAAGTTTATAATAAGTTTAATAACCATATAATATAAAAATACAAAGAGGCATAGTAAATGTCAAACTAATTAACTAAGAGTTAAAACTAAAAGATAAGGTTAATAAAGGGACCCAAACCTATATAAACCCTATTGGTTGAGTGTATTTCGACCCATCCCCACCTTAAACTATAAATTAATCAATTTGGAACCATTATAAACTGAATATGAATTTATTATAAAACAATATTTTATGTTTTTTCTAAGGTACCCCTCACCCCTCTTATAAAAGGGCACTCTTCTTTAACTCTAATTCACACCCTCTAAGACATTTGGATCTATCAAACCCTACCCAAATACCCTCTAAACTATCATCCCTTCAACCTAGAGGCCTTAGTTTGATCATAAACCCAACTTAAGGATCCCTTTTGATCAAATCAAAAGGAAGAACCCGAAAAAGAGGTAATGATTTGACCACCCTCTTTCAAGTTCCTTTCTTCTTCCACTTCCTTTTTTTTGTTATTTAAATTATAAAATAATACCTCCAGCATATTCTATATAACGTGATGTTATTATAATTATGGTGCAACCAAATTCATTATTCTATCCACCCATTGAATGACATGTCACCATACGTGTGTACGTACGGCTTACCATCTCCACGTCGTGGTGTAATTGTTATTCAATAAATTATTATTTGGATGGGAATAATAATGATTTTTATTTGATGTAAATAATAAATATAAAATGATAAGGATTATGTATATATTATATAACATCCAATTATATATTATTTTAATATCAAAAGAATGATATTATCGCTCGTGCGTACGTACGGATTACCGTCTCCACGATGCGATGAGATTCATTTCCAAGTTCACTATTCATCAATGATTATAAAAATATATATTACTAATAAGTATGTATTATATGAAATAATAATTCTAATGGATATATATATATATTTATATATATAATTATTTATGTACTTATATATATCTTATTCACTTACTTCCATTCAATACTATATGAAAACGGAAACTGCATTTATGCGTACGTACAGACTACCATCTCCATAAACGGTGTTTTCCATTTCATATATATGTATATTATACATATTTATATTCTAAATATATATGATATATAAATCATGTTTTATATTCTGGAAGTATTTAAATCATCATATAAGTGATACAATCAAGAGTAACAAGTTAAAACACGTACGATAAAGAAAGCGATTATTACCCAAAATATTAATATAACATGGAAATTATTATTAAATAGGCAGTATAAATACATAAATGAATAATGTATTATATCGTAAATATTAATATGGTTTTGGTATAATTTAATAACATACTATAGTCTTCATATAAGAGGTTAAATGTACCCTCGACTAAAGGAAAGTGTAAGGTAAGGGGTTTTCATCTCACTCCTTATTCCCGTGAGATTCATGTCATATTGCCACTATTACCTTATGTGTGGTGTATGTATTGTACATAATTGTATTCAGTGCATAATAAAATTTAATTTATATGTATTTACATATTCATTGTATGATACTTCTTTCATGGGGTGTATGTTTCGTAAGTTACCAAATTGATAAGGGTTTATTTTACAATCTCATTATTATCCGAGGTTGTTTTTATATATGTATTTACTTGGACATTTTTATCATCCATGTCCATTTTTCAAAAAAAAATGATTTCAAATTGAATATTTTAAGGATTTTGGAAAGGTACTCTTTATCAAGATCATGATTTTAAATGTTTTAAAGATTTATCTTTCTAAATCCTTTTAATTAATGTTCAGGTTTTCAAAATGATTTTAAGGATTTATTTATATGAACATGAATGTTTTGAAATGATAATTATTTTCAAAATTTTCAAAGTGGTATGGGGGAATTTGATTAAAAAATCTATTTTAAATTACTTCCTTGATAAATTTGTGATTTTAAATGATTTTACTAAAAGGATATTTCTCTCAAAATATTTTACTCGTCATTTTCAACTATGTTAGCATCCTTTACTGGATATTATTTTTGATTGTGGTTGATTTATTATAATAAAATCTTCCATATTGTATTGAATGAGTTATGATATGTTTGACTGTGGATGTTTTATTTTTATACCATTCATGGTTTATGGTTAATGTATTGACATTTCATATGCTAGTTTTAATACGAATGTTTATGTTATGTTTCAACTTTTTCATATGAGGAATGTAGTGGACTTAGTAAGTGACGGGTGGAGCACGCTATAGCTCTTAGATGCATCGGTAGGTCTCATGAGACAAAATAGTGTCTTGGTACCAGGCCTTGACAAAAAATTTATTTTTAGTCTTTTCATGAGGCCTTGACTATGTGGTAATGATGTCCGGTATTAGGCTTTCCCTCATTGAGAAATTAGTTATTACATGTGATTATTTGACTGGTAGAATATCCATGTTCATGTTTATATGGTAATGTTTCATTTATTTTTACCATATTTTGTACAAGTTTATGTTTAAAAGGCTATTTTTTTATTACACATCTTTCCTTAAATGTTTATATCTTTTTCTAAATTATTTACCCTTACTGAGCATCTGACCTCACCCCTTTATTATTTTTTATTTTCCCGGGATTCTAAGAAATGTATTATGATTGATATGCAGGGTTAAGCTAAAGGGAAAAATGGAATTCTCAAAGAACAATAAATGTTGTGTTTTATTCTACAAATTGTAATGTAAAGTTAATGTATGTAATCTATTTTCCAAGACTGCTAAACTGATCGGCCCTTCGGGACTTGATTCCTTATAATCGTGCCAATGTTTTAAAATAATGCACCGGCTCTGGGTAACTGAGTTTGGGGAATTACAGTTGTTATTAAAGGAATTTTTGAAATAACCTTGGAAACTAGATTTAGATAAACTCTTATCAGAGCACATTACCCTATGATATACTTTGAGGATTATTATAGAATAACATCCTAGAATTTTGGTACTGTAGAGATTTTTTGAGTTTTCTGAGCAATACATCCTTGTCTGGATAGGAGCAGGTAGAGGAAGCTCTGGCACAGATGTACCTAGGGGTAAAACCTGAAAACACCGATTTGAGTTAGACTCGAACGGGAACTAGTGCACGACAATGGGCCTTGCTGCACTCTTGGTTACGACACTCCCGTGGGATATGCTTAGGATAATTCTTATTTTCATTACAAATCAATATGAAGGGTTTATGAGTATATAATTCCTCAATGAAAACATCTTTATGATTATGGATTATATCCATAAACCGTTCAATTTAAGTTATGTATTTTACAAGTTTGTAATTATTCATTGCAATTCATAAACTCACTTAGTTTATGCAATTGTATAGAAATGGCACCCAGTAGAAGGAATGTGAACTCCATAAACACGTATGATCAAAATATTAAGAAGGATCATATCTTTCACGGTATTAAGCCAACATTTAGAAGAGAAATAGTCTCCCATGTACTCTCAACATATGAAGAAATAGTATAATGTGTTAATAAGATAAGTAAAGAATTCTATGAGTCCTATGGCTTTGAAGGGAAGCAAGAGCAGAAAAGGATGGAAGAGAGAAAGATGGATAAAGGGATGAGGGAAGAAGTAATTTTCCCATATGTGATAACTGTGGGAACAAACACCCTGGAACTTGCCTGATGGGAATGGGATTTTGTTATAAGTGTGGGGAAAAAGGACACCATGTACGTGACTGCAAGGGTAAGAAAAAGGTTTCAAATGTATAATGCTTCATCTACAAAGAGTTGGGACACTAGGCGAACCAATTTCCAAATCATAAGAGTATACCTCAAATGATGTCATTAGAGAATAATCAAGTTATGATACTACCTCAGATGAAGATGAATGACTAGTGTTCTTATGTTGTTATTATAGAGTTATTTTATTTGAGTGTTGTATCTACAGTATACTAGTTATATGAATTATGGAGATAAATAAGGATTGTACTACAAAACTATTTCAATAAGGACTTGAGATTGTGTGGAACCAAGAAAAGTGAGTCAATAGCAGGTTAAAGTTTTGGAAAATATATGGTTGAGATAAAGATAAACCATAAAATTGTTCTGACACCCAAGTAGTGATTTTGGAATAATACATGATTGATTTGGATAAATTATATTGAATATTCTTGAATACCTTGAAAATGATTAATGATTTATATTTTCCATTATTATTAGAGTTTAAAACATTTTTGGATAGAAGGAGTATATCCAGTATTCTATAAGGAATAAGGTATCAGGAATGTAATCAATAAGGTTTTATGGTAATTCAGGATGTTGCAGTGTTTTAAAATAATACATGATGAAGGTGTTCACATGTTATTACGTGGAAAAAAGTATCATAATTGTGTTTACCTTCCTTATAAATTTTGGACTTTAAGTTTGGAAAAAAGTATTTTGGATAATTCTTGTTTGAGATTATTTTTGGATGGCCATAAAAGGACAACATAGAGGTCGGGCGACAACCTGTCACGTCCGGTAAGGCCGCGAGACTTGAACCCGAAACCGAAGGGAGACAAGGGTGTATCACCTACCACTGGCCCACGTGATGTCTTGGATTGAATAATGTAGTCTTTTTTTTAAAAATCTGGTAGATTAATTATAAATTCATTTTTTAAACCCTATTCGAATAGGATTAATAGAATATTATTTTTATGTTCTATTATCTTTTAGAGTGAAAGATGAGTTTGTGGTAGAAATTAGTTAAAGGATGGGACTCTACTTGTCAAGTATATATTTTTCTTCTTCCCTTATTCTATGAAGAAATTAATTCTTATACTTTAATGAATGGATCTTAAAACCAAAAATGTGTTATCCTAATACCATATGTTTTGTTTAACTGATGGTATTTTAAATCATCATAGATTAATGAATTTAAGGCCCTCAATTTTAAATTTTTTTTGTAATTGATGACCTTAATCACTAACTATAAATATTTACGTTTTTCCTCCATTTTTATGTCTCTAATTGCCACCAATTTTCTCTTAATCAAGATCATAATTTGGTGGTGACCCTTTCATTTCCCTTATTAAGACTAAATTTTATTAACCCAATTTCCGATGTGGGTTTTCCCACAAAGGTATTTTCTATTTTCAACCTTTTATTTTCGAATAACAATTTCAAATTGCGAGGATGAAATTTATTGAAGGAGGGAAGAATGTAACACCCCAAGATTTCATAGTACGTTATTTCATCAAAGTAATGTAATAACATGCACTACACGCAACTCTGAGTTCAAGCGCATCACGACTTACCAAACTAGCCGTTCAAAAGCGGTTATGAATAGTATTAACTAAATTTTGAACATTATATAATCATTATAATGTTAAAATCCATATTATGAGTTTCTTAGACATAATGTAATAACAAATTCATTTTTTTCAGATAAAAGAATTATTTTTCAAAAAATGAAATTTTACAGCCTTTTAATAGAGAACCCTTTCTAAATCCAATATTTGAAGCTTTTATATATTCAATTTTACAAAATAAACTTTTTCTTTAGAATAGGGAGATAAAAATTTATTTTCAATAAATTTTTTGTGTTTTTCTGATAACTTTCATATTTAGGTGAATAGTGAAAAATACTATATTTTAACTGAAAACAACTTTTTTAATCAAAATATTTTATAGTGTTGAATTATACATTTTAATGTTTTGGAAGTATAATTATATTATACTTTTACCCTTTAATTTAATGTCGGTCATTGGAATTAATTTCACTTCGAAATTGGATATAAACAAGTGTCAAAATTTTTATAGTTATTATTTCATAAAAATATGCCTTTTGGTTTTGACAGAGTGAATTAATTTTAAATTAACAAATGAAACTTATATGTTTTTAATTTTGTAAAATAGACTTCATTATTGAGTTTGGATTATCAAAATTAGATTAGGTTGAATTTCTGGTATTTTTCTGAAAACTTTTAATTTTTGATAAATAGTGAAAACACTGAGTTATAGTTTAAAAACAATTTTTTTTAAATAATTATTTATTTTATTTAAATTTATTTTAGCTCAAAATAGATACATCATACCTATATATGTTAAATTTAATTCATTGGAGTCAGTTTATAATAATTTTAGATATATAAAAATTTTATTGAACTTTTCACCGTGTTTTACCCAACTCCGAGGAGAATTTTTAAATTCACATAAAACTTAATTTTATCGCTTCTGTGTATTGAATTTTAAAAATCCGAGAGCCATGGTTAATATCAAAGAGTAAAATGTGGTTCAATGAGATAAAAATAATTTTTGGTGAATAGTAACTTTTTACTTTTATTTACCACAGTTAATAGTAAATAGGGTAATTAAGGGTAAAAATGATATTAATATTACCCTAAAACATGTCCTAATTCTATTGTACAAGTGTATCTCGACCAAAACCAACCTTATAAATAAAATATTATCATTTAGGTCCACTTGGATTAGATTAGGAAATTTATTATTATTTAATTCAAAGAAGAGTTAAAAGAGTTAAAATCAAAGTTTAATAACTAAAACATTTTTAATATAGGGTTATACATTAGATAAATTCGATTATAAATATTAATTAGAAATATAAAAATATTTAATACATAATGTTATTTTATTTATAATTTTTATACATTAAATAATTTAATTTATTTATGAAACAATGATGATGCAGTAATTACCATATTAATGAATGATTAAGATAATTGATATTATAAATACCAAAATAAATGTAATTTGAGACTTTTTATGAAATACAATAATTTTCTAGGTTAATATGACATATTAGGATTGTTTATATGAATTTTTTTTTTGAAGTAATAATGCTTTTATGAATTTATCAAAAATAAAATACCCAATAGTTTCAAAATTGACATAAAAGAGTTTTTAAAACAAATATTATATTATTAATTCATATTCTATTCCTAAAAATCTAATGTTAGGCCAAAGGACTTATATCATAATAGGAGTATAATTAATGGACCACTTGGGTTTATATTTGAAGTTTATAGTATGTTTAATAAACATATAATATAAAAATACAAAGAGCCATGGTAAATGTCAAACTAATTAACTAAGAGTTAAAACTAAAAGATATGTTTAATAAAGTGACCCAAACCTGTCTAAAACCTATTGGTTGAGTGGATTTTGACCCATAACCACCTTAAACTCTAAATTAAAAAATTTGGAGCCATTATAAACTGAATATGAATTTATTGTAAAATAATATTTTATGTTTTTTCTAAGGTGCCCCTCACCCATCTTATAAAAGGGAACTCTTATTTCACTCTAATTCACACCTTCTAAGCCATTTGGCTCAGCCAAACCCTAAAAAACTATCCTCTAAACTATCCTAACTTAAACCTAGAGGCCTTAATTTGATCATAAATCCAACCTACAGAGCCCTTTTGATCAAATCAAAAGGAAGAACCCGAAAAAGAGGTAATGATTTCACCACCCTCTTTCAAGTTCCTTTCTTCTTCCACATCCTTTTTCTTTGTTGTTTCCATTATAAAATAATAACTCTAGTATATTATATATACTATTACGTTATTATAATTATGGTACAACCAAATTCATTATTCTATCCACCCTATGAATGGCATGTCACCATACGTACGTACGTATGGCTTACCGTCTCCACGTCGTGGTGTAATTGTTATTCAATACATTGTTATTTGGATGGGTATAATAATGATGTGTATTTGATGTAAATAATAAATATAAAATGATAAGGATTCTATATATATGATATAACATCCAATTATATATTATTTTAATATCAAGAGAATGATATTTTTGCTCGTGCGTACGTACGGATTACCGACTCCACGACGCGATGAGATTCATTTCCAAGTTCCCCATTCATCAATGATTATAAAAAAAATATTACTAATAAGTATGTAGTATATGAAATAATAATTCTACTGGATATATATATATATATATATATTTATATATAAAATTATTTATGTACTTACAAATATCTTATTCCCTTACTTCCGTTTAATACTATATGAAAACAGAAACAACGTTTATGCGTACGTATGGACTACCATCTCCATAAACTGTGTTTTCCATTTCATATATTTTTATATTATACATATTTATATTCTAAATATATATGATATATAAATCATGTTTTATATTCAGTAATTATTTAAATCATGATCTAAGTGATACAATCAATAGTAACAAATTAAAACACGTATGATAAAGAAAGCGATTATTACCCAAAATATTAATATAACATGGAAATTATTATTAAATGGGTAGTATAAAGCCATAAATGAATAATGTATGATATCATAAATATTAATATGGTTCTGGTATAATTTAATAACATACTACAGTCTTGATACAAGATGTTAAACGTACCCTCGACTAAAGTAAAGTGCAAGGTAAGGGGTTTTAATCTCACTTCTTATTCTTGTGAGATTCATGTAATATTGCCACTCTTACCTTTTGTGTGGTGTATGTACTGAACATAATTATATTCAGTGTGTAATACACTTTAATTTATGCATATTGACATGTTAATTGTATGATACTTCTTTCATGAGGTGTATGTTTCGTAAGTTACCTAATAGGTAAGGGTTTATTTTACAATCTCATTATTATCTGAGGTTGTTTTTATGTATGTATTTACATGGACATTTTTATCATCCATGTCCATTTTTCATAAAAATGATTTCAAATTGAATATTTTAAGGATTTTTGAAAGGTACTCTTTATCAAGATCATAATTTTAAATGTTTTAAATATTTATCTTTCTAAATATTTTTAATTAATGTTCATGTTTTGAAAATGATTTTAAGGATTTATTTATATGATCATGAATGTTTTAAAATGATAATTCTTTTCAAAAGTTTCAAAGTGGTATGGGACACTTTGATTCAAAAATCTCTTTTAAATTACTTCCTTGATAAATGTGTGATTTTAAATGATTTTATAAAAAGGATATTTCTCTCAAAATGTTTTACTCATCATTTTCAACTATGTTAGAATCCTTTATTGGATATTATTTTTGATTGTGGTTGATTTATTATAATACAATCTTCCATATTGTATTGAATTAGTTATGATATGTTTGACTCTAGATGTTCTATTTTTATACCAGTCATGTTTTATGGTTAATGTATTGACATTTCGTATGCTAGTTTTAATACGAATGTTTATGTTATGTTTCAACTTTTTCATATGAGGAATGCAGTGGACTTAATAAGTGATGGGTGGAGAACACTATAGCTCCTCGATGCATCAGTAGGTCTCATGAGACAAACTAGTGTCTTATCACAAGGCCTTGACAAAAAATTTATTTGAAGTCCTGGCACGATGCCTTGACTATGTGGTAATGATGTCCAGTATTAGGCATTCCCTCATTGTGAAATTAGTTATTACATGTGATTATTCGACTAGTAGAATATCCATGTGCATGTTTATATGGTAATGTTTCATTTATTTTTAGTATATTATGTTCAAGTTTATGTTTAAATGGTTTTTTTTTATTATACATCTTGCCTAAAAAGTTTATAGCTTCTACTAAATTATTTACCCTTACTGAGCATCTGAGCTCACCCCTTTCTTATTTTTTATTTTCCCAGGATTCCAAGAAGTTTATTATGATTAATATGCAGGTTTAAGCTAAAGGAAAAAATGGAATTCTCAAATAACTATCTATGCTGTTTTTTATTCTTCAAATTGTAATGTATTAATGTATGTAATCTATTTTCCAAGACTGCTAAATTGATCGATCCTTTGGGACTTGATTCCTTGTAATCGTGCCAATGTTAAATAATGCACAGGCTCAAGGTAACTGGGGTCTGGGCATTACACAAATGATTCCTTATTTTTAGTTCTTTTCATGGTTCCATGGTGTGCGTTAATGTGATGTTTTCTTGGATCGCTTGTCTCGTGGTTCCAAGTTTATGAACTCTATCGATGAATTCCCCATAATTGTTCATCCTCCTCTAATGGTTCCTTTTTTTGGGTCTTTGCCTTATTTATTTTACCCTAATATGTCTTGCATAATTTTCTTCTTTTCCCAGTCTTACTTCAAATAAAGAACTTCAACTATAACTCCTAAAATATACAAGTTCTCCATTTTTTATTGATTAATATGGACAAATGTGTAGTTCTATAAGATATTTTTCAATAAAATATTAGAATAAAAGTATTTTATTTTCTATATATCTGATATATATTTTCATTTTCCCTCTAATATTTTATAAGATAATTCTCATATCTGATATATATTTTCATTTTCCCTCTAATATTTTATAAGATAATTCTCAACCATTCCTTTAATATTGTAGCCTTTCTGATTGAATGTGACTTCCAAGATCAAGCCACAAATCTAACTTACTATCGATAAATTATGTCGAATACCATCAACATAGAGGACTATTGTATTCCATAATTCATCTATATTAAATTATTTATTTCCCCTACCTTTAATATTTAATGGTATATCATTTCCAAAATGTATTATTCAGTCAACATCTCTCTATGCATCCTTTAAAAAATCATATTACTTATCATATAAGATGAACACCCAAAATCTAGAATCTATGTTCTACTATTTATTAATTATCTCAAGGAAATATCCACAAAATATTATATACTAATTTTCTTTAATTTCTTACAATTTATTCCCAAATGATTTTTTAATTCTTTTAATCTCTATCCATTTTCAGTAGTATAATAAATTAGACTAAATTTTTCTTCTACAAAGAGATAAAATCAGTTTTTTAAAAAAAATGGATTTTATTTCATCCATTTAACATTGAATTCTATAAAAATTCATACATCTTGTCTTTAAAAAAATCTAATTCTTTATCAAAAAAATTAAATTAAATAAATATCTATAAAATTAATTTATATTTTTATATTAAGGAAAAAAAATTCTTGTACTCTTTTTGGAAACCTGTTTCTTCATCTCACAAATAGATTTTTAATTCCCCATAATAATACTTCTTGTACCCAATATAACCAAAAAACTAAAACATAATAAGTGGAAATATTTTATTTCTTCCACATATAAACTTATCTCTAAATTTTTAATAAATCTTTATTTATTAATAAATTCTTGATGGCTGAGAAATTTATCTTTTCATATTATTCTATTTACTTTTCACATTGGATGTATTTTTTTTATGTTCAATATTCATATCCATTCTTAGTTTTACCTATGAATTTGGGTCTTTGATAATTTAACACTTCCTAAATTTATTGTGTGCCTTGTTCAGCTCTTTCTTTTAACACTTCATATGAAAACCTTATTCATTGTAACTTCCTCTTTGAGCTATACATTTTTCATTCAGACTAAAATTTATTTCTCAATGAAACAACTTCTACTTCTAGTGTCACAGTATTATTTTTCTATTCATTGAAAAACATATTATGAATACCAACGATCTTGAAATATCCTTAATTTTAAACAATTAATTCACAACTAATTTATATTTATTGTGATTTTTTCCTATTATTACACAAATTTTTCAAGATGGTCAACTTCTTCTTCAAGGTCATCAACATAACCTGAAGAATCCTTCAAAAAACAATGAAATTTTCCTATACATATTTATTTTTACATTGAACATTGTGAGGTCCCCTTCCAATTCCAACATAATATCTATAAATCCTTATTGTTTAAAATCATCCACTATAATATCTTTTAATTTTTCCAGTGATTCCAATATAACATCTTATACTTCAAAGATAAAATATTTTTCAACATGTTGTAAGGGATATTTCATGGAATCCTCTATCTCATCACTCACAAGCACCTTTCTATGAAACTTCTATCCACATAAATTTCTAGAATTTAAATTAATTATAGAGGAAAACTTAAACTTTTATTTTAGTAGAAATTAAAACTCGTCATCCTCTTCATCAAACATCATTGGACATCTAGCAGTAAAGAAAAAAATATTTCCACAATCAATGTAATCAAAAATTAACCTACCCTCAAATCTACCTTTACCTATTTTGAACATCATTTTTAAAAGTTATAAGAAATCATCATTATCCGCTTCTTCAATTCTAGTCACCCTAATATCTTCATTCTCCCTATCTCTGAATAATATTTCATTAGATGAATGTTATAAATACATTTCAGGATTCACTATCATTTATTATACAACTAGTTTAATATATAAATATCTAGGAGATAATTATACAAGATTCATTTCGTCATGTGTTGACACCTTCATATTGTTAGTTGATGTTAATCTCTATATGATCTTTTATACAATATTTAAATAATTGAAACCATGACTAGGGTCATTAATATCTCTAATAACTTTTGTAAGATGATTAAACAATTCATTCTAATTTTCATTTAAATTCATATTCAATTCATTATATATTCATTACAAAATATTCACCTTTTTATTTTACCACTTTTCTATCACCTTATTAGATGTTATCAAGCTTGTCCCAAACTTCTTAAGATGTTGTTTAATCAATCAACTACATATAAATCTAATTAGATAAATCTTTGGCTAAAGAATTATGATATTTAGTTTTATAATTACACATCATGGTACCTACGTCCATCATTGACCATCTAAAAGTATCAATTATATGATTCCCCATTATTGTTGTTGAATAAAAAAAATTCCCATAAGATATTAAATTATATCTCATCCTCTTCTTCCATAACAAAAAATTACACCCATCAAGTGAGAGTAATACATATATATTAAAAATATTCTCCACGCAAATTTCCTTTGATAGATTCTTTGATAAATAACATGTGGATCTGATACCACAGGTTGTAAAATATAGTTCTATTTTATACACTAAGAGGGGGAGTGAATTAGGTTTTTGTTGAAAAATAATATTGTTATCATTAAAACAAATTGGATTTTGTATTAATGTAGGAAAAGAAACATTGAATCTATCTTGTTGGAACAATTAAATTCTAAAATATTATATAGAAAATGAAATGAAAATTTTACACGGTTCACCGGTAATGGGATATATCCAAGGATTAGATATGAATGATGTGTTCATATTCCAATTATCTACTACTTCACCATTATGTGATTACAAGATCGAGGATAAGACCACTTCTCATCCAAGTTCTACATCCTATTCCTCAAATCCACTCACTTCATTCCAGAGAGATACAAAGATATATTCGATATATAGGTCAAACTAAAAAAATTAAATTAAATATTTAACCTATAACTATAATGGATTTTCTCTATAAAACTCTAACATTAACCTCTATCCATTTTTGGTTCACTATATCCATAAAATTAATGTTTATTTTAACTCATTCATCATTATATCTCACTCTAATTGCATTTAACTCCTTAATGTGCACTACAAAAAAACATACCTACTATCATGTATGGTGTTGAATGAAATGATAAGTAGACATATTTATTTTGGGAAAGAGTGGGTAATAAGTTCCATGTTTCAAGTATCTATCATGTTCCCATGTTCCAACCAAACTCTATTACCTAGATCCATTTATTGGTTCACCCTCTCCCTCTCATTCATGTTCATTTTCACTCATTCACCATTATTTTTCAATCTAATGGAACAGAGCTCATAGAAATTCACCACAAAAAAACCAATTATTTTTTTTATTTTTTATGAAGAATTGGATATTGATCACAATCAATCTGGATACCCCAAATATATATTTTTGGATTAAATTCATGAATATCCAACAAACTGACTACATAGGATACGTATTTTGAATTTTTAATGAAATTCAATCAATATTTTATAGATAAACTTTGAATTATATGTTTCAGTCTATGTTTTAACAAGAATTTTGATTGGATAGGGAAATTTCCAAATATAGGCTAAATGATGGTATGAAGTCAGTGACTAAATATAATAATCCTACGGATTACTTAAAATGGAAACATATTAAGGTTTATATAGAAATATTTAACTACAAAACATATTTTAAAACATTTTACTTCTTTTTTTAAATATTTCTCCAATGTATGAAGCAAGATAACAAAAATGATTATGGATATTATGTTTTAAAATTTATAAAATATATCATAAACCATCAAAATACTAGCATCCCTTAACTGGTAATTTCTAAAGGTAATTACAATTTCTTCAAAAATATATCTTAGTAGTTAATTTTTCTATATTTTATCAATAATATCAAGATTTTTGACAACCTCTATAAGAAAAATAAGTCGGAAATTTGGTTTTAGATGAGTGGGAAATGTACATGGATTTGGAATGTTTCGTGGCATAAAATTTAGGTTATTACCTGCAATGCTTATGATCTAGTATACACTATGACCTTATAAATATATTTGGCATGTGATGAATTAGTATAAAATGATTATATATCATTTTTGATCTTTCTCTCAAGGATAAGTATAATAGAATTAATAAATTTGTTTAGAAATGAATTAACAGAATACATGGTGTCAAAATTTATATAAACATCATGAAGAGGTGAGTTCACACTACTTATATAGTTAATTTTCTCATCATTTTATCTACTTTTTTTAGTTAATTTCCTTATAATTTTTATTTGATACTTATTTTTGTAATTTTTTACATTAGTTACAAACACACATCCTGTGCACCAAATTGAGAAAATGAGTTCTAAATTTTTTCAAACATTAGGAAAATGATTAATAATACATTTCTCACATAAAGGAATTTACCACACGCCAATACGACATGAGATTTTTTCATTTTGACTTAAAGTGTTTGCTGTCATTCTAAAATTGATAATTTAGATTAAAACATGTGTCACTTAATGAAACCAGAGAAAACACACTCATGTGTATTGATAATTTAGTAAAATGATTCATAAGTCATTTTTTATGTATAAGAATTGACCACATGTCGACCCAAAACACAATGTGATTGATATAACTTAAAGTGTATGTTTTAAGAATAAAAATATATTTTAGTAAAAAAATGTGACATACTCAAAACTAATAAAACACATTTGGATTGTTTTGATACTTTGGTAAAATGATTCATAAGTCTACTGTGACCTATATGAATCTGTTTCATGTCAATCTGATGTAGTGTGGGGCCGTTATGACTCATTGTGTGTGTTTTTAGTTTAAAATTACATTTTATTAAATATCACAACTAACATAATCAAAATAGACCAAACACAATCAGATTGTTTTGATACTTTATAAAAATTATTTATAAGTCTTTTGTGATGTGTAGGAATCATCTATACCACAATCTGATGCATAGTGTGACTAGTATGACTTCAAGTGCGTCTTTTTATTTATAATTGAAATTTTAATAAAACAAACAAGTGACATAATCAAAATTAAGAAAATTAATTCAAATTATTTTGATACTTTTGAAAAATGATCCATAAGTAATTTGAGACATGTAGGTGCAAGTTGAACATCAATATGATACATTGTGTTTCTGATATGACCCAAAGAGGTTGTTATCAGTTTAAAAATTACATTTTAGTTCAAAATATGTTCCACTCACTGAAAACCAAGAAAACACATTTATATTCTCTTCGTTATTTAGGAAAATTATTCATAAGTCAAATTTTCACATGAATAAATCAATATCACATCAAAATGACACACAATGTAACCGATTTGCCTCAAATTTCATGTTTTTAGTTAAAAATAAAATTGTAGTAAAAAATCATGTGATATACTCAAAACCAAAAAAATACATTTAGATTGTTTTAATACATTAAAAAATGATCCATAAGTCGTTTTTATTTTATATAAATAATTTTCACCTCAATATGATGCTTGGTATGGTCGTTATTACTCAAATTGTGTGGTTTTAATTTAATATTGACAATTTAGTTTAAAATTTCTGTCACATAATACAAATTGAAAAAGTCACTTCTGATTGGTTTGGTACTTTAGTACAATGATCCATAAGTTATTTCTGATGTGTAGGAATCATTCTCTATTAAATCAAACACATGGTATTCTTGGTATGAATCAATGTGTTTTTTATGAGTTTATAATTGAAAATTTATTTCAAAATGTGTGAAACTTACTAAAAACCAAGAAAACACACTCACATTGTCTTAATAATTTATGAAAAAAATTTATAAGTAATTTTTAATGTATATGAATCAGTCTCACATCAAATTAACACATGATGTGATTGGTATGACTCAAAGTGGATGTTTTCAGTTTAAAATGACAATTTAGTAAAAAAATGAATGACATGATCAAAATAAAGAAAACTCATTTGGATTTTTCTAATAATTTAGGAAAATGATCCATAAGTTATTTTAGATATGTGTTTATTAGCCTTACATCAATTTAACTCGTGGGGTGAATGATATGAATCAAAGTGTATGTTTTCAGTTTAAAAGGACATTTTAGTAAAAAACACAGGTGACATACTTAAAACTAAGAAAAATTATTCATATTATTTTTATATTTTATAAAAATGATCTATAATTCTTCTTTTACATTTAGGAATCTTCCAATCCTCAATCTAATGTGAATCGTGACCAATATGACTCCATGTATTTCTTTATATTTAAAATTGATATTTTATTAAAAAAGAAAAGTGAGATACTCAAAACTGAGAAAATCAATTTGAATTGTAATGATAATTGTGTAGAATGATTCATAAGTAATTTGTGACATGTGTGAATCATCTTCACCTCAATTTTATACATGGTTTGCCCGATATGATTTAATGTGCATGTTATCAATTTAAAATTTATATTTTAGTTCAAAACAAATCACTCACCAAAAAATGATCAAACACACTTAGATTGACTTTATAATTTATAAAAATGATTCATAAGTCATTTGTGACATGTAGGAATTATTATCATTTCAAACCAACACATAGTGTGATCCATATGACTCAAAGTGCATATTTTCAGTTTAAATTGACATTTTTGTAAAAAAACTAATCATGTACTCAAAACAAAGAAAAGGCATTATAATTTTTTTATACTTTAGTAAAATGATCAATAAGTCATTTGTGATGTGTAGGAATCAACCAAACCTAAATCTAACACATTGTGTAAAAAATATTACTCAAATTGTGTGGTTTAAATTTGAAATTGACCTTTCAGTTGAAAATGAACATCACATACTCAAAACCAAGAAAACACATTCTAATTATTTTGATACTTTATTAAAAATATAAATATGTCATTTTTTATTGGTAGGAATTATACACACCTCAATATGATACATAGTGTGTTTGGGATGACTCAATGTGTTTGTTATTAGTTTAAAATTGATAATTTAGTTAAAAATGTGTGTCACTCACTAAAAACTAAGAAAACAAGCTTGGATTGTCTTGAAAATTTACGAAAATACATAAATCATTTATCACATATAAAAATTGAAAACAGATAAATCTGATACAAGATGTAGTCGGTGTGACTCGAAGTGTGTATTTTCAATATATAAGTTCCATTTTAGTTTTAAACACGCATCACATTTTAAAAACCTATAAAATGAATAAAGATTATTTGCTCATAATTTTATCTTCTATTACTTAATAAATTTCCTTATCATTTTTATCTTATACTTATTTAGTTAATTTTCACATTGATAATGATTGAAGATAAAAAAAATGGTGCGACAGTTGTTGTCTTGTTCTCAAAAAGAGAGTCCTCTTGAATTGGATTCCATTCATAGTGAGTTTTTATCACCATAGATGAGATCCAATTCAAGAGTAACATATTTTAGGAATAAAAAGAAATGGTTTGATGTGTAATAATAAATTTTAACTCAATAAGATACA
The DNA here is from genome assembly GCA_963277665.1 of Viscum album. Lineage (NCBI taxonomy): Eukaryota > Viridiplantae > Streptophyta > Magnoliopsida > Santalales > Viscaceae > Viscum > Viscum album. The sequence continues at coordinate 710,352,304 of OY728142.1, forward strand.
TAGTGTTCCTGATTTGACACAAATTATATATTTTTTGTTTAAAATTGAAAATTTGTGTTTAATTTATTTCCTTATAGTATTACTAGCATAAGAATTATTTTATTATATAGGTTAATTACATTATTTTAGTAGGGGTGGTTTGTTCGTTAATAGAATTATTGGGGGTCTGGGGATAAATACAATGGAACATTGATGTTTTTAAATGTCTTTGATAATTTTTAATTACTCATCTAATTTTACAAACCAATGATGAAATGTCTATAATATAGTTTATTTATTTAATTTGTGTTGAAAATTTTATTTCATTTAAATTATGTATTTTCAAGATATATTTTATATTTTTTTTATTACAATGTGATTCAATTTTAACCACACACTATAGAAGTATGACCCTTTATCAATGCTTTTTCTAGTACGGATAAAGGTGGTCCTTTTTCATCACTTTTTGGAGTGCTAATAAAGTGTGCCTTTATTAGTCTTTTTCAAGTGCTAATAAAATTATATGGATTTTAATCATTATCTGGTAGTCAGTTCTTTTTTCACTAACAATGTCCAATTTTAACACTATTAAAGGCCTTATTTGTAGTAGTGTTCAATCACTCTATTGTAAACAGAATATAACATTACTAGACCTTGGGTGATCCCCCCAAAATTCCAATGGTTACTAATAAGTAGAGACAATCTAAGAGGTGATAGTGAGGAGACTATACCCTCTAAAGACAAATAACAATAATATTAACACAAAAAAGTAAAATAAATTTTAAAAAATAAGAAACAACAATCTTTAACAAACATATTATAAGGATATAAACTTCAACAATTGCATTCCAATCAAACAAAAATAAACAGTATTTCATATAATTCGATCACATATTGACAACCTAAGTAACCAAAATAAACTGCAATCTCAATATCTATATACCAATTGACGCATCTGCAAAACCATACCATCCAACCCATGCATCCCCCTCAAATACCATCCCTTTGAGATTATTGAAATAAAACCATTACTCTTACGTATATCATTAGAAAAATAGTCTACGTGTTCCTTGGAGAGCTTATGTAGGGTCTGAGTATGAACTTAGTAGGTCACCACTAATAGTATCCTTTTCTAATATCAATATTTATACTAATGTATGAAATTGATAATAAAAAGGAACCAATACACAACATATAACATGATCTACACATTCTCATCTAGCCTTGATTGAACCTTTTCCTTCCTTGAACATTACATGAGAGGAATGATGCATCAATATTATATCTTACCATAAGTAAACTCATCATTACCAAAAATTACATATCAAATGGAATCACTATTCCAATTCAAACCTAATTCCCCAATGGAACATCCACAAACCATATCACAATACTAATAGTATTTCGAACCCATTACCAACTATTGTATTACTATCTAGAAAAAACTTAAGGCATTATAACACCCATTAGTTACAAAGCATGACCCATCAACACCAAAATACCCCATATTTATAGTTTTAATCCTACTCTAATATAGTGGTATCACACACCACAAATAATAGAAATATATAGTGTATCTAAATCTATATAGATCAACCACATCACCATCTACCCTATGATGCTCAACTATAGAGGATACCACCAACAAACCAGTGGTAAAAATCTTCCCATGTGACAAGTCTTATGTGCAAATGACCCTAAGGGGATCAACTCACCATGGAGTGTGACATCACCAACCTATATATCCAGAACTCAATATACATCTGTTTACACACATAGAAATGGTTAAAACCATCTCCACTACACCAAAGAACTTATGTATCCTCCTACGAATAATGGTCAAAACCATATGCATCACATTGGTGAACTATCATTTCCACACATTACCAGTGATCAATGTTACCCATGGTCATAAGGGTAACACCCATCAGATTAAAAATAATCCATATAAACCATTAAACTGATTAACCTATTTACAACATAAAACACCATTCTTGATAATCCCCTAAAATAAACTATAATGGAAGATAAGACCTTCCAAAACAACCCATTAATTTATATTATGAGTCCACCCCTTAGTTATATATTATATCAAAGGGAAACCTGAATTGTTTCTATTCTTGGTCACCCACATGAAACAAACCTTGGTAATTTATTATATAATGTATAAAAACACATATAAAACTGGATGTAACTATACACCACCTACATGAAGTTAGCATGACTCCACTCTTCAAGAAACTCTAACTATTTTTGCTACAATAAAATAAAATTTGGTAATATTATAAATTTTATGATTTAGGGAATAATATATTGAAAATAGTGAAATATAAAGGGAAACTTGTAACAAATACATAGGTATTTCATGAATTAACCATGTATACTACCTTATTCATATCATTCAGTGATTTAGTAAGAATTAGTAAAGAACTCCCTTTTGGGATAAAGAATTGAATGTGGGAAAATTCTAGGGAACTCCCACCATATTTTGGCCAAAATTGGCTTAATTCCCCATTTTTTACTTAGTAAATCAATTAATTATTCATTTTTATTAAAGAAATATAAAAAATTTCATCATACACAATTTTTAGAAAACATTATGACCCTCATATATCACCCACCTTGAGAATCCATACATATCAAATTAATCATACATATTAAAAATTTAGCCTTGAATATCACAATGAACACTCATGTTTCCATTATATATCCTGTGTATCACCCTTACATATCACAGTGGCTTACCATACGTTATCATTTTCTAGATCAACCCTAGTGACCCTAACATACTAGGGAATTACTATTATGTACCACATAGTACTCCTAACACTTATCAAAATTTCTCATTGTAGAGTAACACTTACACATAAAGATGTTACTCCTTCATATTTCCATCGGTATGTATTTATATTTACATGTATAAGGAAACTCCATAGTTACCTTTATATATCACTTGATTTACCCTTATGAATTACAAGTCCCCTGATACTTATCTATTTTTTTCCAACCCATCACATAGTAAATTTTATATATAGAGACTCTTATGTATTAATAAACATACACATAAAGACACTTTTGTGTGGTGACTCTTAAACATAGAAGTTTTCAAAATTTCAAGAAATATATTACAATACTAAAATATATCAAAATTCATCTCACATTAATCTAGATAATAAATTATAGAAAATTATTCTCAAAATTCACATATGACCAAAATATATTTTCTAAATATGCTATGTAAACTAATTTCAAAAAAACTTGGCCCCTAAGACTAAGCTAACCCTTAAGACTCATTCCAAAGCCTATATTAACACCCTTAACACCACAACATGTTTAAATTTACATGTTCTTCCCAAGATCCAACCCAAAAACACCTCTATTGAATACCAAGGATAGTATAATTCCATTTTTTCACCCAAATGAACCCATGTCAGTGCACATTCTCAATTATCAAAATCACACACAGTCAAACTGGTCACACCCATCACATTACCAATAAATCATGTCAACTATCACATCTAGAGAATAAACACTTCACAACACATAACATTTTTTCCAATAAAACCCCCAAACACACCACAAATATATTAAATCCATTCTATGCCAAAACCTTCATTTATCCCTTATTACTACCCATTTTATAACTTACAAACAATAAAATCACTAAGTAATTATGTTCCCAATCACCCACACGACCCAACCCACATCCATTTATTACAAAATTCATAGAGAAACATATAAAATAGAAAATATCTAGGAACCAACTAAAAGTTGATAACACTAATACACTCATCAAGAAATATTGACATGTTTGGATCTAATGGAATGAAGTTAGGTAATATGATAAAATCCATAATTTGAGTAATAATAGATAAAAAACATATAAATGATCAGAGAAACCAATAATAAATATCCATAGATAGGTATCCTTAATAGGTAATCCTCAATATATAATATTATAATATTGAAGAATAATTAATTAATATCACACCTTTTGGATGAATATAATAACTAAATATAATTCTATGTCACACCCATCTTATTCAGGATGAAACAACTTTATTTCTCCCTTTTTATACTTAATAAATTAATTAGTTAATCATTTTATAAAAAAATTGAAAATTTTCATCATAATAATTTTTTAAAAATCATTGGGACCCTTATGTATCCCCCCCCCCTTGAGGACCCTTACATATTAAATGACCATTACATATTAAAAAAGTAACCCTAATATATATCAAAAGGTATACTTTTTTTTAGATTTGGGGTCCTGAGAACCAACTATTTGAAATTTGATTACATGAATGTACACTTATTATATATTGATCATTGTTTTGCATGACTATAATATAATAATGTCCTGGAATATTTGTTGTATTAATAAGGTCATGGAAAATCCTCTCTATGATGAGAAATTTTAAATTCTATAACAATATTCATATATAAATTTCTACAATTGGATGACATACTACGATAGGACACATAGTATACCGGCCGTTATGTGAAAGTACTCGTAAGAAGATGAGACTCTCTCTCATGGAGTTCGCACTTAGTAATCTCCAAGATGAGAGATTATGAGAATAGACTCGCCAGTAGTAATTCTACATGTCTTGGTGTTATCGGACATTGCTATCTATGAGCGTGTGTAATGGTCCTTAGACTGGAAGATTATCATTGAATCATGTCATGACTCACGCCCTTAGATTTTCTGATGAAAATCATCACGAAGAAAGTTGGCGGGAAGTAAGGTACGTTGGGTGGGTCACAAATGACATGTTGTTAATGGATAAGTCAAGGAAGAATTTTTCCATTACATATTAATGGAAGTAGATATCTCGAGCCCCTTGATTGAAATAGAACTATCTCTCAAATTCCATGGCCATGGTGTCATGACAAGTATATTTCTGGAATTTAAAGAAGGATGGATCAAGCCTATAGGTTTATGACACTACCATGAAACCAGATTGATGAGATATTGAGACAAAGGGATTAAATTGCATGGTAATATTTCATATGAGGTGATGCATTAATGCGGTCTCAACTTATTTCTCTCGGGTACCTTGACCCGTTGCTAGACAGTAATCTAGGACTTTAGGCAATCCAACCTAATGTCAATGAGAAAGAGGCCTAGAGGGTTACACACTAAGTGTATCCACGCATCTCAAGTAGAATAATGATTATTCTCGTGTGTGGTTTAATAATTATTCAAGGAATCCTAAATCATTTTAATGTTTGAGGAAGAATAAAATGAAAACAAGATATACATGCCATGTACATTGAATGTACATGCTGTGTAGTTTTCATTTTGGAAAGGAAATGAAAAATGAGTACACATCAGGTATTATTGATTACACACTGTGTAGTTCTTTCAGTTAGGATTCTGAGGAAATAATATCGTTTTACTAAATTATTTTTATTATAATTAGCGTGGGAACATGCCAAGGAATTAATGATTCGACATGGGGGTTTTCAATAAGAGTTAATGGTATAAATAAAAACCATAATGCATTTATTTATTATCATAACTCTATTACCTCAAACCCGATTATAAATATCCTCACAAACCATCACTTTTCCCTAATCATTGTGCACAACAATTCTGTAGAATTATATCAAGTCCAAAAAAACACCTTGCACCAAGAACACTCTTAAGACTGAGATAGATCCCCCTCCATCGGATCAAGGTGATCTAAGGTGGACAATGCAAGAAAAGGATTCTCCACGCTAACACTCAGATATTCCTTTGGAAACGTCCAGAGATACGGGGTTCACGTGTGGATCACCTCTATAAGAAGTCTACACTTGGCTTCTGCGACGCAATGATGAATCACATCAGAACATGATCAGAAATATCAATGAAGAAAGAACACCATAAGAGGTACTTCTTGTCAATTAATTAAATTAATTATAATCAACCTGTGATGATCCTCCTTTGTGTTTCCATGAATATTATTATTATTTGTCTATTTTTGTGATTCTATTTGTGGAGTCTAGCATTTATCATCATATTGATCCCAGATTGATCATTTCTAATGACAAAAAGCTAAGTGGGCACATCCATCTGCGAGCTTCTGCTACACCCAGGACCTTCAAGTGGTATCAGAGCAGTCACAACGTTGATTATAGTTATTTAATTTTTGTTGATAATTTACGCATTTATATTTGATTCAATTAAAGATAAATCGTTCTATAAAATTAAATGAATGAGATTTGTTCTTCCTCCTTCGTTTCTCGATTCACATCACAGAAATATCCTTTTAATTTTAGTTTTGATTAAAATAAAAATAAGGAACTCATCCGGAGGAGCTCTTTATTCTTTCTGTACAACACAAGAATACACGGAGTGTAGTGAAGACTACATGTCGTGTACTTAAGTTCAACGAACTAGTACTGGTCCGCCAAACCATACCATGTGAATTAAGCATACATAAGTTTTTAATACATCATGTTGACTAGAACTAAACAGCGCAAGGAAACTGGAATACAAGGCATGTATGTTGAATCAACACGTTGTGTAGTCCGATCTGGCCCAGGTGAACCCGTGTACAAGGAGAATCTGTGTATCACGTACATGTGATTTCCAGGCCGGTAACTACGTAACAAGGAAGTACACGCCATGTTAGATTAATCTACACACCGTGTACTCCAAAATTTTCAATCTACAGAAAACATGCCAAATCCCACAGTGTGTACTTTTGAAAAATGGTGAAAACAAATACACACCGTGTAATATAGCCTACATGTTGTGTACTTTCTAGAAATATAATTTCACCAGGTTTCCTCCAAAGTAAAAAGGCTTGTACAAGGAATATGGATGAGAAGAATCTTAAGGAAATTCAAAAAGGAATTTAAGATAAAGAATTGATTAATTATAAGATCATAATTAATTGAATTGAAGAACGACTTATCTTGAATAAAATAATGATTAAAATAATTTGAATACTAAATATGTGTAAATGTCATTGCATTCTATAGATTATCATGAGCTAGACCAAAGACCAATTGTGTGTGTATGGTTTTATTTAAATTTATTTAATTTAAATTTTCTGTCCTACGATCCTTCTTCTAATAAAATGTAGGTCATGTGTGCCCATGGTTTATTTAATGTAAACCCCATGTAATGGAGGATCTCCCAAGCCATAGGATATGGTTCTAAATCTGAATCTAAGGTGAAACCAACCCAAGAAGATACAAAGGTGGATAGGTGGGAGCTGCAAAACATGAACCATCGGGTTCAAGGTGTTTTCCCCTAGGTTAGGGATATCGTATCAAAACTGCTAGATAATCTAACCAATAGAAAACCATGATAACACCATCTTATTTTATTTCTATATGATTTCATGGTTTATTTATTAGGTATGTATTGTCGTAATCACATAGTTAATGAAATAAACAAGCATGTAAATTTGGAATAAAAAAACCGGACTATGCGTAAACATTATCAGAACATGGTTAATCACATAATAAAGAATCACTTAATATTAACAACCATGTGATAATGTGAAACTACGCATAAAGGATTTAAATCCCTCAAAAACCATATTTAGTTAGAACAATCCTTCCATTAATTTATTAAGGTAAAGACTCAATAAAACTATGTGTTTAACCAACCCCTGTTAGGACACTTACTTTTATAAAGGAAACTCTTATGAAATTTTCGATTTGACTTAAACTTTTTACATAAAGAGGAGTATCCATTGATAGACTTGTTGTAAAATTGAGGTAAGTGTTGAGGAAATACAAGTCAAGATTTCAGGATTGGGGAGTCCACTCAACAGATCAAGGAACTATAAACTCATAGTTGGCAAAGACGTGCCTGCCTAAATACCTTTAAATAACTTGACCAACCTTTGTTGGGGTTATGTGAAGGAGAATATGGATCCTTGACACTAGAATATCATGGTAACTAGGCATTCCAAGTTCAATGGTGGGGGCCATTGGGACATGATAAAATAGTGGGAGAATTAATAAATTCATTTTTTATTTTTCATAAAATGTAATCAAAAGGTAATGATAAATCTTCTCTTTTAACTTGTAGAATCAATATAAAAAACTTCTCAACCACATTTTCTCTACAATCAATTCTAGATAAAGACAATATTCTCACCAGCAGTAACTTTTAGGAATAGTTTAGGCGCCTTCAATTTATCCTACACCATGAAAGAATGTTTTACGTGCTGGAGTCCTCACTTCTTGATTCACCTGCCCAAGGGGTGAGTGATGAGGATTTACTAGTCTATGATCAAAATTTGAATGATTCACTCAACGTTCAATGTTTGACGTTGTCTTCAATGTCTAGTGAGCTCATGAAGTCTCATGAACACATGGATACCTACAGTATTCTCGAGCACCTCCATAGTCTATACCAGGAGAGAGAAAGACAAAAAAGGTTTTAGATCTCCAAGGCTCTATTTCAGAGTAAGTATAGAATCCTACCTTTTTATAACATAACTTTTCATTACATTTTACCAAACTGAGGATCTTTAAGGTTTAGTGTCTTGGAAACCAGGAACTTAAAACACGAAAACAAAAAACATTCTTCTTAAATACTTGAAATGCTTCTCCTTATGTTCATCCTAGGTTCATTACTACATCTCATAACCTGGGGACATATATCAAAAGAAAGGGTGAGCAGAAGGCCTAGTAAGGGAAACATGGGGAAACATTTAACATGTGAACTTGAGATACATCAATAAAGTCATGAAAAAAGTACTTTAAGGCATGAGAAAGAAATAATGAGGCATATCATAATAGAAATAACATATTTATTAAATTAAATATGTGGCTACGACATTTAAAATAGACAATCATTTCTGTTTCACCAAGGTCCATCCCCAAGGTTTCATTAAAGATTACCAAGGTTATTCACCAAGATATCATTAAAATGGTCAACTCTAGAGACTAAGTCTTTACCAAATGCATTGGAGCGCTATGAGGGCGCACCCTTAAATTTTCCTTTATTATCATTTGAGACACATATATAATCATAAAAAATACATAAATAACCCATATATCTTAAAAGAAAAGGGTTTCATTAGATAATCATAACGTTCTAAAAACTTCTTTAAAGACATGATCTTTATGTCACATTAAACCCACAGAAAAGGAAAGCGGGTATTCATGTATGTAAATAACAGAATTTAAAATAGAAAATTTTGATATATATATATGTGTGTGTGTGTGTGTCTGTGTGTGTGAATAACCTAATAGGAAAAATATCTTTGAGTATTCAATTAATAAAATAAAATAATTTTAGAAAAATAGATAGACATTTTGAGACAAAAATTCTGCAGCATGACGGCTATGTTACAGGGTTATAGAAATATTGAAAAGAGAGGGGACATGGGTCACCCACTCATAAATGATCCATAGAACAGTATAAGGATATAATATTAAGGATATAAGAACATGGTAATGAAATTTGAAAGGCATTCCATATGAAATTAAAAACATGGAAGGAAGACAAAAATAAGATTTTTCTTATGAAAATTCGAGAGCCTAACGGCGTCACCTAAAACATCAAAAAATGAATTGACGAGATCAAATAGGGTATCTAATAATATGAACAAAAAATATCAGTATGATAGATATATATATCATACCCCAACATAATAAAAAGGAACTTTAAATACTTGACATGAAAATATAACTTGAAAATGAGAAGGGTGAAAGAATCCCTTAAAAATTCGGCAGCCTAACGACGCCACTTAAACATTCTTAAAATGAATTGATGAGAGAAAGAGGGGGTCTCCCATTATATGAACATGAAAATTACAGTAGGATTAATATAAAAGAACATCTCCAATATAAGAATATGGATCATACAAGAAATCACATAAAAGAGAGTACTTGGAAAGAAAGAGAGAGGTAGGATCCCTTACCATAAAACGTAACTCTTAAAACTCAAAGGTTGGGACCTTGAGGGGTTGGGGGAACCTTTTGAGGACTCCTTGGGAGGTAAGGAGACCAGAAATTTGTTGAGGATGATTTTGGAGTCTAAAGGATGAGAGAATGGCTTGGTATTTATAGGGAAAGTGAGGGGACAAGGCATTAATGGCCAAGGGACACCTCATTGGTGGTATTGGAAAAACCCTGGGCTTGCCCATGGTATTTCCGAAGGTGTTAGGCCACATGGGACCCCTCATAAAATAATTCATCCCCTTTAGTCGACCATACCTTAAAATATCTCATGACATCATCATGATGCAGTCATGATGTCATTAAACATTCTAAAACCCTAAAACTAAAAACTCACTATTCACCAAAAATTCAACTTTCTCAGAAAAATCCCAAAATTTCACCTTAACCAAATATCGATGCTCTGATTTCAAAAATAAACTCCATCTTATAAAAATAATTTTCTAAATATTCTTAATTTAATTTTTAAATAAATACACTATTCACTACAAATTCATTTTTTTCAGAAAAAATCCCCAAAAATTACTTTAACATAATATCGATGCTCTGAGTTCAAAAATGAACTCCATTTTTTAAAAATAATTTTCTAAATTTTTTTAATTTAAATTTTTAATTAAAAAACACTTTTCACTCGAAAAAAATAATACTTGACTAATAATTTCTGAGACGGTTATTTACCTATTTTATTGAATAACATTAATTAATCAAGGTGCCTATATTATATTAATAGTTTCTTTAAGTGATATTTCTAATATATTTGGTCACATTACTAATCCTAAGCGTAAAATCACTATTCATAATTTACTATTCATCAAAAATTATGTTGATCTTATTAGACTCTAAATTTCTTACTGAACATAATTGTAGAAGAACATTTTCTGAAAATATTTACACAAAATTAATTATTTAAGGTTTACATAAATATTTTAAAATATCCTTTTTCTAGAATTTATCAAAAATATGAATACTATATTTATCTAGACATTTGAAAATTCACAAACATCATCATAAGAAGAAATCACAATTTTTATTTAAATCAAAGGATTACACAAGGTAGTTATGGTCTCCTTACATATCCCCTTATAACCCCAGCATAGGACATAATTGTAAGGTGTGCTAAGGTGAGAGAATCTAAGGGCGGCTCAACCAACATCGAACGAGTAGTAATTTCTATCAGTTTGAACTTCTAGTGAAGGAGATTTCATTCTAGCTTCACATGATGAAGTTCGGCTTGGGTTTGGTCTAGAGTAAATCCCAGTGGTGCTACCTCCTTCCCAAGTTCTGTTAGATGGGATTCGATTGGCCTGAGACTACTGGATGAGGCCATCGAATCTTCTTTCTATATTAATTAAACAAGATCACTTATATTTAGAGACAATAGTCATAACGTTTAGTTTCCAACGGTCATACTGACTAACGGTCATATAATAGTCAAAACCCAACAGTATCATTTTAATTATTCTCATTTAATTAAATGAAAATTTTTTGTTGAGTATTAAATAAAATAACACACAAAATTTGGAAACAAGATTTAATCAAAATTTTGGGTCGTTACAATCTTCCACCCTTAAGAAATTGCGTCCTCGCAATTTTTAAAATTGGGCTTGGAAATTTCATTGAAAGTCCCACATCGAAAAAAGAGTCAGTAACACTATTACTATAAAAGAAAGAAAAGGAAGTACAAAGGTTACCCGAGTAAACCCATACGAGGATTCCATGTAGGAAAACATGGATATAGAAGAGAAAACAAAGGGTCAAGTTCTGAGGTAGAGTGATAGAAAACATGTCTAAGAGGAAGTTAACCACCAGAAAATCACAAACATGTGATGGGTTAAACAGTCTTTGATTATCCTGTAGGAAACTTAAACCAAAAACATTTTTGTTTTATGTTCCTTTTAACAATTTTGAGGAATTTATTTACTACATAGAATAAAAACACAAGGAAATATTTTTACCTTCAAGTAGAGTTTCATCCCTTAATAAGTTTCCACCAAGACCAATATTTTCTCCAAAAAAAGAGCATTCAAAACTACATGGTCTCATCAAAGCACAAGAATCATCTTCTAGAGAATCACATAATACACAAACAAATAACTATCTATCTTTAAAAAATTATCCCAAAAATAGAAAGGGTAAGATAAAACAACTCTTCAAAAAGAAAGAACCCCATAGGAAGGGAAACTACTTTAAATCTTCAAAGCTCCATGGTACTAACCAAAGTTTATCATGGACCATCCCATAAATAATTTTCCTTAAAATTCCTCAAAATAAACCAAACTAAGATTGAAACCCAAATATAAGAATGATTTGATAATATAGTCTTCCAAGATAAACTTTATCGTTCATCTCCAAAAAACATCAACCACTCCTAACATCTTATAACAAAAGTAACCAACCTAAACATATTTACCCCAAGATAGGTTAATCATTTCCATAAGTTCCTAAATTACTATAAGTTCACCTTAAATTCTTCGATTATTCAAAATATAAGTCAACCTTTACTCCTAAAAAAAATACCATAGTAATCTATTTACCTCGATAATATAGGGGTCCCAAAATAGTGAACATCTTCTAAAATAATAATCATCTTTTAATCCCCTAATCATTTTTTTATAAGAACAGCTTCATAACATCAACATGTTATACATAACAATAAATTTTTTTCTTAATGATATAGAACCATCTTTGGTAGTGGCTCGATGTTCTTAGAGAACATTAACGATATGCTCATAGAGCACAAACTAAAATACAACATGACATACAAAATTATTGTGAAGAAGTTGCATGTACTTTAGTCATCATGATCCATCTCAGTATAGGAATTTCATTGTTCCCTTGTCCTTGAATATTGTTGATGCTCATCGTGCTTCTCATCCCTTCTAAGAGAGCATTGCCTTGGATAATGTCCAACTTCTCCAAATTTACGACATTGGAAAGTATAAGGTACATTAGATCAAACCTTATCTCTATTCATCACATTATCCATTTTTTTGAAGCAATAGGCTACTTTATGCCCTATCACCCCACACTGAAAACATCTCCCGGTTCCTTTGTGACTTCTCCTTGGTGACCCTTTCCACACTTTTTGCACAAAGGGAATTGGGTCTTATTTCACTTATCAACATTATCAGATGAACATCCTTGAGACTTCATCTTCATCTTCCTTGATGAATTTGGGCATTCAACTAGGTACCAATTATTAATTGTGATTTTTGATAGCTGGTTTGGCATAATCACAATATGTTCAACTTCATATCTCGTCATCTCTATCACATCCATAAAGCAATCGTCACATTTCCTATCACATTGATTGTTGGGACATTTTCTTCTATTTCCCGCCATTAACTAAGAAAAGAAGGTATAATTAGGGGCTTAAATACTTATCCAATAATCATGAAAAGGAAACTTTAAGCATAGAAGTAAAAAACTTGTAGAAGAAAAGTATATCCTAACTTACGATCCCCTAGGTTCCAATATAGGTTTTCCATGATCATATATTCTTATATGAATCTTTATTTTTTTATCTTTGTTCCTTTAATAATGGTTCATACTAAGCTTATAAATTTACCAAAGCATATCCCCTAGGAGTGTCGTAACCAAGAGTGCAGCAAGGCCCGTTGTCGTGTACCAGTTCCCGTTCGAGTCTATCTCAAGCGGTATTTTTAGTTTTTACCCCTATGTACATGTATGCCAGAGCCACCTCTACTAGCTCATATCTAGATAGGGATGTATTTTCATGATAAACCACTTACTCAATACTCACCAAAATACAAGGAAGATTTCCTATATTTAAACTTTTCTATAGGGTTATTCCTAAATATTTCATATCCTAATTTCCAAAAATAACTAAACCATACTTTGATACCAACTATAGCATCCCGCCTTTTTATAACATAACTTTTCATTACATTTTACCAAACCGAGGATCTTTAAGGTTTAGTTTCATGGAAACAATGAACTTAAAACATGAAAACATAAAACATTCTTCTTAAACACTTGAAAGGATTCTCCTTATGTTCATCTTAGGTTTATTACTATATCTTATAACCTGGGGACATACATCAAAAGAAAGGGAGAGCAGAAGGCCCAGTAAGGTAAACAAGGGGAAAAAATTAACATGTGAACTTGAGATACAACAATAAAGTCATGAAAAAAAGAACTTTGAGGCATGAGAAAGAAATAATGAGGCATATCCTAATAAAAATAATTTATTTTATAACTTTAATATTTGGCTACAACATTTAACATAGACAATAATTTCTATTTCACCAAGGTTCATCCCCAAGGTGTCATTAAAAATTACCAAGGTTATTCACCAAGATATCGTTAAAATGGTCATCTCTAGAGATTAAGTCTTTACCCAATGCATTGGAGTGCTATCAGGGTGCACCCTTAAATTTGAATTTATTATCATGTGATACACATATATTATCATCAAAAATTTCATAAATAATCCATATAGCATAAAATAAAATGGTTTCATTTCATAATCATAACATTTTAAAAATTGCTTTAAAGACATGATCATTATGTCACTTTAAACCTACGGAAAAGGAAAGCAGGTTTTCATGTATGAAAATCCCAGAATTTAAAATAGAAAATTTTGATATATATATGTGTGTGTGTGTGTGTGTTAATACCCTTACAGGGGAAATATCTTTGAGTATTCACTTAATAAAATAAAAGAATTTTAGAAAAAGAGAGAGGCATTTTGAGATGAAAATTCTGCAGCATAACGGCTATGTTACAGGGTTTTAGAAATATTGAAAAGAGAGGGGACATGGGTCTCCCACTCATAAATGATACATAGAACAGTATAGGGATAGAATATAAAGGATATAAGAACATGGTAATGAAATTTGAAAGGCATACCATATGAAATGAAAAACATGGAAGGAAGACAAAAATAATATTTTTCTTATGAAAATTCGACAGCCTAACGACGTCACTTAAAACTTCAAAAAATGAATTGACAAGATCAAATAGGGTATCTCATCATATGAACATAAAATATCAGTATGATAGATTTAGATATAATACCCCAACATAATAAAAAGAAACTTGAAAGACTTGACATGAAAATAGAACTTCAAAATGAGAAGGGTGAAAGAATCCCTTAAAAATTCGGCAGCCTAACGGCACCACTTAAACATTCTTAAAATGAATTCATGAGATAAATAGGGGTTCTCTCATCATATGAACATGAAAAGGACATTAGTATTAATATAAAATAACATCCCCAACATAATAACATGGATCATACAAGAAATGACATAAAAGACAGTACTTGGAAAGAAAGAGAGAGGTAGGATCCCTTACCTTAAAACGTAACTCTTAAAACTCAAAGGTTGGGACTTTGAGGGCTTGGGGAACCTTGGGAGGACTTCTTGGGAGTTAAGGAGACTATAAATTCGTTTAGGATTATTTTTGAGTCGAAAAGATGAGATAATGACTTGGTATTTATAGGGAAAGTGAGGGGACAAGGCATTAATGGCCAAGGGACACCTCATTGGTGGTATTGGAAAAACCGTGGGCTTGCCCATGGTATTTCCCAAGGTGTTAGGCCACATGGGACCCCTCATACAATAATTAATCCCCTTTATTCGACCATACCTTAAAATATCTCATGAAATCATCATGATGCAGTCATGATGTCATTAAACATACCGAAACCCTAAAACTGAAAATTCACTATTCACTGAAAATTCAACTTTCTCAGAAAAATCCCAAAATTTCACCTTAACCAAATATCAATGATCTGATTACAAAAAGGAACTCCATTTTATAAAAATAATTTTCTAAATATTTTTAATTTAATTTTTAAATAAATATATTATTCACCGAAAATTCATTTTTTTCAGAAAAATCCCCAAAAAATTACCTTAACATAATATCGATGCTATGAGTTCAAAAATGAACTCCATTTTATAAAAATAAATTTTTAAATATTTTTAATTTAGTTTTTTACTTAAAAAAACTATTCACTCGAAAAAACTAATACTTGACTAATAATTTCTAAAATAGTTATTTACCAATTTTATTGAATCACATTACTTAATCAAGTTACCTAGATTACATTAATACTTTCTTTAAGTGAGATTACTAATCCATTTGGTCATATTACTAATCCTAAGCATAAAATCACTATTCATAATTTACTATTCATCAAAAATTAAGTTGATCTTATTAAACTCTAAATTTCTTACTGAACATAATTGTAGAAGACCATTTTTTGAAAATCATAACACATAATTAATTATTTAAGATTTACATAAATATTTTCAAATATCATTTTTCTAGAATTCATCAAAAATATGCATACTATATTTATCCGGACCTTTAAAAATTCAAAAACATCATCATAAGAATAAATCACAATTTTTATTTAAATCAAAGGATTACAAAAGTCAGTTACGGTCTCCTTACATAGCCCCTTATAACCCCAGCATAGGACCTTAGTGTAAGGTGTGCAAAGGTGAGAGAATCTGAGGGTGGCTCAGCCAACATCACACGAGTAGTAATTTCTATCAGTTTGAACTTCTCGTGAAGGCGATTCCATTCTAGATTCACACGATGAAGTTCACCTTGGGTTTGGTCCAGAGTAAATCCCAGTGGTGCTACCTCCTTCCCAAGTTCTGTTCGATGGGCTTCAATTGGCCCGAGACTACTGGATGAGGCCATCAAATCTTTTTTCTATATTAATTAACCAAGATAACTTCTATTTAGAGACAATAGTCGCAACATTTAGTTTCCAATGGTCTTACTGACTAATGGTCATATAATAGTCAAAACCCAACAGTCTCATTTTAATTATACTCATTTTATTAAATGAAAAAGTTTTGTTGAGTATGAAATAAAATAACACACAAAATTAGGAAACAAGATTTATTCAAAATTTCGGGTCGTTACAGTAATCTTGGAGAGGGTGCCCTAGCTGGGCCTCATGTAGTCAAGCTCATTGGATACATTGAGCACTTAGAGGATCTAGGGTTTAAACTCTCCAAAGAACTAGGTACTGATCTCATTCTTACATCACTCTCCCAGATCTTCTCTAACTTTGTTTTAAATTTCAACATGAACAACATTGAGAAGTCTTTATCGGATCTTCTTATTCTCATTCACCAAGTGGACAATGATATGAAGTGTGAAAATCCCTCTGTCCTTATGGTGAATAAAAGGAAAGGGAATGTGAAGATATTTAATCCCAAAGCTTCTTCAAGGCCTTCCAGGAAAAGGAAGATCAAAGGTGAGGAGAGTGAACATGAGGCTATTTGTTTCACATGTGGCAAGAAGGGGCACTAGAAGAAAAACTACACCTATCCAAGGAAGCAAGGGGAAGCTTCAGGTGAGTTTGTTATCAAATGAAATCTATTTATACCAATTGCATATTAGATACTAATTTTGGTTCTCACATATGTATCCAAATACAGGAACCAAGTAGATTCAGAAATATTGACCGAGGTGTGGTGGATCTGCGAGCAGCCAATGGAGCCAGACTCACTACTGTAGATGTCGGAGACTACCACCTCACATTGCATACTAGGATGGTCTTGGTATTAAAATGATGTTATTATGTACCCTTTATAACCAAAAACTTTATTTCAGTATCCAGATCAGATACTGATGGGTTCATCTTCATGTTTGGAAATTAATGTTGCTACTTTTATAAAGATAGCATTTTTTTTAGTATGGAACATTTATATAACGACCATTATGTGTTAGACTACACAAACCAAGTAATGGAAATCAATGAAAAAGTCATTTCACATGAATCATACCACACCCAACTTTGGTATCATTGCCTAGGTCATTTCAATGAGAAACATTTGAAAAAATTACTTCAAGATGGGTATTTATATTCATTCTAACTAAACCTACTTGGTGTATGTCATGCATGTCTACAAGGAAAAGTGACCAAAGCCCCATTTAGTGGGAAAGGTGAAAGTGCTAAAGATATTCTATAATTAGTTCACACAGATGTGTGTGGACCATTTCCAGTTGAAGCAAGGCGTGGGTTCCTGTACTTCATAACTTTTACAGATGATTTTAGTAGATATGGATATATTTACATAATGAGGTATAAGTCAGATTATTTTGATCGATTCAAAGAATACAAGAATGATGTTGAGAACCAGCTTGGTAAGAAGATTAAGAAACTCCTCTCAGATAGAGGAGGAGAATATCTTAATCAGGACTTCATTGACTTCTTACAGGAGTTTGGGATTCTATTTCAACTCACTCCTCCTTACACGCCTTAATGGAATGGTGTAAGTGAAAGGCGGAACCGCACCCTATTGGACATGGTAAGATCAATGATGAGTCGTGTGATTCTTTCATTATCCTTTTGGGGATATTAATTTCAAACAGCAGCACACAACTAAACCAAGTACCAACTAAATTGATAAATGGTATTCCGTATGAATTATGGATTGGACGCAAAGCCATGTTATCAAATTTACATGTGTGTTGTAGAGAATCATTTTTTAAGTCCTCTTCATGTAACAAACTTTCACTCTAAGGCACAAAGTGTACCTTTATAATATATCCCAAGGAAACAAGGGGATATTATCTATATAACCCCTTAGATAAAAAGGTTATAGTGGCAAGACACGCCATATTCATTAAGAGGGATCACATCTCCAAAAGAGATTGTGGGAGCGAGATAGACTTCGATGAAGTTGTAGCTCAAGATACAGAGGAGTTGGTACAAGAACAGATTCCACAAATCCCCATGGAATAAAAATCTATTCCAAAGACATAAGAACTACATAGGAGCATGAGAGGGGTGAGAGAACCAGAATAATATGGTTTTCTTGTCACTAAGGAGGGTGAATCATTATTGGTTGACAATAATGATCCTCTTACCTACGAGGAAGCAGTTGAAGGCACATACATTGCCAAGTGGAAAGAAGCTATGAATTTTGAAATGGGTTCCATGTACCAAAACCAAGTCTGGATTTTGGTAGATCCTTCAATTGATGTAAAGCATGTTGGTAATAAATGGGTATTCAAGAAGAAACTGAACATGGAGGGAAAAGTCAGCACCTATAAGGAACGATTGGTTGCAAAAGGTTTTAGACAGCGTCAAGGAATTTACGATGATGAAACATTTTCACCGATTGTGATGCTGAAATCCATCAAAATCCTATTTTCCATTGCCTCTTACCATGACTATGAAATTTGGAAACTGGATGTCAAAACAACATTACTTAATAGGAACCTCGAGGAATATGTCTACATGATACAACATGAAGGGTTTGTGAAACCAAAGGATGCCAACAAGGTATGCAAGTTTTAGAAATCCATTTATGGATTAAAACAAGCACCAAGGTAGTGGAACATTAATTTTGATGAATCCGTAACGGAATTTGGCTTTGTTAAGAAGGAATGTGAGGATTGTGTCTACAATAGGTTTAGAGGAAGTGCAGTCATTTTCCCAATAGTATATATTGATGATATATTACTAATTGGAAATTAAGTACCTGTATAACAATCAGTTAAGGAATGGTTGGATAAATGCTTCTCTATGAAATACTTGGGCGAGGTAGCATATATTCTTGGGATCAAGATCCATCGTGATAGATCCAAGAGAATGTTGGGCCTGAGTCAAAGTACATACATTGACAAGATACTGAAGAGATTTAGTATGGAATAGTCCAAGATGGGATTGTTTCTAGTGCCATATGACATTCATCTTTCCAAGAAAATGTGTCCTCAGAAACATGAGGAAAGAAAGAAAATGGAAAGGATCACTTACACATTCGCGATTGGGTCAGTCATGTATGTCATGGTATTTACAAGGCTAGATGTTTCTTATGCATTAAGTGTGGTAGGCAGACATAAATCTAATCCAGAAGACCACCATTAGATGACACTCAAGATTATCATTAAGTATCTGAGTCGTACTAAGGATATGTTCCTGGTTTATGGAGGATATGAGGAACTAGTCATCAGAGTACATGTAGATGCTAGTTTCCAGACTGATCAAGATGACATGAAGTCGCAGACTAGATACATCTTTAGTTTTAATGGAGGTGTAGTGAGCTAGAAGAGCTCAAATCAAGGTGTGGTTGCAGATTATATAGTAGATTCCAAGTATATCGTAGCTTCTCAGGCAGCTAAAGAATTAGTTTGGATATGAAGCTTTGTCCAAGAGCTGGATGTATTACCTAGTAGTAAAGATACTATCACACTTTGTTTTGATAATACAGCAGTGTTGGCACTTGCACAAGAGCCAAGGTCACATCAGCAGACAAAGAACATACTTTAGAAGAATCATCTCTTGAGGGATTTTTCTCAGAGAGGTGAATTTGCAGTGATTAGTATTTCGACAAAAGACAATGTGGCGGACCCCTTGACAAAAGCTTTGACTTAGCAGAAACATGATCATCATGTGAGGTCTAGAGGACTAAAAGTTTTAGGAAGTTGGCTCTAGTCCAAGTGGGAGTTTCTTAGAGTTGGTTTTTTGAGAACAAATTTTTTTTACTTTTATTACATGAATGTACACTTATTATATATTGTTCGTTGTTCTCCATGACTGTAATATAATAATGTCCATGAATATTTTTTGCATTAATAAGTTCATGGAAGATCCCCACTATGATGAGAACCTTGAAATGCTATAACAATATTCTTAAATAAAGTTCTACGGTTGGATGACATACTATGATAGGACACATAGTATACAAACCATCATGTGCGAGTACTATTAAGAAGACGAGACTCTCTCTCATGGAGTTTACACTTGGTAATCTCCAAGATGGTAGATTATGAGAACAGACCCACCAGTAGTAAATCCACATATATTTTTGTCATCGGACATTGATATCTAGGAGCGTGTGTAATGGTCCTTAGAGTAGAAAATTATTATTAACTCATCTCATGACTCGCACACTTAGATTTGCTGACGAAAACCGTCACGAAGACAGTTGGCGGGAAGTATGGTACATTGGGTGTGTCATGAATAACATGCTATTAATGGATAAGTCAAGTAAGAATTTGTCCCTTTCATTTTTATGGATGTAGATATATTGGGACCTTTGATTGAAATATAACTATCTCCCAAATTCCATGGCCAGGGTGCTATGACAAGTTTATTTCTGGAAGTCAAAGAATGACAGATCAAGCGTATAGGTTTATGACACTGCCATGAAAACTGCTTGATGAGATATTGAGACAAAGGGATTAAATTACATGGTAATCATTCTTATGAGTTAACACGCTAATGTGGCGTTAACTTCTTTCTCTTGGGTTCCTTGACCCATTTCTAGACAATAATCTTGGACTTTAGGTAAGCCCGCCTAATGCCAATGAGAAAGAGGCCTAGAGGGTCACATACTAAGTGTATCCAAGTATCTCAAGTAGAATAAAGATTATTCCCATATGTGGTTTAATAATTATTCAAGAAGGGCTAAATCATTTTAATGTTTGAGGAAGAATAAAATGAAAATAAGATATACACACCATGTAAATTGAATGTACACGCCGTGTACTTTTCATTTTGGAAAGGAAATGAAAAATGACTACACACTGTGTATTAATGATTACACGCCGTGTAGTTTTTCCAGTCAGGATTTTGAGGAAATAATATTTTTTTTATTAAATAAAATTTATTATAATAAGTGTGGGATCAGGTCAAGGAATTAATTATTTGACATAGGGGTTTTCAATAAGAGTTATTGAAATAAATAAAATTTGTAACACATTTATTTATTGTCATAACTCTATAACCTAAAAATTGATTATAAATATCCTCACAACCCAACACTTTTCCCTAATCATTGTGAAAAAAAAATTTAGATAATTCTCTCAAGGCTGAAAGAACTCCTTCCTCCAAGAATACTCTCAAGACCGAGATATACCATCCTCCATCGGATCAAGGTGATATAAGGCGGACAATACAAGAAAAGGCTTCTCCACGCTAGCACCCGAAGATTCCTTTGGCGACGTCCAGAGATACGGGGTGCATGTGTGGATCACCTCTAGAGGAAGTATACACATGGATTCTATGACGCAATGACAAATCACCTCAGAATGTGATAAGAAATATCAAATAAGAAAGAACACCATAAAAGGTACTTGGCAAGAAGGCTCGATCATGGGCATAAGACCCATGACCCCAAAATCCATAAAAGGTACTTCTTTTCAATTAAGTTAATTAATTATAATCAACCTGTGATGATCCTCTTTTGTGGTTCCAGGACTATTTTTATTCTTTGTCTATTTCTGTGATTCGATCTGTGGAGTCTGGAATTTATCCTTGTATTGATCTTGTATTGATCATTTATAATGACAAAAATCCAAGTGGGCACATCCACCCCTGAGCTTCCTCTACGCCCGAGACCTTTATTTTTTACCCTTGAAGATCTATGGTAACGGTCTTATATATCATAGGGGATTCCAATACATTTCCATTTTTTGGATTAATCATGGTAACCCTTGTCTCCTATGGATTTACTCATACATACCAAAAGGTACTCCCAACACATAGCCAAATTTTACATCACAAAGATACATTTTTTCATGATGAAGTAACTTTTATGTATCGCTCAATCAATGGATTTACTTTTACATATATAGGGAAACACCAATGTTAATTTTATATTTCACTTGGGAAATAATTAAATATTATAGGTCTCTCAACACTTTACTATTATTATCTATCCCTTCATAAATTTACTTTTATATATAGATACACTTACAAATCAGGACCCTAACACAAAAAAACCCTTACATAGGATTTCTCATCCGTATGATAATTTTCCCAATTCATAAAAATCTACTAAAATGCTATAAATTTTCCAAATTCATCTCAAAATACATCCAAACTCTTATATTTAGCATATTATTCCAAAAATTCACCACTTTACTTCATATCATTCCTAAATACAACCTATAGTGTAATTTTACAATAATTATGCCCTAAAACATGCGACAAATCCAAAGACTCAATCTCAGGCCTATACCATCACCACCAACTAATAAAAGATGTAAAAATTCAAAATTATAATCCAATATACAACTAGAAACACTACTATTTAATAATTGGTACATTACATGTCTCATTACAACTTCCTGTTCCCACATATCTTCCGCAAACTCATGATTTCTCTAAAAAAAATTGACTGAGTAGTTTTTTTCATTAACCTTTATTTCTATGATATAAGATTTAAATTTCTTATTCCTCATAAGTGATATCATGTTGTAATTATACAACCTATAATTTTAGTATATGTTATTTATTAGGTATTTTCATCCTTAAAATTGATACACGGAACATCTCTTACACTTATGAGACATTCAGTGGAAGTTAAAGTTAATAAGCTACCATCCCAACATGATCAAGGATTTCTAAGGGCCAATGTATCTTGGTATAAAATTTCCCTTATTCTCAAATATCATAAACCTCTTATATAGTGATATTTTAAAGAATACCATATTCCATACTTCAAACTCCAAAAATCACAGACTAATTTCAATGGATCTTTTCTATTAACTTTATACTCCTTTGATATGTAACTGAATGATTTTAATCATCTATGGAATTTCCTGATAAATTTTTGGTCTTAATTTCTTTTTCTCTTTGATTTCATTCTAAAGACTTATATTTCTACACTTCTTCCCATACAGAGCCTCATATAGTGTTATTTGAATACTATAGTAGAAATTATTATTATTTGATAACTCTACTAAAGAAATATATTAATCTCAACCACCATTAAAATCCATTAGACTGGATCCTAGTATATCTTTTAGTGTCTTGATTTACCTTTTAGATTTTCTATTAGTTTAGGGTGATAGTCTATTATAAATCTCATATATTCAATTATTTTTAAGAATCCTCCATATATTCTATGAGAATTGTGTATCATCATCAAATATAATTGAAAATGGAACTCCATATATAAAACAATTCTTTTATATAAATCGTTGCATATTGGTAGTGTGAGAAATACTCTTAAATGATAATAAAATGAACCAACTTCATAAGGTGATAAACTATGACCCAAATGAAATTATAGATTTCATTAGTTTTTTGTAATTTATGAGAAAAAAATACATCCTGAAGTTATACCATTTCTATAATGGTATTTTTAATGGTAATATCATCACCATTTATTTTTTACATTCAACCTTAAATTTTTGGAATACCAAGCGTTGAGATATATACTCTACAATCTCCCTCTTCATGTTTCCCCACTAAAAAGGATCACTAATATTTTTATGCATCATTTTGCTTCCAAGGTGGATAGAGATTGATGAGTTACGTGTATCATCCAAAATCTATTTATTCAATTTGGTATTGAAGGGAAATATATTTATTTTCCAAATCATGTAAATCCATTATTTTGAAGGTTCAACTCTAGAATATTATTTACCTTTTTATATTGAATTATATCATCCATATAAGTCTATTTAAACTTTGTATAGATGGATGGTTGAGAAATCATTTCAGAAAGGTAGGATTCCATCCCTTTATGTCTTCAATGTCTATTCTTTAAAAATCCATCAATATTGGGTCACTTTTAATCATCATCATGGATAAATAAGAATGATCTTTTCTACTCATATTATTAACCTTTTTTTTGACTTCCCAGTATGGTAATGTATTAAGAAGTCATAATTCTTGATTTACTATAACTATATCCTTTAGAATATGATAAAGATTTTCAATGTGAATATATTATTTAATATATGATGATAAATATATATATCTTTTCATCCCATAAATATAATTCTGCTAAATATTTAATGAAAAAATTAACATTTTTTACACTATATCAAACATTGGTTTATTTTATCTTGGGTTTTTAATTAATATGATTCATAAGTTATCACCTTGTCATTTTTTATAATGATACAACCCAATACCTTTGTTTAATAAACATAGTCCATAACAAAAACTTCACCAGTACAAGGTAGTTTTAGTATATGTATAATGACCAACCACTTATTAAGTTCTTCGAATCTATCTTCACAATACTTCATCCATAGAAAATTTTATATCTTATGTGTCAGATTGGTTAGAGGATTTGAAAATCATGATAAATTTATCAAAAAGTTTCAATAATATCCATCTAATCTATGGAAAATATATATAATGATTTTTTACACTGGTCAATATCATTCATCAATCACCTCTTTCTTAAAAGGATTAACCGATATGCATCACTTGTGATTATGTAACCCAAGAAGGATACTTTTTTATCCAAGAGTCACACTTTCTAAACTCGGAATATATTTTCTTAATTTATAAGGTATTTAGAATAATCCTTAAATTTTCTTCATGTTATTCCATTCTATTGGAATATATTAAAATATCATCAATAAAGACAACAACACATTTTTCAAGGTAATATCTAAAGATTGTATTCATAAAATAAATGAATGTAGAGGGGTAATGTTTATATGGAATGGAATCACTATGAATTCATAGTGATTATATCTTATATAAAAGGTTTTACTGGGTATATCATATCTCTGCACCCTTATTTGATGATATAAAGATCAATAATCCACCAATGATAACTATTTCATCCCCTCTAAGTTTATTAAACAAATAATCAATATGGGATAAATAATACTTTTTTTAATCATGGTCTTATTAATATCATAATAATCAATGAAATGATGCATTGACCCATCTTTCTTCTTAAAAAAGAGAACTATAGAACCCCATAGAGATTCAGTTGGGTGAATAGAATACATTTTTCAAATTATCTTGATATTAGTTCTTTTATTAATCTTATTCAATGGGATTTATTCAATAATTACTCTTCAATAAATATATTTAACTATGTATGAGTTCAACTAAAAAATTAAACTCATGTTCTAGGGGAAGATTATGTAACTCATCAAGAAATAAATTGATATATTCTCACACAATTAAAATATATTAAATGTTGAGTTCTTTCCCAACCATTTTATCCCAATACCCTTAGTTATTGGGTATCATGACCTATATTGAGTAATTACATGCTATATGTAGGTATTTATCTTTCAAACATTGATATGTTATCATAAGACTATTTGGGATATGAAATAAGATTTCCCTATCATGGAAATTGATATGACCACTATACATAAAGATCTAATACATGCTCAAAATCATGTCAAATTCTATCATGAGAAGAATAATTATGTTTCTAAGGATTTTACCACAAACTTCAAACATTGAAAAGTTATATAATTTTAGTTCAATAATCACAACACCAAAAGTAATTTCACAAATAATTCAATATCAAATATTTTATTCAGTGAATCAATATTCTTAGAAAATTTCAAGATATGAAGGAATTTGAAGAAGTATAATCAAATGAGACATTCAATGATATTGAGTAAGAAATTAGTGTTCTTTTCACTACTTCATTATCATGATTAACTTCAATAATAGTGATTGCATAATCCCTTTCTTAATACCTTGGTTTTGGAGGTTTTAAGGGACTATTGTCCTAATTAGCACATGGATTTTTGTGTTGATTTTCATAATTCACAAATTATTTAAATATAAATCATTAAATGATGGGTTGTAAATTATTTGGGACCTTCTTCTCCTCTATTTTTTTTACCTTTAATCTTCATATTTATTACATGTTATTTATCATGTTAGTTTCCATGAAACTCCATTTTCTTATTTTTTTCACCAAATCTATAATAATATTTAAACTCTTAAATTTCTATTTCTACCTTAATTGAACATCAAAAAATTTATTTTTATCTTCCAAATTCCCTTATAGATAATTATTTCCAGAGATATGGTATTTATCTACTGAAGAATGGTCATTTTTCCTTTCAGTTTCATTAAAAAACTGAAGTTATACCTTCCAAGTCTCATGAAGTTTTCTAAATATGAACTAATCAATTAATCCCCATTTTTCCTATTCTCAATGAATTATTTCTCTATCTTTATAGGATTTTTTTTAGTAAAACATTTTTTTAATATATCTTCTTAAACTCTTCTCATTCTATGGAGTCAATTTCTTCATTTTAACTCATGTCTTTTATGAATGGACACCATTGGTCAGCTTCATCCTCCAAATAATAAAAAGTTAAAACTAAATAATAATGATCATAGAATTTATGAATTTAAAATATATTTTTTATTTTATTGATCTATTTCCTGATGATTTGAGGATTTTAAAATCCACTAATAGATGGTAGTTGTTGTCACATAAAGGTATTAAAATAATATTTCTCCTTATTTAGTGTGATTGAGATCTCAACATGGTTTGAGTTACTACTCATTAACTAATAGATGATATCCATGAAGGTTTTTAATCCATTTATAATCTAATTTTTTTGTTCATTGTTATAAATACCACATAATCTATCACACTCATTAGTTGCATGGCTCCTCCTTGTTCTACCAATTTACTAAAACTGTAAGAGTTAATGTGATTAATAATAAATAATATGTTAGGAAAATAATAGTAAGAAATCATATGAAGATAAGCAATTAAAACTATAATGCAATAATTTGTGAAATATCTATTTAAAACTAAGATTCATTGGTTCGATCAAGATTACTTAAAGTTGGTTTCTATTATAGTTAATATCCTAATCCTAAAAAATAACTAAACCATGTTATGATACAAACTGATATGACCCGATCATAACATGCATATATTTCATATCATTTTTATGATTAAACATCAAATATAACAAGTAAAAAACATAATCCTAGAATCCAAAGATTTATTATTTTTGGATATTATCTACATAATTGTCTTATAGCACATTATTTATTCAACATCTCCAATAAAATTATCCATACATGGCTTACTCCTAGACATATCTCTATATATAATATCTAAGGTAAATGGGAAACATAAGAAGAAGAGAGATTAGGTAATATATAAGGTAAAAGTCTCATCAATGATTCAAAATGGATTATATCACAAACATATTGGAGAGGGTGAATGTTGGATAAATACCTTATTAAAAAATAGATCTATAATATTTGATCATAAGTAATGACTGAATAACTTATATCACAACATTGAACCACGAAAGGGATCATCATGAAAGAATAACTTATACCATTCCATAGGACCATGAAATAATAATACAATAATCATTAACCCTGGACACAAAACATAGGAATGTATCACAATCATAAGAAAAAAACATAAAATATGTCAAGATTATCCACCAATCCAATAATAACATACTGGACTAGGAATCAATACTGACATCCCATAAAATAGTGGATCGATCATTATCACTCACACCACATAGTGGATCCAGCATTATTTATCACATCCCATGGTAATATAAATCTTTATAAATCATTTCTCAATGAATTTAAGGGAAATTTTAGACCCACCTATCACATAATGATATACCATACATATTTGTTCCAAATGAACATGATCAAATTCATAAAAAACTATAGAGTAAATAACCTATGAGAAAGAAATGAGTTTCATAAACATTTAAATAATTCATAAAAAATAAAACAAATATATAAATTGGATTACTCCATTAAAACACATCTACAGTGAATCATGATAAGAATTAAATGATTCTAACAAAGATGAAAAACACATTATAAAAAAATTAAAAATATTATTTACGAAATAAGAATAAATATACTTTTATTTTTTGATAACTTTTATATTAAAAGGAAATAATTTATCAATAAATAATTTATATAAAATTAATAAGAAAGTAAATAAAAAAATAACATTATAGAATCATGAGATCATGGAAGAGTTTTGAATAAAAAGTAATGAAATAGTGGGAGAATATAACCCTGAAAAATATTAAATAAGAGAGATAAAAGATTCATTGTACACTTTTTTTTATAATTCAATGTCAAATAAAATTTAAATCATGTAAAAATATAAGTATGGATAATTATATTCACACAAAAAATATGAAAACATGGTTATAGATAAAAAAATCCCAACAAAAAAAACAAGTGATAAGGTCAATTCCACATACAAGCATCATTTCACATGAATTATGAATCAAAGAGATGGGAAATGATAATAATACTTATAAACCCTAAAAAATGGTGTAGAATAAATATATAGGTATTTATATAGAAATAAATATATCTTTCTCTGATGGAATTTTAGACAAAAATAGTCTCATTTTCAATGTGATATCTGAAAGGAAACCCTTATCTTTTCTCATGGATCACAGAAAGGTTCATTAAAATCCTATATAATAAATATAACCATATTAATCAATTATTTTAAATAAAACATATTCATATCTATTAGAATTTGAAATATTAATTTATATTCATTTCTTACATACATATTAGTTAGTTATAGTATATTTTCATCACCGGATGTTAGTAATTTTGATTGTCTTGTATAAGTTCTTGTATAGAGATGTTGATCCCAATTATTTTAAATAAATCATCATTACAATAATAAAAATGATTTTGGAATCATAGTATTATAATTATTAATATAAATCCATTTAAATTTTATAGATGATATGAGGATGGTTTATAAGAATTGAATTTATGATGAGCACATTTTGGATAATTTTATCAGTAATAATGGGTTACTTTATAATGAATACTCAGTTTTTATCAGACTTATAGAATTAAAATCATGATATAAATTTATTTTTCATATAATATATTAATGTTATTAATTTATTTATAATCATTATTGTTGTATATGGTGATGATACTATAACATCTTTCATTTAAGCAGTTGAACCAAGCCAGACAAGAATAAGTTATACTAATGAATGAGTAAGGATATAGAGTTATATTATAGTAATATATTTTTTGAATTAAAATAATTATGTTAATAATACAAAATTATAGTGTTTAATGAGATTTATAATGATTGTATCTAATATATTAATTGAAAAAGATAAAGAGGAACTAGATACTTTTATGATTTCAGTCCTTCTGGAAACATGCTATATTTGGATGAAGGATTTAAGCCACCTTATTGTCACCAAAAGATAAAAAAATATAAAAATAACTTTAGGAGATTAATTTTTAGTATTGATTATAGATAAAATGTAAAGATATAATTAGTTTTGAGTGTGAGAGAGATACATCCTTTTATAGGTGAAAATGAGGGATGTTTCTTTTGGATTCTTAAGTTAAATGAATAGTAAAGAATGAATCCTATGGGAGTTGGGTGAGTTAGGAAAGGAAATTTTTGTGTGAATTTGATTATTGATTATCATAACTAATAAATTAAATCTATAATTTATGAATATCAAATTAATTACTTAAAATTCAGTCCATGTTAATTTAGCCTTATTTTAACTCTTTTTACTTCATTTAATTATTTACTACTGGGATATATTTTTTCTAAAAATATAATTTGATACCTACTACCTAATTTTTAAGTGATAATTATAAATTTGGACTCCATTTAATCGAATATGAATTTAAAATAAGATAAATGTTACTTTTAAATTAAAACATAAGATATATAGAAAAACGGTTTTTAATTAAAAATGAATTTTTCAACATTATTTATTATTATTATTATTTCATATCAATAACTAATTATTAACTAAGTAGTAGAATATTTTTAATACATAAAATAATAATTAAAACATTATTTTTTTTCAAAAATTCAATGTATGACACACAAAAGTCATTTTTTAGAAATGTATCTTTTAAAATATTAAAGAATTTCATTTTAATTTTCAACCAATTAATAATAAATGTATAAATGTGTATTCATTTTTTATATATATAAACTATATATTTCATTATATTTCATAATAAATTTTTTTTTTTATTTATAAATAAAAATATATAATACATAATAATAATAATAACAATATTTATAAATAAAAAATTATTCTTTTTCCATTAAATTATTATTCCTTATAAATACTTATTATTTTTATAAACATGAGATCTTAGACAGTTCCAAATCCCTTTTATTAAAAAAGAATAATATTATATGGGAATAAAATGGGGCATATTACAATGGTCTCTTTTAGAGATATATAACAGTTCAGGGGAAGGTTGTTCATCCAAATGAGGTTGTTGTTATCCACACCCTTTTTATCCAGACCATCTGCGGCCATGTTTTCATCATGGTATGTATGATTAATAATGACGTCAATATAATCTAGGAACTATATAAATTCCATCCATTATACCATCAATCTCTATGAGTGGTGCATATTGTTTTTTCAGATGGCATGTACTATTATCATGGAGTCACTCTCCAACCATAGGCCTAAAAAATAATTAATTATTTATTATCTATTATCTATTTATTGGATATATCATTACTTGGCTATTTTTAATCTATTTTATTAAAATTGGTCTTGAAACTAAATTTCTTTAAAATAAAATATATTTTTTGAAATAAATTTGTATCTTTTTATTTATTCTGATATTTTTTCTTACATTTCAATTATATTATTTGTATTAAATTATTCACTACTAATTATAAAATATTCAATATACCTAGGTTATACATTTATACCCAGCCACCATATATTTGACAGTCATATGTCTAATGACCATTAAAAAATCATATTTTCCTTTTTTAACCTTATATATATTCTCTTATACTTCTTTAAAATTCATGCATACCATTTTCTTATTTTTATTTAAAAATTTCAATTATATTTATAATGTTTTTACTTATTTTCATAGTTCTAATCAATGGTATAATATTTAAATAAAACCATGAGGAAGAATATTTCATGTTCTTGGTCTTTTTATTTACTTATGTCTTTATTATTTATTTGATTTTCATAATGATGTTTCATATTATGTTTTCAAAATTTATTGATTTTTATCTTGTAATATATTATTCCATCTTCATAAAATATATCATGGAATATATTAGTTTGATGTTTCATGTGAAACAAGAAATTCAACACAATGGAAATAAAATATGAGGTGTTTCAATATTATATATATATATCATATTTTTTATTATAATAACATTTTTAACTAAAATTTTAATAGGGTTACCACTACTGGAAATAATGACATTTGCGACGGGGCATCTGCGTCAGGATCCCGTCGCTAATAGGCTTTTACGACGGGGGTCCGTCGCAAATAACCCGTTGCGAAAAACGGCGTCGCAACAACAATTATTTACGACGGGCCCGTCGTTAAAAGTATTATTTGCGATGGCGATACTTCCCGTCACAAATATTAGTCCGTATATTTATAAAAACTTTTTAAAATAGTAATTGTGACGGGCACGTTGAAAATACTATTTTTAAAAAAAATTAAAAAAAATATTAATAAATTATTTTAATTAATATAATAATAATACTATTTGCGACGGACATAGTATCCCATCGCAAATACTATAAAAAAATAAAAAAATAAATTATTATTAAATTATTTTAATTAATATAATAATAATCCAATTATAATTCAAAAATAAAAAAATAAAAAAAAATATTAATAAATGATTTTAATTAATATAATAATAGAATTATAATTCACAAATAAAAATAACAAATTATTAATAAATTATTTTAATTAATATAATAATAATAGAATAATAATTCAAAAATAAAAAATAATAAAATATTAATAAATGATTTTAATTAATATAATAATATTAGAATTATAATTCATAAATAAAAAATATTAATAAGTTATTTTAATTAATATAAAAATAATAGAATTATTTTACATTCAAATATTAAAATAATTCAAATATTACAAAAAATATAATTAAATTATAATATTATAAAATTTTAATATATATATATAATTTAATATTATAAAATATAAATAATATTATTATTCATATTAATATTGTTATTTTAAAATATAATATTATTAATATTTTATAATGAGACAGAAACTACGAGAAATTAATTCATATTTTGATTTAACAAACTTTATAACATAAAAACAAATTCTAATCTGAAATAGGGGGAGGGGGAGGGGGATCTGCAGATGCTGGTGGAGGAAACTCCATCCCTAAAGCATGAGTGAGTCAGCGCATGTACTCCATCTGCTCCTCCTGATGCTGCTGCCACCGACTCATCTACTCCTCATACAACTGCTATTGGCATCGACGCTCCTCCTCATGATGCGGCTGCTGCTGACACATCTGCTTTTGCTCCTATCGGAGACTCTCTATCAGTGTAGTCTGAGATCGCAACTGATCCTCATACTGTGTAGCAGAAGAAGATGTACGATCTCCTCTCGAGCTAGACGCCGACATCGCAGCACTGCCATAATAATCTCCGGGAGTCAGTCGAGAGCTGATACCAACTACCCGGCCCTTCTCGAAGGCATATTGGGTGGCCTGCATCCATTCCGCCTCATCAAACTGACGGCCAGTGATCTGATCTGATGACTCGTCCTGACTCTCAAGCCGGGTCTGTGACGCTGCGGCCTCATATGACTCCTGTAGTTTCAATTTAAAATTAAAATTGTGAATATATTATATGCT
Organism: Viscum album; assembly: GCA_963277665.1. Lineage (NCBI taxonomy): Eukaryota > Viridiplantae > Streptophyta > Magnoliopsida > Santalales > Viscaceae > Viscum > Viscum album. Next base: position 710,385,582 of record OY728142.1, read on the forward strand.
GTTAATTTTTAAACTTAAAAACAAATAATACTGACCATGATGTGACGCTGACGATCACCTCTAAGCTCCCCGGTAGCAGGATCACTATACATCCTCCGATATACGTCGTACTCCGTAATATCGGGGTGCTCGACAGCCTATAAGAATAAAAAATAAACTGTTAATATTTATAGTTATATAAAATATTTATAAATAATGTACGTACCAGATGTTGTCTATGATTACTGAAAGTATGACTCCCAGCTCGATGAGTCACCTCCTGTCTCCCCCAATTCTGCCTCCCCATAGATGATCTCCTCTGAAAGGCATCACTCAACCAGTACGCACATAATCCATCCCATGCGTGGGATGAAATGTACTATGGTTGGTTCACTCTACAGGAGTCATAAAAAACGGATACTCCTGCTTTCTTCATGGATGCTCTCCTCATATTGTGCAAAAACTGACGAAAGCGATCATGCATGACCACCTCCCATGCCTCGTAGATGGCGTCACACATGGTATCCTTGATCGGATACCATAAACCCTACAAATAAATCAAAATATCAAGTTAGAAATGAAATAATTTTCGAAATAAAAATTATTTATTTACGTACGTACCAACCAATGGCCGAACATGGCCTGCTGCACATCAATGGGAATCTGCTCCCATGCGGTCCAAGGCTGAGAGAAATAGTTGCACAAAATAGCGCTGCCCTGTCCAACTGCTATATGTGGAAAACTGTAAAAATAATAAGCATTTATTATGTGAATATATTAATGAAATCTTAGTCAAATCCACAGGTTATCACACCTCCATGTGCGTGGATCAAACCCAAGATGTGGACATCGCTCGGGGATGGGGTCAGGAATCATCAATTGTGCAAGACCGTGCCCCCTCTGCGTACTCCCTAAAGCGCCTGCAGGCTGAGGGTCATCTGCCAGCAACTCATCTGCATCAAAAGGCAGGTCAGCATCCGCCAACTCACGAAATTCGTCGTCATCCATCTGGAAAAAAAATGTTAATGTTGTTAGCAAATAATTGATAATTACTATTATATATACATATATATTTGTTATGATTGTATATAACTACCATGGAATTCTATCAGTGTTCATCTTCATCATCATCTTCATATATGTCAATGTCATCTTCATATTCCTCCACAACATCATCGATATCCATTCGAGTTCCTATTGCTTCATCTCTTACCATTTCAAATTCATATGTGACATCATTAACATCATCGTCGTCACCGACTCTTAAATGTGGGGTGTCGTCATCGATACTCATGTCTCTTTTTAAAAAAGATTAATTTTGAGTACTCTCTTGAATAACTTCAATTCTTTGCACATCAGTGAAAGAACATTCACTTTGACTAAACCGACTGTCTCAAATTTTGATTTTTATTATACTCCACCAATCAGTCAAGTATCTTGATGTAGCACAGTACTTTGTGTAATAAACTTGATGTGCCTGTTGAGCCAATAAGAATGGTTCATTTACTGCGAGAACACATTTACATTTAATATCGATGATTCCATGAGTCGGATGAACACACACGCCTCTCTCTGTATCCAACCACTGACATTTGAACATGGTTATGTAATGTTGTCCAAGATAACAGAGTTCAATGATTTCATCAAGTATGCCATAAAAGTCAACTTCATTTTCTCTATGATGAGATCCTCTCAAGCTAACTCCACTGTTCATTGTTTTTTTTGAGTCCCCATATGCATGTGTGTGAAATCGAAATCCATTCACCACATATGCATTATAAGTTTTTACAAGTTTGGAAGGTGGGTTACTCAATATACACAGCTGTTTGTCAATTTTATCAGCATGTCGAGACACCTGAAAATTTGTGAAATAATTATCAATATAGTAAACTATACATTGAATGAGTTGCTAAAAAATAAAGAATTTATGTTACCAGTTTTTGAAACCACTGAGAGAAATTTTTCTATCGGCGTTCTTCGAGAGCAGTTGCTGTAATTTGTGGAATTTGTTTCTTGATATGATTATCATACAACATATAAAAAAACAAAGTTATTTACTGTAACATAAATGATAGAATAAGTGATATAAACACTTACAGTACAACTGATGTCATCTCTTCACAGTTGAGCAGAACATACGTATGAGCTCTGTGATGTTCATCATCCGAAAGCCAACGTTCATAAACTCCACCAAAACCAAGCTCTGGCTGGTTGAAAACAGATAAATGATTGTTGATTTCATCAATATTCCTCTCGTTCTGTCCCATTCGGTTGTGTTTTGAAGGATACTCAGATTCAAAATAATGGGATCAGAAAAAAGATATTTCCTCTTGTAAATAAGCTTCTGCAATAGATCCTTCAACAGATGCTTTGTTATGTACTTTTCTATTCAATTTTTGCATGCATCTTTCAAATGGGTACATCCATCGAAATTGTATTGGACCTCCACATTTGGCTTCATATGGAAAATGTAACATCAAATGTTCCATTGAGTCAAAGAAAGACGGCAGAAATATTTTTTCCAGTTTACATATAATTACAACATCTTCTTCAAGATTGCATAAAGCATCATAATCTGTTGTAGCCGCACAAATTTCCCAAAAAATGACACATGTCTGTTATGGAATCCCAAATCACAGAATTCAACAGACCTCTTAATCCAATGGGTAGAAGTCTTTCCATTATAACATGACAATCATGACTTTTTAATCCACTAATATGACCATTCTTTACACATCTACCCAAATTGGAAGCACAGCCATCTGGAAGTCTCAAATCTGCAATCCACTGACAAAATAATAAACGGTTTTCTTTAGACAGTGTATAAGCTGATTTTGGTTTCAGTAACCTTTCTGTTCTGACATTCTCAAATAGTTCCAGTTCTAGACGCCTACAAATTTGGGTAAGCTCTAAATGGGAATTTACATTGTCTTTGCTCTTTCCTGGCGTATCCAAAACTGTATGAAACAAATTATCAAAACAGTTATTCTCAATATGCATGACATCCAACATGTGGCGGACCAACAAATCATACCAATATAGAAAATCCCAAAATATGCTATGTTTAATCCAATTGTGTTCTTTCCCAAAACCAGAAATTTTCTATTGGTTTATTGTTTGATCAAAAGTGATGCGAGGTAATGAAAATACATCTGATTTTAACTCCGAACCTGATAGCATTTTTTGAGGTCCATCCCTTTCAACTTTTCCTTTTCTGAAATGAGATTTGTTTCTGGGAAAAGGATGATCAGCTGGAAGAAATATGAGATGATAGTCAAAATAACAAGGTTTCTTTCCATGAATGAGCATAAATGCTTTTTTCTCTCCCATATAGTAAAGACATGATTTCTGACCATGTGTACTCCAGCCAGATAACATCCCATAAGCCAGGAAGTCACTAATTGTCCACATCAATGCTGCTCCCAGTATGAAATTCTGTTACATATCAACATCATATGTACTGACACCAGTACTCCACAACAAACTTAATTCATCAATCAATGGTTTCAGATAAACATCAATATTCTTCTTAGGATGTCCTAGAATTAGTAAAGTCAAAAAGATATATGGCTCCTTCATCAACATCCATGGAGGTAAATTGTACGGAGTTAAAAAAGCAGGCCAACATGAATACTGACTACCATAAGATCCGAACGGACAGAAACCATTAGTGGAAAGGCCCAGTCAAACATTTCTAGCTTCTAAAGCAAAGGATGGATGCACTCTATCAAAATGTTTCCATGAATCACCATCGGCTGGATGATTCAAGCTTTTATCGGTTGAAATATTCGCTTTATGCCATGACATCATTGTCGCTGTATTCTTAGACATGAATAAATGCTGAAGTCTGGATGTATGCGGAAAATATCTCAACTGTTTTATAGGAATCAAACCAGACTTCCCATGTTTCCCTTCTTTATATCTCAGTTTCCCACATGTGGGACAACTATCCAACGACTCATTTTCCCCAGAATATAAAATGCAGTCATTTGAACATGCATGAATCTTCTGACAAGTAAGTCCCAAATTTCGAACCAGCCTCTTACTGTCATAGTAATTTGCAGGAAAAACATTTCCTTCGGGTAAGAGTGTTTTAACAAAGAAAATATCAGGTCAAAATAGGTTTTTGACATTCTGTTATCTGATTTGATAGCCATAAATTTTGTAACTGCTTCTAATTTGCTCATCTTGCAGCCAGGATATAATGCATCCTCAGCAGACCTCAACAACTCATAAAATTCAGATGGTGCCAACTCAGGATTTGAAGCTCTATCAGCCAAAGTTTTTGTATGTTGAACAGATGAACCTGCAACATCATGTACTAAATCTTGAAACTGGGATGGATCCGGAGTAAAGTTGGTATCACCTAATCTGGAACTGCGTTCACCGTGTTGATACCAAAAAACATAATCTAGTTGAAAACCAAAACGCAAGAGATTTCCCCCCACTTTTTCAAACATGTCAAACATTCTCAATGCACATTTTATACAAGGGAATTTTATTTTCCCTTCTGAAACAAATTCTGTATTTGATGCCGCAAATGATAAAAAAGTCTCCACACCCTCTATATAAACTGGATTTAAACCAGAACCGTTTGGATTTCTACGTTGATTTATCCATATGCGATCATCTAATAATGACTATTGATGACCTCGTTGTTCCATATTTTTTTATAAAATATAAAATCATTACTGGTTTTGAATAATTTGTTAGAAAAAACACTCAAGCAAGGATAATTATAGAGTTTACATCAGACACGACTGACGCAAACTTCTTATTGAGATAGACCTAAAAATTAACCCTTTAAGAATTGAATATGTTGAGAATAAAGCAAAACCTGTTACAAATATTGATAATTTTAATATTATATAAATTTTTTATTATTTTAATAATAATAACATTATTACATTATTAATATTTTTTATTATTAATATTAAAATAATATAATTTTCTATATTAATAGACCTAAAAATTGACCCTTTAAGAATTGAACATGTTGAGAATAAAGCAAAACCTGTTACAAATATTGATAATTTTAATATTATATAAAATTTTTATTATTTCAATAATACTAATATTATTTTTTTGTAAATATTAATTATATTATAATAAAATTATTACATTATTAGTATTTTTATTATTAATATTAAAATAATATAATTTTCTATATTATATATAATTCTCCTTTCATCTGTGTGTTTAACATTTTGTCTCCACATGTAATATCCGCATTCACTTTCACCTCTCTATTGGTGAGTAGGTTAATAATTTTGAAAAAGAATGTGAATATTTCATGTGGAGACAGAAGTTTTCTTAAAACCAATACAGAGATGAAAAGATAATTGAGAAAGATAATGATCACACTAGTTTTTTCCAATTAGCTAATTATTACTAATTATTCCTAATTATTGGTAATTATTATTTCTAATTATTGGTAATTATTCTTAATTATTACAAATTATTGCTAATTATTGGTAATTATTACTAACTATTGGTAATTATTACTAATTATTACTAATTATTGGTAATTATTGGTAATTATTGGTAATTATAACTAATTATTGGTAATTATTACTAATTATTACTAATTACTACTAATTATTACTAATTATTACGAATTATTAATAGTTATTGGTAATTATTGGTAATTCTTAATAATTATTACTAATTATTGGTAATTATTGGCAATTATTAGTAATTATTACTAATTAATGGTAATTATTGGTAATTATTTCTAATTATTACTAATTACTGGTAATTATTACAAATTATTTGTAATTATTACTAATTATTACTAATTATTGGTAATTATTGGTAATTATTACTAATTATTACTAATTATTACTAATTATTACTAATTATTATGAATTATTCCTAATTATTGGTAATTATTCCTAATTATTACGAATTATTACTAATTATTGGTAATTATTACTAATTATTGGTAATTATTACTAATTATTACTAATTATTACTAATTATTACTAATTATTAATAATTATTGGTAATTATTGGTAATTATTAGTAATTATTACTAATTATTGGTAATTATGGCTAATTATTACTAATTTTTGGAAATTATTACTAATTATTACTAATAATTACTAATTATTACTCATTATTACTCATTATTACTAATTATTACTAATTATTAATAATTATTGGTAATTATTGGTAATTATTAGTAATTATTACTAATTATTGGTAATTATTACTAATTATTGGTAATTAATACAAATTACTAGTAATTATTGGTAATTATTGGTAATTATTACCAATTATTGGAAATTATTGGTAATTATTACTAATTAATGGTAATTATTGGTAATTATTTCTAATTAATGGAAATTATTGGTAATTATTTCTAATTATTACTAATTATTTTAATTATTATTAATTATTGGTGATTATTACTAATTACTACTAATTATTGGTAATTATTGGTAATTATTACTAATTTTTACTAATTATTACTAATTATTACTAATTATTACTAATTATTACTAATTATTACTAATTATTACTAATTATTACTAATTATTGGTAATTATTACTAATTATTGGTAATTATTAATAATTATTGTTAATTATTAATAATTATTGGTAATTATTAATAATTATTGGTAATTATTACTAATTATTCCTAATTATTGGTAATTATTGGTAATTATTGGTAATTATTACTAATTATTTCTAATCATTGGTAATTATTATTAATTATTACTAATTATTGGTAATTATTGGTAATTATTTCCAATTATTACTAATTATTAGTAATTATTACTAATTATTACAAATTATTGGTAATTATTGGTTGTAATTATTACTAATTATTCCTAATTATTGGTAATTATTACTAATTATTACTAATTATTGGTAATTTTTTGTAATTATTACTAATTATTACTAATTATTGGTAAGTATTGGTAATTATTACTAATTATTGGTAATTATTGGTAATTATTACTAATTATTGGTAATTAATACTAATTATTGCTAATTATTTGTAATTATTCTTAATTATTACTAATTATTGGTAATTATTGGTAATTATTACTAATTATTCCTAATTATTGGTAATTATTACCAATTATTACTAATTATTACTAATTATTGGTAATTATTAATAATTATTTTAAATTATTACTAATTATTTGTAATTATTGGTAATTATTGGTAATTATTACTAATTATTGGTAATCATTACGAATTATTACTAATTATTACTAATTATTGGTATCGTAATTATTGGTAATTATTGGTAATTATTGGTAATTATTGGTAATTATTTGTAATTATTCCTAATTATTGGTAATTATTACTAATTATTGGTAAATATTCCTAATTATTGGTAATTATTCCTAATTATTGGTAATTGTTCCTAATTATTGGTAATTATTCCTAATTATTGCTAATTATTCCTAATTATTGGTAATTATTCCTAATTATTGGTAATTATTCATAATTATTGGTAAATATTTACAATTATTTGCAATTATTGATAAATATTGGTAAATATTGGTAATTATTGGAAAAAATATTGACAAATATTGACAAATATTGGCAATTATTAAATATTGGGAATTATTACTAATTATTACTAATTATTAGTAATTATTACTAATTATTGGTAATTATTATAAACTATTACTAATTAATGTTAATTATTTCTAATTATTATTAATTAATTCAAATTAATTTTAATTTTTCATAATTACTGCTAATTAATTGTAATTACAGCTAACTATTTTAAATTAATTAGTGTTTAATTGTCTATAATTACTGTTAATTATTAATACTTATTCATAATTATTTCTAATTATAAATCAGAAAAAAAAAATTATAAAACTTTAAAATAAATAAATAAAAAAAATAAAAAAAAATATTAAATTAAAATTCAGATAAAAACCTTAAACTTGATGTTAATGTCGAGCCGCTGTAATTGTAGAACACCACCAACTGAATCCTCGAAGTCAGAAAAAAAATTGCAACTGATAGTCGTAAAAGGTTCAGAGTGGGAAAATTGTAACGGTTGAGAGTTGAGAGTGGGAAAATTGTAATGGTTGGCTGTATTTATAGGTTAGATTAATTGCAACGGGCTTTTTTGCGACAGAAAACCCGTTGCAAATAACCCTGACCGCATTTAATTATGGGCGGCATTAAAACGGTTATTTGCGACGGGACTGCAGCCCCGTCACAAATAGTCTTTAACCGCCGCCGGTTATTTGTGACGGGGATAGAACACCGTCCCAAATAACCCTAACCGCATTTAATTATGGGCAGCATTAAAAACGGTTATTTGCGACGGGTCCCTTCGCAAATAACCCCTGTCGCCGGGGTATTTGCGACGGGACTGCAGCCCCATCGCAAATAGTCTTTAACCGCCGCCGGTTATTTGCGACGGGGATAGAACCCCGTCGCAAATAAACTTCGCGCGGTTTGGCGCGCATTTCGCGCCAAACTATTTGCGACGGGAATAGTTTCCCGTCACAAATACTCCTTTGCGAAAGGTATTTGCGGTGGGAATAATTCCCGTCGCAAATACCATGTCGCTATTAACCATTTTTCCCGTAGTGTACACATGTTATAGACACATCTAAAAAAATTAAAATCTCATTCACTTAAAACTTTCAATTTCATAATATTTTATTGTTTTATAGTTGAGTTTGATAATTCCATGTTAATATTGAATTTTATTAATTTTTATTTTTATATATATTTTTATTTATACATGAACATTGTATCTTATTACATACAATATATTTCATGATGATACTTCAGTTGTATGTGATTTATTACATTTATATTTTTTCATCTAGAACTTCCACGAATTCCTAAGTGAGGTTGTATTTTCTTATTATACATAAATGATAAAGATATTATCTAGATTTAAATTATTTAATTTTATAACTAAATACACCCTAAAATCAAAGTTTTTACTATTTTTTAGTATAATTTTGCCATATGGTACCTTTTTTATTAATAGTACATTATTAACCCTTAAAATCCCAATCAACCATTTCATTCAATTATTGTTTTTTTAACATAAATTAAAGAGTGTGAAGGTGTGATATATTTTTTAAGCATCATTTTTTTGAGGAAAAACAAAGATTATGTTTATAGAAGAGGTTTAATTTCATTGAGTTGATAATTTTTATCGCTTTATAATATTTTTAGTCATTTTGATTGTTTTTCTTCAACTCTTTCAATCCCTTCATATAACTATTTTTTCTTTGACATTTTTTTATCTTTTATTTCATTATTATTTTGGTTGAAATAAATTTTTTCTCCAGTATCATTATTTTATCTTCTTATATTCTTCTTTAATTTTTTTATTGAGTAAATAAATTGAGTTCTTTATGCCACTTTTTCTTTATTTTTTCCCTTATAATATCCAACCCCAACTAATACTCAAAAAACATTAAAAATGTATCTAGAGAGTGTAATTAGAGCAATATAGTGGATATTTTAAAATCTTTGCATGGTTATGTTATGATACACCAAATAAATAAATGGTAGAAACTAAACTTCTTTGTTTTTAATATTTATTTTATTTAATATTGAAGTTGGAGATCTTGATGAGGGTATATGCTAAAGAATTTGAAATTAATTAGGAAAATTATAACTAGTTTAAAGGGAATGAGAGGGAAGTTATTTATAAAGTTCATGTTTTAAGACATGGAGTTTTAAAATGAAATTTCATTTTATCCATAAGTTAGTTTATTTTTAATTTAATTATTTTGAATTTTTACTGGAGTTACATTTTATTTTTATTTAACTCATTTTTACAATAAAACTTGTATAATTATAAGTGTGAGAAAGTTTTTATTCACATATTATTCATAATTTTTATCATTTATTTATAAGTATTTTTATTTGTTTTTAGGTTTTATTTTAATTTGTAAGGTTAATAAATAATTTATGAGATAAAATATTTTTTTATAAATATTATTAATTTTATATGGTTTTATATTAACTATATTGATTAATTTTCAATATTATAAAATAATCATGAATTATATTTAATTTTGGTTATATAACTTTTTTAGAAAATAAAATATTAAAATATAGGATATATTATTTGATTTTTGTATCATTTGTTCTATGAAAAACACATAGGTTGTATGATGATATTATTTTATATTTTATTATTATATTTTAAAAAATAGATTTTATATTTTATATATATACTAACATTTTATATATTAAATCTATATAATTTTTCTAATTATGTTATATTTATTAATTAAAATACTTAAATAGAAAAATATTTTTTGATTTTTATATAAAAAATGTTTTATTTGTTTTTCTTATATTCTGCAATGTTTTCTCTCAATATATTTTTTATTTTAGTTTCTATTTTTAATATATATTTTATTTTGTATATTAATAAATTCGATTATTAGTTTCCATAATTTATATTTTTAATTATGTTTTTTAGTTTTGTAAAGTACAGTGGTAAGAGTGTTTCATGTTATGTGTAAAGTTATATTCTATATGGATTTTTTCTTTCTTAACTATTTGCTTTATTATTTTGTCTTTTTTTCATATTATTATCTTTTCTATTTTTTAAATTTATATGTGTTTTTCGGCCAACTTATATTTTGTTTTATGTTTTCAATATATTTTCATTATAACAAATAAAAAATTTCATGCTTGTGTTTAGTAAATAGAATCCATGTTATATGTTTTTCATTTATTTTGTTTTTTCCATTATAAATTATATTCCATGTATCAACAATAAATAAATAAATTTATCAAATGTTTTTAAAAGATTTTAAAAATTATTTTATCAATAAATTTCATATTTGTATACCATTTTCATAAAAATAACTGAAATAGTTTCTTTCCTTTTATTTTTAATTTGTCTATTTTTTGTGTTTATAGTTTTTTTATTTGTTAAAAGTATACCAAACAACCCAATTTTATTATTGAAGTTATCGATCAAATGGAATTGACTCAATGCTAACTCATTAAAAGTATATGTTTCTATACCAAAATAAAATGTTATGTATGTTAATTGGAAAATAACATGGAAAGATCAATTAGTTGTAGAAACATTAAGAATTCTAAGAATAAGAGGATTGTGCTTCTTTATATATAAATAATAATTTTATATTAATATATTAGGGTTGGTTGAATCTTAGTATATTAATTTTAATTAATTATTAATATTTTAGATTAGTTAGTTTAAAATATCTAAGGTCTCAAGTCGCATTCTAATATTCATTCCCCATTTTCCAATAGTGTAGAGAGAGATGTGTAGCTGTATATTGTATCCTTATTTTTTACTACGTGTAGATTTCTAGTTTTTCTTGATATTTTATCAAATAGTATATATAAATTTAGATTCTAATGCACTGTAAGTCCATTATAATTTAAATTCATTCATTATTTTTTGGATTTTAGAAGAAATTAATGTTTACATTTTTAATCTATATATAGAGGACATGATCCATTTTATTTTATTGTCTTCATCATAATTAAATGATACAATTTTTATGGACTATTAATATTAAATTATTTTAATTACTCTCTAGTTGTAACATACCATAATAGATACTTTTCCATCATACCTGAATTGGCACAACACAAAACTAAGGCACATTCCCAATCTCCAAATCCTAACACAGAATCCAAAAGTATGACATAAGATAATGAAAATGATTTACCATTTATAATTAAAAATAATTAATGAGACTTAAAATGCATATCAATTAAGACCATATATGATATCATACATAATGAAATGAATGAATAAAAAAATTAAAAAGTTGAGTCTATACAACTGATTTAAAAAAAATATAAATGAAAGAATAGAAAAAATATCTCCATATAAAAAATCATATCTTCGTATTCCACCGCCTCTAAAGAACTACATTTGATCCCATGTTACACACCTAAATAACATAATTAACAAAAATTCTTGAAAAACAAAACAAGATAATACAACATATATACACGCACTAAAGGAGTACATGTTGGAGGTGATCTAAAATACTAGTAGGATACCAATAAGATTATATTTATTACCTTTTATAAGAAAACACATAAATATAAGCTTGTAAATAAAAAAATATTTTATTATCTCTGAGTAAATATGGAAACTAAATCAAGGGTGAATAAAATTTTATAAAATAAATAAATGTGTCAATAATTTCAAATCCAATTCAAAATATGTTTCTCCTTTTCCATTATAAATTAAATTGATTCACCAAATAAAATAAAACCCTTATAAATTAGATAACAAAATAAAATAAAAAACATCATCTCAAGTATTAAGTAAAATTAATAAACTATGAAAAATAAAATAACTAACCATCATGTATCAGGAATTACTCATTTTTTATCATGGGATAACTACCTAGGTATTAAAGATACAATATATGGCTTTATTGGAAAGACTCATCTATCAACATATGGTGAAATCCTCAATAGATACCCTGAATTTCTCTAATTAGCCTCATCAAGTGGTATCCTCATATCCAAGGTAAGAAATAAACTATGAGATATAATAGAATTCATAATATGATCTAGTATACTCTTTCCTTGAGTTACCACTTAGCTACCCATGAATTGCTCTTATGTTTTCTAAAGTGAGGTAAATAAACATTTAAATATATAAATCACATCAATTTTAATTCAAAAAAACAATTAAATAAATTATATCACATATTTGAACACACTTTAAATAAAAAACCCATTTCTCAATGATATCAACCCATTATCACCATGTTTTACCACATTTACATAACCAATAAAAAGGGAAAAGATTTCAGGGATATTGGAAATTCACATAAAAGTTTCTTTATTTTAAGAAAAAAGGTTCTTTATATTTAAAAAACAACAATAAAATCATTATATACCCTATATATAAATCATAATAAAATATTATACTAAATAAAAAATTAGTTATTTTATAATAAAACATGATAGATAATTCATCTCGCACCTTATTTTCTAAACATTACATTAAAATAAATTTAAATGTTGAATTTAGAAAAAAAAAATATTATATAAAATACCTTTTAGAATATAGTGAAACATAATCATAAAACAATTATACACTTTTAATATATCCTTTATATAAATTAATACATCATATGAAAATAGAAAGAATCTATGGATTTGTTAAATAAATAGAAAGAGATAGAACAACCTACCTAGAATTAATATAAACTTGACATCTTCATCAAATGAGGATGGTCTAGGGTTAGAAAAGGGTTTTATATCCTCTTGACATCAAAGAACCTTTGAATTCAGGTATTTTACCTTTAAATAGAAAATCAAAAACTCCAATAAACTCTATATGTGATAACTCAATAAAGGATAAAGAAGGGAAGTCAAGTATTATAGATAGTAGAAGAAAGTAATAGAATTGTACTTTGAAGCTTCCTAAGATGAGGATGAAATAAGGGGAAGATAAGACCTCTATCTTCTCCTTCATGCATTGGAATTTAAAATGTGACATATAGGATTTTTCTCTCCAATTATTTTAATCCATAAATAATAAAAATAAAATAAAATTATTATTATAATAATATAGGAAATAAATTTTTATAGATTCTTCTACAATTAATTACATATTTTTATATAACTAATTCCTAAATAATAGTAAAAATAATACCATTATCCTTCCATATGAATTATTAATTGAATATATATATATATATAAATATATATATATATATATAATGTAATTTCTTTATGTAAATATGTAGTTTCAATTTATACACTCCCTGTAAGTGCATAAGGTAATTATAGCACAATACTAGTTAAGTACCAGATCATTTATCCACAAGGATATGTTTGTAAATACAATTATTCTTGGTTTTTTAAATATAAAATAGTAAAATCAAAGGGTTTAATGGATATGTCCATCAATAGAATGGAAAATAATTATATATGACATATCATGGAATTAACTAACAAGAAAACTCACCTCTATTAGAGTGGATATAATCAGCTTAAATAGAATCAATCAATTTAACCAAAACTCTCCTTCCACTCATGAAAATCCAGTCATATTCCCCCAAAATATTCTCAAGATTGTTCCTTATATAAATCTAAAGAACTTATTCATGAGGTATTAGATCCCTATGAGGTTCCTTGACAGTCCCACTTTAAAGGATAAAATTATGTGCCTCAGTGGTGTTATGTGTCTCTATTGTGAAAGGATCCAAGAATGGTTATGTGGTATTTTCATATGCACATGTGTGGTTTTTAATAAAATTTATCATTTATCAAAAAAAGATTCAATCCTAGTGTAAAATTATATTTCTAACCATATTCACTTCACTAGAGTTTGATAGTCATCCACATAGTGATCAGATGAGGGTATATTGAGTTCCAGTTATTCAAACTACCACATAGACACTCACAAAATGGGAAATAAAATAAAATTTAATCAAAACTAAAATCCCATATATAACATTAATAATTTCCTAAGAACAAAAAACTTTAAGTGTGTAATTTAAGGAAAGGGAAGAAAAAGTGTAGATTTTCCATGGGAAAGACCTCTTCACTCCTCCTCCAAATCACTCTTACTTGTATAGCCTTTTTTCCATGACCATGTAAGTCTCTCTATATATTTAGAGCTCTAGAATGAATTTTATTATAGTTTCCCAATGTTACCATATTTATCCCACATTTATTAGGGTTCAACTTATACACAATCTAAAAACTCTACTTCAAGTTCTTTTTTTGATATACACTTTTGTATAGTAATAAAATGGATAACTTTAATATAGATTCCCTCAAGTGATTCCTTTTAAAATTATAAATATAAATTTCAATTACTCATATTTATTATTTGATGATAATTACACATGTAGATACTTTGGAGTTTTTACTCAATTTTCTGAAACAACCTCATATGAGGATACTCCTCTATCAGCATGCAAGCCACATTTATTGATGATGAGATCCATGGATATTCCTCCTCCAGATTTATCCTTGTGACTTTTTCTATAATTTCCATAGATACTTTATAATTTTTATTGCTAAATCTTTGTGGTTATTTTTGTTTCCAAGATACTTTAGTGATAGGAATGTTTTCTATCTAGTTTCAGATCACAGACAGTGACAAGTGATGTTTTTAGGCTGCATAGACTTCTCATGCCATGTTTATATATGGTTTTATGTGTTTTGTAGATTAATTCTCTATTGGATAGTATTTATACTAGTATAATTAATGTTTTTTTATAGTTATATGTCATGAAAATCATATTCAGGACTTTTTTTCTCCCTTAAAATAGAGCATCACAATTCCCCTTCTTTTATTTTAGGATTATTGCATAATTTAATATTATAGCTCATATTAGATACTTTCATTATCTGCAGTAGTTTCATAGAAAACATTGGAAATTCATCATAATTTTGTTATTTTATTTGGATATCATTTTATTTTAACACTCTAACCATTTTTCATATAGATTATGATCGGGCGGTGTCACTCCCTAACCAAAGAACCCATTTTAGGGATCTTATTCATAGTCCCTTACCTAAAAAAGAATAATCAAAGATGGGGGTGAATCAGGATCATAAATATTTAAAATTTTATACTCTAATTTTTGTCTCATCATGAGAAACATTTATTCCTCTCCCTTACTTATTCTCTATGAGTAATGAAATAATAAAAAAGAAAATTAGATTTTTCTTGGTTCACCCTAACTAGACTAGTCCAAGGAACATACAGAGAAAATGTTCATATGTACCTATAACACTATAATACATCAATTATATTTTTTTACACAATATATTTGTCACACAAACCCTTAATCTCAATGTCCACACGTGATAAGAAATAACTCACATCATTTCTTCACAGATATTCCTTACTACTCCTCCTATGATAAAATTATTCTTCACATGATATGTGTATAATAAAATACCTAAAATGGTTTTTCAGTTATATATGATCTAATAAGTTTCTAGTGAGATAGATATCCAGAAATTTCTTCCTTATCTAACACTTTAAACATTCTTATATTATAGTAATTTTCATTTTACACTCTATTTTTCTTTCTTCACACAACCTCTATGATAAACACTTTCTCTTTGATTCTTAATTTTTATCACTATTAAATAGTTTTTGTGTGGTTTAGGAATGTCAAAAACTTATGCTGATCTAAGGTTTAAGATTAATAATCTTCATCTTACTCCTTCAAAGATACGTCTATATGCCAAACACACTAAAGTTGGGTAATTGAGGAATATTTCAGGCACTTTAATCTTCTAAAAGACTGATCCAAAACCTTTTAGATTTAATTTTCATATTCTAAAAAACTACCTAATTTTCGCATGGTAATTCCTAATAAAATTTAGACACCTTATTCAAAATATTCACCATAGTTTATCCTCTTTCACTATAGTGAAGAATAGGGAACAATAAAATTATCTTGGTGTGGTTTTCTTCTCTATAATTTGTATTATTGTTAACCAAATCCTCAATTCTCATGCATTAACTTCTCCATAACTCATCCATGATTAAAAAATTATTTTCTATAAATTATTTACACGCATAAATATATATAGTGTATCCATTTAAATATGGTTTTATCCCTTATACGATTCCATACATTAATTCAATCTCACATCCAAAATCAGGCTTTCCATGTTGAAAAGTGTTTTTAAACTATATACATATTCTCATCAACATGATTAGAGAATATATTCTATTTAGAATAAGCACACTTGAAAATATTGTAAAACTAAAAAAATAGATTTTCACCCTTATGATAATGTCCCTTTCACTATAGTTCTACAGATAAATTAGTAACTTGATATTTGAAACCTTCATCATCGGATGAGTCTTGCATAAAATCCTTTCGATGAGATGACTCATATGTAGCCAACCTTTAAGGTGTGACTCATTCTATTTGGTTTAGTATTACTAACCATGTGTTTGGTTTACCTTTAAATTGTAATTTCATCTCCTATATGACCTTTACATAGTCTTTCATTATAGCATATCTTTGTGCTTTCCAGCATAGAATCTGTCACTCTGATTGATTTCTCCATCGATAACTACAAACCTTATTGATTTAATGAAACCATAAAAATATTATAAATATAAAATATTATTCAAATTCAAAACTAGGACTTAATTTTAAAATATTAAAATCCAATTAAACCAACAAATAGATTATTTCTAATAATCTACCCCTTTAGGATTGTTTGAAATTCTAAATAGAAAACAACTCTTCTTTGTCTCACTACTTGTTCATACCATCGAAGTCAAGGAGTACATCAATGAATCAACAATCATGAACTCCAAAATTATGTAAGATAGATATAAATGTGATAAATAAGCTATAAATTAGATAATACTCATGAAAACAACTCATTAAAATTAATACTTTGAATATGCACTTTCGGAATGCACTCCACATTCACAAAATACCCCCCTTATTTTCTAATAAATTCTCTCCCCATAAAAAAATACACCACCAAAATTCTACCCTGTATAATTATGAACAATTTATCCCCTTTATGAATGAACCCATTGACAACATCCTTTAATAATAATAAAATAGAGTTATAAATTCAAATATTGAGTTTTAGGGAGAAATCATACCTTTCATAGAAAACAAATCTACTATGGAGTGTGGATAATCATCTATATAATCATATAGAGATAAGGGTTTGTTTCACTCCTAGAGATATCTGATTTCCCTCAAAATCCAACTTAGGTAGAGCCTTAGTTATGATTTAATCCACTTAATTTTTAGTAGACATATACTCCTGTTTTAATACCAACTTCTCAATTTTCTCCATTATGAAATGGTATTCGATCTTAGTGTTCTTTGTCCTGGAGATTTTATGGGATATATGATAATATATATAGAAATTTGTTTTTAAAACATAACTAGAATAGGATATAACACATCAATGATAATTTCTTCAAGTTTTTTTACATATATATCAATTGGGTGCATACTTTAGTTATCGTGATATACTTTGCCTCTGTAGTCCTCAATGATACGAAATATTTCTTTTTAATTTTCTAATAAAAAATGAGATAACATGACAAAATAAACCTCAATAAGTTGAATTTTGGCCAGAAATATAAGCTAACCAATCCACATCATAAAATAACAATAGTTTTTGTTGTGAATTTTTATAATAAAATAGACCAAAATCTATTATTTGGTTTATTTATTGAAGTATTCCCCTAAAATATTCATGTGCCTTTATTTTGTAAAAAATTGAGAATGGGAAGCTTGAAATGTGGGAAAAAAATTTGTTTGAGTGTTTTTCAAGTAGAGTAAGAAACTAATAATATTCCTTTAGAGAGTCACATCAACCTCCTTAGATAAATGTGAAACCATTTCATAATCTCTATGGAATAATTTTTTTTGGAGATAAAGGTATAATCATATCTTTGAATAACCTATAAACCAATTAAAAATTATAGTTCACCAATTAGTAGCATTTTGAATTCTGACCTCACTAGATTAGAAAAATATTTTCATCGAGTGTCATATATGCCTAAAAAGATTATGTAATAAAAATATATATGAGTACTAACATCCACTATAATTTATCCTTATTAATGTTGTGGTTGTGATTAACCCCTCCTCTATGAAAATAATGATTCATCAAATATTGGTAGATTCAAGATTATCACTTCCTTGGTGATTACTACAATCCATAAAATATTTATTCTAGTGACATGGTTTGATTTCATCTTTATGATTGATATATCCATCTAGTTTCTCAGTGTATACTTCCTATTTAAGGAATAAATTTAAAATATAAATTTTATTTCCAGTTGGTACACTTTTAATTTATTTTTCACCACCATAGAAAAGAATAACTAAATAGTATCTAAATGATCTATGAGTGAAAATGACTCATCCATATTGATTCCTTCAATTTGGTAATTCCCCCTTTACACCTTTTGTGTCTTATTATATTTCACATGATTATCTTCATTATGTGTATTTCAAAAAAACCATTTTGTTCTTATCATGTTAATATTTTTCAGCCTCAGAACAATTTACCAATTGTTGTTCTTTTCAATTTAATTAATCTCTTTATGAATATCCTTGACCCAATTTTTCACCTTATTAGATTCATCAATATATTTGGTTTCCAATTAAGATAGTAAGGATGTTATATACTGTGATTTCATCCATGTTTGAGTATGGGTTGTCTACTCATTGACAATATTAATTTTGGGGATTTATTCTCTTCTTGTTCATCTATATTATAATGTTAGTCTTTCTATGTTTACCACATCATAAGATATTTCATTATAGTTTATTCCATCCCTATAAACTCCCCATGATCCCGACATATCTTCATCACTTTACACCTTAAAAATAGGCTGATTATGCGAGAATTCTGCTCATATATAAGGGAAATCTACTCATATTTTTTCAATTTTTTTTCTTATTTAGTTATGAAAAAATAATTTTTTAGATTATTTTTCAGATCCATTTTTTATAAGACATGTATTCCTTAATCTTAGATTAAAATAAAACAAAAATAACTTCACCAACCCATGCTTTACACATCCTTTTATTTTTTTATTAGAAATAAATAATTTATTTCCAAACACCTAGAAATAATTGAGTGTGTGATGCTTTTTATACTAAACTTTATACGGAAACTTTTCTATATTTGGAAATAAAAGGGATCGACTAGAGATATAGACCATTATAAGGACTACTTACTTCTAGTACTTCTCCAGAAGATATTTTTCTATAATAATATTTTGAACCATATTATTAATTATGAGTTTCATCCTTTCCATATCTATTTCATACTGAGGAGTTCTCATGAATTAAACTTGATGTTGAATTCCATGTTTTTTTATATATTATTTAACTTGTTTATTTTTAAATTTTGTGCCATTTTTAGTGTCAAATTTATAAATTTTGGATCCAACAATTTTTTCAACTTCACTTCAATATCAAGTAATCAATTGAAAACTTGTGTTTTATGTGTAGCCACTATTAACCATTCCAAACTGAGGAAATAATCAACAATGAAAAACATAAAATCATTTTTTATCTGATGATTTATTATTAATTTTTCTAAAAAACTACATGAATGATCTTGATAATCCATTATGATTATTTATTATTTTGATTATAAGTCATCGAAACCAGATTCCCCTTTTTTAAAAGATTCACATATATGAGTGTTTTCACATGTGAGCTTGAATAAGTCTCAAGATCATTCAATATTTACCATATTATCTATGTATTTATAGCTCATATGTCCAAGACTCTTGTACCATAATTTTTTTCATTCACCTTCGAAAAAATATACAAATTTTATTCCCCAATATGGAACATCTCTCTCAAAATTTTAATGCACACCCTAAGTCAAACAAATATCTCACGTAGATAATATTGGGACTAAGACCATAAACCAAAATAATGTCTATTTTCCTTGGAGCCTTTCCACCAACCTTGGTTTTCTTATGAATATTGAGTCCTTTATTAATAATAAATCAAACCACTCTATTACTTGATACTGATAATAAGATCTTAATTTCTAGTCATCTGTGAGATAAATCCAATATCAAGATCCTATAAGTTAGGTCTGTATATTTCTCTTAAAAAAATATGAGTAATGTTTTCCATCTCATTTCTTATTTTATTCACCCATATCCACGGGTTAAATCCTCTTGATGATGGAAAATATTGTTACACCTTTAGATCCTTGTTATCTTATTTGTTTTAAAAAATGTAAATTATATTATAATTTTCTATAAAATTTGAATTTACATGTACTTAATTTTAACCCCTTCTCAATGTCTCTTTAGGAACCTTCTTTTATACCCGAGAAGCATAATTTACTTCATTATACCCATTTTCCTCACACCAAAAATAGAACCCATAAAAATCATAAATAAAATATAAAAACAAACATTATTATTATTTATGTTATTTATTTTTGAAATTTATCTTTGTAATGGAGAAAATATATTGAATGTTCCCCAATATTTCAAATCAATAACATATAAATTTTTGCCTCTTGTGTCCACCTTTTACTATTTGATCAGAGATAATTTAAGCTACTTTATTAACAACACTCCTCTATGGTATTGATTCTTATAAGCTAGTATCAATATTATCTATCTTCTTCATGTGATCATACTCCAACAAAGTACTCTACTTTTTTAATCCTTTCACTTGTGGGATAGTAATGTGTTCTTCATTAGATATCCTATGTGTTTCTTTTGTTACAAAAGTGATTGGACTAGATAATTTCATATGAGGAGTGAGGAATATTTCCTTATCTTTATACTTGTGACACCATATCATGATATATAATTCAATCTCTTCAATTATTTTCATTCTATATTCTATATAATTAGTTATGAAATAAATTATCTAGGTTTCTTTCCAATTTTGATATTTTTTTCATCTTATTTTTTAGATTTCTATAAACTATAGACATTATATTTTTAATTTTTGATTTTAATTATAACTTTTACTCTTCTTTTTTTCATATAAGGCATATATTCATGGACTAATGCATTTCATTTCCTGGTTTCATCCCTATTTACATAATTTTCATTAAGGTATAGTTCAATTTCTATATAAATATGAACTCTTCTCTTAGATTAATCATTTTCAACATCATTATCATTATCTTTTTTCTTATATATGATAGATACCAAAGAATATTCACCATGATGTTTTCAATATTTTTCCTCTTCAACTTCTGGCTCAATTGAACTATTATATTTATGTTATAATAGTTTCTTCCTCTTGAAAAACTTTCATTGTGGTTTCATCTATATTTTTTAACTTTTAAAAGGTTTTTTCATAGATTCCTCCTCTTCATTGTCATGGAAATTCATAAATAACATTTCTATTAGATTCCCTAACTTTCTGTATTAGAGACAATCATGTGGGAGATTTCCTTTGAATTTTATTTTTTCCCTTTTAAAGTTAATGGAGAGAAAATAAATAACTTTATCAACCTCATCTTAAAATATATCAAATTTTATATAAAGTTTATTCATATCTCTAAAGTATGTTTATTATGAGTTATCCTTCTACATAGTTTCATTATCATCAATTCACATTTCATATGTGACAATAGTAATATATAAGTTTCCTAAAGAAATATACTTTATATATTTGTCTTTAAGAATGGATACCTTTTCATTGAAATTTATAGGTAGTATCCTCGATATCCTATTAACAAATTTATCATGTTTAATATTTTCACCAAGGTCTTGCATATCTTCCAAAATGGAATTTAGATAATAAAAAAATCACTAACTATTTTCATTAGGATCATCCTTAGATATTCATACTTATTCCACATGACTTGTAACTTTTCCACTTGAACTTTAGAATCACTTTAATAGATATTCAAAAAAATTCCATATAATATGATATGTTATGAAGTATAATACCTTGGTGTAGATAATGTTAACCGGGGATCCCTTAAAGCATTGATTTTTTTAGCATCCATATCCAATTATTTTTGTTCATATTATAAACAAGATCCAATTTCAATGTTTAATAAAATACTATGAATTTTTATTGTGTGAACTTTTATCCCCAAATACCTAATATAGTGTTGCATCTTATTCTTCCATAATTGGATGTTTTTCCCTTCAAAAATCCGTACACCTTTAGGATTAAAAATGTAACTAATGTTATTCTCTCAGAAGATAGAGTGTAGGTCACCCTATAACCTAGATCTGATAATAATTATTGGTCCCTTATCAAAGAGAAGACCCTAATAGGGGGTTGAATATGGGTAAAATAAATTTAAAACATTATCCCTTGATTTCAATATTATCCTTTAATCATGTGGAAAACTTATATCTCTCCCTAAATTTTTCTCTATGAATGATGAAATTATTAAAAAACACAATATATTTTAATTGGTTTACCCTAACCTAGATAGTCTAAGAATTATGAAAAGAGAATGTGTCTACACACCTATAACACTAGTTCACACAACTTATATTTTTTTTACACAATAAACAAATCACACTGACCCTCTGATTCTCTATCCACATAATATAAGAAAGAACTCATATCATTCCCTCACATATTAGGATTAAAACTCATTCCATGATAGGCTTTATGTGTATGAAAATGCACCTCTAATAGTGTGTCAATTATTTATAATATGATAAGTTTACAATGATATAGATATCTTGAAATTTATTACTTCTCCCATTCTTTCAACATTCTAGTATGTCATGAATTTTATTCTCCTAATCTTTTTTTATTTCTTCACACCACATCTATTATGCACACCTTCTCTTCAATTCTTCATTTTTTCACTCATAAACACTGTTTATAGTTATTGAGGAATAAAATCAACTTCTATTAACCTAAGGGTTAAGATCAATACACTTCTGATATCTACATAAAATATCAATTCATGTGTCAATGACACTTAAATTGGGAAATTAAGGAACATTTAAATCACTTTAAATCTCTTAATATCTGATCCCAAACCTCCAAGTTCAAATTTATAGGTTGTTAGAAACTACCTAGATATAACATGTTCGCACCAACTATAACATAGAAATATTCTTTAAAATCTTTATCAAAAATTGGTCTCTTTCACTAAATTGTAGAAGAGGGGTCAATAAAATTATGTGGGAATGGTCCAATTCTCTATTTCATGACTTAAAAATGACTAGATCAACAATTATCACACATGAACTTCACCATAACTCACCAATGATCATGGTATAATCTTCTCTAACTTCTTGAATCATCAAAGAAAAAGAAGTGTACAAAGTTTAATACAACATGAGCTCATATAGGATTTAAAACATTGATTCAACCACACTTCCTAAATAACACCATCCATGTTGAAAAGTTTTTCTACATCAAGCACATTTTCTATTCAACCTGGATAGGGAATAATCTTTTATCTATTCCATAGGAACCCTAAAAACTCTAATAACATATTAAATTGTCTAATCACCCATATGAGGTGATCACTTATTCAATTGTGTGATGGGTAAATAAGTAAATTTAAATAAAAATCCTTCCTCATGTTGAAAACATTATGTAAAAATATTTAGAATGAGATGAACCACACATTTTGAGCCTTTGAAACATGTATCATTCTCCATGAAGTATAACTATTAGCCTAGTTTTGTTTGAACTTAATGTTTGTTGTGAAAATTCCAGATGAAATTTATAGATCCTTCAATTATGGGATAGCCCTATTCTCTATAGAATAGAATATATATCTTATATGAATTTCTCTTCTAGCAACTATAAACATTATGTATTTGATGAATCTATAAAAATCCTCTTACAATCACCTCTTCTTTAACATCAACACTTAGGTGCAATTATCAACAAAAATAATCTAGGAAAACCACAAAAATGATTTTTGTGAACATTTTTCAATAGTAATCAATATTTATACTATAATATAGAATAGAAAAATCCA
Source organism: Viscum album (assembly GCA_963277665.1). NCBI lineage: Eukaryota > Viridiplantae > Streptophyta > Magnoliopsida > Santalales > Viscaceae > Viscum > Viscum album. Next base: position 710,409,969 of record OY728142.1, read on the forward strand.
ATTTTAAATCTCAATGAGGATTGATGTGATAAATTGTAATAACTAAGCCTCACTGATAGTATAAGAGATCCTAATTAACATAGATGTTGGGTCCTGACCCACCAGGCACCACTAGTTTCCCAAAAGGCACATGTTTTCCCCTCCCTGTGGCCCATCTACATGCCCAAACAGATCATTACAATATGAATGTCCCCGTAGACTAAAACATGTTATTTTACTGTGTTTTTCCTCACTAACACACACCCTAAGAAACAGACCATGAAGACACCCATCTTGACACTTCCCTAGTACAAGATCGCATAAATTTGGACTTCTAATTAGGAATTTTCTTACAAATATAGGTTTACAATATTAAAATGGGTAGTAAAAATAATCTTTAAAACCTTTAATATATCAGGGTGTTACATTATCTGCCCCTTTAGAGTATAGAATCCACATTTTAGAACTTATTTTCTATCCCAGTTGGTTTATTTACACATATAGATGGCTGACACCACTAATACCAATATAATAATTAGGTCATTTTAAAATCATAATAACTTCATCTTAACATGGACATCGAGTCCTATCCTACCATACACCACCATTTTCCTAGTATGAACATGTTATACCCTCCCTAGATTCCACCCACATGCCCTGATGAATCATCTAACTAATGAATATCGACATATGACAACAAATTATCATTAATTGTGATTTTTACTAACTCACAAACACATTGAGAAAGTTCCTATTAGGTCACCCATCCAAACACTACTCTCGGACAAGCTCACTTCACTATGATGTTTTAATCAGTTAATCTCCCAAAAAAAGGTTCACCTTCTTGACATGGGTGGTAGAATTTATTCTTTTAACCATTTCACGTTATGGGGTGTTACATAAACTAAATAATGTATAAAACCAAAATTTTCATACATAAACATTAAATCAGTTTAGATGAATATTCATTACATATGAATACCATCCAAATTAGAATAATAAAGTTTTAGTGCCTTTGAAATCTTGCATACATAAAAACTATTATAAAAAATATCTATACCATCTTCCACTTATATATTCACGAATATCACCCATCTTAGACATATCAAACCTAAAAATATTTGTTCATATCCAAGGTGAACAGAAATATAAGAAATTGTGAGCTCAAATACTTAAAAATGGTAAACAAGGGAGATATAAATAAATATTCATATGTAAGAATATCATGAGTATAAGGGTATGAGAACATGAGATTAAAATTTCAAACTCATGCCCAAAAATTAATATAATCCTAAATCATGGTATAATTCATGACATTTTATAAGACAAGATTCATAAAAGGATCAAAAAAGATAATCCATGAGAGAATAAAATTAGCATAATATCATTTCACAAGAGTGGAATAATTTTTTTTATAATCATAATAATAGAAATACTTTTTTAAGGATACCCAAAAAGACATTCATCACATATTAATCTCTGACTAACCATCCATTTACTTTCTTTGAGCCTTAGATAACCTTTACTGTGCCCAATTTTGGGCTAGAGATAACCTCTTGTGTACCCTATTTTGAGAATGGGATAACCTTCCATATACCATTTGATCTCATTAAAATTTATTTATTAACCAATTAATTAGAGGTATATAACTAACCCACACATCACATAATCATAATCCATTCAAACTTATGCCAAAGGATCATGAAAATATTTATCATTCCAATATATCTTAACCAATTAAAAATAAATGGGTTTCACAAATATTTTATCTTCATAATAATAAACCATCTAGAGAAATAATAAATATAGTAACATTTTATCATATCCCTTTTAAATCATAATAAAAATGGAATAATTTTATTATAGAATAAAATACATTAAAATAATTACTAGAACTTTTCTTCAGAAAAATAAACTTTTTATTAAGAAAGTAGTTATTTAAAATATAAAAATTCAAAAAATATTAAAGAAATAATTCTCATTGAAAATTTACATGTAAACATATAAATTAAACTTAAAATAATATATAATTCATGTTTTTTGGGAAAATATTTTCATTCGGTGTATGTTAAAAAAAATTCCTTTCATATTTTCAGTAAAAATTCAAAAGTAACTCATTTGAAAAAAAGGCAAGAATATTCCTTTAAAAAAATTATAGAAAGTCAAAAATGGGTAATAATTAATTTAAAAAAAATTAATAATAATAAAAACATTCTTTAAAACATTTTAATGATAATATGGATATGGAAAAAAAATTATTCTTGACCAAAGAGAGAAATAAAGACGGTTTTCCTTAAAAACATTATTTCAGTCTCTTGAGTAATTAATGAGAGAAAAATGAAAGGAAAACATTTAATATATATAAATAACCGTACAATAAGATAATAAATAATATTTGGTATAGATATATAGTATAACTTTTCGTTATAAATTTAAGTATAAACAATCCCTATAAAAATGAGATCATAACATAAAACTCTTGAATCAAATATATCTTGATTCATAATTGATCTATAATATTGTATAATAAAATTAAATTTATTTTAATTCTATAAAAAGACATATTCCATCTAATACTACCATACATGTTTTACTTATATAATATTATATTTCATTCATTAATAAATTTTCATTATCATTATCATTGTTGGTGTTAACTACTTCATTTTGCAAGCATGTTTTGATTTTTCAGTTATGGTCCTTACTCTTTGATCATGGTTAATTAATATCCAAAATTTTAATAGTGATATAAAAATAATATATATTCATTATATAAATATTATAACAATTAATATAAAATGGTGAGGAAAACTGAATTACATCACTATATGAAGATGGTAGTCCGTACATACACATGAGTGGTGTTTCCATTTTTCGATGGATGGAATGAAAAAATATTAAATAATAATTTAAAATTACATAATAATTATTGTATAAAATATATAATATATATATTAAAAATATAATAATAATAATCCATGAAAATGGTGATGGAAAATGAATCATATCGCTATGTGAAGGTAGTATTCCACATGTACACACAAGCGATACATTCATCTCTCATTTGACGGTGAAGAGGTGGTAAATGGTTATTCCATAAATATAATAACACATAACTATATTTATGATTAAAAAATAATTATTTTATTATGGATCCAATATTATTGTAGAAACTGTAATATGTGGTAAAATTGAATGAGCTCAGTTAAAATTTATACCACTTCTTTGAGAGACCTCCTTTGGCTTAAAGCTTAAGCCTTAAAATAATAGTCTTATGAGAATAAAATTAGATCTATAATGATGGGAAGATATATATTAAGTTTTTTTAAAAGGTATTGGGGGAGATGTAAGGCTCAAATTATGTCAATAATTGTGTATAATATGTGGCCATTTTATAAGTCAGAGGATGGACACACATGGAATTTCTTAAAATATTTCAATAATATGAGGTCACTTTCATGTGAATGTGGGTCAAAATGAAAAATGGTTAGAAATTTTTATAATATAATTTTTAAATATCTCAAAACAATGTGAATTATATAGGTTTTTTTAATTCCTAAACTTATATATTTCTTTACAACCCCCTTGGTAAACCCATTTTAAGAGTAACTATTGTAACAAAATTTTACTATTTTTACAATTAAATATGACCAAACATTAAGTTTATCCAATAAAATAATTTTAATTATTAAGGTAAAAAATATTTAATCCATTTTACTAGATTATATTTTTATGAGTTGAAGAACATAATTTTAAATAATCGTGGAAAATGCAACGAAAAATAATTTTAGAAAAAATGCATTTTTAAGCATAGAACTGAATTTAATTCAATTTTATTCCATGAAAAACCCATAAAATGAAATTTAAAATATATTATTAGATATATAATATATAAATTTTATTAAAACCATTAATAAATTGAGATTTATTTAATTTATTAACATACAAACACATTGTGTTCATAAAACTGTTTTTTAGAAAAATGTGTTTAAAAAACCAAAAATGAACTTATAAAAAATAAAGTACAATGATGATTCATATGTAATTAATTGTATTATTTATTATTAAAATATATAAATTTAACTTTATAAAAAAATTCAAAACATAATGGGACTTCTATTTTAATATAAATAATATTTTTACAAAAATCTTAATTTTCACTATTTACTGAAAAATAAATCTTTTTAGAGAACCCCTAAAAATTCTCCATAAGATAATATTTAAATATTTATTTAAAAAAATTATATTAATTTCCTAAAATAAAATTTATAAAAAAGTTATAAATTAATTATAATATCCATGCACAAAATTCAATAAAGCACATTTTTAGAGAAAATATATTTTGGATGCATAAAATTACTACACTAAATGATGATTACTTATTTATTTTTGAATTAATTAATAAATACTAATTAGTTATTTATTTTGAATTAATTAATAAATAATAATTACTTAAAACCATTAAATCTATTTTTATAATTTTCTTACTAATATTCATACCTTCTAAATTAACGGCTGGGTTATAATGGATTACCATATCACATTTCATTGAGACTCAGTGCTGCATGCAAGGTAATATATTTAATACCTTAATTTTATTTCAAAGTAAATACATAAAAAATATTATGGTGTTAAAATATACTCCAAATTAAAATTAATTTTCCCCTTAAAATTTCATCACTCAAACACAAATAAATAACGATATTTATACTTCATCACATCCTTGGGTTCCCATTTAGCTTCCTCAAATTTATGATTCCACTAGAGAACTTTAACTAGGTTTGTACTCTTGTTCCATAGCACTTTATCTCTATGATTCAGGGTTTATACAGTTTTTTATTTATATAAAAGATCATGAAACAGTGGTAATACCATAGATTTCATAACATGTGAATGATAAGGTATGTAATTCCTAAAAAGAGATACATGTAACACATCATGAACTTTAGAGAGGTTAATTTAAAGTTTTAAGAGATAATCCACAGCCTCTAATTGATTAATAATCTAGAAGGTAACAATATAAATATATATTAGAATTCTATTATTTTTACATATTATAACCTTCTTCCATGGATAAATTCTTAGGAATAACTTCTCACAAACATTAAATTCCAAATCTCACCAACGATTGTTAGCATAACTCTTTTGTATACTTTGAGCTTCCTTAATGTTTTATAGAATGGATTTGTCCTTCACTAAAATTTACTAATCTAGATCAAGTACCAATATATTTCTTTCTCCAACTTCACCCCAACATGTTGGAGTTCTTCACTTCTTTCTACAAAGTTCTTTATAAGAATCCTTCTAAATGCTATAGTTAAAGTTGTTATTGTAATAAAACTCAACTAGAAGAAGTTGTTGATATCAAACACATTTTAAATCCATATATCATGATCTAAACATATACTCTAGGGTTTTAATGGTCCTATCATAATTTTCATCAGTCAATGGATGATTGGAAGTATTAGAATATAACACTGTATCCAGAGTTTGATGAACACTACACTAGAACTTCGAGGTAAAACTCATATCTCAAATTGATACAATAGAATGTTGTCCTAAATTAAACCATAATAGTTCCATAATGTATATTATAGAAATGTGATCATGGAAAAAAATTCTCTGATAGAAATAAAGTGTGCATAATTAGTATGTTGATCAACTAAAACCCAATTAATATTATGGACATTATATTTTTTGGGATGTTTGATAATAAAATCCAAGGTGATGTTTTCCATTTTCCATTCAGGTTTGAGTAATAGTGGTAACATTCCCTTATACATCAGTCTCTTAGACTTTATATTCTAACATACTGATCACTGATAAGCATACTCTTCAAAATAATTTTTAATGTTCTCCCATCATAAATACTCTTTCATAACTCTATAAATATTTATACTTCCCAGGTGAATGGAAAATTATGATCTAAGAGCTTATTCCAAAAGAACTTTCTTCAAGTATATTATTGATAGGACACTTTCTTGGTTCATGAACCTTATCATTCCTTTATAATCAAGGTTGAACATGGGAACATTTTCACCTTTATTTCTAGTTCTTCGTCCTCCTTTTATGCCTATTAAATCTTTATATAGATAGAGGATTGAACATTAATTTGAGAAAGATAAAATTTCTCCCCTTCCGATAAGATTTAAAGGTAGAAAATTTAAAAATCCATATATATTAGATCATTTTTTATACTCATAATATATAAGCAATCATGATCCTTTCAACTCAAAGTCGTAGCCACCTTGTTCACTTTCCCGGGGTGATAATGTATTGACCAATAATAATATTTAATCAACTTCAGAGATATTCAATTATGAAAATTCAACTCTTTCTCAGTGAATATATACTTAAAACTTTTATGATCAATATAAATGGAACACATCTCTATATAAATATAATGCGTCCATATATTTGATAAAAATGTTATCACTACAAACTCTAAATCATAAGTTGGATAATTTTTCTTATGAACCTTGAACTGGTGTGAGGCATAATCTACCAATATATCGTTCTAAATAAGAACAAATCTCATCCCATTATTTAATGAATCACTATAAATCCCAAAATCTTCTCTACTAAAGTGTTTCATGAGAACTAATGCACTGAAAAAAACTTATCTTTATTTACTTGAAATTTCATTCACATTCATAAGCCTAAAGGAGCATGACTCTCTTATGAGTTATCTTGGTGATTAGATAATATATCTATGAGAAATAATTCAAAAATCATCATTATCATCCATCAAATATAAGAAAACTATGAATCACACTCATAGTAGTTGGTTTAGAGCATTATTTAATAACATTCATCTCTAATTAATTGATAGATATACCTTCTCTGGAGATTATATAAACCAAAAATGAAATTTTTTTATCCATAATTCACACTTGATAAATGTTTTAGAAATATTATCCTTCCTTAGGGTCTTCAGTAAAATCCTAAAGGTATCCCAATTCCCTTCCATAATCTTGGAATATATAATAATATCATATATAAATATTACCAAAAACTAATTAAGGTAGTCTATAAACACTCTATTCATTTAAACCATGAAAGTATAAATAAAACTAGTATGAAAAAATTACATCAATATAAATTCATAGTGTTAATACACTAAATGGAAGGTTGTATTTGGTATTTATACTCTTTAAACCATTAATTGATAGTATCCAAATCTAAGATCAATCTTGGAAAAATATTGAACTCTTAATAATTGATTGAACAAATCATCAATACGGTGTATAGGATATTTATTATGGATTGTGATTCTATTAATTTCATGATAAGTAATATAGAGTCACATTGATCCATATTTATTCATAAAAGAATAATAGGTAAAACCCAAGGTGACACACTTAGATGAGTGAATCCCATATCATGGTTTTTTGAGAGTTGTTCTTTAATTCCTTCCATTCAATTGGGGCCATTCTATATAGATTATTTTAAATAGGTAGAGAACTAGGTATAAATTATATTGAAAACTCAACTTCACAATTTAGAAGAAGAATGGACATATATCCTATCAAAACATCAAAAAAATATCATATATTAATCATATATTTGATGTTGATATTATCCATAACCATTTGAGTTAAATACCCCTTTTGAATAGGAATCAAGACCAATGAATTCAATGTCATTTCAATAGGAAGTTAATATTATCCTCAGACAAGTATATGATCATAATTAGGTTTGTAATATAAAATTTGAATTACCATAATGAATAATTGATGTGGGATTTATATAAGGAAATCCAATCCATAAACAAAATAACATCAAATTCAACCAAATGAAGAATTAGGATATGTGTAGGAAGAACATTCCCACAAACATCAATTGGGGAAAAATCACATACTTGAGATGTGTTCATTATAACATTAGCTTTTTTTAATTTTAATTAAAAATAAAATAATTGAGGTGGTCATATAATACCATTAGAAAATTATTTGAATATTAAAGAGTGGGTAGAATCAAAATCAAATAAGACATTTGCATCTATAGAGTGGATGATAAGGGTACCTATCAACACTTCATTATCATGACCCACATCGACAATAGTGATCGCATGAGATTTCCATTTATCTCTAATATTAAGAGGTTTCTATTATCGATCATTATCATTAACCCTTGGATTATAGCACTAGTTAGTATAATTATCATTGTCCATTCATTTGAAACATTGGAGTGTGGGTTGTTTATTATATAGACCTTGGTATACACTTGAACCATTAGATATATTCTTCCCATTTATTCATTATTTGGTTTCTTGATAACCTTCCTTTCAACGCAAAAAATCATTTGATAGTCCCCTTAAGAAAATTTCCATTATGCATGTTTCTAAACTTTTAGCAAAAATAAAGACTCACCTTCTTTACTATTGGTTTTTAATATTAAAATTTACATTAAATTGTATTTTTCTTTTCTTATAAAAACCATGATATTAATGGGTCAATATAATCTCTATTTCTACCTTGATAACATATAAAACGATTTCTTCATATATACTGAATTTTCTTATGGATAATTCCTTTTGGAGGTTGATTTTTAATCCACTGAAGAATTGATAAATCATACTTTCTATTACAATTATAATACCATAATTATAACTCATATGTCTTGTAAAACTTTTCTTACAGGTAAAAATGGATTTAGAATCCTTCTAATTTATCTCAAGGAATTACTTCTCTATTTTTGTATGAAGATTATAAGGAAATTTATTATTTAAAAATAAACTCCAAAACACATCCCAGTATATGGATTAAATTTCCTCTCTATGCCTCATATTATTAATAATTTTACATCATTAATCTTTTTCAGAGCCCAAATTATAAATGGATAAGATAAATTTTTCATGCTTTGAGTACTAGAGAACAGAAATTATATCTTTAATGGTACTGATCCATTACTCAATATTTATTGAATTATTGAACCCACTAAAACAAGGTGTATTTTTCCTCATGTAGGAATCAATATTATATTTTTCCCTCATTTTTCCATTTGTAAGCTCATCATGATTCATCGATAGGGAAAGTTGTGTAATCATAGAAATCAGATTTCTCATTTTAGATCCCTTACTATATGGTTACTCGGGAGGGAAATCATTGAACTATCTATCACATTTAGTGTAAAGATGATTCCTTATAGTTACATCCATTCACTAAAACAAAAACCATAGTATGAGTAACAATAATCATAGTTTGAAACCACACAATAATGAAAATCCTTAATAGGACATCTAAATCTTACACCTTATTTTAAATCTATTGAACCTTAGGATTAACCTATGTCATAATCTATTCAAATCATTCATAATTGATCATAAAGAAAATATGTGTTAACCCATGCATGTCCCCTAGGAGTGTCTAGCCAGGTGTGACTTCTTCGACCTACTCATCTTGCATCGTTAACAATTAAGATAATAACCAATACACCCCATTCAAGATTACTATACATAGTTGAATCTGTGCCACATCCACATCCACTTTCTAATATCCATACATGGATGTATTTATTAGAAAAAATTCACTCTTTTCTTTACCATAACTTATGGTGTTTTCCTACACTTTGGATTATCCTATGGTTTCTCAATAATTTTTTTTCATCCTAGTTTCCAAAGGTAACCTAACCTAGCTCTAATACCAACTATATAAACCCAAAATTATCATAAAAAAATATTACATAATTTTAGAAGAATATTCATTACATATCAATATGATCTATGCCAAAATCATAAAGGTTTAGTGTATTTAGAAACTTCGATATATGAAAAACAATTACGAAAAAGTTAAATATCATATTTCACCTAGTTCTTCACAACTATCACCCTTATTAGATATATAATACATAAAAATTATCTTCAGATCTATATGAAAATAAAAAACAAGAAATGTTGAAATCAGATACTCAATAAGGGTAAATAAGGAATATATTAATAAATGATCATATATAGGCATATCATGAGTATAAGAGTGTGATAATATGATTATAATATTTGAAATTCATACCCAAAAATTAATATGATCATGATTCATGGCATAAATCTTGGAATTTTATAAGATAATAATCCAAATAGAATCAAATAATGGGATCCATGAGAGAATAACATTGGAATATGATCAGGTTATACAAGACTAGAATAAATTGTTCTATAATCATAATCACATAAATATTATGTCAAGTATATCCACTAATACATTCATAACATGTAATCCTTTGAATAACCACATTTGTGTCTTCTTCAGAAATGGGATAACCCTCAGTGTACCATCTTTTGGAATTTGGATAACCTCTCGGGTAACTTCTTTTGGTCTTGGGATAACATCGTGTGTACCCTTTGAGCTCATAAAACATTAATATTTACCCATTTTATTAGAGGTATATAAAGGACCCACCCATAACATAATCATAATCAATTAATATATATTCCACAATATCATGAAAACATTTATCATTCCAATATTTCTTAATCCATGGAAAAGAAAACAAGTTTCATAAATATTTCATCATAATAACCATAAAACATTCATACAAATAATAAAAATGGAAAAATTTGATCATATACATAGTAAAACATAATAAACTTCAAAGAATGTTGTTATAGATAAAAATAACTTTATTAAAATCAATGGAATTTTTTTTGAGTAAATTACCCTTTTCATTTTGAAATCACATATTTAAAATCTAAAAATTTCCAAAAAATTATAGAGAAAATTTTATTTAAAAAATATCCTGAAAACATGAAAAGTGATACTCAAATCAAATGAAATTCATGATGATGGTAAAATATATTCATATGGTGTATTAAAAAATAAATATTTCTTTCAAATTTTTAATAAAAATTCAAAGTTACCTTGTTTGGAAGAAAAAAAGATTGTTTTCAAAAATATATATATAAAAAAGTAAAACATGAGTAAAAATGACATTAATAAATCTATGGATAATTGTAAAAACATTCTTGAAAACATTTAAAAGAAAATATGGACATGGAAAAAAATATTCCCGATCAAAGAGAGAAATAAAGTTGGTTTCCATTAAAAACATTCTTTCAGTCTCTTAAGTACTTAATGATCGGAACATGAAATTAAAATATGCAATATCTATAAATAAAAAAATTAGAATAAAATATATAATATTTGGTAGAGATATTTCAAATAATTTAATCCCTATAAATTTGACATAAATAATCCCAGTAAAAATCATATTTTAGCATAAAACCTTTACCTAAAGTCTAGCATGCTTAATAATCTCTATAACCTCCAGTATAATAAATTTAAATTTACTATAATTATATAATAGAAACATATAAATACCTATAATAACATAATTGGTTTTATTATAAAATATCATCACCCATTCATTAACAATCCTTCCTTATCATTATCATTTTGGGTGTAAACTGCTTCATTTTCTATGTAAGTTTTAGTATAGAAATTATGGTCCTTGAACATTGATCAAGGTTTGTTAATATACATAATTTTAATCATGATTTAAATATAATATATATTCATTATTTATAAATTTATAACCATTCATATAAATCAGTTTTGAAAAATGAATTACATCATTATGTGGAGACGGTGGTTCACACATACGCACAAGTTATGTTTCTATTTTTTATGGATGGGAGGAATGAAAGGTAAATAATAATTGACCTTTTACGTGTAACACCCCAAGATTTCATAGTGTGTTATTTCTTCAAAATAATTCAATAACTTGCATTACACGCAACACTGAGTTCAATTGCACCATGACTTACCAAAAAAAAAGCCATTAAAAGAGGTCATGAATAGTATTAACTAAATTTTAAACTTTATATAATCCTTATAATTTTAGAATCCATATTATGAGTTTCTTAGTCATAATGCAAGAACAGATTCATTTTCAGTATTGCACTTTTATCAACTTTTGATAGTGAAACCTTTTTAAATACAATATTTTAAACTTTTTGACTAAATGGAGACATCAAAAAAATTTAAAATGAAACATCCCAAGCTTCCACGGTACGCTTTCCTTTGAATAAAACAGTAGCGTGTGTTGTACGCAACTTCGAGTTCTAACACACCGTAACCAATCAAACTAGCTGTTATGAATAGTAATACCTACTTTTTGAAATTATATATATTTCATATTTTAAAATGGACTTCATTTTTGGATTCGGAATATCAAATTTAGCCTAAGGTGAAATTTTGGTACTTTTCTGATAACTTTCATATTTTGATGAATAGTGAAAATTACTAAATTTTAATTAAAAACAACTTTTTTAATCAAAATAATTAATAGTGATAAATTATGAATTTGAGTGGTTTTAAAGTATATTTAGAATATATTTTTACTATTTAATATAATGTTGGTCATTGGACATAATTTTACAATTAAACCGAACATAAACAAGTGTCAATCTTTTGGTAGTTATTATCTCTTAAAAACACGCTTTTTGTTTTGACAGCGAGAATTAATTTTAAATTAATTTCTGCCACTTCTGTGTTTTGAATTTAGAAAAATGGATTCCATATTTGGAATCAGGATGTTCAAATTGTGTAAATAGGTAACTTTTATTTTTAGACATTTTGAATAATTACTGCGGTAAATATTTTATTTACCATGGTTAAGGGTAAATCCGGTAAATAAGGGTTAAAAAATAATATTATAATAATACTAAATTACCTTAAAACGTGTCTTAACCCTATTGGTTGATACATGGTCGACCATGGGCATCTTTGGGTCTATTTTGGGACCCCATGGATCCACTTGTGAGTGATAATGACACTTTATTTTAATTAAGTTAAAATGAATACAAAAATGGCATAAGCTTACATCTTTTAGAAGAAGAATTTTTACATAAGGTTATACATGTTGGATTTTAGATTATAAATATTAATTAGAAAGATAAAAAGATTTCCTACATAAGGATATTTTATTTATAATTTTTAGACATTAAATAATTTATTTTATTTATGACACAATGATGATGCAGTAATTACTATAATAGTGAAAAATTAAAATAAGTGATATTATAAATACCCAAATAAATATAATATGAAACTTTTAATGAATTAAACTAATTTTCTAGGATAATATGATATATTAGGATTGATTTAATTTACTTTGTTTGAAGTAATCAATCTGTTATGAGTTTCACAAAAATCAACTAATGAATAGTGTCAAAATTGACATAAAAGAGTTCTTAAAACAAATATTATATTATTAATTGATATTAAATTCCTAAAAATCTAAGGTTCGTCCAAGAGACTTATATCATGATATGTTAATCATTAATGGACCACTTGGGGGTCTCTTGGATGTATATGGTAAGTTTATTAACCATATAATATAAAAATACAAAGAGACATTGTAAAAGTGAAACTAATTAACTTAGAGTTAATACTTAAAGATAAGGTTAATATAAGTACCCAAACCTGTCTAAATTCTATTGGATGAGTTGTTTTCGACCCATTCCCACCTCAACCTTTGAATAGTCAACTTTGGAGCCATTAGAAACCGAATATGAATTTATTATAAATTAATATTTCTAGCTTTTCCAAAGGTGCCCCTCACCCCTCTTATAAAAGGGCACTCCTCCTTCTCATTTCTTCACACCTCTCAAGCCACTTGGCTCGTCCAAACTCTGCCCAACTAAGCTCCCCACAACCCTATCCTCCTCCTTGAAGCTTCCCCTTAGGCAGAAATCATTTCAAGAAGTCCTTTGGTTCCAACCAAAGTGAGTTACCTAAATTAAAGGTAACGATTTCTCTTAAATTATTTTCATTCATTTTGCTTCTCCAACCCCCAAACTCTTTTTATTTCCTTTCTTTTGTAACAACACCAGTATCCTCAATATACTAGGATGTTGTTATAAGAAGGATTCAAACTACACATACACACAACTCCATCTAATGGATGATGAACATAATGTTTCTGTGGATGGCAAACTAACGTCTCACGAAACGATGATTCTTCAAATACATCTTACCACCTCTCATGGTGGCCATTATGATGGAACTGTAATTAAATATGATATTAATGATATATATTTTATATATAAGCTTCTGTAATTCAATTTTATTTCATACCATTATTCGTTTCATGTTGTATATACATACGATAATTTCATTTGAGGAAGTGCGGACTACCGCCCCCTTAAAATGATATGACTCGTTCATACCACACATGGAACGTATAAAGGATGGTGTTAATGAACTTAAGTAACATATATAAAATATTATATTATACTGGAATAGTAATATACCTATGTATCATTTGGATTCGATTCTTTTAAAATAAAAATTAAATGGAAGTAGCGTTCGTGCGTACGTACGGACTACCGTCTCCACGAACGCGATGAGATTCATTCTCCATCGTATCCATTCAAGTATAATTATCATTTAATGATTTAAAAATGATGTTTAAGGACTTGATACCATTCTTGATATGAATAAGATACAACAAACATGACTTATGTAACAAAACATATAAAAGAAAATGAGTAAGTTAACACCCGAAACGATGATAATACTAAGATATTATTAATAAAGAAATATTAAAAGATCATATATGATATCATATTAATGTATATAATTATTGTATAATTTAATAACAATTATTTCACCATTATACAGGAGGTTAACCTACCCCAACAAAGGAAAAGTACAAGGTAAGGGGTTTTCATCTCACTCCTTATTTCCGTGAGATTCATGCCATATTGCCACCATCACCTTTTGTGTGGTGTATGTACTGCTCATAATTATATTCCTTGTGTAATACACTATAATTTATGTGTATTTACATATTCATTGTATGATACCTCATTCATGGGTTGTATGTTTCATAAGTTACCAAATTGGTAAGGGTTATTTCACAATCTCTTCATTATCCGAGGTTGTTTATATGTAATAATCTACTGGGATCTCTTTATCATCCACATCCATGTTTCTTAAAAATGTATTTCAAAACATTTTTACTATTTACAAGAATATGGGTTAAAGTCATTTATACCCTTTTTTGACTTTTTATAAGAGGTTTATAAAGGAATCTTTCCGTCGTTTTCAAAACAAGGTCCTTTTTAACCTTTTCGACAGAATTGAGGTAAGAATGTTTTTTTAACTTATACGGCGGGTGCGGTTATTTTACGCCGTTATAAAATCTTCAAAGCTTTACTTACAAGCTTATAAGAATATTTTCAAAGAAAATGTTTTATTTTATATGGATCTTAAATGATTTCAAAATAAAAGGAGATACTTCTTTAAAAAGAATTTTGATTTCATCTATGTCAACATCCTTTGATGGATTTTAAGATTATTTGAAGTTGATTTATTATGATACAAAACTTCTATATTGTATTCAAGGTTTTGTGATATGTTTGACTGTGGATGTGCTATTTTTATACCATTCATAGTTTATGGTGAAATTATTGACATTTCGTATGCTAGTTTTAATACGAATGTTTATGTTATGTTTAAACCTTTTCATATGGGAATGCATTGGACTTAATAAGTGACGGGTGGAGCCCGCTATAGCTCATCGATGCATCGGTAGGTCTCATGAGACAAACTAGTGTCTTGGCACAAGGCCTTGACAAAATCTTATTTGTAGTCTTGGCACGAGGCCTTGGCTATGTGGTTATGATAGTCTGGCATTATGCATTCCAACATTATGAAAGTGGTTATTGATTTTTGCATGTGATTATTCGATTAGTAGAATATCCATGTGGATAAGTAAATGACATTATTTCATTTTATTTATGCCATACCATGTTGAAAGTTCATATTTAAAAGGCTTTTGTTTTAGTTATACATTGCCTTAAATGTTTATTTTTATTTATGAAAGTTTCCGCTATATTTTTATCCTTACTGGGCATTTGAGCTCACCCCTTTTCTATGTTTTATTTTTTCCTAGGAAGTGAAGAAGTAAATTATGATTGACTTGCAGGGATATTATGAGGGGTTAATAGTGTGGATATGAAGATTTTGTTGTTGTAGTAGTTTTTCACTTTGAAATGTAATGTAAAACTTTATGATTATATCTAGTGTTTCCAAGGCTACTAAACTAATCGGTCTTTCGAGATTTGATCTTTCTTGTGATCATGCCAATGTTACGAAGTAATGCACCGACTCTGGGTAGCTGGGGTCGGGGCGTTACAGTTGGTATCAGAGGAAGTTTAGTACAAACCTTGGAAGCTAGATTTAGATAAACTCTGATTAGAGCACGTAGACCTAAGATGAACTTTGAGGATTAGTATAGAAGAACTTCCTAGAATTTTGGTATTGTAGAGATTTTGTGAGTTTTCCGAGCAATACATCCCTGTCTGGATACAAGCAGGTAGAGGCGGCTCTGGCACAGATGTACCTAGGGTTAAAACCCGAAAACACCGCTTTGAGCTAGACTCGAACGGGAACTGGTGCACGACAACGGGCCTTGCTGCACTCTTGGTTACGACACTCCCGGGGGATATGCTTAGCATAACTCTCATTTTCTTTACAAATCATTATGAAGGGTTTATGAGTATATAATTCCTCAAAGAAAACATTTTTATGATTATGGATTATATCCATAAATAGTTCAATTTATGTTAAGTGTTTTATAAGTATGGGATTATGTATTTTGATTCATAAACTGATCTAGTTTATGCCATTGTTTAGAAATGGCGCCCAGTAGAAGGAATGAGAACTCCAGAAATGCACATGATCCAAAGAGAAGGAAGGATCATATCTTTCATGGTCTTAAGCTAGAATTGATAAGAGAAATAGTCTCCCATGTATTATCATCATATGAAGAAATAATATCATGTGTTGATAAGATATGTAAAGAGTTTACTGAGTCCTATGGCTTTGAAGGGAAGCAAGAGAAGAAAAGGATGGAAGAGAGAAAGATGGATAAAGGGAAGAGGGAAAAGAAGAATTTTCCCATATGTGGTAACTGTGGAAAGAAACACCCTGGAAATTGCCTGAAAGGAATGGGAGTTTGTTATAATTGTGGAGGAAAAGGGCACAAAGTACATGACTGCAAGGGTAAGAAAATGGTTTCAAATGTACAATGCTTCATTTGCAAGGAGTTTGGACACTACGCGAACCTATGTCCCAGTCATCAGACTATGCCACAAATGATGCTATTGGATAATAATCAAGTTATGATACTACCACAGATGAAGAAGAATGATTAGAGTTCTTATGTTGATTATGTCAATTGAGTTTTGTATCAACAATGTACTTGTTATAATAATTATGGAGTATATAAGGATTGTACTGCAGTACTATTTCATTAAGGACTTGAGATTGTGTGGAACAAAGAAAAGTGACTCAATATCAGGATAAATTTTTGGAAAATATATGGTTGAGAGAATGATAAACCATAATATAGTTCTGATACCGAGGTAGTGATTTTCGAATAATACATGATTATTTTGGAAAAATTATATTGGATATTCTTGACTACCTTGGAACTGATTAATGATTTGTATATTCCATCATTGTTGGGGTTTAAAACATTTTTGGATTGATGAAGTATATCCAGCATTCAATATGGAATAAGGGAGCATGAATGTAATCAATAAAAAATATGGTAATTCAGGATGTTTCAGTGTATTAAAAGAATACACGATGAAGGTATTCATATGCTATTACGGGTTAAAAAGGATCTACATTATGTTTACCCTCCTTATAAAAGTTGGACTGTGAGTTTGGATAGAATTATTTTGGATAGTTCTTGTTTGGATTATTTTGGATTGCCATAAAAGGACAACCCGGAGGTCGGGCGGCAACCCGTCGCGTCCGGCAAGGCTGCGAGACTTGAACCCGCAACCGAAGGGCGACAAGGGTGTATCACCTACCACTGGCCCACGATATGTCCTGGATTAAATAATGTAGTTTTTATTAAAAGATCTTTTAGATGAATTATAAATTCTTTTATTTTGGAACCCTATACGAATAGTGTAAATAGAATTTTTTTTTTTACATTCTATTATCTTTTAGAGTGAAAGATGAGTTTGTGGTAGAAATTTATTAATGGATAAAACACTAATTATAAAGTAAGTATATCTCCTTATGATCTTAGCCAATCTCATAAATAAATTCCTCAATATTAAGAAAAGAAACTTAGAACAAAAATGTTGTCCTAGATGGTACCTTAAATCATCACTAATTTATGGCTTTGGGATTGTTGACCTTTTCATAGCCATGTTCTCTACCACTCTCCATCAGATAATTGATGGTTAGATTTCTCTTCCATATCCATATTTTCCTACATGGAACCCTAGTATGTGTTATTTTCGGTAATCTTCATACTTTCCACTCTTTATTTTAAATAGAGGCCTCATTAATTCATTTTTCGATGTGGGATTTCAACTAAGATATTTTGAAACGTCAAAAATGTGTTATCCTAATACCCTATGTTTTGTTGAACCGATGGTATTTCAAATCATCATAGATTGATGAATTTAAGGACCTCAATTATACACTTGTTTGTGATTGATGACCTCAATCACTACCTATAAATATTTACGTTTTTCCTCCGATTATATGTCTCTAATTTCCACCAATGTTCTCCTAATCGAGATCATAATTTGGTGGTGACCCTTTGATTTCTCTTTTCCTAATATTAATACTAAATTTTAGTAACCCAATTTCCGATGTGGGTTTTCCCACAAATATATTTTCTACTTTCAACCATTTATTTTTGAAGAACAATTTCAAATTGCGAGGACGCAATTTATTGAAGGAGGGGAGAATGTAACACCCCAAGATTTCATAGTGTGTTATTTCTTCAAAATAATTCAATAACTTGCACTACACGCAACACTGAGTTCAATTGCACCATGACTTACCAAAAAAAAAAAGCCATTAAAAGAGGTCATGAATAGTATTAACTAAATTTTAAACTTTATATAATCCTTATAATTTTAGAATCCATATTATGAGTTTCTTAGTCATAATGCAAGAACAGATTCATTTTCAGTATTGCACTTTTATCAACTTTTGATAGTGAAACCTTTTTAAATACAATATTTTAAACTTTTTGACTAAATGGAGACATCAAAAAAATTTAAAATGAAACATCCCAAGCTTCCACGGTACGCTTTCCTTTGAATAAAACAGTAGCGTGTGTTGTACGCAACTTCGAGTTCTAACACACCGTAACCAATCAAACTAGCTGTTATGAATAGTAATACCTACTTTTTGAAATTATATATATTTTATATTTTAAAATGGACTTCATTTTTGGATTCGGAATATCAAATTTAGCCTAAGGTGAAATTTTGGTACTTTTCTGATAACTTTCATATTTTGATGAATAGTGAAAATTACTAAATTTTAATTAAAAACAACTTTTTTAATCAAAATAATTAATAGTGATAAATTATGAATTTGAGTGGTTTTAAAGTATATTTAGAATATATTTTTACTATTTAATATAATGTTGGTCATTGTACATAATTTTACAATTAAACCGAACATAAACAAGTGTCAATCTTTTGGTAGTTATTATCTCTTAAAAACACGCTTTTTGTTTTGACAGCGGGAATTAATTTTAAATTAATTTCTGCCACTTCTGTGTTTTGAATTTAGAAAAATGGATTCCATATTTGGAATCAGGATGTTCAAATTGTGTAAATAGGTAACTTTTATTTTTAGACATTTTGAATAATTACTGCGGTAAATATTTTATTTACCATGGTTAAGGGTAAATCCGGTAAATAAGGGTTAAAAAATAATATTATAATAATACTAAATTACCCTAAAACGTGTCTTAACCCTATTGGTTGATACATGGTCGACCATGGGCATCTTTGGGTCTATTTTGGGACCCCATGGATCCACTTGTGAGTGATAATGACACTTTATTTTAATTAAGTTAAAATGAATACAAAAATGGCATAAGCTTACATCTTTTAGAAGAAGAATTTTTCCATAAGGTTATACATGTTGGATTTTAGATTATAAATATTCATTAGAAAGATAAAAAGATTTCCTACATAAGGATATTTTATTTATAATTTTTAGACATTAAATAATTTATTTTATTTATGACACAATGATGATGCAGTAATTACTATAATAGTGAAAAATTAAAATAAGTGATATTATAAATACCCAAATAAATATAATATGAAACTTTTAATGAATTAAACTAATTTTCTAGGATAATATGATATATTAGGATTGATTTAATTGACTTTGTTCGAAGTAATCAATCTGTTATGAGTTTCACAAAAATCAACTAATGAATAGTGTCAAAATTGACATAAAAGAGTTCTTAAAACAAATATTATATTATTAATTGATATTAAATTCCTAAAAATCTAAGGTTCGTCCAAGAGACTTATATCATGATATTTTAATCATTAATGGACCACTTGGGGGTCGCTTGGATGTATATGGTAAGTTTATTAACCATATAATATAAAAATTCAAAGAGACATTGTAAAAGTGAAACTAATTAACTTAGAGTTAATACTTAAAGATAAGGTTAATATAAGTACCCAAACCTGTCTAAATTCTATTGGATGAGTTTTTTTAGACCCATCCCCACCTCAACCTTTGAATAGTCAACTTTGAAGCCATTAGAAACCGAATATGAATTTATTATAAATTAATATTTCTAGCTTTTCCAAAGGTGCCCCTCACCCCTCTTATAAAAGGGCACTCCTCCTCATTTCTTCACACCTCTCAAGCCACTTGGCTCATCCAAACTCTGCCCAACTAAGCTCCCCACAACCCTATCCTCCTCCTTGAAGCTTCCCCTTAGGCAGAAATCATTTCAAGAAGTCCTTTGGTTCCAACCAAAGTGAGTTACCTAAATTAAAGGTAACGATTTCTCTTAAATTATTTTCATTCATTTTGCTTCTCCAACCCCCAAACTCTTTTTATTTCCTTTCTTTTGTAACAACACCAGTATCCTCAATATACTAGGATGTTGTTATAAGAAGTATTCAAACTACACATACACACAACTCCATCTAATGGATGATGAACATAATGTTTCTGTGGATGGCAAACTAACGTCTCACGAAACGATGATTGTTCAAATACATCTTACCACCTCTCATGGTGGCCATTATGATGGAACTGTAATTAAATATGATATTAATGATATGTATTTTATATATAAGCTTCTGTAATTCCATTTTATTTCATACCATTATTCTTTTCATGTTGTATATACATACGATAATTTCATTTGAGGAAGTGCGGACTACCGCCCCCTTAAAATGATATGACTCGTTCATACCACACATGGAACGTATAAAGGATGGTGTTAATGAACTTAAGTAACATATATAAAATATTATATTATACTGGAATAGTAATATACCTATGTATCATTTGGATTCGATTCTTTTAAAATAAAAATTAAATGGAAGTAGCGTTCGTGCGTACGTACGGACTACCGTCTCCACGAACGCGATGAGATTCATTCTCCATCATATCCATTCAAGTATAATTATCATTTAATGATTTAAAAATGATGTTTAAGGACTTGATACCATTCTGGATATGAATAATATACAACAAACATGACTTATGTAACAAAACATATAAAAGAAAATGAGTAAGTTAACACCCGAAACGATGATAATACTAAGATATTATTAATAAAGAAATATTAAAAGATCATATATGATATCATATTAATGTATATAATTATTGTATAATTTAATAACAATTATTTCACCATTATACAGGAGGTTAACCTACCCCAACAAAGGAAAAGTACAAGGTAAGGGGTTTTCATCTCACTCCTTATTTCCGTGAGATTCATGCCATATTGCCACCATCACCTTTTGTGTGGTGTATGTACTGCCCATAATTATATTCCTTGTGTAATACACTATAATTTATGTGTATTTACATATTCATTGTATGATACCTCATTCATGGGTTGTATGTTTCATAAGTTACCAAATTGGTAAGGGTTATTTCACAATCTCTTCATTATCCGAGGTTGTTTATATGTAATAATCTACTGGGATCTCTTTATCATCCACATCCATGTTTCTTAAAAATGTATTTCAAAACATTTTTACTATTTACAAGAATATGGGTTAAAGTCATTTATACCCTTTTTTGACTTTTTATAAGAGGTTTATAAAGGAATCTTTCCGTCGTTTTCAAAACAAGGTCCTTTTTAACCTTTTCGACAGAATTGAGGTAAGAATGTTTTTTTTAACTTATACGGCGGGTGAGGTTATTTTACGCCATTATAAAATCTTCAAAGCTTTCCTTACAAGCTTATAAGAATATTTTCAAAGAAAATGTTTTATTTTATATGGATCTTAAATGATTTCAAAATAAAAGGAGATACTTCTTTAAAAAGAATTTTGATTTCATCTATGTCAACATCCTTTGATGGATTTTAAAATTATTTGAAGTTGATTTATTATGATACAAAACTTCTATATTGTATTGAAGGTTTTGTGATATGTTTGACTGTGGATGTGCTATTTTTATACCATTCATAGTTTATGGTGAAATTATTGACATTTCGTATGCTATTTTTAATACGAATGTTTATGTTATGTTTAAACCTTTTCATATGGGAATGCATTGGACTTAATAAGTGACGGGTGGAGCCCGCTATAGCTCCTCGATGCATCGGTAGGTATCATGAGACAAACTAGTGTCTTGGCACAAGGCCTTGACAAAATCTTATTTGTAGTCTTGGCACGAGGCCTTGGCTATGTGGTTATGATAGTCTGGCATTATGCATTCCAACATTATGAAAGTGGTTATTGATTTTTGCATGTGATTATTCGATTAGTAGAATATCCATGTGAATAAGTAAATGGCATTATTTCATTTTATTTATGCCATACCATGTTGAAAGTTCATATTTAAAAGGATTTTGTTTTAGTTATACATTGCCTTAAATGTTTATTTTTATTTATGAAAGTTTCCGCTATATTGTTATCCTTACTGGGCATTTGAGCTCACCCCTTTTCTATGTTTTATTTTTTCCCAGGAAGTGAAGAAGTAAATTATGATTGACTTGCAGGGATATTATGAGGGGTTAATAGTGTGGATATGAAGATTTTGTTGTTGTAGTAGTTTTTCACTTTGAAATGTAATGTAAAACTTTATGATTATATCTAGTGTTTCCAAGGCTACTAAACTAATCGGTCTTTCGAGATTTGATCTTTCTTGTGATCATGCCAATGTTACGAAGTAATGCACCGACTCTGGGTAGCTGGGGTCGGGGCGTTACATTACGAATAATTATTTTATCATAAATATCATATATATATATATATATACATTAATTCCATCATAATAACCAACCATGAATTATGTTTATAGAAAATTAATTGCATTGTTATGTGGAGGCAGTAGTCTGCACGTATGCACGAGCGGTATTTTCACCTCCCATTTGATGAACAAGAGGTGGGAAATGGTTGTTAAAAAATCATAATAACATCCCAATATATTTATTATACTATATTAATCATTTTATTGTTGTTAAAATAGGCTTATAGGATGCATAAGAATAAATAAAATTGAAAGTGCTTGGTTATGCTTTATACATATTCTTTGAGATGCCTCCTTTATATTACACCATATGCCTTAAAAGATTAGTCTTAGGTGAATACCATGAGATATAGGATTATGGAAATAATTTAGGAATTTATTATCATGTATTTTCTTATATAAAAAAGATAAAATTGGTTTAATAATGTAGGAGAAGAGGTTCTCTTCTTTAAGTGAGGGGAGGGACACACATGGAGTTTATTATAAGATTTCGATAATATAAGGTCACATTCAGCTGGAAGTAGAACCAAATAATCAATAAATAAATTTTAGGATAATATAAGGTTCAAATATCTTCAAAAAATAATCATCATTCAAAATTTTATGGCATTTCTACCGTTATCTCTTGGTTTAACCCCTCCCCCTGGTAAACAATTTTTAACATTTACTATGGGAATATAATTTTAATTATTTTACTATTAACGATGATTAAAAATTAGGTTAAACCTAATAATTATATTAATTATTTTGATCAAAAATATTGAATCCATTTTACCATATTATATTTCTATAAGTGGTTGAATTTAATTTTAAATAAGTGCCCAAAACACAATGAAAACCTATTTTAGAAAAATGAATTTTTAAGCATAAAACTGAAGTTACTTGCATTATTTATGTGGTAAAAACCATAAAATTAATGTTAAAATATATTATTGAATATATAATATATAAATATAATTAAAATCATTAATCAGTAGAAAATAATTTAATTTATTTTGATAAAAACAATTTTCATGCATAAAAATAGTTTTTTTAATGTGTTTTGAATCCAAAAAAGTAAACTTATACCAAAATAAAGAAAAATTATGATTTTGATGTAATTAATTATATTATTTATAATTAAATGATTCTTATATTACTTTAAGATAAAATTCAAAACATAATAGTACTTATAATTAAAAGTAAATCATAGTTTAAAAAAAATCCGAATTTTTCATTATTCTCTTAAAAATAAACCTTTTTAGAAAAATCCTAAAAATTTAACCTAATATAATATTGCCATGATAATTTAAAAAATTATATTAATTTATAAAAAAGTTAAATAATAATTATATTGTCTATCTAAAAAATGATATAAAAACCTTTTTTAAAGAAAATATTTTTTTAAGCATAAAATAAATTTACTGAAAATTTTGTACTTATTTATTATGAATTAATATATAAATTTTGATTAATTAAAAACTTTTTAAATATTTTTAATAATGTTTTTATTAGTATTAAACATTTCAATTTAAAATTTAGGTTATAAAGGATTAATATATCATAGTTCATTTAGACTTGGGGTTTTGTACAAGGAAAGTTATTGAATACCTAAAGTTTATTTCAAAATAAATACATATAAAATATTCGGGTTTTACAAATACCACTTTATTATAATATTTTTTTTAAATGATGAAAATAATTAAAATATTAGATTTTATGAAATGAAAAATGAAATAGAAAAATAAGAAAGAATATTGTAGAAGAAAGGGTGAGATGTGGATGAACCTAGGAATCCACAAATCTACTCATTCACAAACTTCCATGAAATAATTTTTTTCTTAACTTACTCACAATCCATATTTTATAAAATTATCCTAGTTAACAACCACAATTCAAAAAAAAAGGATGCATGAAATACACAAAACCATACATGCCAACACATGCTCATGTAACCTGTTACAATCGAGACATCAAGCTACATTATCTTATCACACACCTCACTAAAACCTACATGTTGTATTTTTAATGAAGGTATACTAGATATTTTAATAGACGATTAAATTCATGATGTAGTAAATGTGGATGGAGGGTTAAAAATAACTTCTCTTTATTAATCCCCACACATCCATAGTACGTCCTAGAGATTAAATGCATACCAGGATTTCATATTGGGTCAGCATCGCTCTCCTCCTATCCATGTAATGATGCCATACGGTAGCAATGGATATAGAATTGGAGCCTCCATCCCCATAAGAGGGGGGATTCTCTCCCCCTTATTTCATCCCACTCCAGTCATCAACCCTTTCTACTATTCTCTGACCATTCTACCCTTCCTCCTTTCCCCATGATTTTGCTTATCCCTATGGATCCTTCTCTTTTCAATGGATATCCTCAGCTAGAGATCTCATGCAAGGAGTTCTCAATAGATTTGGATATTCACAATATGCCCTCGGTGGATCACTTTAGGAATCAAAGGCCTTTAGTTGACGTCATTGATAGTTTCATATCTGGCTCTTTGGGTCTTCAGGATCGAGTGTTGTTTGGTCTTATCGACAACCGGAATTTGATTATATGATTTTCTTTGGAGGAAGATATGAATCTCTACTAGTCCAGAGCTCCTAATTCCAACAAAAATTGTTTCCTCAACCTACTACAATGGTCTTAAAACTTCCACTTGAAGTATGACTTCACTTTTATTTTGGTGTGGGAAAGTTTTCTTGATCATCCACTACCTTTCCAAAATCCTTCTATTCTATGTATGCTTGGAAACATGTTCATACATTTTTAAGTGCTGATAGTTAGAAACATGAGGGTTCTAACCAGATATCACCTCGAATATACATTGATGTAGATGTCTATAGATCTCCATTATAATTAGTTTGGATAATGGCCAGGGAAGAACTCCTCTATAAGTAGGCAATGTTTTATGAATCCTGACCTGATTTTTTCTTGTCTTGTAAATGTTTGGGGAATTTTATTTTGGTTTTTTTTCATGGTTGTATTCTCTAAAAAGGTAATTTTTCCATTCCATGACTGTAATTTAGGCCTTTGGTTCCTAAGGACTTCACATATATTCATTTTTGGTCATCTTAGGTTTCATTCGACCAGTATGTGTAAATTACTAAGATATTTTATCCAAAGGTGGTGGATATTTTTTAATCATTTAATATGGGATTTGGGTTCCTGTAGGAAGATACATGGCTCGTTTGGATGAATATGATTAGTGGTGGTGTGAGAAGTTTTACCTACGGAATCATACTTACTTTAAGGGGGGAAGGATCTCAGGGGATCAACTCCATAAAGGTTCTCAGGCCCGGTCCAGGATTAGGAAACTCTGGCTAGTTCTGGTTTGAAATTAATTTCTCCCATTGGATCTCCCACCAGAGTCCATATTTTATCAAATTCTAACATGGAGGTAGTGAAAACCCCTCGGTTTGGTGAGATTTTTCTCCATGGGCATGAACATGATCAAGTAGGTGAGTATCCTACAAACAGTGAGGGAGGTCCATCATGTAACAAGAAGATTCAGGCATCAGGGGTTAGAAATAATGTTGTGATCAAATCCAATTCTATAAAATAGATGGAAGATATCAATCCTAAAAACATATTTGAAGGGTTCGTCGACAAAGGAATGGTTTATAAGTAAGAACTAACACAGACATCCCATCCCAATGGTGGACTAGAGGCTGGACTCTAGCTACAACATTAGGGGACTAATCAAGATGTTTTTTAAATACAAACATCGTTACCCGAGGAGTACCCCTCAGGAAACGAGGTTCTTTCTGAGGATGATTATGATGATGATATTTCTAGTCAAATATTTATTAGTAGTGTAGAGGGAAGAGCTAGAGGACTTCATATTCCCAGGTTGAATATGGGATGCAACGAGCATCATGATGTGGGGGTGAATTGTACTAAAAGGGAAGAAATATAAAGGGATGAAAGACTACCCCCAACTCATTAAGTCAATGCAAACAAGATCACCTAGTAGGATAAAGACAATAGAATGTGATCCAAGGTCTCAAGAATAGGAACACAATAAGGGATCAAATCTAATAAGTGGAAATAAAAATTCCAAGTATCAATACATTAAGGATTATGGGTAGGGTGGTTTGGTGGGAAAGGAATATGGATAGAATAAGAAATACCTTTAATTAATTCTCTACTATAAAAATAAAATGATGGAAAGAAAGATCAAACTTAAAGGCCCATGGAATAATTTGGATAGAATTTTAGAAAGAGAGGTTCATGTAGATATTATAAAGGATGAAAGAAACTGTATTAATAAAAAAGATTTGATTTTGTAATAGGCCTTCAATAAAGATAATATAAATGTGGAAGAGTACATACAAAATTGGGACAAACTAGAAACTCACTTTGAAGACTTAGTCCAGGAAGACCTGAGTACAAAGGTTAAATATATTCAATTGTGACTTTACTGGGTAAGAGAATCTAATATAATTAGCTATGTTTTTAATTATTATGTGATTTCCTTATATTTTTTCTGGACCTTGGCATTGGACTTCTCGGTTTCCAACTTTCTCCTCAAAAAAAATTGAATAAAAATTTATATTTCAGTCAGAAAAAATGTAGACCAGCTCTCTAATCTTGATAATTCACCACCACTCTAATTATAATTAATATAAAAATAGTTAAGAGATAAAAAAATCAATGTTAAATAAGTATCCCATTTTCCAGCCTTTGAATTTGGTTGTACATGTCCAAAAAAACATAGATAATCCTCACTTCCTTGCTACCACCATCCAAGAAAAGATCAAAGAAAAAAACTATTTTAATTACAAAGGAACAAACTATTATATCCCTATCTAGAAACTAACCATGATTATCATGATCTTGTTATACTATTAATGGTTTGTAATAACTCTAAACCTCACCCTTAAATTATAGGATCTCCCAACATCTAGGTGTAACTCAGTTTACATCATCAGCTTCAAGGAGGTTTTATATTTAAGAATTTTACTTTCCAAACATCTCCCATGGTCTTTAGTTTACATTTTGAATAGATTTTCACTATGTGGAATTATCAATATATCATTTTCCCAATTTTCCCATGTAGTGAAAATAGAATATCCCATTTTTCTGAAGACACCCATGATGTTAAAAAAGTGTTACACATATTGGTCTAATAGACATTTTTTATCATCATGAATGATCATCAAACCTTCTAAGGTGATCCTAGGCCTGGGAAGAGTACAATGGAGTTATTTTCATTCCAAATCACTGAGATAATCAGTAGCACTTTTCCACTTCTGTATTCATTAAATTTACTTAAATAAAAAAATTATGCATCTTAATTAATAGGAAAATATATTAATTACTTTGTTGCCTCCTTAAATTTTACTAACTCCAAAAATGTTATATAGAATTTTGTTCTTACAAATAATTGTGTTCCATATTCATTGATACATGAAAAATAACATATGCATGTTAATTATCTATTCAAAAAAACATTTTTATAATATTTTCTATATTTTTAAAAACATCAATATATTATATATTATTTTTCCTTGGGATAAAAAAATCTATATATGAATATCCAATATGGGAAATCATCATACACATCCCACATATTAATTTTTATAATGGTAGAAATGTTATGTATGCTTATCCCTTCATAAATTATGCTATTTATTCTCCTTATACTTCATAAAAATATCATACATATTAATTATTCTAGGAAAAATTATCTCACATATCACTCAACAAATTTCTTTAATATCCCCCACTACAATATGTTACATTTCACTCTTAGAAGCTAGTACATTACAAAATCTTCAAAATCCAAAGCAATATGTATCTTTCATAAATCACATGAAACCCCTAGAAAATTAAAAAACTATATTGGATTATTAAAATTAATTCATAAATGATTAAAAAATTTCTAGAATGGAAAAATAATCATTTTTTAAATTTAACTACATATTTATTTCTAAACTACTAAAAATTTTATTTTAATATAATTTTAATTAAAAAATTTGGGATTTGACATATAAAATTCAATGAAAAATTGATCAAAATTAAGATTTCATCACTCCATTAAGTGTTGATGTAGATATAGTTATTACTTATAAATTATTTCTATTGAAAACACATAATTAAATAAATTAATTTTTTTTTAAAATCTAGAATCAAATAATAAATCAAAAAGATAATTGATTATCATAATATACAAAGTACACACATTAAATTAATCAATTAAATATATTTGAGTATGAAATATGTATGTTAATAAATGATGTTTCAAATACGTCCCAAAATTGAATTTAATTAGAAATAAAGTATATATTTTCTGATTTTTTGATATAAAACCTAAAATGATACGACTTAATTAAATATAAGGATTTTTTCATAAAATCACAAAAAAAAATTAAAATAATCAAAAAAATTAATAAATATTTTTACTAATAATATAAAACCAAAATTATTCTATGTTTATCCATAATAATAAACCAAAATATTATAAGAAAATAATTCAATCTATGACTAGAGTAAAATTCATGCTCATTTTAGCACTTTAAATCATGTAATTTCATGAATTTTTAAATTAAGATGAATATAGATTCTTATTCCATTACTCCTAAAATTTTGATAGTATAGGTTAATAAAATTTAACCTTTTCTAAATTTTCACCTTAAACTTTTAATTGATATAGAGAACCAAATTCTTCATATAATACATGAACATCCTCGTCATCCATTATCTCTTATGATTGGAAAACACACATTTCGCTATTTGTTTTCTTTTTTTTTAATTTCTTTTTTCAATCCATTTTGTGAAAAATACTTATTTAATAATGAATTAAGAATTTTTTGAACTAAATCATTCTAATAAGAAGACATTCCCAAAGTATTAATATAACAAACATGGAATGAAATCAATGTTGTATAATTGGTTATCAAACATCTTTTTTAAATAAGCTTATTTTTAGATAATTTGTAATTAATCAATTCTAATAGTAGGCATCCCCAAGATTATTTTTGATATCCAAGTCATGGAAGACTCCTGGATAATTGGATCTTAGATTTTATTTAATTATTATTCATTATATATTACACTTTTTATATACACTTTTTACCCACACTTTCCTGAATCAAATTTGAAAATATCAAATTGAGTTTGTTACATTCTATATACTACTCTATGAAATCATTATACTAATTAATATATTTAACTAAAAGTTGATGAAATACCTATAAAAAATCACTAAATTGCACAAGTTTTGATTTAATATTCCAATCCATTATACCAATTTAACAATTATTTCATACCTAATTCATTTAAATATTAGAATAAGTATGATATTAAAATCTTGTCATTAATATTATTCTATGTATCAGGTTTGTTTATTTAGTAAACATTACATGATTCAAATGAGTAGTTGTATTTCTAATTCCCCTCACAAATAACCTAATATATATATATATATATAATGAATTTCACTTTGTGAGGAGTCTAAAATATAAACAGTGGAATTTAAAATTATGAAATGAGAAGATTAAAAGATAAGGATAATAATGATACTCCTTGATGTGCACATATCCATATTTAGAATTGGGTTGGATATCTTCCTCTTAAGATTTCAAGACACTCAAGTGTTCTATAAAATAAATGTATGAATTCAAAAATTATGGGTTATTATCCATAATAAAAACAAATAAAAAAACTTACAAAAACGTAAAGAAATATAGGTAAAGAAAATATTTTAAAAAATTAGGTTAAGACCCAGAAAGTTCAGGTTTTATAAAATTCATAGAATATTTATTGTATAATTATCCCCAATATGATTAGAGATAAATCATACTGAGAAGGAACCACCACATTTTGGTTTCTCCTTTACTTATCAAATGGAGAACTCTAATAGTATGTTGAGAAGGCTCCATGTTAGAAACCTTAAGGTTATTTTTTGCAATATACCCTTAGAACTCCCCATATATATTGACATATATAAATTCTTCCACCTTATACATGACGTTATTAACAATGTGAAATTATATTGAGCGTGGTATTAATATTTGGTGTTTCTTCACAAGAATTTAATGAACTTCAGAGAAAATATACACTTCTATTATGGATTCATCTTCTTTATATTTAAGAAAAATACTCTATAAATTATTTTTCAATGATGGTATGTGAATTATAAATTAATATAGTTATTTATAATCATTATACAATTTAATTGAAACAAAATTAACTCTCTCATTGAGTTCATGGATTCCTTATTCTGAGTTTTTCATAAATTTTGACAACATTATACCAATTATATCTACTTAAATTTCAATCAAATGAGTTGTATCTTGCACTTGAGAATCACTATTAAATTGTTCTTGAATATTCACTTACTTATCTTTCCAAATCACTCCACATTATTTGAACAAATCTATACTATTTCTCTCACATTTCCAAAATGGATCTTTGGGATCTCTAAATATGAAGAAACATGCCTCATTTTGATTACTCCAACTGAGACCAACCGTTTCCTTTAAAATATGTATCTTATAATAAAATACTATAATTTTGTTGAATTATATAAGTCAAGGAATAAAACATATATAATTCTATCAACATTGCGTATCAATGCATTCAATAAGTGTAATATCTAGTGAAATCTGTTATAGTATTTTTTTGATTTTTTTAATTCCATTTTTTGTATTCTATTTTAAATTTTTTACTTCAGTTTTCCCCCAAAAAACATGTGACCTTAATAACCTAACCCAAGTAATAGTTTCAAAAGTGCTTGATATAAATTCATAATTACAAACCACACACTCTCTATAAGTGCATGGTTAATAAAGTAAAATACTAGTTAAGTTCTAGGGTTTTTCAATACTCGGATAAGTTTTGAGATATAATTTTATAAGATTATTTTAATATAAAACAATATAATAATAGGGTGGAGTGGATATTTGTGTGAATATATTGAGAAAAAAAATATATCACTTATCCTATAATTATTTACCGAGAAAATTTATTTCTAGTGAAGTGGCTATCAGTATGGGAAATGAAAATAATAAAAATCACTCAAAATCACCTATTTATAGTGAAATGATAGTGAGAAAGCACCACTTAGTCACATAGAGTACTTCGTTGATACACCTAAAGGACTTCCTAAGGTATTTGTTTGTCCTGTGAGGTTTCTTATCAAGCTCTACATTGGATGATGAAGTTTTATGTCTCAGTAGTGTTATTTATCACTACTATGCAAGGGTTTTGAGACGGCTATATGGTTTTTCTGGCTACATAGGTAAATTTTATGAACCCATACAATCTTTATCTAATTTTAGTATCTTAATCCTAGTTCAACATTCTAGTTTCAACCATTTTTACTTCACTGGTCTTATTATAATTCATTTTGTGATCAGCTAAGGCTGCACTATGTTCTTGTGATTTAAACAATAAAAGACACACTTATAGAATTTAATATAAAATAGAACTTAGTCAAAAGAACAAATCCAAAAAATAATATTCATAACATAATGAGGAAAAAAAGTAAAAGTATTTAATTTATGTGAAAAAATAAGAGAAATATTATATTTTCCATGCAATTTTCTATTGAAATACTCCTCTGGATAACTATGTACTCCTCTAAGATCTATTATTCTCATGGAATTATCTCCTTGGCTTCAAAAAAATACATCTCCGTATAATATGATCTTATAGTTACACTAGGTTCCAAACCTTCTCCCTAATTGAATTTAATTCATCTTAAACATAATATTTAGATTCTACTTAGACCTCTTTCCATGATCTTCACATGTGTATAGTGGTAACCTGGATCACTTCCATATAGAGTCCCACAATTACCTCCTTTTATATTAAGAAAAATAAATTTAATCCCACATGTTTCTCTATTCATGAATATTCCATGTATATATATAGAGACCCTCTTACCCATTTTGGTGAAACAACCTTATATTAGGATGCTCCTCCTTGTGTATACGGACCATGTATGTTATGGATGATATTCATGGATCTTATTCATCTTGATTTGTCATTCTCCGTTATTTTTTAATTTCTCTGTATGTTTTGGGAGTTGGACTAATTAATTTTAGTAGGTTCAATTGTTTCTTCGATTTAGTATCATAAAAAATGTTTCATTGTCTATATCAAGATCATAGACACTGGTAGGTGAAGTTTGTAGGTTGAGTGGACTTCACAGACTACATCAATGTAAAAAGGTATCTGTATTTTGGATTCATACTGCATTTCTAATATAACTGAAAATAAGGATTGAATTGATTACATTAGTATGTGAAAAAATCATTGGAATTAGTTTTCAACTCCCCCAAAATATATCATCCCAATGCCCATTATATTCTCATAGGTTCTCTATATATGTTGACATAACATCATGCATTGGATACTATTACTATATAGATTTGTATCATAGGATTTATTTTAAATTCATCACACTTCTATGAATAGATATAGGGAGAATTGTTTTTTATTTCTTAAGTATTTATTGTAACATTTAGAGACAGGGCAGTATCATTCCCTTAAATGTTAACATAGACAACGTTCTCTACTATTTATTATTTTTGTTCAATTCCTATAAGTAAATTAATTAATGTATTAGTTAAATATATAATGATAGAATAAATGAGTAAATATATCAATTAGCATAATTTATAAAGTATATAAGGTAAAATCATCAATTAAATGTATTAATTTATGAATTATCTATCGAATATTTATAGAAATTGACTCAAATTATACGCCAAACTCCATACATTTTAAAATGAAAAAGTAAAATCATAAAATGATGTTACTAAACTAACTATAATGATTTTTATAATTAAATAACCTAAAAATACACTTAAAATTTACCAAATAATTAGTACAATTTTTATATAATTATATATAAAATACATATAACATGCCTTTTAAATATATATTTCACATAAATGGATACTGTGATATTGAAAAATATCATAAATTTTATGAACATAATAAATAACCAAAAAATATATATAATATTTATAAAGAAATCAGGAATATGTTAAGGATTTGGGACATGAAAAAAAATTGGGTTAACTATAATCAAATCCACGATCACCTTCCCTAATTTACCAGAAAATGTAAAGGAATCAATGACCCATTGTCTCAAAAATTTTACTCACCACAATTAATATGAATGGTTTCGCAAACTATTCAAAACCCATGCATCATTCAAAAATTTCAATAAAAAATAAATGTCACTATTTTCATTACAAGAATCATTATTATTATAACACATATTGAAAATTGAATAAGTGGGGGCATGAGAAGTCTGATGTAGTTTTATTTTCATTAACTTTATTATAAATTAAAACATTTATTTAGAGTTTATATTTCACTTCAATGCCATTATAAATGCCTAAATTTAATTTTTTTTTCACTATCAAACCCCATATATTATATATAAAATGAGTAAAATATAATAGATAGAACTTCCTTGTTATAATAATTACTCTAAGTCAAGATAATAATATATTACCAAGGTCGAGGTATTAATGAAATAGTGTGTAATTCTATGAAAATAATAAATGATTGAAAAAGTAATCAGTTTTCCTACAAGAGGGGGGTGAATTGTAGTTTATAAAATAAAACTTACAATTTACTTATCCTCTATATAAATTTAATACTTAAAATAATTTTTCTGATTTTTAGTAAAGTAATTTGACAAAATTTTATACTTACACTTTATAAAATCAGAGTTTAGGAAAAATTTATAATAGAAAATGTAAACTTTCTTTAAACATTCATAGAGAAAAATATCAATTTTAAATACAAATAAGGTATACTTTATAAAATATGTATGAAAAACTTATAGATGTTTTATAAAAAATATTTTTACTCTTTAACCTTGTGATTTAAGGAATTCAATAACCCTAACTTTGGGTATCCATGGTTTTCACTAAACTATAAAGGTATGTATTCCTTTACCAAGGAATACCTCAATACAAAGATCTGACAGACATCTATTTCTATAGCCTTGGGAACCCTTGCTTAGAAAGGTCAGAATATCTTTTGTCATCCTATACATGGAATCCCTTGATCAAAAAAAATATTGGATAGACAATTACAAACACAAAATATATTAAAGAATTTAAAATCCTCACATGGATTCCATAATAAAAAGGCTTTATAACTATTAAAATAGAGATTGTGAGTAATAAGATGTTATAAATGCTTCAATGTAACGTTAGATCATTAATGATGATAATTCTTTATCCTCCTCAAATGTTTCTTCTATTTATAATCAATCCCCCAAAGGATATATTCTTCATTATTCTAAGTTGGTTGAAACATATTTCGATGGCCTCATCCTCACTGGATAAGGTTTAGTGCATCATCTTCATCTAATGGTTGATTTTGATGAAGCTCTATTATAATGATTTAAAGGTTCTATCTGATATATTTATTTTAGTTTATATGGATATATATATTTAAGGTTCATCTAGATATATCCTTATAAAAGATCATTCAGATATCATTTCTACCTTCATCTGATAACGTTTTTATGATAGACATTATATAACTTCATTTGCTAGTACATTGTTATATTTCATCTTATGTACTTTATAAAACTTCATATAATTTATGTTGAAATCGCCTATCCATTGTGAAAATTAAATGCCTATATGATTTATGAGTTTTCATCCAGTATGGTTTGTCCTGAATACTTAATTTAATTTCTATTTGATTTTGGTTCTTCTGAAATGCTTAAAAAATCACTCATAGTTAAAAACTATTCTTCATCTGGTAGATATATGTTTTATAAAAAAAACATTTTAAATACTAGGGATTTATAAATTTAGTAAAATAAAGTATTTAAGTAAGTGTGTTGTGATTTTCAAATCTATGGTTAGAAAGTGTTCAAACTAAAATTCTAACTCAACAATCTCCCCCTTTTTAAAAATCAGAAAACACAACTCCCAAAGTAAAAAATATAAATTTTAAATAAATTTGAAAATACATAATCCCCATGTTGTATATATTTAATAACTTCATACTTCTTAATTATTTCTCTATTTATCTCCCTAACTTGATATCACCCCTTTTCTTGAATAAACTATGAAGAAGGATTTTTTTTGGAGATTATGTTTTCTCATTCTTTCTCTCACTTTTTTATTTTCAAAAAAAATATAGAGGTAAAAAGTGTTCCTCAAATGTTATTTAAAGAATCATTTATAAAAAATAATTTTATAAAAATGAACAAAAAACCATCTAAAAAAATAAAAAAAATTCGTCCAAAAAATTGAAAAACATTCATATAAAAATATAGAGAGGAACAGTCATTCAAAATATTCATGAAAAATATTTCTCTTTTTTACAATATATTTCAAGAATTCAAAATAAAAAATCAATATTTCTTTGAAATTTTCTTCACAAGAGCCTTCAACTTAATCACATCATCATAGAACTTATATATTTTAGAAAATATTACTTAAATCTTTGTCATCACTTCTTCAAAAACCCGAAACTTTCTTTTCCCAACCGGCAGCTTTAGAACTTATTCTTCTAAGGCTCATATTTTCTTTCCCCTTTATTAAATCTCATCATTTTGTTTCATTTATAAACATTTTATATTATCAATAGATCTAATGATTAAATTGAAATCAGAACTCATATCCCTAGTAATATTTGAAAATAATTTTGAATATTTACTAATTCCGTTGATCTTATTATCATAAAACTTCATATCTCCTTCATTATTCATTATCCATATTACAACTTGTTTCAACATTCTTTATTAAACTTTGGAATTTCCTCTAAAATATTTAAACTCAACTTCATTTTTAATAACTTCTTTTTTAAGTAGTATCAAGGGATTCATATTTTTAAAAAAAATTGCCTTGTATATAATTATATATACCTTTTATTTCAAGGAAATATTAAAGAGCATCTTTGAGTTTGATAAGCACTTCATTGAAATAATTCATTCTCATTTCAATTATCTAATTTCTCATTTGGGAGATAAGTGATCATAATTATATGAAACATATGGAATTGTTGTAGTTAGGGGTCTAGGGGTTCCATCCCCTTATTTCTTTTCTCTAGATAGTTCTTTAGAAACTACCACTACTTAAAATCCATTTTCAATATCATCTTTTTCTAGAACATTGGCATGAGAATGTTGATCTTGTTCTTCCTCTAAATATTCATATCTATCCAAAAAATCAATCTTTACATCCTTCTAAGATAGAGATGAAAGATAATTAGAAAACATTGAAACACTTTATTCAAATTCTAAGGATTTCTCCCAATTTTTCTCAAGTTCTTCTTCACTAATAGATTTAGCTCTTCTATATTTCATAATAACTTTAAAAATATTGTCATCTTCTTTGGATAGATACTTTTCTACAAAAAAATACTTTTAATTTTCCCTTATAAATTAAAAGAGGAACTTCTTATGGTTGATATTATTGTCATTTTGATGGAATGTATTGACCAACTACAAGTTATACAATTGATTAAGGAGAAATAAATAGAGGCCCACCATGTGTTGTAACTTAAATACAAATATGTAATTACTCAACTAATTTTAAGAACTTTATAGCTAATTGAGCATGCTAATAATTTTTTCATCTTCTTTATATCCTCCTCATCTTTACAAATATTATTATAAGATTTCACATTTAGATCCCTCAGACTTATCCAATCCAAATCTAGGATATTTGGGAATATTCTCTTCATTATTCTTTATAAATGTTGTGAAAGCCTCATTATACATTTTTTTAATTCTTTTTTGGAATGTTTTGTGAATTTCCTCCATCTTTTCTTTTCTCTAAAACTTTATATTTTAATTTTTCAATTTCAACTCTAGATATATATTTTTTTTAATATTTTAACAAATTTCTTTATTGAAGGAATAAAAACAATCCTAATCTTTTTTATTGTTTCCTCACCAATGAAATATTCCTTCTCCCTCATAGTATTTGATTTATTTTTTATACTATGTACTCACACAAATTTGACTAAAAATATAATTATGAAACTATGAAAAGGGAAATTATTGATCTTTATAATTCCTCATTATTTGCTTAAATGTATAGAAAACAAATTTATATAATTTGGGCCTTTGGTCCACTGGTTGGGGCCTATGGGTCCTAGGGCCTTTAGGTCATCATAGGCCTTCGGACCATAGGGCCTTTAGACCATAAAAGTACTTAGGTCTATAAGTCCTTCGATCCCCCAAGTATTATGGGACATAGGGCCTTCGAGTCATAGAGTCTTTGATGCTTCCCAGGTAGACCACATAGAAGCAGGCCCTAAAATAGGATATAGAGTAAGTATCAGCCACCAAAGTAGAGCTCATCAAATTAAATGAACAACAGGGTAAGGAAATGTCCATCAGTATCATGACCCATGAATCTCTTCATTAGGTACATGCTTGTCAACCAACCATGCAAAGTGCAGAGAAAAATCATTCAATGTTGGAGATTCTCAGGATTAGAACTTCCAAGGGTTAAGGTATAGGATTGAGGTAATGTATTTGGCCTTATACCACTTAACCTTTAGGTTATATAATGGGACTCATTTCGTGGGGAATAATGTCCATGTAAGTGTTCCCACTCAACCCTTAAAAAGAGGGATTATCCATAATAAATAAAAATCTAAGGCCTTAAGGCCTTTCAGAAATAAGAAGAAAACAGAACAATCTTTGCCTTTGATTTATCAAAACCTTATAACCTTTAAATTAGCTTATGGG
Organism: Viscum album; assembly: GCA_963277665.1. NCBI lineage: Eukaryota > Viridiplantae > Streptophyta > Magnoliopsida > Santalales > Viscaceae > Viscum > Viscum album. Next base: position 710,448,882 of record OY728142.1, read on the forward strand.
TCATCATGTTTATTCTCCTTCCAACGGTACTCTAAAAAATTCTTCTATTTTTTAGAAATTCAGATTTTACAATCTTTGAAAATATTAAAAGTTATAACTTTATGATTTTATTTAGTGTTAAACTTAACAAAAGAACAAAATTCCCTTACAACATAAGGGAAATGAAGATTTAAATATTCTTTTTCTAAACATTGATCTTCCCATCCTTGGAAAATAATAAAATTATTAAGAATAGAATCATACTTTTCAAACCATCTTCTTTAAATAAGTCTCACTTTCACAACAATTCTATTTGAAATTTCACCTAATGAATTCATTTTTTAAAATGGATAGATGAAAGCGATTGGAAAAACTAAAAACAAATAGATAGATAAGAATCCAATGGTGAGAGATTTTGGCTGAAACAAGTGGTGAAGAAAGAGGTGGTGACCCACACCCCTTTATATAGGCTTGAGGAGGATATCTCTCATATTATCTGAGATCAAAAATATCATATGAAACCTCTTTTCTAGATTAATGGCTGGTAAGATTTATGGAAATATTAAAAATATTTACTAAACTCTTGAAGTATTTATAAACTTTTTATTGGAGTTTTATTTGATGAACATTAGTCTGAAACAAAAAAAATTAAATATTTTTAAGACTCCTTAAAAATTTGTAAAATAAAAAATACATAAATAGCATAAAATACATTAAAATGGTTTATATTAAAAACTAAAATTTTATAAATTATCTTCTTAAGAAGAAAAATATAAACATTCATTAGGAAAGTTTTTTTTGATGATCATAACTTCTTGGTTTCCTAAAAAACCATTTATGGAAGTTTTAAAGAAAATTTTGTTTGAAAAATATTTAGATATTTTTTTCTAGAAACATTTTAGAAAAAAAATTCTGGAAAAAAATAGGGAAAAAATTGAAAATTTTATAAAAATTAAGAAAAATTAAGAAAAATTAAGAAAAAATTTTATTTAAAAAAATAGGGTAAAATAAATTCTCCTCTTGTTTAAGTAGTTTTTACTTTAAAAATATGGTTAAACAAAAAAATTTATACGAATGATCATTTTAAGTTAACCACTCTAAGATTCTATTTAGTATATTAAAATTTATGGGAATTGAGTGGTTTTTTTGAAATAGTAGTAAGATTTTTTTGTGTTTTGATAAATTGTAAAATAATATCTCACTTTTGTGAGTGATACCAAAGGAAATGGTTTCTTATATCTATTTGGTTGGATCATAAGTGATGTACTTGGTTTTTACTTAAGTAAATGTTACTTGTGTTGCCACACAAAATAAGAGTCTTACTAAAACTCATGTCAAAGTTAATGAGTGTGGTTCACATCCACAACACCTAAGAATAGAATATTTCAACTGCTACAAATTTATCATTATTATTGGAAGGTGATACTGAGTGTTATTTCTTACAAGACCAAGAAATAAAGATTTTCTTAATAAATAGAATATTTAATATGTACATTTTCTATCCATTTTACATCCATCAAAATCTACATATGAGAAACTTTTTAAATCAAAATAATTTCCAGAAGTATAAAAAAGAAAAAGGTACATATCTCCCTTAAGATAATGAAATTTTTTTTCATCTTTAAGATGAGATAATATTAGATTTTTTTGATATCTTATACATTAGAATATATAAAACATTAAATCTAGTTGACTAGATATAAGATATAGTAAAATATTGAACATTCCTCTAAAAAAATTATGATCAAATTATTTCTTAGATTCATAAATAAAATAGTTTTTAACATCCTGATAGCAGTAATTATATATTTAGTATTTTTATATACAAACTTTTTAAGAATATATTTTATATAATTTTTTGAGATGTAAATGTTCCTAATTATTTTTGAAAATTTTGAAAACCAAGGGAAAAAGTTAATTTACACATCCTACTAATTTAAAACTCCATTTTCATAAGATATGAAAAGTAATAGATAATAGATTTTTTAGTTTATTCAATTATAATATCAATGACATATATTTAAACAATTATGGTATCTTTAAAAAATTTATAATAAAAATATTTTGATCTATGTCTCCCTTGATAATAATATTTTGTAACAAAAATCTACTTAATATATCATACTAATATTTTAGATCTTCTTTAAGTCCCTAAAGTTCCTTAGTAAGTCTATAAACGTGATCTAGATATTTATAATTTTCAAAACCAATTGGTTTTTCTACATAAAGTTCCTCTTACACATATCCATTAATGAAAGAAATCTTTATATCCATTTGAAAAAGAGTGATATTTAGAAATTATCTTTATTCTATAAGTATATTAATAGCCAAAATTCTAGATTTCAAAGTATAGTTTTCTTCATATTCAATTCATTCTTATTGATTATAACCATTTTCAACAATTCAAGCTTTATATTTAACTATTACTCTATTTTCATCGCATTTATTTTTGAAAAAACCATTTTACACCAATTACAGAAAAAATATTTATGAAACTCAACCAAAGTACAAACTTGATTCATCTCAAACTCATTGAGTTTATCCTATATTTATTTTATACAATAATTATCACCTAAATCCTCATTAGGAGTCTTTGGTTTGAATTGTGATAAAAATTAAAAATGTTCACAATCATTTCTTAAAGACCTTCTAGTTTTAACTGGTTTTCCTATATCACCAATTATATTATCACTAGGATGATTCCTATAGAATGTTTAATTTCATTGGTTTTTAAATGGTTATTCTTTAATAATAGGTTCAATTTCTTCTTGAGATAAAACTTTATAAATAATTTCTTTAGTTATTCTCTCAAATGAATAATTTTGCAACATGGGTTGAAAATTAGTTTTTGTAAAAACAACTTAATATGTGGTTTCAAGTTGTTTGAAAACAAAAGGATGAATTTAATTATATTTCACACACACAGTTTCATCAATAGTACTTTTATTTTTATTAAAAACTTTTTAATCCTTAATTGTTGTAGAATGACTAACAAAAATTACTTCATCAAATTTTAGAGAAACTTTAAGTAAATTATCTTCAATATTCAAGATGAATACTTTTCATCCAAAAACATTTATGTAATAAAGTTTTGATTTTCATTATTTCCACAACTAATAAGAGGTTTTATTAACAAAAGTTCTATGTAAAACTCTATTTAGAGTCTATCAGGAAGTACTAACTATTTCATACAAATAAAATAGTAATTTAGTATTCACTCAACATGGTTCTAGTAATCTTCTGAATACTCTATTTCTTCTTTAAACTACACCATTTTACTAAGGGGTTCTAGGATTATATAAGCTATTTATTATACCTTTTTAAATATAAAAAATTTTGAATTCAAAATTTAAAAATTATCCACTATAATCACTATAAATAGTTATCAAAGGTAGAATTTTTTCATTTTTAAAATTGAAAATACAAATTTTAAAATAGAAAAATTCTTCTAAATTTTTCTCTAGAAAATACACTCAATTATATCTAGTGTAGTTTTAACACCCCCATATTCCATGGTATGTTTCCCTTTGAATAATATAATAGCTTTCTATATAGCAACTTCGAGTTCTAGCACACCACGAAAAATCAAACTAGCCATTCTAAAAGCAGTTATGAATAGTAATACCAAATTTTTAAAATTTTATACATTTTATTTTTTCAAAATGAACTTAATTTTTGGATTTGGAATATCAAAATTAGCTTAGGGTTAAATTTTGGTATTTTTCTGAAAACATTTAATTTTGATGAATAGTGAAAAACATTGTGTATTGTTTAAAACCGACTTTTAATTTAAATAATTATTTTTAAATTTAAATTTATTTTTGGTCAAAATAGATATATAATACCTATATAAGTTCAATTTAATTAATTGAAGTCATTTTATAATAAAATTATATGTATAAAATTTTATTGAACTTTTTAATGTCTTTTACTCACCTTTTAGGCCCATTTTCAAATTTGAAAAGAAACCTAATTTTACCGCTCCTGTGAATTGAATTTCAAAAGTCCAAGAGAAACGGTTGACATCATTAAGTAAAATTTGGTTCAATGGGATGAAAATATTTTTAGTGAATAGTAACTTTTGAATTCTATTTACCACTGTTAAAATTAAATAGGGTGATTGAAGGTAAAAATAATATTATAATTACCCTAACACATGTCCTAATTCTATTAGATAAGTGTTTTTCAACCAAAAATAAACCTTAGGCATAAAATATGATCCTCATTGATCCACATGGATTAGATTAGGACATTTATAATTATTTTATTTAAAGAAGAGTAAAAAAGTGTTAAATTAAATGTTTAATAAATAAACCATTTTTAATATAAGTTAATATATAAGATAAATTCGAAAATAAATATTCATTATAAATATAAAAATATTTCCTACATAATGGTATTTTATTTAGAATATTTATACATTAAATAATTAAATTTATTTATAACACAGTGATGATACAATAATTACCTTATTATTGAAAGATTAAAATAATTGATATTATAAATATTAATATAATAGTAAATTGAGACTTTTAAGGTATTCCAAGAATTTTATAGGTTATTATTAAATATTAGGGTTGATTAAATAAATTTGTTTCTAAGTGATAATGTTTTTATGAATTTCACAAAAACCAAATACTAAATAGTGTCAAAATTGACATAAATGAGTTTTTAAAACAAATACTATATTATTAATTGATATCAAATTCTTAAAAATATAAGGTTTAGTAAAAGGACTTATATAAGGTTATATATATCAATAATTAACCACTTATGATTTTCTTGTATTTTTATAGTAATTTTATTAACCATTTAATATAATATTACAAGAATACATGGAAAAAAGTTAAACTATTTAACTAAGAGTTAAATCTAAAAGATAATGTTAATATGGTGACCTAAACCTGTCTAAAACCAATTGTTTGAGAGTTTTTCGACCCATACCCACATCATCCTAGAAATTTATCCTTTTTGATACATTATAAACTGAATATGATTGTATAATAAAATAATATTTCAAGATTTTCTCAAAGTGACCCTCACCTCCCTTTCAAAAGGGTACTTCCCCTTATCTCTAAATCACACCTCCAAAGACATTTATCCAGCCAAAACCTACTGAAATATCATCCCAAATTACCTCAATTAAACCTATAGGCCTTAATTTGATCATAAATCCAACCTAAGGAGTCATTTTGATCAAATCAAAAGGAAGCACCCGAAGAAGAGGTAATTATTTCATCACCTCTTTCAAAGTTCTTTTCTTCTTCTAATTTTTCTTTATTTGTTGTTTTGATACCAAAATAATAAATAAAATACCTTACACATATTGAGATGTTATTATAAATATGGTATAACCATATTTATTATTCTATCCATCCTATTAATGAAAAAGTCACCATACGTGCATACGTACGGCTTACTGTCTCCACATCATGGTGTAGTTTGTTATTCAGCACTTAATTATTTGGATGGGTATAATAATGAGTATAATTGATATAAATAATAAATATAACATGTTAATTATTCTTTATATATGACATACCATCCAATTACGTATGATTTCACTATCAATAGAATGGTATTTCCGCTCGTGTGTATGTATGGATTACAGTCTCCAGGAACACGAAGAGATTCATTCCCCATCATAACCATTCAAGAATAATTTTAATTTTGTGATTAAAAATAACGTTTAAGAACTTAATATAATTATGTATATGAATAAAATACATTATATCCATTAGAAACATGACTTATATAGAAAAACATATAAAGGAAATTGAATCAGTTAACACCCGAAACAATGATACTGCTGAAATATTATTAAAAAAGCCATAGTAGAAGATTATATATGATATCATATTTATGTTTGTAGTTATTTTATAATTTAATAACAATTATTTAACTATTATACAGGAGGTTAATGTACCCTTGGCCAAGGAAAAGTACAAGGTAATTGTGACTTCTACAATCTCTTCATTATCTAAGGTTGTTTATACATGATTATCTACTGGGACCTTTTTTTTATCCACATTCGTGTTTCTTAAAAATGTATTTCAAAGAATTTATACTATTTACTAGACTTTAAAGAACCCAACAGGCCTAAAGCCCAACCAAACTCATCCACTCCTGAGCCCAGCCCTCTGGCAGATAGTAGACCCCCACCCCACGGGGACAGTTCCTACCACATGTTATCTGGGCCAGTCTGAGGTGGGGGCCTATAATATACCCGTGGGGTGAGGGTATGTTATCAGCCAGAGAGCTGGGCTTGGGCATGCTCGAGTTTGGTTGGGATTTAGGCCTACTAGTTTCATTACATAGACTATGGTTTAAAGTTATTTATACCCCTTTTTTACTTTGTATAAAAAAATAATGGAATCATTCCGTCATTTTATAAACAAGGTACTTTACGAACTTTTTGAAAAATTAAGGTAAGAATGTTTTTTTAACTTATACAACAGGTGCGGCTATTTTCCGTCATTATATCACCTTCGAAGCTTCCCTTACAAGCTTATAAGAATATTTTCAAAATAAATGTTTTCTTTTATAATTACATGACTTTTAAATGATTTCAAAATAGAAATAAGTATTTCTCTCAAATAGTTTTGATTTCATCTATGTCAACATCCTTTGATGTATTTTACATTTTTTTAATGTTGAATTATTATAATAAAATCTTTCATTTTTTATTGAATTTTTTGTGATATGTTTGACTGTGGATGTGCTATTTTTATACCATTCATGGTTTATAGTTAAAGTATTGGCATTTCTTATGCAAGTTTTAATACGAATGTTTATATTATGTTTCAAACTTTTTATATGAGGAATGAATTGGACTTAGTAAGTGATTGGTGGAGCCCACTATAGCTCCTTGGTGCATCGGTAGGTATCATGAGACAAACTAGTTTCTTGGCACAAGGCCTTGACAAAATCTTATTTGTAGTCTTGGAATGAGGCCTTGACTATGTGGTTATGATGTCCGGTATTATGCATTAAATCATTATAAAATTGGTTATTGATATTACATGTGATTATTCGACTAGTAGAATATCCATGTGAGTAAGTAAATGAAATTATTTGATTTATCTTTTCCATATTATTCTAAAGTTTAAGTTTAAAAGGCTTGTTTTTTAGTTTTATACACTACCTTAAATGTTTATTCTTATTTATGATAGCTTCCACTATATTTTTATCCTTAAGGAGCATCTCATCTCACCCCTTTCTATGTTTAATTTTTTCTAGGATGCAAAGAAGTATATTATAATTAACCTGTATAAATAGGTTCAGGGATATGAGTGTGTTCAAAGTGGATACAATGTTGTTGTTGTTTTCCATTTCATGATGTAATGTAAAACTTATATATGTATCTATCATGATAATGTTATGTAATAATAGACAGACTCTACGTAACTAAGGTCGGGGCATTATAGTAGTCATCCATTAAAACATATACATAGTATTTTCCACCATTAATTCAATTCTATATTGGACCAAATAAATCCATGTCCATCACCTATAAAGCATTAAAAGTTGAATCTTCCCAAATAGATTAAAATCTGACCTTATGTTTCTTTAAAAATTGATAAGGATCACAAACATTGGAAGAATAAAACCAAAGTTCTTGTAGATCTCTAACAAGTCCTTTCTTAGGAATTTTTCCTAAAATTATAATATTACAGTGTCCTAAAAATTAATGAAACAACCAATATTATTCTTTCATTTCCCTATGGTAGGGTAGATCTTGGATTCTATGGTCTTTTAAGTTAAGTGTGTTAACATTATAATGTCTATCATTAGAAATAATAAAATTACCTTCAGAAATTTTAATATTATATTTATCATTCTTGAAGTTAATAAGGTAACCATAATCATATAATTGGCCTATTCTAATGGGGATGTGATTAAGACCAATTCTAAATAATACATTTAAAATTAAATGTTTTCCCAGAAGAAGAATGTGAGTTGTCCTGGTGATTTCTCCATGAGAATTACAACCAAAAGTGACTTTCCCACATTTTATCTTGATAAAATTATGGAAGAATTTATTATTTCCAGTCATACTATGGGAATATCCATTATCCATGTACCAAATATCTTTTCTATTGGTACTCTTATTATTTTCCATAGATTAAAAATTTAGGCATTTGGTACCCAAACATGCATGGATCTAGCGTTGTTAGCAAATAGAACATTAAGAATTCACATATATCCAACTGATTGTGTTGAACAGTAGCTATCTACATAGATATATAAACTCTATGTAAACTAAAATATTGAATTTTATTCAAATAACATTTTTTAACTCAGGATATACCATTTTTACATTTCCTTAAAAAATAGATAATTTAAGAAAAAGTAATTGTTTTGAAAATGAGGTTTTTCTTGTGTAAAATCAATTCAATAGGTATTTATATGATGTTTTATTTGTCTACAAATTTTTTGAAAAATTTTCTTCCCAAAAGTAAAATTTGTTAAAATATTAATTATACTAAAAATATAATAATTTATTTTTGTAACAAAATCCTTATCCTCACAATTAGTATTAAAATTATATTTCCAAAATTATTTTCTTAGATCAGAAATTTGTAAGGAAAGTATTAGATTTATTAAAAAATTTATGGAATGATTTACCTTATAATTTTCATATTTTTTAGAAAATTTTCTTTTATTATTTTCTATTAAAGTATAAAATCTTAAAAAAAATTCAAAAAGTGGTAAGTTATTATCTTCATCCAAAGATTTAGAAATTATTTTTTTATAATAATCATGACAATTTTAATTAAAAGTAATATTGGTTCGGGATTAAATAGCTACCTTGTCCATGAATCAATTGTTGAACATTGGAATATTTTCAAAAAATAATAATTTTTTTAACCATAACTATCATTCATAGAAGAGATTTCAGAAGAACTATTTCCTCCACTTTCACTCCAAGTGTCAGAAACATTAAAACTTTTCTTTCCATTGTTCTTATAGAACTTTATTTAACATCAATATTTATTATCTTTATTCTTCAGAGGAGGTAAATCTGGTCAAAATGAACAATCTTGTTACAACAATATCATTTTATCTCTGAATTTACTTTATTTTCACTTATTTATTTAATATTCGTGTACTTATAATGAAAATACATCTTTCCAACTATCTTGTTTATCCTATTATAAGTATTATCCAATTTATTTTCACTTTGTTCAAATGAACTACTTTTTGTCTCATATTTAGCTTCCATTTTTCTTAAAATATTTAGAAACTCTCCCAACTGAACTATCTTTCTTAGTATTATTTGAAGTACAATAAAAATCTAATACATTTTTCTTTTTATCTTTTTTAGGATATCTTTTTAGCTAAACCTCATTTTCCTAATAGTTCTAGTAAGATCACCCAAGCTAAAAAAATTCAAATTCTAATTATCATCAAGATTTTTCCTCATTTATTCTGATTTTTTTGGAATAATATCAATAATTTTCTCAAATAACACTCTATTAGTTAGATATTTATCTCCCATATATTATAAACCATTCAAAATTTTAATAAATATTTGATTCATCTTATCAAAAGATTCTCTATGTGAAAAATAAAGGGATTAATAATTATCTCTCAACCTGGATCTTCAAGTTTCAATTACTTTGGATCGTGAAAAGTGAGTAACCTAAATATTTTTACAAATACTATTATATGTTTCACAATATTAAATTTCACTATAGATATTCCTTGTCATATTGAATAGAAAATTATTTCTTCAATAATAATTCAGTTGATACTTAGTTTCCCCATATTTACAAAAAGTAGTATTTTCCTTGTAAGGAATATTATAATTTTCTATCAATATAACAAAATTATCTATTCCAATATTTAAAATGATCGCCTCCACTGGATCACTCCAATACTCATAGTCATCACCATTAAAGATTCGGGGCATTATATGATTCAAGTTTTCTAATGTTCTAAAACCTAAAATAGTTATCGATAAAAAAATAGATATACTCTTTATACACAAACACATTAGTGTAAACAGTTTATTAAAAAAGAAAAAATGATTTAAATTTTATCAGTTTATAAAAAATATAAACTAGAAAAATTAGTAGAACCTTCTATGATACCAAATATAGGATCTTATAAGTAATTATTTTACCTATAATAGGGGTGTGAATTATATTTTATAAAATAAAATATTCAATTTACTTATCCTTTATATAATGGTAATATAGAAAAATATTTGTATGATTTTTAACAAAGTAATCAATAAAATTTGTATCAAAACTTTATAAATTTGGAGTTTAGGAAAATTTTATAATAGAAAATGTAAACTTTCATTAAACATTAATAGAAGAAAAAATTACAAAAAAACTAAATTAAACTTTATAAAAAGGTAGGGAAAACTTATAGAAGTTTTATTACAAATATTTAAACTCTTTAACCTTCATGGGTGGCATGTTGTTCATAGAGGCAGAAGGATCAGTATGCGGTGAATACTGGGTTGAAGATTTGGTAAATAATATATTATCAGATTTTGTGGGAATCCTTTCTAATATAAGAATCACAAATTTCACCAATTACTATTGAGATCGAATATCATTTGAGAACATCTTTTTGATCCATGAATTTTTCAAAGTCCAAAAAGAATTTTTTGAGGGAGAATTTCGTGAAAGTGGAAGTGGTTCGCATAGAAGAAATTTCATCGAAGGTTTTTGCGAAGAGTTGTAACCAACATAAGACATGGTGCGTAGAGGAAGAAGGCATGGTACATGGCCAGTTAAAGAACGAATTATGTGAACAAATTACAGTTCATGGACATAGGGTGATTCGTAGAGGCAGTCCGCAAACAAAGAACAGTTCGTGGAAAATAGGGGTTTCACAGAGGAAGTTCGTAGGATCGGTACGCAAAAGCAGTACGTGATAGCGAAGGTGGAGGCAGTCTATGGATGAAGGGAGGTTCCCAGCAGTGGCATCAGTAGATTGAGGATGTGTTCAACATACCAAACCCATTACATGGTATACGGGAAGATCAGGTGGTTCTCAATTTGCACAAGTAAACTTTTGAAAGCTTCAAATTAGTTTTTTAAAGTATTTTTCGGTACCTATAAGTACTCAAGAAATTGGAATTCATCTATTGTTTAGAAATTAACTTTAATAGGGCATCTACCTAAATTTGAAGATGCAGGAATTCATGCAAATGAAGGGACTACATGTCTATAAATTTTGTTTTACCTACATGTTCATAAACCATGAGTGGATTTCTCTCCAAGATCAGTGAGTGAAGGAAGAGGAAGATGGTGACCCTTTCTACAAGCAGTGATCCAGAAAAAGAGGCATAGGGAGTGAAACTTAGGAATATAGTTATCATACCCTAAACCTTGTACAATGAGTGATCCTAGGCATAGAAGATCTAGCCTATACATTGTACTCATTATTAGTAGTGAGCCTTAGTGAATTTGGTACATCGGAATATCGTCATTGTATGCTCCTTGGGTGTATCCCACTGAGGGTGAACCAAGTAAAAAATCATTGTATTCTGTTCCTGATTTAATATCTATTCATATATTTTTATTGGAGGAAGAGAAAATTGAGTTTTGTTTAACAAAGAAACTAGATATGAAGGGAAAAACATTTAATATATCATACCCTGATTCACCCCCCCCCCCCCCCAGGGTATTTGACCTAGTGGACCTAACAATTTGTATCAAGGGGAATGATTGAAATTTAGTGGATCTATCTCAAGAAAAAAACGAAGGTGTTCAATTATAAAGGAATTTATATTTGATGAAAATAATTTTCAACTATGGAAGAATCAAATGAAGCACTAATTCCGATCAATAGGGATGGATATCTTCATAGCAGCTATACAAGGAATATCAACTGATATTAATAGTGGAGCTTTATCAGAAGATGAAATTAGAGAATTGGATGATGATGCTAAAGGGATCAATGCTTTAGAGGTGAGCCATATCAAATGTAATTTATATGAAGGTGATGTCCTGTAGAACATCACATGAATTGTGGGGAAAAATATTGAACATTTATGAGGGTGACAAAAAAGTCCGAGAAGCAATGTTTCAGGTTCTATTGAACAAGTATGAGGATCTCAGAATGAATCCTAATGAAAATATTGATGCATTCTTTAATAGGATAAATATTATTGCGAAATAAATGTGGGTTCTTAAAGAAGTCATTGAATATATAAATATTTTGAAATGTATCTTAATGAAACATTCACTATAGTTCAATATAAAAGTTTTAGAGTTGGAATATAAAGACTCGAAAGAAATGACACTAGATAACCTACACAGTACCCTTGTAGCATATGAAATGAGAAATGTTGATAACAATGTTGTGGAAAAGAGGACTTATAAGGAAGTGTAATTCAAGGACATGAAGAATCTTTGTGTTGAAGATAGTACTAAAGAAGACAATATGGATTATGTCATGTCATTTCTCTCTTCCAATATGCAAAGGGGAAAAGGTAATTTTAAAGGTAAACTTCTATTTTGAATGCTTTCGATGTGGAAAGATTGTGAATTTTTCATCAAAGTGTCCTAAGAAGTTTGATGATGAAAATAAATAAACTAATGAAATTCCCCAAAAGTGGTATTCATCAAATGAGAAAGGAAGGATAAGTACTAGGAGAAAGTTATTCAAAAAGAAGAATATGCTTTCAAATGAGGATGAAAGTTCATAAGAATCATAGGTAGAAGAGTTGGAGGACTGTAAGGATCATAAAATAGATTCTTTGGTGAAAGTTGTTCGAAATTCATTAATAAGAGAATAAATTGACAATGATGAAGGATAAATTGAAGGAAGAGTTGATCTTCAGGAAGAATTAGAAGCTTCCCTTGAAGAGGTAGATATTTTGATATCCAAAACAAAGAAAGCTAAAAAAAAATTTATGATGTCGAACTCTTTATACAGTAGTAGGTAGAAGAGAATTCTGAGCTGAATATAGAAATTGAAAATATGAGGTCTTTAATACCAAATATCTCAAAAAAGGTTTTTGATTACAAACTCAAAATTGAAGAATATAAAATAAAAATTTATAGTTTAACTGAAACTATAAAATATAAAACCAAATGTATTGAAAAACTAGAAGAGGAAGTCGTTAGTCTGCGAAGAACAATTGAAGATCATGAGAAACTACTAATTCTCAGTTTGACATTAGGAAAGAAGATCATACATGCAATAGATAAGATGATATTTGAGCAGAGTGATCCATCAGAACATAAGCAATAATCAATTCTGAATGATAAGGTGTGTGTGCGTATTGATCTAAAATAGAAAGTAGTTATGGTTCAAGTCATACCATAAGAACCCACTACACGATTGAATATTGAATTAGGTAAAAAGAAGAATTAGAAGATTCAGAGAACCCATGGCTTAACTAGTGGTTCATCATTACCACACAGGAATGTACCTCACATAAGATGTTATTGTTGTGGTAAGATGGGAGATTCTCAGAATTTATGTTCCATATAAAAGAAGTACCAAAGGGAATAAGACCAACAGAGGTGGTCGTACATAGCTCCAAATTATAGGTCATCATTTGATGGTCTTTGTTTTATCTGTAAATTACACGGACATATGGAAAGATATTTCACATCAATAATGTAGAGGAATGTGCCGAGGCAGACTGAATTTTTCCATAAGAAGCATTCAAATGTATCCTAAAAAGAGTTGAAATTTAAAAATAGATTTGCAGCTCTGAAAATTGAAGTTGGTCTGTCATATACTGAGGAAGATCAAGATTATAATTCCATGATGGGTATGAATTCGAAGACTTGGGTCAAAAATAAAAGGGTTGAGCAGGTCGTGGTTACAGAAATTGTCTTCAAGGCATCATATAGCACACAAGGATATGGATAACTGACAATGAATGCACTTCCCATATGAAAAGAAATAAGGATCTAGTGACCATAATAAGGTATGATAAAGAAGGTATTTTAATATTCTGTAATGATGAGGGCCAAAAAATTATTGGTTTAGGAAAAGCCAAGTTTGGAGGAAAAGACATGAGATGAGTATATGTATTAGTTTTTGAAGGGCTTAGTCACAACTTGCTTAGTGTTAGTAAATTATGTGACTCGGAGCATGCCATATTATTTTCCAAGAAATTATGTATCATAAAATCAAAAGATAGTGTTGTTGTATTGGAAGGAAAGCATACAATAGAGAATATCTACCTTGTCAGTGGAGAAGAAAATATGTGCTTTCTGTCCAAGGATAAAGAAAAAAAGTTATGGAATAATATTCTAGGATATATAATCCAAGAATCCTTGGATGATCTAGTGAAATATGATATAGTTCGAAATATCCCTATATTTTCATGTGATCGTACTCATACGTGTGATACATGTCAATAAGGGAAGATCATTCAAAAGACATATAATCCAAAGGATAAAAGGTCAACAATATTGCTTGAGTTGGTGCATATTGACGTGTGTGGGACAATTTCACCAAGGGATATTGATGGGAGTAGATATTATATTCTATTCATTGATGAATATAGAAGAATGGAATGGGTATCAATAATCACTCACAAATCTGAAGGGTTTAGTTGTATTACAAGATATCGACGGGAATGTGAAAATATGGTCAGTTAGAAAATCTGGATTATTTGATTAGATAATGGAACAAAGCTTACAAATATCCAAGTGGAGGATTATCTTGAGAAACATGGGATAAGTCATCAAGTTTTATCAGAAATAAATCCACAGCAGAATGGAGTAGTTGAGAGAATAAATCTGATTCACAACAACATCGCGAGAACAATTCTCATTGAGAAAGATCATCCTGAGAAATTTTTCAAAGAAGTAGTGATTGAATAATTTTACACTTCAAATCGAGAATTACTTTTTCTAAAAGAGGATAAGACTCCATATGATTTATGGTATGGAAAGAATCGAGTCTTAAAAAGTAAATTTTTCATTCTCAATAAGGAAAATCATTGGAAGTTTGAATCCCGTAGATATGAAGGGATATTTCTTGGCTACTCCAACAAAAGAAAAGCATATAAATGACTCAATAAGTAGCTGGGAAAGATATTTGAAAGTCAGGATATGACTATAATTTAGAATTAGTAGAATCTTTCACAAATACATGATCAGACTCAAGAGGATAGTGATGAAGAGATGAGCAGGTCAGGAGACACTCCAGCTCTAGAGGTAGATTTAGAAGAAGACTCGAATGATGACAATAAATTAGTGTGTTCCTAGATACCAGTGAGAAGAGCTGAAATTGACAGGAAATATATTATTGGTGATCAGATATCACCAGTATAGACAATGAGGATGAAGTCTCTACATTAAGCATCATATTTATCACAGGTGGAGCCTAAATGCTTTGATGAAGCTGCTGGAGATGAGAATTGGGTTTAGGTAATGAATTATGAGCTTGAATAAATTGAGAATAATTAAACATGGGAAATTGTTTCAAGACCAGAAAACAAGAATGTCATCAGAATAAAATGGGTCTTTTGTAACAAAATGAATGAATATGGAGTTATTATTTGAAACAAAGCATGACAAGTGTGCAAAGGGTACTCCTAGATAGAGGGTATTGATGTTGATGAGACTTTGCACCTATTTCAAGGCTAGAGACAATCAGATTATTCTTGGTCGTATATGTACAAATAAAGTTTAAGGTTTTACATATGGATGTCAAGTTAGTATTTCTATATGGATTTCTCGAAGAAGAAGTTTAAATTAAGAAGCCAGATGGTTTTATCATTTATAAAGATGAGAAAAGGGTCTTTCGGCTAAAGAAGGCTTTATATGGTTTGAATAAAGTAGTAAGTTCATGGTATTAAAGGATTTATTAGTTTCTAAAGAAGATTGGTTTTCAGTGTGGTGGAGTTGATTACAATTTCTAATTCAACAATGACAACCGTCAAAGTATGATGGTTCTAATTTATGTCGATGACATAATCATTGATGGAGCAGATAAATCAAAATGCATATAGTTTTCTAAAAACATGAAAATAGAGTTTCAAATGTCGATGATTAGTGAGATGACATTTTTCTTTATTTTACAGGTGACAAAAGGAAGGAATGGAACTTTTATTTCTCAATATAAATATGCCAAGAAGTTTTTGAGAAGGTTTAAAATGGATAATTCAAAGGAGATAAAAATACTAGTTGTTACCTAAATGAAACTATCCAGATATGATGTTGGAAAAGAATTTAACATCACAGATTACCAAAAAATCATTCGAAGTAATCTTTACTTCACCGCGATAACATTGTATTTTCCACATGCCAAGTAAAAATATAAAAAAAATCCAAAGTGATCCACATGATTTCAATAAAAATAATTCCTTTCTATATCAAGGGCACAATGATTTTAGCCTAATGTATAACGTTAAATCTCAGCTAGACTTATTGGGTTATATAGATACAGATTGGGCCAGATCAGTAGATGATAGGAAATCAACATAAGGAGGTGGATTTTATCTTGGGGGATTGTTTATTTTTTGGTTAAGAAAGAAACAAGATTGTATTTAATTGAGCACCACATAAGTTGAATACATTTCGGCTAATCAATATTGCACACAGTTATTGTGGATGAAGTAGAAACTTGAAGATATGGGAATTGAAGTGAAATATCTGATTGAAATCCATTGTGATAATTCAAGTGCTGTAAATCTTAACAAAAATCTTTTCCATCACTCAAGTACAAATCACAATGAAATAAAATATCATTTTATCAAGGAGAAGGTGGAGCAAGGGCTTGTGAAATTGGATTATGTGCCTGCATAACAATAGGTTATGGACATTATGATAAATCCCGTACCCAAAGAAGCATTTAAAAGGGATCAAATGGATCTGGGAGTCCAGTCGACTTCCCGCACTTAAAAAAGTTAGTATTTGAGTCCCCCTATCCCCAAGTTATGATCTATTTTTCCCGAATATATTGATATGTGTTCTTTACCCTCTTGTAGACAACCTTTAAGTGTTGAAAAAGGGGGGAGAGTGTTACTATTCTAGGGGGAGAAAAGACACAAGGAGAAGCTGTTAAGTGGAACAGTGAGATAAGGAGAGTTGAAGATGATCTGAATCTGTTTAGAGGAGCTATAACATAGGGGGACCATTAAATCTTAATATTCTTGAATTGATTGATCAAAGATTAGATATCACGAAATTTGAGGTTCGTGATGAAATAAGTTTATTGGTATCAGTGTGGTTTCAATAATTGATGCTAGAAATTAAGTGACTCATTGATGAAATATTCATTATACTCTTGTTTCTCATGTCATGCATGGATCAAGTGGGCTTAAAGTATGTGTTGAGTAAATCTGTGACCTCTATCTTAATAGCATAAAGAGAACGGTGGATGAAGATGGAAATAGTTTTAATGAGGTATCAAAAACTGAATAATTGTTATGAGAAGTGGTTTCAACAAACCCAAAGGGGATATTGTTGGGAAAAATCCATTAAGGTGTCCCCTCGGTATGTTGTGGGTGTTATTGTATTTGTTGACAAAGCCAGAAGATTGCGAATGAGAATGGTTGGTGTGTTTGGAAGATATGTTTTTAAGGTGGCATGGTTTCCTAGTGTTTTCCAAATTTTTGGTCCTCAAAATTGGGAGTTTGATGTTAGAAATTGAAGGATTAATTCATAGTAGTGAACGATATGAATAATGTTGAACAAAATTGGAAAAGGATGAGAACCGCATACCACAATTTATGGACCACATACCATGTTCCTGGAACGGTACGTGGAGTGGCGGGAATAGTGTGTCGGAGTGGTTTGTGAATCTAAAAATGGTTTGTGGCAGAAGGCGGTGCGGTATGCGGATGACTTGACATCGGTGGAGGAGATTGACTATATAGGAACAAAGAAAGTATGCAGACCAGATAGGAAAAATGGTTCATGAGTGGCTTGTTGTTCACGGAGGCAGAAGGATTGATATGTAGTGAAGGTTGGGTTGAAGATTTGGTAAATCTTAGATTATCGGATTTTTTGATAATCTTTTCCTATATAAGAATCACTAATCCCATTGATTACTATTGATATAAAATATTTTTAGATAACATCTTTTTTATCTAGGAATTTGGAAAATTTAGAAGGATGTTTGTGAGGGGGAATTCCATGAAAGCTGATGTGGTTCATACGGAATAAATTCCATCGATGGTTTTTGTAGAGAGTTGTAACCCGCATAAGACATAGTGTGTGGAGGAAGAATGAGCAATAAGTGGATGTTTAGTGAAGGAGGTCTGAAAAAAAAAATAGTTTGTGGATATAGGGTGATTCCTAGAGGTAGTCTGCAAACAAAGAATAGTTTGCGGATAGAAGGCGTTTCACAGAGGTTGTTCACAGGATCAGTACATGGAGGCAGTACGCGATAGCGAAGGTGGAGGTAGTCTACGAACAAAGGGCAGTTTGTAGCAGTGGCAGAAGTACGTAGAGGAGGCGTTTCGCATACCAAACCTAGTATATAGTGTGCAGGAAGAGTACTTGGTTCTTGATTTGTACAAAGAATCTTATGAAAGGTCCAAATCAGTATACGAAAATATTTTCTAGTACCTATCAGTACACGGGAATGTGGACTTCATCTATGGGTAAAAAATGAACTTTAATAGAGCATCTACCTAAATTTAAGGGTGCAGGAATTCATGAAAATGAAGGGACCTACAAGTCCATAAACTATGTTTGACCTACATTTCTATAAAATATGAGTGGATTCTTCTCTAAGAGCAGTGAGTGAAGGAAGAGGAAGACGGTGACCCTTTCCACCAATAGTGATCCATAGAAAGAGGCATAGGGAGTAACCCATGGGAATTTAGTGAGAAAACCCAAAACCTTGTAAAGGTAGTGAGCCTAGGCATAGAAGATCTATAATAAATGTTGTACTCATTATTAGCATAGATCCTTAGTGAATTTGGTACATCATTATATCATCATTGTATACTCCTTGGATGTATCCTAGTGAGGGTGAACCAAGTAAAACTTAATGTGCTCTGTACATGATTTCATATCTATTCATATATTTCAACGGGAGAAAGATATAATTGAGTTTTCTTTAACAATGAAAAAAGATATGAAGGGGAAAAGTTGTAATCTACCATACCCTAATTCACCCCCCTGTAGGTTATTTGACCTAGTGGACCTAACATCTTCCATCACCAAGAATCCCTTGATACTAATATAGGAAAATATTTTTCTTCCCAAGCCTTATAAACCCTTGATCAGAAAGATAGGAAATTATTCTTTCTTCCTATCCCCAAAATCCCCCAATCAAAACAAGATCGAACATATAATTACAAACACAATAGATCTTAAGGAATTTAAAATCCTCACACAGATGCATTAACACAAGAAAATTATAAATATTACAATAGATCACATGAGTAATAAGGTATTACAATAGATTTAAGGTAACTTTAGATAATTTGAGATTAAAAATCATCCTCCTCCTGAAATTAATCTTTTATTTATAGGAAATCCATAAATGTTCATATTAAACATTTATCAGAGTTTGTTTCAATGGCTTCGAATGAAATCATCTTTACCTGATAAGGTTCAGTGCATATTCTTTATTTGATATCTGATTTTGGTGAAGAAATATTTGAATTATTTAAATATTCCACTTGGAAGAATTATTTTAGTACATTTGGAAATATATATACGATCATCTAGTTAAGACTTTATAAAAGATCATTCAGATACCATTTCTTCCTCTATCTGATACTTTTTCTGGTAAACATTATATAACTTCAACAGGTAGGAATTTTTTTATTTAATCTTATGGAATTTATATAAATCCATTTGATTTTACGTGAAATATTTTTTCCATTGTAAAAATTATAATTCCTTTTGATTTATGATTTTCTATTTGGTTTAGTTCATCCTTGATACTTAATTTAAGTTTCATCTGATCTAATTTATTTTAAATCCTTACACAATGTTCTATACAAATTAAAAAATATTCTACATTCAGTAAATATTTTTTTAATAAAATCATTCTCAACACTAGGGAAGTATAACATTAGTAAAATTAACTATTTAAGGAAATGTGTTGTGATTTTTAAAGTTGAGGTTAGAATGTGCTGAAATTAAAATTTTTTCTCAACAAACAAATCACACCATCAGTTTTATTTCTACATGATGTTGAAAAATGACTTGGAACACTTATCCTTGAGCTTATTCCATTATGTGTAAATGATTATAAATGACTAATATTCTTTAGGTCAGGGGAATTATGTTCAACTCTAAAAGTAAATTGGGGATATGTTTGGTTTTGTGAAATTTAACCACTTGGTTTCCTATGTAGGGGTTTTTAATACTTATAAATATTTTAATAATATTAATTGTATCCATATATTTGAGATTTAAATATATATATATATATATATATATATGATGATGGTATACCAAATTCCTTAGTTAAGTAGGGATACTCCCTCTTTTTAACACAATTCTTCTCTCCTAGATTTTCTTTTAGGATATTTATTTTCTATAAAATAGTCATTAATATAACTAAATATATCCACATGCATATTAAGTAAACTTCTAGTGATCCCCCTTAGAGAAATATTGAGTGGCAAATAATATCCTAACTCTCCCTTATGACTATGTAGTTCTAGAAATATGATGTTCTATTTAACCCAACTTGATTCTTATACTCTAAAACCTTTAGAGAATGAACTTTAAAATAGATTAAGTACAGGTCAAATGGATTCATCATTATTGTTTCAAAGGATCTTCCTTTTTAGGATTTTTGTTAACAACTTCTACCTCTTAGTGTTTTTGAAAAATTACATTATAACGTGTTAAAGCTATTAATTACATTGCAACTTTTTGTGTGATTTTTTTGAAAGTAAGGTTGACCCCTTAATAGCCACATCCAGCCTTGGATTTTCATTATATCCTTGGTGAAAAAGGTTAACTATCATTTTTAGGGTAATTTTATATCACTGAATCGTGGTTTTGTACTTGTACATACCATTAATAAAACCATTTTATTATATAGTAATGTAAATTTAACACCCAACTATACAAATCATGTTCCCTTTAATGTGTGATTATTTTAATCAAAAAGTAAAAAATCTATGAATGAATTCTATTCATTAACATATTTGAAATCTATTTTTGGATTTCTTTGCAATAACCTTCCAAATATATCCTATAAATCATTATTCCTTGTATTGTTTTTGTTTTTATAGCCTTAAAGAATCAAATTATTATTAGAGACATGATTTTTCACATGGTTTACAATACATGAATATTATTAATTATATCATTTTCAAAATGGAAAAGCATATGTTTACTATATCATTTCCTATATCAAGTTTTCTATTAAAATTAAAATTTATTCTATTTAAATGTTTAAAAGGACATCTTATAATATAAATTGTTGTTACAAAGATCAAATTTTATAACCTTGCATATCCTAAATATGGTTCCTACAGGTTATCAATAACATTAAATAATAATTTATTTCAAAGTTTTATCATTATAAAATAATAATAATAATCTCTAATTCATGAAATTAATTATATATTTGATAAACTAAACAAAAATCCAATATATGGAAATCATATTAACATAACTACTCTGAATAAATGAAAAAGAAGACTGATTGGATGTAATTTTAATCTTCACCATCACATTAGATGGGTGAACATAATTTGAATCAATGACAATATAATGTAGTGGAAATTAATAATATCTCCAAATAATAGAACTATTTTTATTTTCATTGTTTAAATGTTAATTCGAGGGGCTGTTGTCTATATCATGAGAAAATAAAAGAAATAATATACTTATGGAAACTATCATGAAATGGATCAATGATTGATCAAAGGGTTGTAGTTCCAATGTATTTATATCATAATCCCTAATGATGAATCCATATTATACTATTTTTAATGAAAGACCATAATCATGTATCTCCCGCATCTGGTTTTTAGTAATGGTGAGATATAGTGAACAATAATCAATGTAAATATTAAATCCTTCCTATGTGCATGGATATTTTCCTAAAATCACCCAATAGTAAAATAAAGGACTTGCCCATAACTGTTAAGGAACCCCCTACCAAGAGGTACAGATCCAAAATAACTATATATAGGATTTTTTTTCCAAACATATATAGTAATAACCAACACTTCACCACTCAATAAATATTATTCTATCATATATACACTAGATAGAGTATAGGGATATAATATACTAATAAACAAATAAAAAAATTAAAATAATGAAATAAAGATTATTTATAATTAAATTTAATGTTTCGTAACATAGTTTGAGATTAAGATAAATAATGAAAGAATAATTAGAAGTGTTATAGGAACTTAAGACACTAAAAGTATCTCCCCTACTAGACCAATCGTAGCTAAAATTTTTATCCCTCCTTATGAATGATCTTAACCATAGACATATGGAATTCAAAATAAAAATAAATTAAACCATAGTACAGTTAAAACAATAATAAAGTTCCGGAATAAATATGTACATCTCAAATTTATAAGCTCCCCCCTCCCCTCTTAGATCTTTCTATGTGTCATAAATGTCACAAACCAAGCTGCAGTACCATCCAACTCGACAGCTAACCCGGTTTGTGGCATGGTCTGAAGGGCATTCATGATCTTCATGGGCTAGCAACTAGTGTCTATGTATCAATAGTACAACATGGGAAAGATTTCACCCATTATTATAAGTATAAACAACCAATAGAAATGAACACCATGATTTTAAATAACCAAAGCCAAACAAGGAATAACAATTTTCAGATTTAAGGTTTTATGAATTTAGAAAAAAAAAACATCTGCAGTAAAAATGGAAACAATAGGAATATCACAAAAAAAATATCCCAGAAACAAGATGACCCTCATCCTCAAGCAACCACCATCAATATCTGCAAAAAAGGTGAAAAACAACCCGAACCACCATCATGATACACCTTTCCTTTACATGAGTCAAACAAAACCAAGTCTACATACACCCAAAGGTGTATACAGGGTGTGAGCCAAAGCCTAGTGGGATGCCCCCCCAATAAATATATTCCTTTGAAAAACATTATAAGACAAATTAACATACAATTTTAATGTAATAAAAGATAAAAACATTTTAAAAGAAAAAATTTTTAAATAAGGGCATGATTTTCTTTTGAAATAACCAACAAAGTGCATTATATTCCAATGTTAGTTATTAAATCACAAAACATCACTAAGTCATTGGAAATACCCATAGGAAATATCTAAAATGGGACACTTGGAACCTTCTATCTTGGTGAATTGTCGTATAGAAACCACAACCAATAGTGTTCTCATGAATAATCCACTAGGAGGGAATATCCCAATGGCCTAGTCGTCTCCAATAATTATCATTATTTAGTTAGTTTTGTAATTTTAAATCCTTTTATATGAATCCGGGATAAGCCACTTCTAGTTCAACTAGAATACTTGTCCTAGTCCACCCATTTAGATACCCAGGTTTCCCTTCATGGACAATTTTCATTTCACAAGTCACAAAGATCACTACATTCACATATAGACATGTCAATAAATATAAACATACTTGACAAACTACCTTTTTACAAAATTAAACCCATTTTCAAATCCAAACGCACACCAAAACCATTTCAAAGCATGTTTCCCACTGCTTTCACCATTTATGGAATAACTTAGAAAATTTATAAAACACCTTCAATAATCACAATAAAAGAACATGCTTTAAAATGACCAATTGCCCTCATAATACCTACTTTCAATCTATACGCATATTAAAATATAAACACATTTCACACCTCATACACAATTCATAGAACACAACCAAGGAGAATAGTAAGTATATTAAAATTACCAAATAATGTTTGACCACAGAACCACCTACCTCAAGTGAAGAAACTTTCATAAATCAGTGTTAAACCAAAACTGCACCACCAAGTGATCCTATAAAGGAAATATTGAACCAAAAACATCAATTTTAAACCCCGAAGAACAATATACAACCCTAAATAGGGCACCCAACTCACTGGAGATATGAATCCCCAAAAAATGAGAGGAGAAACACTAGAAAAGAATAATAAATCATGAAAAGAGGGATTACATGGAGTTCCTTGATGATTTTCCACCAAAATCATCACCAAAATGGAATTAAAAGGGATAAATGAGAAGGTTTGGAGGTGTCTAGGTCTATAAATCCCAAGTGGGGAAAAAGATGAGGGATTTTGGGTTAAATCCTAGGAGGAAACATTCGTCATTTTAAAAATTTTAAATACCTGGACAAGCCCCATGGTTTAACCACTCAGTTTTCCAAAATATATGGAAATCATGAACCCTTTACAATCCAAGAATGACATGTCGCACAGTTACCCACATGGTTTAAAAACCGTGCACTAACCATGCGATTAGCCACTGTACAAAAACACCACTTGGCTACGCGGTTACCTGGGAAAGGGCGCATGTTTTTCCCAACTGTGCGCCAATCATGCACCATCTACAGCTAACCCAAATTTTCTATTTTAGTCCAAAAACACAAGGAAACCCCAAAGAGAAAATTTATAGACCAAAAATAAAAAATAAAAATACCTCAAAAGGAAATAAGAGGTGTGCTAATGAAGATACTTTGAATTTCCTCCATCTGTAATGTATGGTACAATGTTGAATGCTTGAGTGAAGGTTTCACTCCCATGATCACAACATATTTTCTCTCTCTAAAATATATTGTAACAACTAACCTAATTTCTTAATTAAATAAGATATAATGAATGGAATAATCATTTTTTCCTTACACATGTTGTATGTATTCTACATGGAATCTCTAACATCCAATTAATTTCCATGATCTATTCTATATAGATTCACTACAAGGATTATTCATGATTATCTATAGGGTCATATTAACTCTACTAAATAAGATATGGTGGATTTATATTTATTGGGAAAAAATTCTAAATTTTGATCCCAAATCATCCACTGGATATATCATGGCCTATGTTTGATCCTAATATACCATTGGGTAGACAATCTAAAGTCAGGTAGCTATTCTTTGGGTTATGTTTGAGACTAATCATTCATTGTGTCTTAATATTGTGTTAGAGTTCAAATTATTTTATGGGAGGTTACATGGATCATATTTTATTGTAAAAATCCTCACCATATAACACAATTTATGTTGGTTTATTAATAAAGTTCCACTTTTCTTACCTTTCATATTCTATCAAGAAGTGTATTTTAATATAGATAGATTTACATTAAATTTATAACATGCATTGGATATAAACCTTACATTAGATGATGAACATTGATAAGAGGCCCAAGTGAGAGCATAAAACTACTTATAGGGGTCAATTGATGGTCATATAAAACAAAAAAAACTCTCAACTCTCTTTCCCTCTTTGATTAGTATGAAAATTATATTGATGGAGATGAAATAAATAAAATATAATGAATGGGATAAAACACAACAACAAGGGACTATACAAGGTTAACAAACTCTTCTTATCAAATAGTTAATCTTTGGTGTGTAATGGATGCAGTCCTACTACCCACATTCCCATTTTATTATCAATAATAATGATAAAAAAAGTAGGGATATGTCCCTAAAATCATAGTACAAGAAAGAATTATAAGAATCAATAAGTCTATCTGTAACACCCCAGGTAAATAAAGAATATGACATTTTCACAGTTATCCATATTTGTAAATAAAATATTAATATAACTTTAAAGGGGGCACTATGCTCGATGGCGCACCCAATACACAACAACGAGTTTCTTGGGAATCTTACGTTGCACTCTAATAATAAAATAATATTATTTTAAATTGTAGTTAACGCCTAACCGTTGTAATGGCGGGAATGAACAGAACTAACTACAAAATGATTATATATGTTTGTAAAATATTTTTACTTTTTACAATAAATTTTATAGGATTAAAAATGTGAATGAATCCAATTTTAAGCGTAAACATTCTAATATTCTTTAAAAGGTCGATTAACCGCCTTTTGATGACGAACCTCTTTTAAATCCCCTTTTTGACAATTTTATGTGTTATATTAGAAAAAATAAAATTCTTATTTAGAATAGGGACATCAAAATTTACTTTGTGTAAATTTTTTTTATTTTTCCGATAAAGTTCATTTTTTAATGAATAGTGAAAAATATTGTATTTTAATTCAAAACCTCTTTTTAATATAATTTATTTATATAATTAGATTATCTTTTGAATTAGTTTTAAAGTTAAATTAGAATATATTTTTACCATATAATTCAATAGTGGTCGTTGGAATTAATTTCATCTTGAAATTGGACTTAAACAAGTGTCAATATTTTGATACTTATTGTTTCATAAAAACACGCTATTTGCTCTGACATCGAGATTTAATTATTAAATTAATTAATTTAACTTATATGTTTTGAATTTTTTAAAATAGACATCATTTTTTAATTGGTAATATCAAATATATCTTAGAGTAAATTTTTGGTTTTTTTCTGGAAAACGTCAATTTTTGATGAATAGTGAAACCACTAAGTGGTACTTAAAAAACTGATTTTTCGTTTAAATGAAATTTTACCACCTATGTGTTTTTAATTTCAAAAATCCGACATACATGGTTGTCATTAAAAATTAAAATGTGGTTAAATGGTATTAAAATAATTTTTTGGTGAATAGTAACTTTTAAGTTTTAATCGCGATTAGTGGTAATTAGTGTAGTTTAAGGTAAAAATAATGTTTTAATAATATGAAATTACTGAGACACATGTCCTACACACATTTTATGAGTCATGGCCGACCAAGACAATCCATGGGTCAACTTGGGGACCCCATGGATCCACTTTGGTTGGAAAATGACATTAATACCTTTTTATTTAAAGTTAAAATTAAAATGTCACAAACATGTGTTGTTTTACTAAAACAATTTTTACATGGGGTTATACAAGTCATATTTTTTACTATAAATATTCATTAGAAATATAAAAATATTTACTACATCATGGTATTTTTTTATAATTTTTATACATTAAATAAATTAAATTATTTATGACACCATGATGATGCAGGGATTACCTCATTATTTAACGATTTAAATAAAATGAAAAGATAATGTAAAATCTAAGACATAAAATTGTCACAAACCCATTGGATGGGTGGATTTTGAAACCTTATCACCTTATACTCTAAATATATCATTTTGGGACCTTTAAAATCCGAAAAGCATTATATAATAAAGTAATATTTTATAACTTTCCAAGAGTGTCCCTCCTCTCCTGTTATAAAAGGCCCCAACCTCTACCACCTTACCCACACCTCTCAAGCCTTTGTCTCGGACAAAACCTGCCCATTTCATCTCTACACATCCCTCTCTTCATCATTGAAGCCTAAATTTGGGCATAATCCTTTCCAAGGAAGCCTTTGAGCTGAAATCAAAGAGAGTTACCCGATTTAAAGGTAGTGTCCTCTCTTGTGTTCTTATGTTTTATTTTGCTTCTCCAACCCTATAACTCTTTTTATTCCTTTCTTTTGTAACAACACCAATATCTTAAATATACAAGGATGTTGTTATTTGAATTATTAGACCTACACTTACACAAACATTCATCTAATGTTTAAAGAGCATACTATTTCTATGGATGGTGAATTTCTGCCTCACGAAACGATGATTGTTCAATATTTTCATAACACCTTTCATGGTGGCCATTATGATGTCACAATATTTTTTATATGATATATATGGTATTTATGTTTTCTATATGCTTCTGAATTTTTTATTTAAAACATACCTTTATGCTTTTCATGTTGTGCAAATGCGATAATTTCATATGAGGAAGTGTGGACTACCGCCCCCTCAAGTGATGTGACTCGTTCATGCAATACATGGAATGTATAAAGAATGAAATTAATGAAAATATTTGACCTATATAAAATATATATTATACTGGAATTATAATATATATATCTCTCAATTATTTTTAATTCCATTAATATGACAAAGAAATTAAAGTAGCATTCATGCGTACGTACGACTTACCGTCTCCATGAACGGTACATTTCATTTCTTATCTCCAAATGTTATGTACTATTATAAGTACTTATATATAATGGATATATATGTAATATATTAAATCTAAATGATGGATATAATTCTGTAATTATAATATATATATATCTCATTTTGTTTTAATTCCATTAATATGACAAAAAATTAAAGTAGCGTTCATGCATACGTACGGCCTACCATCTCCATGAACGGTGCCTTTAATTTTTTATCTCCAAATGCTATGTAATAGTATAAAATTAATATATACTGGATATATATGATATTTAAAACATCAATACTATTCTGGATATGAGGTACCTATAATTACATGGAAAATTCTTTTCCAACAAGTTTGATTTTTACTCAAGTACCAAACATCGACAAAAACGTCTAATATGAACTCACTTTATTAACCAATTATTATAACATTATAATATGTGATATTAACTGAATAATAATATTTAAATTAGGTCCTTAAGAAATTATAAATTGACCAAATTTTATTATTCAGGAGATTAATGAACGATTGAGTCATGTCGGACACGAGGTAGTGGATCTTACTCCTCTCTTTCTTTTTTAAGTACACTCTTTTATGTCATTACTTTTAAGATCGTCTTTATTATGATTGGGATGTTATTTTATATTACTCATACTGTACGTTTTATGTTCATATTATGAGAGACCATATTTTCTCTCATCAATCCATTTTGGAAGTTTTGAGTGGCGTCGTTAGGCTGCCGAATTTTCATAAAAGATCTAACCTCTCTCTTTCTTTTTAAGTACTCTCCTATATGTCACTTTTTTTAAGCTCCTATTTGTTATGATGGGGGATGTTATTTTATATTCCTCTTGTTTTACATTTTATTTTAATATGATGAGAGACTCTATTTGATCTCATAAATCCATTTTTGTAAGTTTTAAGTGGCGTCGTTACGCTGCCGAGTTTTCGTAAGGGATTGTTCATCTCACTTTTAGTCCCGTGAGATTTATGCTACATTTTCCACCATTTCCTTTGAGTGTCGTATGTACTTCCCATTATTATACTCTTTGTTTAATATAATTTCATTTATGGGTATTTACATATTCATCGTATGACCCTTCTTCAATGGGGTGTACATTTCGAAAGTTACCCAAGTCGGTAAGGGAACCTTTCACCCTCCTCTTTTTAAAAGACTTCTTTTGTTATGTCTTTTAATTCACATACTATTATGTTGGTATATGTTCTTCTATATCCTTATTGATGTAAATTTTATTTCCAAGTGATGAGATACCCTTTTTATCTCTCATCAACTCATTTTCTGAATTCTGAAGTGACGTTGTTAGGCTGTCGAATTTCTGTAAGGGAACTTCTTAACCCACTTTCAATTCTTTGGGTTAAACCTATACTTCTTGATTTTATTATGCAAAGATTATGTGTGGAATCTCTATGTTGTATTTTCCACAAACCTTTGTGTGGATATACTATTTCTACAAATAATCATCTCATTGATAAATTCTGATGTCATTTAGACGAACTTGTATCGGAAATCATAACTCAATCTCATTTCATTGAGTTAAATATCTATGTCATTGGTTTTGTTTTTCCAAGAATATGTGTGAATGAACTCTGATTGTTTTACACTTAATATCCACTTATATTTGGTGTATTCGTTTTTCACACATAATTATGTAATTGATTTATCCTTAATCTAAGGATATCGTCTTTGTAAGGGACTTCGTCTCAATCTCTTTTCATTGAGGCATATTTTATTTAAACACAACTTTATTTATACAGTGTATAAACCCCTTTAACTTTTACTTTTATTCAAAATGAATCTTTTTTATACGAATCATTTTACTAAACAACAAAAAGTATGTTTCTTTTAACGTACGCGGTGACAACGACCTTTCCACAGCCGTGAGTATTATTTGATCTTTGGCTTCCTCAACAATCTGTAATAATTTTTAAAAGTAAATAAATACCATATACTCTTTTATGTATTTTTGTATTGAAAATGGTTTTGATAATGGATTTGTTAAGTCAATATATTGTGATTGAAATATGGAAATGTTTTCTTTCATTTATAATTGTTTTATGTATTATGATTTTGTAATGGTACTTGGACATTTTTCAGGTGGTTACATGATAAACCATATGACGGGTGGTGCCATGAATACCAGGACGGGTGGTAATGTTATAACCTCCAATGCATTGGGTATGGAAGTCGGTCGTATGGCTATTCCATTAAGTATGTGTGGAATTCAACCATATGGTTATTCCATTTTAGTATGTTTATGTCCCAAGTTACCTTTATATGTTATGTGTTCTTTATATGGGTTTTATGGTAATCATTTGGTTACAAAAGGTTAAGTAATGGTCTTCTAGTCAGTGCAGAGTTTTTACTACTTCATAAGGGTGAAAAGTATTACTTTGGTAAAGTATTCATGGTTTACCTATTGTTTTCAAAAAAACTAACAGTTTTCCTTCTTTGTGTATTCTTTACTGGGCTTTTTATACGCATCCCAAGTTTTTGAAATGTTTTACACAGGACATAAAGATGAATAGGGTCAAGGATGGGTTCAAGGAAAGACATGCTATCTAAAACATGGAACTAGACATGTTTCTTTTTATGTTTTTTTTTATGTTATGGAAACTAAGTAGAAGTGTCTACTATGTAATCTTTTGAGATGTAATAGTTATGACCTAATTCTCTAAAACTATAAACCTGAAAAGATCCTCTATGTGAATTATTCATTTAATTCATGATTAAGTAAGGTTTAAGGTCGGGGCCTTATACTATCAATATTCACTTCCCCACCTCAAGTGTCTCTAGAAATTAGATTTAATTTAAACCATTGTTACAATGACCCGCGTTTCGAACTGGGTTAAAAAGTGGGGGAAATTGAACTTTTTCAATTACTGAACCGGACATTTTTAGAATCAGGATTCGGAATGAGGTTCTGAAGGTTTGAACCCCTATTTTTATTGTTTTGGGGGTTAGGAGAAGGCATGAGGAGGTCCTCGAGTGTCTCGAGGTGTTTCGGGTGCGTCGTACCTGAAGGAGGCTGGTTTTTAAAGGAATGACAGAAGGCGCATGGTTGGTGCATGGCCTCTCAAACCGTGTGGCCCAAATTGTGCGGCCTAAAATAGGGAGGTAGAGGAGTCTGCATGGCCTGCGCACAGTTTCCCCAAACCGTGCGGCCAGCCCGTGCGTGGTGCACTGGGTGTCCAGTGGGGTGCCTCATGGTTTGCGCACGGTTTGGCAAACCGTGCGGGATAAACCATGCACGGCGACATGTTTAGGTGTTTTGGGATAATTTAAATGGTTTTAAAATAAAATAAAAATAAAACCTAAACTAAACACTCCCTTACTTCCTCTCTCGCCAGACCCGCGCGCAGCCCAGGGAGATCCACCTTCGTCGCGTGACACCCTCCTCCTACAGCCTCCCTTCAACCGGAAATTTCTCCTCTTTTCTTGGCGATTTCTTCTTCAAATCTCCATGGTAGGTCCCTCCCCTCCTTCCCTCTCCTTCTTTCGCAGATTTTGGGCTTCTCCCTCGCCCTAATCCCATTCTGCCAAACCCAAGGTTGGGGAATGGTTTTTGATTTTGCGTTATTCCTTGTTTCTCTTGTTCTAGGTTGATGCGAAGGGTCCATTAGGACTCCTTTGGGTGAGATTCGAGGTGCGCCTCCGAAGGCGTAGCGGTTTGTGGTGATTTCGAACAGCCAGCTTGGGTTTGTGGTAAGTGTTTATTATTCTGGTTGGTTTCTAATATCCCAAAGTAGTGTCTTTATGCATTCTAAGGTTCATTGGATTAATCTTGTAGTGCGTTGGATGTTTTGGTGTGGTTTTGGGTCGCCAAAGTCTAGGCGAATCACCTGCGTAGGCATAGGTACGTATTTATATATACATGGGTTCCCCCGATATGCATATATTCGTGCATGGAAGAAAATATACACGTACGAGGCTAGTTGTCCCCATTGCATATATAAAAGTGCCTAGGCAGGTGAGCAGAGACAAGTATATGTGTATAGGAAGATGTGTTAGGATCCTCTTGTGCATGCTCGTGGCCATGCGGAGCATGTGCATAGAGTCTAGGTGTCCTTATACGTATGTGAAATCACATATGCCTCGTGGGGGAGCAGTGGAAGCTTTAGTTAGAAAGTGCCAAGAGCTGGAGTGGACGGATGGATCCACCGTGAGGTAGGGTCCCTCTCCTTGCCCTTTAATTTAAAGTGAATCATTTAAAGAGGTTAATACTTCATTGTTTTAGTATTTTAATTATGCAAGTTTAGTGGATTAAATTCTTCTGTGCAAATAGTGTGAATTGCAGGGATAAGATTAAAATGGTTGCTTGGTCACTAAACTAATGATTTAATAATAAAACCCCTCAATCAGAGGTGCACTGTCTTCAAGATAGAAAGTAGTGATAGAATTTTTATGCTTTCCGGCTGGACTGTTGTGGTGTTTCTTTGATGATTTGTATGTGAACTTTCCTTGTTGAGACAAGTAGACTGAAATGGTTGTGATACTTATGT
Source organism: Viscum album (assembly GCA_963277665.1). Taxonomy (NCBI): domain Eukaryota; kingdom Viridiplantae; phylum Streptophyta; class Magnoliopsida; order Santalales; family Viscaceae; genus Viscum; species Viscum album. The sequence goes on from OY728142.1 coordinate 710,481,351, forward strand.
TTGGGTCAATTTTCCAGGTTTAGGCAAATTGAGTATGATGATAACCATAGTGGGATGACTTAAGACTAAATGGCATGTTACCTCTAGAAGGTATCAAAGGGTTAAAGAACGATAAATGTATCCCTTATGATGGAATGGTGAACCTTGTAATGAACGGACTAGGGTGGTATGACCACGCCTTGGGATAACGTAATGAACGCGGATTATGTTAGTAAATAGAATATGTTAATTATCTGATGTAGATACTTAATAGGAGTTGCCTTAAGAATAAATGTAATAAATATGATGTTGATGTTATTATAAATACTTAGGAGGAGATGCCTTAAATATACTTGTGATGAACATGATTATGGACACGTGTATGGAACTGAGATATATGATTGATTGTGAATGTGGAAATGATTATTTGAAATACATAAGATGTAATACCTTATGTATTCTAGCATAATTTGTGATAATGATTATATACGATTATGGATGGGAGGAATTCATACCCCATGCCATCTACTTTGAATGATTATGGATGGGAGGCATTCATACCCCATTCCATCTACTTTGAACGATTATGGATGGGTGGAATTCATACCTGATGCCATCTAATTTGAACAATTATGGATGGGAGGCATGCATACCCCATGCCATCTTACTTGAGAGTGGGTGGGAGGCATGTCTACCCCACGCTAGATTAGATCTCTATATGTGTATGGAAGGGAGGAATTTATACCCCTTTCCAGTTTAATTATAAGAAAGAGAGGTATTATTACCTCGTGCCCGCTATTCTCTATACGTTTATGGAAGGGAGGCATTCATACCCCTTGCCAGTTGACCGATAGGGATGAGAGGCATTCTTAACTCGTTCCCACTAATCACAAATGATGGAAGGGAGGCATTCATACCCCTTTCCATTGGACCTATAGGGACGAGAGGCATTCATACCTTGTTCCCTCTATCTTTAGCTAATGGGTGAGAGGCATGCTTACCCCATGCCATATTTTATAAATATTTACATATGTAACTGTACTAGCATGATCAGACTGATATCCCGGCAATGAGCCGAAGCAGGTATAGCCCTCAGGTTTCCTTGGAAAACATGGACGGGTGTTGTTGTTATATTTTGTTCTGCTTATTGAATCCTGCTACACTTGGTCATTGTTTAATTATTATACACTGTCTGGTTTGGGTTAGACACCGGTGGTGTCGGCCTATTGAGATTTATATCTCACACCCTACTCGGGCCTCCATTGCACTGGGGTACGCATGTAGACCTTTCTTGTTTGCAGGACCTAGGTTGGTTGTTGTGTTGCTTGTATCTGGGGATAGGAGCAAAGGACTGAGCGGGAGCTTGGGATGCTCAGGTGAACACCCGTCGGGCCTTGCTGTCTTTTCTTTATTCTTTTACATTGTATTGTAAGCATGATGTATTGTTTCCTGTTTTAACATTGTATCATTCATCATCCCTGTATCGTGTAAACTGGCTTTGGTCACCTTTTATAAAATGGTTATTACCTCTATTTTTCTTCTGCCATTTAATTATTTACTGCTTCCGCTTTTGAATATTATTTACTCTCATAATATCGTTTTATTACTCTGATATGAGTTTATAGTCTCCCCACTATCACCTCCCAAGACCCTCGCTTCTAGTCGGCAGCCTCTGGCATACGGGGAGACGCGCTTGAGGCCATGTGGCATACCGGCCCGACCACCGGTTCGATGGTGAGCCGGGTAGGGATGTTACAAAGTGGTATCAGAGGATTTTTCTCTTCTGATTTGTTTTACTGTTTGGCGACATTAGACAGGGATAGGAAGGAATTGTAATTTGGTAATGAGCTATGTTCGGGATTGGCCACCCTGTGCACAGGGAAAATCCAAATTGCCTCGAATGTAAGTATTATTTTAATGATTTTGATTGTTACGATTGATTTTATTTCACTGTTGGGTGACGCACATGTTTTATGTTGATATTGTTGATGCAATTTTGGGTTCTATTTCTGTTGCAACCCAGTGGACGAGGGTATGACACCAATAGGCACATTGTTAGAAATCACATGCCATGCCATCTAGGATGCATTAGTAATGCCTACTATTGTGATAGGTACCGCGGTAGTTATTCCATGATTTTGTGATATAGCATGTTCTGTGTTACTGCTTATGATAACATGTTGTTTTTGATTAAGATGAAATTGGTTGATTTTTCTAAATTAATTGATTGCGATTATGATAGGATCCAATTTTTAGTTATAAGGTGTATGGGCGCCTTATGGCTGGGAAAGGGTATCCTGTGTAATTGAATCACCATAAAAAGAGCTGCAAAAGTTTAAATTGTAAAATGAATTGAAATTGGTTTTAAATGTGGGGAGCTAATTTTCAACCCATGGAGTTTATGGTCACTTCATGAGTTGGGGACTAGCAACCCATAATGAATGTGATGACAGCGTGCTTTGCGAAATGATTATGTGTGTAAAAGTTGTTTGATTTTGATCTGATGTGTTTTGGATCGTTGGGACCCTCTTAGGTCGCATAGTGGTTAAAAGGAAATTGGTTGAAACTTTCCTGTTATGCTTTGAGCTGTTTGTTAAAAATGATCAATTGCCTAGTGAATTTTTGTTTGGAAAAGGGTACTTGATGTGTTGAATTTAATCTTTTAAAGTGATTAAATGATAAATGTGAATAAATATAAAGGGCTTGGAAAAAGGAACCTGTAGTGGTGTCCTCTGTTGAGACCCCGTGTGTGGTTAGGTTAAGTCTTCTTCTGAGTGCCTTAGAACAGAACCTTACACGTTTTCCATAGGCTATTTTCGTTTAACAATGACGTTAAATGTTAGGCCTTGAGATCGATGACTTTTGTTGGGCATGACCAAGTGATTGGGTCGACGCTGGTTTTTCGTGAGGGGCTAGCCTGTTGTAGGTAGCACCCTTAGAGCTTATGTGCTTGTCTTGTTCAGTGAACTTTCTGAAGTTTGGTATTGTTCGGGTACCGTTTCCCGTGTAGGACTTCTAGTTCTAATGACACCCATGTTTGGATGGGTGGTCATGCTAATTTTGATATTGTTAAGGGATTGAGTGTAACATCCCAAGAAAATAAAGAATAAAGCATTGTCATATTTATTAATATTTATGAATTAAATATTAATTTTACTTTAAATGGGTTGCTATGTTCAATAACATACATGATATGCAACAAAGTGTTTCTTTGAAATCTTACGATGCACACTAGTAATAAAATAATATTATTTTAAATGGTAGTTAACATGAAGTTGTTGTATTGGTGAGAGTGAATATAAATAACTAAAATATTATTTTATATGTTTGTTAAATGTTTTTACATTTATCCAATAAAGGATAAAGGATTAAAATACGAAAAGAATTCAATTTTAGGCATAGATGCTCTAATTTTCACTAAAGGTCCACTTATCGCCTTTTGATGGAGAACCGTCATTAAATATAGTTTAGGTCACTCTTATACATTCTATTGGACCAAATAAAATTCTTCTTTAGAATCGGGACATCAAAATTTACTTTGTGTAAATTTTTGGTATTTTTCCGATAAATATCATTTTTTATTGAATAGTGAAAATTGTTGTATTTTAATTCAAAACCTCTTTTTAATCTAATTTATTAATATGATTAGATTATCTTTTGAATTGGTTTTAAAGTGAAATTAGAATATATTTTTACCATTTAATCCAATAGTGGTCGTTGGAATTAATTTCACTTTGAAATTGGACTTAAACTGGTGTCAATGTTTTGATATATATTATTTCATAAAAACACTCTCTTTGTTCTGACAACGGGAATTAATTATTAAAGTAATTAATGTAACTTATATGTTTTTAATTTTTTAAAATAGACATAATTTTTGAATTTGGAATATCAAATATAGCTTAGGGTGAATTTTTTGTATTTTTCTGAAAAACTTCAATTTTTTATGAATAGTGAAACCACTAAGTGGTACTTAAAAAGGTGATTTTTTTGTTTAAATGAAATTTTACCACCTCTGTGTTTTGAATTTCAAAAATCCGACATACATGGTTGTCATTAAAAATTAAAATTTGCTTCAATGGGATTAAAATAATTTTTTGGTGAATAGTAACTTTTAAGTTTTTAATCGCGATTAGAGGTAATTAGTGCAATTTAAGGTAAAAATAATGTTTTAATAATATGAAATGACCTAGACACATGTCCTACCCTTATTGGATATGTCATGGCCAACCAAGACAATCCATTGGTCAACTTGGGGATCCCATGGAGCCACTTTGGTAGGAAAATGACATTAATATCTTTTTATTTAATGTTAAAATAAAAATGTCACAAACATGTGTTGTTTTACTAAAACAATTTTTAAATGGGGTTATACAAGTCATATTTTTTACTATAAATATTAATTAGAAATATAAAAATATTTCCTACATCGTGATATTTTTTTAATAATTTTTATACATTAAATAAATTAAATTATTTTTGACACCAAGATGATGCAGTGATTACCTCATTAATTAATGATTTAAATAAAATGAAAAGATAATGTAAAATCTAATACCTAAACTTGTTGAAAACCTATTTGATGGGTGGATTTAGAACTCTTATCACCTTATCCTAGAAATATTTAATTGTGGGACCTTTAAAAACTGAAACTCATTATATAATAAAGTAACCTTTTATAACTTTCCATGTGTGCCCCTCCTCTCCTCTTATAAAAGGCCCCCACCTCTAACAGCTTACCCACACCTCTCAAGCCTTTTTCTCAGCCAACCCCTGACCATTTTGTCTCTACACATCCCTCTCTTACTCCTAGAAGCCTCACTTTGGGCAGAAGTCTTCCCAAGGAAGCCTTTGAGCTTAAATCAAAAAGAGTTACCCGTTTTTAAAGTAATGTCTTCACTTTTGTTCTTTTGTTTTATTTTGCTTATCCAACCCCCTAAACTATTTTTATTCATTTATTTTGTAACAACTACAGTATTTTCAATATACTAGGATGTTTTTATAAGAATGATTAGAGCTACACTTACACACACCTACATCTAATGGTTAAAGAACATATTGTTTCTGTGGATGGTGAATTTCTGCCTCACGAAACGATGATTGTTCAATATTCTTTTAACACCTTCAAAGGTGGCCATTAAGATGTCACTATATTTATATATGATATATAATATTTTTATCTTTTACTTAAGATTCTGTATTTTTAATTTATGGAATACCTTTATGGTTTCCATTTTGGGTAAATGTGATATCTTTATTTTAGGAAGTGCAGACTATCGCCCCCTCAAAGTGATTTGATTCGTTAATACCATATGTGGTACGTATAAAGGATATATTTAATGATATCATATATTATATTATAATTTAATTATAATATACCTTTATATAATTATTATTTCTTTCCATTAAAGTATGAGATAGAAATTAAAGTAGCGTTCATGCGTACGTACGGCTTACCGTCTCCATTAACGGTGCATTTCATTTCTTATCCCCAAATGTAATTTACTATTATAAGTACATATATATAATGGATATATATGATGTATGTTACATATAAATGATGAATATAATTATGGAATTAAAATATACATATCTCTAATTTAATTTTAATTCCATTAATATGACATAGAAATGAAAGTAGCGTTCATGCGTACGTACGGCTCACCGTCTCCATGAACGGTGTATTTCATTTCTTACCTATAAATGATTATATAATATTATAAATGAATGTATATACTGGATATATATGATATATATGGAATATACATCATGAATATCATTCTTGAGATAATGGATATTTGACTATGTGAACAACTTGTAAATATAAGAAGTTCACTTTTGACACAAGTACCAAATATCAACAAAACAACCGTTATTAACTTAAATGATTACATAATGTTCATAACATGGTAATAAGTGATATAAAAGGAATAATTAACTTGAAAAAGGTTCTTAAGAAAGTATAAATTAACTCAAATTTATTATTCAGGACATTAAAGGACGATCGAGTCAAGTCCAACCCGAGGTATGGGACTTCGCCTTAATCTCCTTTCATTGAGGAATATTTTGTTTTATACACAACCTTATTTTATACGGTGTATAAACCCATTTGAATTTTACGTTTATCCAAAAGTAATGTTTTTTTATACGAAGCGTTTTAGTAAACGACAAAAGGGAATGTTTTTGTCGTACGTATGCGGCGAAAACGACTTCTTCGCCACCATGACCATTATTTGAGTTTCGGCTTCCTCTACAAGTCATACCTTTTTTTTAATGAAAAATAAATACCATGTTTTAATTTTTTTTATTTTGGTATTGAAAATGGTTTTGATAATTTTTTTATTATATCAATTTGTTATTGATATCTTTTGATTGAAATGTGGAAATTTTATATTTCCTTTATGCATGTTTTATGTGATACGATTATGTTATGGTTCTTGGGAATTTTTTATGAAGATGGGTGGTTCCGTGATAAACTAAGGGCAGGTGAGCCAGATATAGCTCTCCAATGCATTGGGTAACGTGAAGGGGTTAAACTTTAAGGTTTCTCCGAAGAGATTTAGAGAATATACTGTGATGGGTATTCCAAACATAACCAAGAGGGTTACTCCCTACGTAAGAATGTTATGAATGCCTCAAGTTACCTTTATGTATTATGATTTCTATGATTTATTCATGATTTGATGAGGTATGTTAAGGTGCTTATGTTTTATGGAAAAAGTATGATTTCATTATTATGTATATATATACTCATGTTTCCTTTCCATATTTTTTTTATAACCCTTACTAAGCTTTTTATGCTCATTCCAAGTTTTTGAAATGTTTTCAATAGGTCAAGGGAATGGTACATGATATGATGATAGTGTCAAGGAAGTGTCAAGAAAGAATCCATGTTTTATTTTAAATATGTTTCCATTAATTGGAAAAAATGAATACTATATTTTATAGTAACCACTTTGTTTAAATGTGGGATGTAAGGCATGTTTTATGATCTAATTCTCTAAAAATCTAAACCTGAAAAGATACTCAATGTGTAATCTTGTAATGACTCAATATTAAGTAATTTTTATGGCTGGGGCCTTATATTGAGCATCGAGTAATGCTCTGTATCAGTTGGTTGGACATGCCTCAGGCATGGTCAGACGCCTCGTTGGTCATTTGACCCTTCCTTTTTGCGTAGTAATGGATGACTTAACATGTAATCATCCAAGAGAATTGTTGTATGGGGAAATACGACGTTTGGCTGTATCTCTTTCGTTCAGTTAATTATGAACAAGTCTGCTTATGAGCAGCTTCCCTTTCTCCTTTCGATGATGCCGATCCTTCTAAGGTGGGAGGCATCGTGCTAGTTGAGTAAAGCATGTCCTTTTGGGTAGAAGGAACACACCAAGAAAGACCATCTTGTAAAATGGTAGGGTTTTGCTCGAATTCTTTTGGGTTTTGGTGGTAAGGTTGATCGACAAATGCCTCGTGTGGGAAGAGGCATCGTGATCGGTTGAAATCTTGATGCGTCGGCAGGTGAAGACAAGTTTCTTATTTAGAGTCGACCAGGGGTGGTTCGACTTATCTCAATTCCAGTTTTTGGGTATAAATAACTGGAATCTATTTTCAATCCTCTTAGTGTACTCTGCTACGCGACGAGCTTGTCACCTATCTTACTTTTGTCCTGGATGCGCTAAGAGAGCGTCTGTCTTACGCAGCGCTAAAGTTTTAAAAATTTGTTGAGCTTGGTTGGTTGTTCCATTTCGGTGTTACACGCTGCATGTGTGGTTTCTTGTGTGGTTTGATCTTTGATATGTCACCGAGATTCTGGTATGACCTTTTGGGTGAACTCCCTCATGGTGAATGTGGGATGCCTTGGGAGAAGGCATCGTTGTTCAGCAGGTAAAGCGTCGGCCGCCTAAGTCGGGCATCTTCTTGAATAGTCAGCCGGAGTGGCTTGACTCTTTTCGACTTGGGTTTAGAGGTCTATGGGGAAATTGACCATTTGATCGTTTCAAAATCACGCTAGGTGCATTGTTGGAACGCTTAGAGCGTGCTTTTAAAAGACAGTTCAAAAGGTGGTGGAGCTGTGGTTTGTGTCTTGGTCGTTCAACGTGAAAAATCTAAGGTGGGAAGTACCTCTATTTGGTTTCTTGACGTGACAAAGATGTGATCATGTCTCTTGTGGAATGGGCTTGGGTAAGAGCATTCATGTTGGTTCGGTGGGAAAATGAGTGTTGGCTTGGGTGTTGACGACTTAAGTGTCGAGTGCTTAAGTGGATTATCGTGGAGCGTTGAACGTTTGGTAACGTAACACGATCTTTGAACGAAGCTTCACGACCCTTGTAGGTCAAATGAAGTGTGTGTTGTTCTTGATGGATTCTCGGGGATGAGAAGTTCTAAGGTGGGAAGGTTGTAATGACCCGCATTTCAAACCAAGTTAAAAAGTGGGAGAAATTGAACTTTTTCAATTACTGAACCAATCATTTTTAGAATTGGGCTTTGGAACAAGGTTCTGAAGGTTTTAACCCCTCTTTTTAATGTTTTTGGGGTTGGGCGAAGGACCGAGGAGGTCTCCGAGTGTATCGAGGTGTTTCGGGTGCATCGTACCTGAAGGAGGATGGTTTTTAAAGGAATGACATAAGGTGCATGATTTTCGCACGACCTCCCAAACTGTGCGGCCCAAACCGTGCGGCCTAAAATAGGGAGGCAGAGGTGTCTGCATGGCCTGCGCACGGTTTCCCAACACCGTGCGGCCAGCCCGTGCGTGGTGCCCTGGGTGTCCCATGGGGTGTCGCATGGTTTGTGCACAGTTTGGAAAACCATGCGGGATAAACCGTGTGTCGCGACATGTTTAGGGTTTTTGGGATATTTTAAATGGTTTTAAAAGAAAATAAAAATAAAACATAAACTAAACACTCCCTCACTTACTCTCTCCCCAGACCCGCGCGCAGCCCAGGGAGATCCCCCTTCGTCGCGCGACACCCTCCTCCTACGGCCTCCCTTTGACCAGTGATTCCTCCTCCACTCTTGGTGATTTCTTCTTCAAATATCCATGGTAGGTCACTCCCCTACTTCCCTCTCCTTCCTTGGCCAATTTTGGGCTTCTCCCTCGCCCTAATCCTGTTTGGTTGAACCCTAGGTTAGGGATTGGTTTCGGATTTCACATTCTTCCTTGTTTCTCTTATTCTAGGTTGATGCGAAGGGTCTGTTAGGACTCATTTGGGTGAGATTCGAGGTCTGCTGTCGAAGGCGTAATGGTTTGCGGTGATTTTGAAATGCGGGTTTGGGTTTTCGGTAAGGTTATATTATTCTGGTTGGTTTCGCATATCCCAAATTAGTGTCTTTATGCGTTTTAAGGTTAATTGGATTAATATTGTTGTGCGTTGGATGTTTTGGAACGGTTTCGGGTTACCAAAGTCTAGGCGACTCGCCTGCGTAGTCATAGGTATGTATTTATATATACATGGGTTCCCCCGATATGCGTATATTCATTCATTACAGTGAATATACACGTACGGGGCTAGTTGTCCCCATTGCATATATAAAGGTGCCTGCACAGGTGAGCGGAGACAGGTATATGTGTATAAGATTATGCGCAAGGATCCTCTTGTGCATGCACATGGCCATGTGGAGCATGTGCATAGAGTCTAGGTGTTCTTATACATATGTGAAATTACATATGCCTCGTGGGGGAGCAGCGGCAGCTTTAGTTAGAAAGCACCAAGAGATGGAGTGGACAGATGCATCCACCTTGAGGTAGGGTCCCTCTCCTTACCCTTTAATTTAAAGTGAAGCATTTAAAGAGTTTAATACTGCATTGTTTTAGTATTTTAATTATGCAAGTTTAGTCGATTAAATGCTTCTGTGAAAATAGTGTGAATTGCAGTGATAAGATTAAAATGGTTGCTTGGTAACTAAACTAATGATTTAATAATAAAACCCCTCAATCAGAGGTTCACTATCTTCAAGATAAAAAAGTAGTGATAGACTTTTTATGGTTTCTTTCTAGATTGTTGTGGTGTTTCTTTGATGCTTTGTATGTGAACTTGCCTTATTGAGACAAGTAGACTGAAATAGTTGTGATACTTATGTTTGGTTCAATTTTATATGTTTAGGAAAATTGATTATGATGATAACCATAGAGGGATGACTTAAGACTAAATGGCATGTTACCTCTAGAAGGTATCAAAGAGTTAAATAAAAATAAACATATCCCTTAAGATGGAATGGTGAACCTAGTAATGAACGGACTAGGGTGGTACAACCACGCCTTGGGATAACGTAATGAACACTACTTATGTTAGTAAACAGAATATGTTAATTACCTGATGTAGATAATTAAGAGGTATAAATGTAATAAATATGATGTTGATGTTATTATAAATACTTAGGAGGAGATGAGTTAAGTATACTTGTGATGAACATGATTATGGACACGTGTATGGAACTGAGATATATGATTGATTTTGAATGTGTAAATGATTATTTTAAATGCATAAGATGTACTAACTTATATATTCTAGCGTAATTTGTGATAATGATTATGTGAGACTATGGATGGGAGGCATTCATACCCCATTCCATCTACTTTGAACGATTATGGATGGGAGGAATTCATACCCCATTCCATCTACTTTGAATGATTATGGATGGGAGACATTCATACCCCATGCCATCTACTTTGAATGATTATGGATGGGAGGCATGCATACCCCATGCTATCTTACTTGAGTGTGGGTGGGAGGCATGTCTACCCCACACCAAATGAGATCTCTATACATGTATGGAAGGGAGGCATTTATACCCCTTGCTAGTTGACTTATAAGGATGAGTGGCATTCTTACCTCGTGCCCGATATTCTATATATGTTTATAGAAGGGAGGCATTCATACCCCTTGCCAGTTGACCGATAGGGATGAGAGGCATTCTTACCTCATTCCCACTAATCACGAATGATGGAAAAGAGGTATTCATACCCCTTTATAGTTGACCTATAGGGACGAGAGGCATTCATACCTCGTGCTCGCTGTCTTTAGCTGATGGGTGGGAGGCAGGCTTATCTTCCTCTATCTTTTATAAATATTCACATATGTAACTATAGTAGAATGATCAGACTGATATCCCGGCAACGAGCTGAAGCTGGTATAGCCGTCAGGTTTCCTTGGGAAACCTGGACGGGTGTTGTTATTCTATTTTGTTCTGCTTATTGAATCGTGCTACACTTGGTCACTGTTTAATTATTATACACTTTCTGGTTTGGGTTAGACACCGGTGGTGCTGGCCTATAGAGATTTATATCTCACACCCTAATCAGGTCGCCATTGCACTGGGGTACCTGAGTAGACCTTTCTTGTTTGTAGGACCTAGGGTGGTTGTTGTGTTGCTTGTATCTGGGGATAGGAGCAAAGGACCGATCAGGAGCTCGGGATGCTCAGGAGAACGCCCATTGGACCTTGCTGTCTTTTCTTTATTCTTTTACATTGTATTGTAAGCATGCTATATTGTTTCCTATTTTCAAATTGTATCATTCACCATCCCTGTATAGTGTAAACTGTCTTTGGTGACCTTTTATAAAATGGATATTACCTGTCTTTTGCTTCTGCCATTTAATTGTTTACTACTTCTACTATTAAATATTATTTACTCTGATAATACCGCTTTGTCACTCTGATGTGAGGGAATAGTCTCCCCACTATCACCTCCTGAGACCCTCACTGTCAGTCGGTAGCCTCTGGCGTATGGGGAGACGTGCTTGAGGCCATGTGACCTACCGGTCTGGCCACTGGTTCAATGGTGAGCTGGGTCGGGACGTTACACTTGTTCTTATTCTAAAATCCAATACAAAACCACTTAATAACTATCCTTAGAATGGATTATTTACCCATTATGCATATTTTTTTCATTAAAAAATATTATTTATGTAGTTATATCTCTTCTATTCATTATTCCAATTCATTTCATATCTCAAATATATTATTCAACATAAAACACCATAAAAATTCTTATTGTTCCCTGTATGGTCCATTGATGGTTCTCTATATTGTTACCTCACTTAAAATTAAACTTGTTTGAATCAACTCCCAACAAAAATGGTTTTTCTATTTAATAGTTTTCTTCTAATCAATTTCTCAAAGGGATTTTTTTTTTTAAATGGATCCAATATGTATGTTTTTTGTCATTATTTTAATAGTGTATCTCAGTTTCATTATCATGATTCCAGGATGAAAACTCATGTGACATGCTTGCATCACCATTGGAATTTTCATGGATGTCCTTGACATGTGTAATTCTTGTTTTGGGCATCCCCATATAATACCTCTAGTATTTAAAGATACAATTATGACTAGAATGATGGAATTCCTATAGAATCCTAGTTAAGGTACACAGTCCATTTAGTGTTTAATAGTATATACTTTGGGTTTCGAGAGTTCTAGAAGAAATCATAGAGTTTTATGCGGAATTACACCATATAGGAGTGAAGTTGTGTTTTAAAAGAGAGTAGTTGTGTTGTGAAGTGCTCAGATACATCATGAAGTATATGGTTGTAGTGTTTAGCCTCATGGAGGAGGTCTTTTGGTTCTTCCATTTTAGGCATAGATAAAATGTGGTTGATTTAGCTATAATATAGAGTCTTGGGTGTGTTTTTAAGTTTTTATATCATTTTTATGGTAGATATACCATGGATCTAGTATACGATGTATCCTTCTTATAAGTCATCAATTCGAATGGTGTGGTGTTTCTTCCTTCATGTTGGTCCCTTCCCTAATTTCCTAGATTTATGGAACATATCTCACCAGGAATCGTGAATTTTTCTTTGACCATCCCCACTACGGCATTGTCCCTTACACTGCGTCATAGTCTATCCTATTTTTAATAACTCTTTTTTGCGGTGATGAGGGTTATGATGTGTTCATATGTTTTCTAAAAAGAGTATAAATTTTAAACCCCCTTGAAACAGATCATTATTCCATATTTTATCTTGGTTATTAGGTGTCTTAAGTGCATCCCTAAGATTTATTTCATCCCCCTTCCATTGGCTTTCAATCCTGGTCTCGGGAGATCAATCCTCTGTGGTTTTGGGTGATTTTACATATTTAATTCTCCCTATATTATCCTTATTCATCATCTAGTGAAGGTTATTTTCAAGGGAATTATGTGTTCTATAGTGTGATAGGTTGATTGAGGAGCTTCCCCTTTTTGATCTTGGTGTGTATGTGGATTCCTTCACATTTGGTGTGCAACCTGAGTTTGAGGTGGTGGTTTTATCTCTAGCCTATGGAACTTGAACAATAAATTTTCTTGGTTTTATAAAAGATTTTATAAATGATTTAGAATGATCTTGGTTTTGGTTGATTTGTGTTTGTAAATGGGTTTTGAGAAAATATGGTTTTCTTCTCTTTTTAGAAAATTAAAGTTTTTTTAAAAGCATTGTGAAATGGGTTTACGTAATGGTGGTAAAATATTGTTTTTATATAAAAATCATTCGTTGGAAAAAAAATGTGAAAACCCTTTTAAACTGATTTAATAAATCTAGCACATGGGAGCATTGGGAACCTAGGTGGAGGGTTTAGTATGGGTCCTTGTTTGCTGTTTCCATTAGGCTTTTACTCATGGGGTGTTCCTATATTCACTAGTACATGTGTCCTAGAGACTTGATCTTGACGTTGTATGTGGTCTGCTCATCATTTTTTCCTTTATACCTTAGTCTATGTGTCCTCAGTACTCGAGTGCACACTAGTTATTGTTGATTATCATGGTACGAGTCGCCTATCTTTCCTGAACTTTGTGACCTTATCATTGTTATCAATTTTGGTTTGTCTTTGTTATGTTTGGATTTGATATTCATACTTTGATAAATGTGATATTTTATTAGAATTAAGATTTGATGCTATTTTACATCCCCTGTTTTAGAACTATGAATAAAGGGGAACTATTTACCATTCTATTGATAAAAACTATTTAACTTCTTGTTATTCCATTTCTTTCTTAAAATTGAGAATTTTGAGATTATTGTATAGATACCTAATATAGAACACCTGGGTGGGATTATACTAAGACTATTTAGCTCACACTATGCACATTATATTTGAAATATGTGAACATTATATTGTCTTTTGATATAGTAAAAGGAAAGGCACCATAGTAAGGTGGAAAGGATATATCAGGTGGGTACGGCTGCCTGATAGTGATATGGTGATAGGTTTCCAATATATCACATGGAGTAGTTGTTTCATAGTCTAGTTGTCCTTTTTGGCTATTATTGGACGTGTACATTGGGTATTGATCTAGATAGATCTATATTGTATCATTACTGGTTTATTTCTTTGATTATGGCATTTATTTGGTTTCTAATTTAATTCCAATATATATGTCATGTATTTAATTCTACGTTGGGTGAAATAACTCCCTCTTTTTATTTTTGAATGCTTTTGTGACATTATTTATCACGTGTTCATCGGTAACACCCTTCGGGCTTGTAGAGAATCTGTTTGGTTGATAGTTAGAGGGTAACCCAAATTGATTCAATAAAATTCTCTTGAACTCATAACATTCCATTTTAGATTTATCTAAATTCCCTATATAAAGGGTGTAGTGGTGGTTGTTTTTACCAATCCTTAAGATTTATCCATACCTTTGCATCACGACTCAAATCCAATTATCCTTCAAACCATCCATGAAAATTTTATTAATAAATAAAACATGGAAACAAATGTATAACCCATGAATGAATTACCTTATGAAACTATTCAAAACATGACTCTTATGTTAAGGTAATCAAAAACCACACCATATGAATAAATGATTTTGGTGAGAGTGTTTCAACTCTTGATGTAAGAGAAATTCCATTTTCACCTTCTCATAATTGAGATCAACTCACAGGTCCCCCTTTTAATTCACTTTATAATGGGTTTTTTTAACTCTAACACTCAAAAAAATCCCCAATTATTAAAAACTCTTCAATATCTTAAGAAAAATTCAATATCCCATTTTTCATTTGTTGGAAATATTTGAATCAACATAAGATCTATCCAAGTATTTAACCAAAAAAAACTAGTGCCTCTCTCTTTTTGAAAGAAAATATCATTTTCTATTCTCATTGATTATAAAAAATATAAAGGAATGAAAAAGGGAAAACAACACATAAAATTTATATTTCTCTTGAGATATAATGCACTACCAAAAATAATCTCATGTAATAGAAGGAATCCTTTGTAAGAAGATTCCTCAATATATACAATACTTTATCCTTGGTGAGAAAAAACTCTAATGAAAGCTCCTCATTCTCTACCTTCTCTTTGATGAAGTATTAATTTATGTCAATATGTTTTGAACTTAAATGTTTCGTCATATTCTTTTACAAGTTTATTTCAATTTTTTCATCACACTCAGTCATCAATGGGTATGAGATACTTACCCCCATTCTTTGAGTTGTGACTTTATCCACATAATTTAGTTAATGGATAGGGTTTCAATATTATATTAATCTTCTATTATGCTAAATGTGATATGATTTTTTTATATATATATTTCTACAATTAATCATACTCTGATAAATAACTCACCTCTAGAAGTAGACTTTTAATCTCCCACATCTTTAACCCAAACAATATTTGAATAACCATAAAGACAAACTGATTTATTCTTTCAATACCTGAAACTAAATTTCAGAGTCTCTTTGATATTTTATACCACGATATGATATGACTCCTCTCGATTAATTTGGAATCAATCACAAAGTGTAACCAAAAATAAAATGTTGGGACTAGATGAAATCAAGTAAATTAGGATTCTAATAAACCTCCATAACTCCATCTAATCCATTACCCCTCCATCTCTATCAATGTACAACTTGGTATCAAGTGTTATATGAATATAAACCTCAATAAATTATTTCATGCCAAATTTATTCAATAACTCCTAATCATACTTCTCTTGTGAGAGGTAGATAAACCCTATCATTTTAAGAATAGAAAACCCATGATGAATTCCATATCACCTATCCTAGACATCTCAAAGTGTCTCCTCATTTAGGTATAAAATTACTTACAATTATCTTCTTTGTTTCTTGAAACATTATGTAATAAATATAAAAAATCATTATAATATAATTTCTATCATCTCACTTAACATATCTTGGGGTGATTTTTTTACCCCATATAATTTTCAACATAGAAACTTGAGAACCATCACTATATAGGATAAACACTTCCAATTTTACAATATAGACCACTTTACTCAATTTAAAAATTTAGAAACACTAACTTCATTTATATTTATAAAAAATAATAATTTATTTAAAAATATATCCTAAGAAATATTCAAATTGTTTCCATCCTTGTTATTAGAGAAATAACTTTTTGAAACCAATGCCCTTAATTTGAGAGTATCCCTTTAGAACAACAAGATCTTTGTTTAATTATAAATCTACTTTTTTGTTGATTTTATTCCCAAAAAATCAATTATACCTATTATATTATTATCTTTAGGAAGTGACACAAATTATCAAGTGTCATTATTTTCAACTTCATTCGTATCTTTTCACATTAATAGTATCCAATCGTCTTATTGAAACACTTATTCAATACTCTTATGTTCAACTTGAGAAAACAATATTTTATTATTGGAATTCCAAAACCTCCTCTAGGTTTGAGATACTTTATTATTATATCTAAGGAATTTCTAATCCTCTACAAGTTTATTATGACTTTTAGAATTAGATCCTCCTTGAGAGGTGGCATACTCATCATTGGATACTTCAAAACCAGCATGGAAATTTTGTAAATCTTCTTGTATTTCTAGAATACTTCTATATTGTCAAATGTTTTCTTCAAGAGATTCATAAACTTCATCATTAATAAGTAGTTATTTTTTTGAATTATTTTTTATTTTACAACATAATTACATCCTGTCTATCGATGAATTTCCACATATTTTTATTATAATTTTGGTAACTATTTCCACTAGGTCTGTATCTAAGAAATATACCTATATCAACTCTCCCATAAAACTTTTCCACATGTTTTCCTTTAATCATGATAAAAAATGGGTCATCAAATACTTTAAATCTTCTCAATAATGGAGTATTGCTAAACCAAAACTCATAAGGAATGTTAAACAAATATTTCCAAATTTGGAACCAATTAAGAATATATATAGTTGTTGTTATGGAATTATCTAAAATAATTTAGAAGTTTCATGCTCTAATAAGATCATTCTCCATATATTCACAAAAAACTGGTTCATCCATTAAGTTACTCATTCTTTTTTTGGAGTTTTTATGGAGTACTATATTCATGATTTATTTTGTGATCATAAATATATTCATCAAAGTGAAAACAAATTATGTCGAACCATTATAATATTGAAATATTTTAATATAACGTACCAATGAATTTTAAAAAAGTATTTAAAAATGTTTAAATCTCTCAAGAATATATGATTTATATGATCAAAAATAGACATAAGTTATACGATTCAAATCATCAACAATAGTAATGAAATTTATATCTATATATTGACTTCAAGATTATTGGTCCACGAACATTCAATTATACTAACTTAATATGGTTCTTTTTTATCTCTAATGGATTGTTTCTCTTATTAACTATTTTTCCTTTATGACAGGTATCACATGTGTTGATCCTTTCTCAAAGTAAATTTGTTATATTATTCAAAAACATAATTTTTATTAATATTATTCATATTATTTTTTCCAAAATAGATAAGTCTATAATTAAATAATTGAATTTCATTCTTCATAATCATGAAACATGTGTCTTTACCATTATAAATTTGAAATAGATTACCTTTTTTTGTTTCCCATTTATCATGATTATATCATGGTTCTGATTTTTATGACACATCTATCTTTAAAAAATATCACCTCATTCCCATTATCATAAATATAAAAAATAATCAACAAATTATGATCCAAGACATCAATAAAAAGAACACAATTGGATTTATTTTAACAAATCTTAATGAATTTAAATCCATTGACATTGATTTATCTACCATTACTAAAATTAATATTACCTCCATCATAAATTTATATATATTTAAAGAGGTTATTATTATTGTCATGTCAAAATAGAAACTTCTCTAGAGTGTCTAAGGCTTCTCTCCTTTTAAATATTTGTAAGAAACCTAAATCACCAATGCAAGATCTTGCTTATTCCTCCTCTAAATAGATTTTAAATTTTATTTTTTTTATTGTGTTTCTATTATATAATTATTAAGGAATTTTTGGTGATGTTTCTAGGTTGATCTCATCCACCATAACCTTCCTCAATAGAATCAAAAGTATTATGAAATTATATATTCTCTTTTAGATGTTGTTCTAGTAGGATTCTTGAAAATTTATGTTTTTCCCATTGATTTACATATTCTATTTGATTGGAAAACATAACATTGTACTAGAAAACATATTATTTGTATCTCTGTGCTCTATAATACCATTGTATTCATTCATAGAATAATTTCCTTAGGTAATAGATAGATTTTTTAAAATCTTATTGACCCTATTATCTTTAATTTGAAATATATTTCTTATTTTCAATATTTTCATGATTAAAATCATTCTATGTCACATTGAACATGACCTTAGTCTTATCAAAATTATTATTCATCTACCACACTATATTTATTTTGTAATTTTCATAACTGTAATTTGTTTTAGAAATAGTAAAATTTTTCTTTTTTCATGATGTAACAGCTTTCTTTCCTTTATCACTACTTCCACTATTTATAAATTCTGGGTTTCCAAAACAAATGGATCATAGTATAATGGTATAATCTTTGAGTTTATTTAAAGATTTATAAAGATTCTATACTACATTAAATATTTTTTTGGATCTATTGAAATAATTTCAAAATACATGGTGAGTTCTCCTCATGGAATTTTCATCATCAAAAAAAATTCCTTAAAATATTTCACTTCTTTGTTATTAATAATGAGTTTTGATTTGGAAGTATCTTGAATCACATAAATATTTTTAATGATTATATTTTGATCTCAAATATTTCCTATGAATTCTACTTACATCTCATAAATGTATTGGTATTTTGATTCATCAAGATATTTACTCAATAAATCATTCTCAAATTTCAATGTTCTCTTTTCTCACTCAATACTTCTATTTTCCATTAAACAAGACAATATATCCACTATTAATTTGAACTATATTATTTCTTCATCATAACAAAAATCCTTGTCTTCACTTCTACCTTATTCATATTAACTTGAGGGATCTTCAAAATGAATTCATTTATCCATTAAATCTATTATCTCTTTATCCTAGGATTCCTCTTTCTTTATTTATGTTTTTTCATCACAATATATTACCTCATATTTTGAGAAAAAGAATATTCCTTTTTCATTATAATATCCTTACCTTTTCATTATAATAACATTTATCCATTGAAATCACTAGCCACCTCATTTTTCCTTCGTGATAATATTTGTGATTGATCATCATCCTCGTATTTTTGTGTCTTCTCAGTGAAAATTTCCAAAAAAGTGTCTAATATTTACAAATTTGAAATTCTTAAGTGTGATTAGAGAAATGATAATTCACCCCCCCCCCCACTCTCTTAGATTTTTATACTCTCACCTAGGCCTTTCAGAAGATTGTATTAGCTTTTCCAAGATAGCATTGGATAGAATAGAATCTCTAGTGTTCCCCCCATATTATTTGAGGTTAGTATAGTTTAGGTAAGAAAAAAATCATTCATTGATGAATATACATAGTACTTTTATGGATAACATGGGACTAATTTGGATATAAAAGAAAATTTTAGGAACAAATGTAGGGATATATTATTCCTACTATATCTTTGAGTTATAATGTGATACATTGTTGGTGTTGGATATAACATTATGATGTTAATGTAGGATCCATTGTATCTCTAACATAGTATTTGGTGAAAATGTAAATAAATGTTGGAATATATGGTATTATCAGGGTTGAAATAGGGGTAAAAATTTTTCCACTTATATTACTCATTGATCCTAAAATGTTTAGCATTGTCGTAGAAATTTATCATGCATTGGTTAGTTTGAATTCAACATCCTCTAGTAGATCTGTATCTCTCTTAAATTCCTAACAAATATCTCTATAAAAAAGCTTTATTAACATCAATAATTAAATTTATTATACAAATTTATACATTTATTTTATTCATAAAATTTTATTGACTGGTAATGTTAATAATTTGGATGATGAAAACAAAATTATTGAAATCAAATGAAATGTGGTTATATAGTTAAACATCATTGAATTAATATTCATAACATACATTAGGGTATATAATAAATTTATTTTGAATAATATATTATGAATTATTTTAATAAAAACTTTCCAATGAACTTTAATATTTACTTATCCTCAAGTAATCACTGTCAGTAAACTCCACAATGGTTCGACCTCTTCTTGAGTCCTAGTCTTATTTCAATAAATGTTATGTTAAAAGAGATAAGTTAAATAAAATACCAAATAATAAATACCTTAAAAAATAAATACTTCACAAGATCCCTATATACTAAAATTTATTAAAATTCCTTATTAATTTCAACAAAAAATATTTATACATCATTTTCCCCTTCTTTATTTGAGTTTAGATTTCACATATTTTTTCCACCCCATTTTTATAATTGGGCACTTCTAAAATATTCCATATCCATGAATGTGCATAAAACTTATAGAATGAGTGAAACTAGTCCATAATTAAAACCATATCAAAATAGAAATCATCCCCTGGGAATAATTTTAATAGTTTTGTCATAGAAGAAATATTTGTATAGTTAACTCTCAAATTTAAAAATGCTTTATTAATGGGTTAACTCACACACACAATTCCATGTCATATAGGGAACCTTATATATCTATTACCATTTACTAATTTTACTCTAGTTCATATAATTTATAAAAATGACATTTTAATAGGCTCCCTAAGGTGTTAATTGTAGTTTTATAATAACTTTCCCAAATACTAAATTCAAATTTCTATTGAGTTTGTGCAAAAAGTTCAATTAACTAGAAAACTTTTTAGTTAATATTAATTTTCGTAGTTCTAAAAAAATTATTACATTTACCCAAATTTTCACTATATATAGTTCTTATAATTTTTTTATATATTAGTTCATTTTTTTCAAAAACATCAAAAGAAAACAAAAGGTATACAAATGTACACAAAAATGAAAAAGAAAATAAAAAAAAATTAAGCTATAGAAATGTCATATCCCCCATACTTACTTCATGAAATGAAATGATTATATTTTAATAGTTTTAAACATAATTAATGGATCATGATATAGTAAATAATTAAACTAATTAAAATATGTGTATATAAAATTGGGTTTGTTTATAGAATGGATCGAGGAGTTTAATCTCCTCTAGTGGCTCATCTAGACAACTCTCATAGTATTTTTTCACTCTTTTTTACATTTATATTGAATGGTTTCCATGATATTCCTATATTATTTCCCACTACACCAAAAGGAAAAACATTCGTAATAATAAAAAATTATTCTCATTCTTAATAAATATTACCTAGTATGAATTTTAGTCTGGATTTTTATAGAAACACTTTTTCTATCAGAACTAATTCTCTCTACTATATCTAATTGTTATGTATCATTATTTATTTAAATTTAAGGATTATTATATTATCATAGGATTATATTTTAATCTAATTTATCTACTATATTTATATCATCCTTTGATATACAACTTCCTCCCAATTCATGATCATTTTCTTTAATACCCTTTAGGATTTATGCTCCCATTTCATAAGAAGGTGTTAACATTTCCCAAAAACTAGCCTGTATAGAATCATTTATATGAGTTACTTATATCCTATTGTATAATATCATAAGGTTTCTTCCAACATTTTCCTCTAATATATTATAGTTTTGTTGAAAATATTCCCAAAAATCCTTTTGACTTCTCTTTTAGTTACCTCAGCAAGACTATTGGTATGGGGTTGTATAGGGTTAATATTCTAGGGTTAACTCTATATTTTATCATAAAAAATATCATTATCATATTATATAAGTGAATTATTTGATAATTTATGATTCAATTTTGTATTCTAAATCTGCATAATATGTTAGTTCTGATAAAAGGAAAAATAATAAATGATTCATCAATTTAAGTGGATTTGGCTTCTATATATGTGAAAATATAATCAATAGTAATAAATATATAAGAACACCTAAAATATATGAGAAATATTCTCATAAATTCCATTACCTATAAATAAAATATATCACAAAATTTTAGGGGCCTTTTAGACATTTCTTTTCTTTTTTATATATTGGTAGTGAATCAAAATTATTGACACTTCATAACAAATCCAATTGAATATATAAGTATATTTTTCTAGTACTATCTATAATATAACAATTTCATAGTGATTCATCATTTTCTAAATTAGAATCCTTGGAATATGGTATATAAAAATATAATTATATAATTTTTTTTAATAAAAGTGAGTTCAAAGGATCTTAAATAAAACGCAGAAAGAGTACAAGAGTCTAAAATATGGTATTTTACATTTTTTCCATTTAAAAGTAGTAATAATGTCACTAGGTATTTAGTTAGAATGATATAAACCCTCTTCGGTCACTCCCTTGTTTTCAATACTATTAGCAAGGTAGTTTTCCTCATGGTAGATGTGTGTGATAAAGTAGTTCATGGAACAAAGAACATCTAGAAAATTTTTCCATCCTGCTATCATCTTCCATGAAAGGTGGACCACTCCCATCCTGGCTACTTGAATAATGGTCATAGAATCATACTCAAACCATACATTATTACAATTTTGTTTTCTCATAGCGCAAATAGCTCTAATAAATGCAGTCATTTCTACTTCAAGAGTGTTTTCATGGCCAGAATGTCCAGAAAAATTTTCCACCACGTCACAATTCTGGTCTCTAAAGATCTCCCTATATCCTGTGGACCTCTAATTTCCCCTCGAAGCTCTATTAGTGTGGCATTTTAGCTAGCCCAGAAATGGGGGATTCCAGATGACCTCAACTGTTCCATGGGGCTTGTGGAAGTTCCCTTTAATGTTTATCCTTCTAAGGATAACTAGATCCATCACCGTGTTACTATAAGTAGTAGCCAAGGGAATATTATCACTTTGGAGAGCCTCTAAAATTTAATCAATTTCATATCGAGGATTTAAGAGCTTCTTCTTGTGGATGGACTTGTTTTGGCCTCTCTAAATAACATGGATCAACTCTGCACATGCTACCTGGGGTATAATATTCATCTATTTAGAGAAATATATTCCAAGTAAATCCTAAAAAAAACCTAGAAAGATGAAGAATAAATGGGTTACATATCAAAAAACCCAAAGATAGTTTTTCAAAGTGAGTACATAGTTTCATATCAAAGAAATAGATGATCGATATCCTCCTTGTGTTGAGGAAAAATGATACATTAAAAGTAGGGATATATGCCCACACGCTGATAGTTTTCATCAATAGAAACTTTATTAATAGTTAATCTTCATAATAGTGTGAATCGTGAAGGAAGGACCCATTTCTTGTAATCACCAACCTAATGTAGAAATCCTTGGATCAGATAATAATTATAGAAGGTAATTAACTCTCATGTAGAATCCTTAAAATAAGTTGGTAATTGTAGATTCTCCAACATTATGGATAACACCACACATAGTACTTTACTTTATCCTTAAGTCTTTCAATTTGGTGTAAATTAAGATATAAAGGCATTTCGGAAAAAATAACAAAATTTACCATGTCAAGATACCATGGTACATCTCTTTCAATAAAAAAGAGTTCCTCACCAAGAATGTGATCATTGATGGGTTCCTCATCTAAAATTCATAATTTAGTAGAGTAGGGTAATCTTCTCATGTGGTTTGACGCTTGGTTCTATGTACCTCTTATATCCTTGATTTCAATATTAAAATCTTGTAACAAAAGAATCCATCTCAAAAGCCTTCATTTAGTCTCTTATTTATTAAATAGATATCCAATAATTACATGATTAGGAAAAATATTTACTTTAGCTCCTAGAAGATATGATCACAACTTTACTTATTCAAAAACAACTGCAAAAAATCATTCTCAATATGGTATGGTATTTTTTAGCGAAGACTAATTTCTTAGATAAATAAAGTATCACATGGATTTTCACTTTAATCCTTTATAGTAATACTAATCCAATAACACAGCTTAAAGTATCACATAGAAGTTTCAAATGGGTGTTCCAAATTTTGTATTTGTGTTATGATTGGTAAAGTTTTCTTGTATTTCAACTCATAAAATGGTTTTCTACATAAATAATTAAATATTAACACAAATAATTTTTGAATAAAATCAAATAGTGGTGTAACTATCTTATTGATATCCTTTACAAAACTCATATAAAATCTTGTATTCCATAAAAATGATCTAACATGTTTTTTGAAAGGGATTTGTGTCAATGAAGTGATAACTTTTATCTTTGATTGTACAACTTCAATTCCTTTCATTAAAATCATATGTACCAAAATAATTCCTTCTTTAACCATAAAATGAAAATTTTGAAAATTGAGCACAATCTCTTTTTCAAATCATTTTTTCATTACTTTGACTTAGTTTGATAAGAAATGATAAAATGAATATCTAAAATATTTAAATAATCAAAAAACACTTCAAATAAGTATTTAATGAAACTATATAAGATTATTTTCATGACTTTTGTAAATTTATAGGGGAATTATAAAATTTAAAATGGCATCCTCTTGCATGAAAAGGTTCCATAGGGAGAGGTGAAAGTGATTTTCTCCTAGTCATCAAGAGAAATTAAAACTTTTAAGTACACTAAAAATCTATCTAAGAATCATTAATAAGTATTTCATGGAAGTATTTATAATATTTTATCATTGAAGGATATTAGGAAATGATATTTACTAGTCACTTGATTTATTTTTCTAAATTCAATGCACACTCTGCAACTATTCTGTACTCACAAAATGATGAGTTTTTTATTTTAATTATTAATAATGGTTGGACCTAAATTTTTGGAAATAATGTGAAATTGAATTACCATATTCTATTTATTAATGGGGTAAATGATGTCTACCTCTAATAATTTCCCATTCTTTTACATGGTTTCATCATGTTTGGTTTCAGTCTTCTTATAGGTTGTTTGATAAGTAGATCCTTATTCTAAATAAAATATTTTATGTATAAAAATTATTATAATTAGTATGGGTATGGTTCTTAGACTCCATCTTATGGAATTCACATTCTCTCTCAAGATATCGATAATTTTTAGTTCTTTTTTTATGATAAGTTTCTATAAATTATAACCTTCCACTTATCTTTACCCGTTAAGTACACATATTTCAAATCATGTGGCAGTTATTTAAAATCATGATTGGGTGGATGAATTATAGATAGAAACAACTTGGGTTCACATACATTGAACAATTTTAGTTACTATATAAAATTCATGATTTTGGCTTCTTCATTCAGAATAAATTATTAGATTTATAAAAGGAATAAAAAGTTACCTCATATTTGAATTATTGTGTAGTGACTAAAATTTTCTCATAGATAGTCTACGCAGATTCTTAAAATATAAATTTATTAACAAAATTCATAATTTCTTTTAATATATTAGTTTTCTCATAAGTACATTGTTCCTGAGTATGTGGTATTTTTTAAATTAATTTTCATCTTTAGTAAATTTAATGGAATCAAAAATCATTAAATTTACTTTTTTTGTAAGAACAATAGTGATATTATCTTTATAAACATTTATAATGGCTCGATATTTCTTCATGAAGGGAATGAATTAAATTATTAGTGATTAATAATTTTATAAATCTTCCTATTTATTAAGGACATAGAATTATACTAAAAAGATCATGTTCTATACTCTCATTAGTTTATCTTCAAATAATCTAGTTGGATATGTGGTGGCTCTGTTGGAAAGTTGAACTATCACGCTTGTGATCTTGAGTTCACCAATCTATAATAAAGAAAACACTAAACAAGGTATAAAATAAATAGATTATTCAAAATCACATTGGTTCTATGAATTGATAATGTCAACGGATCTTGGAATTTTTTAGGCATTTGTTATGTTACTAGTGCAGAAACATTATTTTTAAAACTAACTATTTCATACCCATTTAGCCTTCTCTTCTTGGTGCATAGATCCCTAAGTAAACTAGAATATTTAGGAATTGGTTTAAGATTTTCTAGTGGTAGTATATTGATGTTAATATTTTTTAATATTTCTAGTAATTCCTTTTAAATTTATTCTTTATGAATTTTCTTAGATTGAGTCATGCTTGATGGAAAGGGTATTGGAATTTTTTCTTTTTCTTGTAATGGTTTCTCTAATTATGCTATTTATTCCTGCCCTTATTATTGGAACTTACTTCTTATTTTTCATTGGTTTTCATATAATATTTAAATATTGGTTTTAGGTCAGGATTATTTTCTTTGAAACTTCAATTAGATACAAAAATTACATTTCTTTTTGCATTTGGTAGTGTTTGAGATGAAAATTTCAGAGGGTTATTATTCATCATTTAAACTAGAATTCCTAATAGTATCATTAGTTATTTCAATAAATTTTTTAGTTCATTAATTTTTTGGTTTGATTGCTTATAATCATGAGGATGATAACTAGAGGAAAGTTCATTATTGGTTTTCATATATTGAATTTGTGGTGGTTGTTATGAATCTTGTTATCCTTGTTTAAAAATATATTAGAATGGTATAGGTTGATGAAATTATTATTAAAAATGTGTTATAGATTGAATCTATTTATTTCAAAATTAATATTGTATTTTTGAGTTGTCTATATATCCTTAATAAAGATTTTTTAAACATGTTATTTTATAAGAAACAATACAATTTTTAGTTTCCTATACTTCAACACACAAAAAAGTAGAAATTATTAGTTGAAGAATAAATTCCACATATTTTAACAAGGTTAGGTATACCATTATTCTATTTAAGATCCTTTTTCTTATTAGATTTTTTGGCTCTTTGAGTTTAATTTTAAAAATTAGGGTTTCATTAGATCATACCACATGGAATAATTTAGTGGTAATATATATATTTCTAAATTATTGTGAGTTTTTGCAATGTTTTTTATCAATACCCAAGCTTCAACCAGTGATTTTTCAATTAGTATCCCACCAGATGATGCAACAAGTAGGTTTATATCACTTTAAAGTAATACTTGGGGGAGGAACACTAGGAAGTGATGTTCATATATGGTTGGGTGTAGATATCTTGAATCTTGATTCTTGAATCACTCACAGTTGTCATAGAGTTTATCTCTCATGTCTTATCATATTACATAAATTTAATTCTATAGGGTATTTCTCCTTGAACTTATAAAGTATATTTGAAGTAAGTTCTTGTAAAGTTAATCTTGATTTTTCCCTTCTTCTAGATATTGTTTTTACATCCACTCCCTGAACATTCCACCAAGATAAATAGGTAATAATCCCAACTTTACATGTCTTTCATCCAGAACCCCCAACTTTAATGTATATAATACCATGGTAATATACTTGATGATATCATTGATGACCTAATCTATATGGCCATGTAACATAGGAAACAATTGGATTAATCTTGTTTTTAAATCAAATTCATATTACAAAGAAGGATATAAAATATAATTATTTTGATGCAATAAATGGGGTACATATAAGTCACCTATGTTCTGGTCAGGTTTTTTTCCTTGATTTTAGATTCAATATAAATATTATACTTTCACTTGATTCAATCAATAAAATGTTCTCAAATTCAGTTTTTTAATATGAAGGATTCTTATTTCTCTGACTACATACAGTAAGGTCCTCTAACTCAATGTATCTAGAGTGAAAAAAACAATTTAGTGTGATATCTGGTTAAGAAATTTTAATTTAATGGTTATTTATTAGGAAATTATCTCCACATTTCCTAGAAATTAGGGAAATGTATTCTATTTCATTTCAGTCTTCACATTATCCCTAGGTGGCTGAACAAAATTTAAATCTAAGATAATATAGTGTAACGAAAACACATATTATCTTATAATAATAGTAACATTTCCATTTTCATCATTTAAATGTTAATATACGAGGGGGTTTAGTGTTTGTATAATGAGAAATTTAATAAAATAGTATACTAAGAGAATAAGTCAAGAAATGGATCAGTGGTTGATCCAAGGGTAGGAGTACCAGTGTATTAAAAAAATTCCCTAATAATAAATATTTATTTTATTATTGGTAAATGAAATACCATTATAATTAATCTCTCGCCATTAGTTTCTTGTGATGGTGAGTTACAGTGAAAAATAATCACTGTAAATTATAACTCCTTCATATGTTCATAGAGAGTTTTAAGAAATCGTGTAATATTTCAATATATTACTCACCTATAATGATTAAGTTTCCTCCCAATAAAGAGGTGGAGATCCAAAACAAAAAAGTATGATATTATGTCTTCTAATCACATATTGTTAATCACCAAAAATTCACCACTCAATCACTCAAATTCCACTATATAAAGGCGTGACTAGATAGAGGGAGAAAATGGATTAAAAAATAGAAAAATCAAAATAATGAAATACTAATTTTAAATAATAATATTCAACCTATAATAACACATTTTGGGATTGAGATAAATAGTAGAATAATAATAAAAAATTTTATTGGAACTCAATAAACTAGAGTTCTATTCTCTAAAAGACCAATCACTTATGAGATTTTTATCCCCTATGGGAATGATCATAAAAATGGTCACTAATCATACAAAATTAAAATAAAGTAAAATACTATATAGATAAAATAATAATAATAAATTTTAGAATAAAGATTTTTATCTCAAATTTATAATCTTCTACTCTCATAAATCATTCAATGTATCTTCAATATGATCGAGATTTTCTCTAAGTGGAATTTATAAACCTTACTTGAATGAATATATGAATTCAAAAGTCCCATGTTCTTAATAAATTTCTACTCTCCTAATGATTTTGTAACACCTATATTCATTTCTCAATTTAGTTCAATAAAATGAATGTAATATTCCTTTGGTCACCACATGTTCTAAATGAGTTCCACACGGAAGCTCCAATATACAATGTCTTTCTATACTTTATTTCACCAAGATTAATTATAAGGACTACTTAAAAGTGTATTTAGAGTCATAAGGACTCTAATAAATTATATATGGTGGCATGTTGTTATTTGAAAAAAATTCTATTTTTTATCCTTAAGCATCTTTTACATTTGATGTAACCAACATTATCACTGAATATATTATTAGGTATACAATGTTGTCTCAAGATAATGTCTTCTGGGTTATCTTTGATTATATAATGATCCTGTGTTGCATCTTAACATTTATTTTATGGTTGAATGAATTAGAAATAAGTTACATGGGTTTTTTTGTATTGTACTTATCCTCTAAATGTCGTGTGGTTTGCGTTGTCTTGTGAACATAGTCACATTTTCTCCAACCATTCAAATTTCACTAAGTAGAGGATCCCAATATGGATAATGTTACATCGAGTTGCTAAAATTTTTTAGATCCTAACATTTTGTTGGTATATGAATAAAAATTTCATTGGCTTTCATGAGAAAACATTCTCAAGGTCAATATATTAATTGTTCCCCCTACATTTCATTGAAATAGTCGTAGTATTGTTAAGTTCATGCATCATCTATTGAGGATAGGATATGGACTCATGATGTAGAATCTAGTACTATGTTAGAGTGCCAATATATTTTCAATACCTAATGTGGGGCTTCATCTTCCATTGTGTATCTTATAGTTGTAATATCAGAAAAAATTGGCATAGGATGTAGTGTTATAAAGTTAATGCAGGATTCATCACAAATTTGGCATAGTCTTGGGAAACAACATACAAATCAATTGGAATATAATAATCTCAAGGGTGAAAGCATGGTACTATATGTTTCTTATTATTTAATTCTAAATACTGACATGACTATTATTATCCTAGGAATAAAACATATTTTTATTAGTTTAAATTTAACATCCTTCGAAAAATATGAATCTTCCATCAACATCAAACACATAGCTGAACATAACCTCTTATTGAAAATCAACAAATAAAATGATTATACATCTATGGCCATTCATTTTATTCTCAAAATATGATTGATCTGTAATCTTCACAATTTGGGTGATTAAATAAATATTCTTCAAATCTAATGAAAGGAGGTGTTATACTAAAAACATCAAATAATGCTTGATGGGATAAAATAGATGTATTATAAAAAAGATATAATGAATTATTTTCCGGAATAATAGAACCATACAATATACATAACAAATATTTTAAGTCATTAATTTTTATCTATTATTAATGAATAAATTGAAGTTGTAATGTCTAAAAATATGTTTTTAATTATTAATAATATGTCCATAGTCCCCTAATTATACCACCATATAGCTTTACTATTAGTTTTCAAATTTAGTTCTTTAAATAATGAACCTAATCATTTATCAAATATAAATCAAAACTAATGTACAAAAACCAGTTAATATTAGTAGTAATTGAAAGAAAATATTTAAGGAGTGATTTTATACAACCCTACTATGAATAAAACATTTAAAAGTAGTAATAAGGTTACTAAATTTCTTTAGTGAATGCTAAAAATAAATCATGAAAGCAAAATTATTAAAGGGATTCAAAGGATAAACTTAGTAGTCACTATTAAAAGTATTATTAATTGTCTCAATGGATCATTATTTCATATAAATAAATAAAATATACATTAGTTACTATCATTGGAAACCATTATATTGGTGCTAGTGATCAATGACAATCACTACTATTAAAAAAATAGTAATCACCAAAGGTAGTTTCTAAGAGTATAATGTTTTATATATTTAAAAAATTACTGCCACTATCCAAAAATATTTATAATTTATGAATTTTCGAGTTTCAGAATATATATATAATTTCATAATTTAAAATAATATTTAATAAATTATTAAACAACTAAAAATTTGGTATCAAAATAGTGTAAACACGTATTCTACTTATATAAAATATGCTGAAATATATTTACATTTAAAATTAAAATATATTGTAATATTTAAATAAAAATAAAAAAAGTTAAAATTTAACATTACAAACCCATTTAGTTAAATAAATAACACAGATTTATAAAAAACCCTTCAACCAATCATACCGACCACCTAAGATAATGATTTCCTAAATAATTTGTTTTAAATTTTTAAAAAATACTCAAGGGTTTTTCCCATAAATTTACATAAAAATTGAGTATATTTTCTCATTTTTTCAATTTGATGCAAGTTTGAAACTTATAAAACAATACTAACACTAACATGATAATTTTGATCCTTTTGATCATCTCAGACATTAGATTATCTTGTGGTTTTTTATGGTTTATAATAGAATTAAAAATCATTTAAATAAAAATCTATTATAAGTCTAGTTTTTTAACAATTATGAATGTTTTACACATTTTTTATAAATAAAAATAAATTTTCATCTTTAAAAATTATTTTTTCATATTTTAAGCACCTCTGAAGTTGAATATATACATAGTTCCTTTCCATAAGTAATAAATTACTCAGAAAACATTTCCCAATTTTTCTAGGGTAAACCGACCATGTTTTCCTTTTTTTAATAATCTTATACTTATTTTAAAGTTAAAAAATAATAATTCATAAATTTTATTTTTGATCATATAGAGTATCTTTGAAATCAAATTCACATGTTCATTTTACAAACAAGTAAAAAATGGATAAATAATAATTTTTGATAATTTTATTGACAAACAGAGTTTGTTTGCACATTTTCTCATATTTTACACCCATTTAATTATTAAAAAACAATATTAATTCGTAAAAGATACCATAAATCATAAAAAACACCTTTAATGTTATATTTTCACATGATTTCTTCTTATAAGTCACAATTGACATGAAAATCATTGGTCAACTTTTTTATAACAAAATGAGTGTATTTCATCATTTTTTTTATTGTTTAAAGTTTGTTTGAATGTTAAAAAATGAATATTGACATTTAAATTTTAATTTTTTTATAATTTCAGGAACCTAAAAAAATTTACTCTAGTTTATTTTCCACTTGCAATCCATAAATGGATCAAGAATCACTATCTAGAATATTCATGTCAAACCTTACTCATTTGTTTTTTTATGCTCATTTTATAGTTAAAAATGAATATTATTCCATAAAATATACCTTTTAATAATTTAAATATCATTAAATATTGAATTTAAAATAATTCAATTCATATATCTTACAACTTACTTGACAATCATTTCCCTAAATTTCCATAACCAACCAACTAGTCTAGCTCGACTTTGATCAATTTATGCTCATTTTAAAGTTAAAAAGGAGTATTAATTCCTAAAATATACTTCCAATAATATTTAACATCTCATATATAATCTCCTTATATGGTTTGTTCCTACAATTCATAAATGAATCAATAGTTTTTTCAATAAATGTTGATGATAATCCAATATTGTTTGTTCCTTTTTGAATATTTTATGATTATTTCATAGATAAAAATGAATATTAATACTAGATTTTGTATTTGGTAATTTAAAAACCCAAAAAAATTGTATTCATGTGCTTTTCATTCCTAAGAGTCACGCATGACCAAATAATAATCATCATAAATTTCTATGAAAAACGAAGCATGTTAGCACCATTTTTATCATTTTACGTTCTGTTTAAAGATAAAAATAAATATTAATTTTTAAAACATACTTTTGATAATTCTAATCATATTTAATACCAAATTTATATAAAATTAATTATTATATCTCAAAAATTGACAAAGAATTATATATTTTCAAAACATACTAATATTATTTTCTTATTTTTGAATATTTTATATTTATATCAGAGTTGATTTTAAATATTAATCTTTAAAAGGTACTTTTTATAATTTTAAGAACCATGGATATAAAATTCATGTGATATTAGTTCTGAAAATTCATAATGAATTTAGGATCATTGTATTAAATTTTAATGATGAACTAACAATGTTAGCTCATTTTTTATTATTTTATATTTTTTTGATATTAAAAAAGAATTTAATTATTAAAAAGTAATTTCAATCAAATTGAGTACCTTAAATGTTTGATTCATGCATGTTTTGTTCATATATGACACAAATGACTAGATATTTCTTGTCTTAAATTTACACACTAAATTGATCTTTTTTTATCATTTTCAAACATTTTATATTTTCTTGAGGATTAAAAATGAATATTAATACTTTTAAGGTAATTTAAACTATTTCAAGTGACTAAAATATTAGATTCAAGCATAATTAATTTATATAAGTCAAAAAAATACTAAAGGAATGTTTTATAAATTATCATGAAAAATTGACCACGTTATTTCATTTTTCATCATTTTACACACATTTTTTAATTAAGAGAACTATTCTTTGGATGGTATCTCATAATAGTTCATGATTTTATTCATGCTATAATTTATTATTGATGGTAATATACCATGATTAAATTTGTGAAAAAAATACAAGGGGGAGAATCCCAAATTTTGGATCCTTCTAGCCACAAGAGTAAGAAAATATGAAGCGATCACAACCATTCAAGAAAAAAACTTGAGAAAATAATACCTCATACCACCATTATTGATAGATAATATGACCCCTAAACTCTTTTATATTATACCATTTTGAAAAATTCATCTGACTCATAATGATCCTTATAAATAGTTGAGTCAAGTACATTTGAAGTGATTTACACTAGAATATGGAAAAACAGAGGATCTTAGTTCAATTATTACTCTATCAAGTGATGAAGTTGTTAGATTTGGTTCCATAGAAACAAATAACTTTTAATATTTGATTACATATATATTAAAATACCTGAATATTAATAAATATCTTATCATTTGATGAGTGTTCTTCTACCTAAAATTATCTTGAATGTCCTAAGAGTATATGTCGATTTAAAATTTTATATATGTTCTCCATTATAATGAAAACCATGAAGTGGTATTAAAATATTCATAAATATATATCCTATGGTATAGATTATATCTATATTATGAGACATATATTATGTTTTAATTATTATCTGTTAGATTCTCATAAGAGGAAAAGTCTTAATCTCATGAAGTTTCTCACTTTATAATATTCATGGGATCGATGGGTGACCTAACCTCCTATTATAGATCACAGAGTTTAACAAAACCTCATCACTTCTACAACATACTTTGATATAATGATTTAGGAAAAAAATCCCTTGGTTGACTCATTTTATATTCATGTATTTGGATCTTGGGATTTATAGGATAGGGCGATAGTGGGTTTGATCGATAGCAAACATATTATGATACGATTCGCATTGGAGGATGATTTAATAAGATCCTAGTAAAGATCTCCGTGTAGCTTCAATGGATCTCATTTTTACCTCTTTATATGGACATATGTCTTCCATATGAAGCATGATTCCCCTTCTATGGTAATTTGGGTGAGTTTTTCCAACCTTCCCCTACTATTTCAAAATCCCTTTGTTATTAAACTACTTGGAAACCTAGTGGTTAGATATTTGTGTTTAGATAGCTACACTGACTCTATTTTTTACCCTGTTAACCCACGTTTCTATGTGGGGGTGGATGTGTCCAGTATTCCTTTTGAATTTTTTTGGATTATAGTTGTTGAGGATTTCCAATGAAAATAGACTCTAGTATATGAATCATTGTCTAATTTTTGTTCAATCAGTAAGCTTCTAGGCCATTTGACGAAAACCTGTTTCTAGGGGTCTAAGAATCTCAATAAGTAGATGGAATAAGATAATTATATAGGTTCAGACAATATTAAGGGACCATAGGCCTGTGTGGATGTGGGGTTGTATAGATATGAGTTTAAGGGCATGGATTTTTCACTTAAATCAGCAACGGATGTGAATAATGGATCACAAGAAGTGAATCTACTAGTGTCTAATGTCTTCAGTCACTTGAGAAGGGATTTGGATGAATCTCAGGCTCCTATGCCTATCCCTTTGGTGATAGAAGTCTAGGATTATAGGGGGAGTGACCTGGAAGTGGTCTCATCTCGATGGTTCCAAAATTGGTGGACGAAGGAGGATCCAAGACTCGCATGGCTTCTTTATATGTCGAAGTAGTGTGCTTGGGAACTGGTTCTAGTTAAAATGGTTCATATAAGGATTCTCACTCTAGTCGGTTGAGGAATAAGTTGAATAATGCTCATCCTTAAGTGATATCTTCACTGGTGAAAACGTGTTCGGAGGTGGAGAGATATGTTGGTGTTTTGGACCCTCTGCTTGAGTGTACCCATATTGTTAGTGAGCATCACTCTAAGGTGGAACCAAAAATGGTGGATGAGGGAGGTCCCAAGACTCCCACGGATGGATTTAATGTTTTGGAATATATGATTTTGGGTGAGGCCTTGACCAGGAAGAGCCCTAGGGAGGTGGGAGGTCTTGTGTTGGGAAACTGCTTCGATCTCTTGTCCCATGATGATCCGGTCTGGAATTGTGAAAATTATCCTAGAAGAATATCTATGGATGAGAAGAAGGACCAAGGTAATAGGTTTAGTGATAAATTATCAAGGAATTTTGTAGGTGATACAAAGGATGAGGAATAGGGTAGTAGGTATCCAAGCCCAAGGATAAGTAAGAGCAGGAGGGGAAACCATAAAGAGTGAAAGGATTATTCATATTTTTCTCTACTAATGTAGACTAGATCTGTGAATAATTTTACGGCCAAAAATCTGGATAGTGACCCCCACCTATCCAATTTGGAATTTCTGTTGCAGGAATATAATTTTATGCTCAAATATCCATTAGAATTTATTATGAGCTTAGAAGAGGTAATGGTTGAAACTATACTTTGATGTGTTGATGATAACCATCATTTCATATTCTTGTAGAGAGGTAGAATATGTTGGGTGAATACTTAGTGATATAAAATAAATGAATAATCCAAGAAAGTTTTTTTTCTTCAAATATAAGAAGATGATATCTTAGGCCCATTGGTTAAAATGTAAATTTCTAATTAATTTTGTGGCTATGGAATTTTATTGAATAGTTCATTTTAGGAAGCCAAAGAAGTAAATTCAATCACATAGGTTGATGACACAGGTATGCAACCTTTTTAATGAGATATTAAGATAATAGGAATATATTACCAAGTAAACATCAGTACGAGGTTGTGATCATTACAACATTAACTTATTTCTCTATGGGTTCCTTGACATGTTTCGATATATTAATTAGAGAATTTAGCAAAGCTCATCTAAATTCACTAAAAAAGAGACCTATAGGGTCACACACTAAATTATACCAAATTCTTAGTTAAATTATATTTGAATATAATTTTAGAATAAATAATATTCTCAAGTTTTAGCAAAAATAATTATTTAGGTTATGTTGACCTTATAGATTCAATAACCATTTATTTGATAGTTGAAAATATATGTTAGTTTAATATTAATAAATATTTATTTTTTGATTAGTGAATATAATATTTATTTATTTATAGAATAAATATTATTTATCTATTTATTTTTAAAATATTTATTTATTATTTAAGGTTTTATAATTGTCACATATGATTGATGAGTCAAGTTAAGGGACTAAAAGAAATGATATATTTTATTTAATGTAATTTAAATAAATATTGATTTATTTATTTAATAAATATTATTTAAATATTTTTGAGTTTTCTCACATTAAAAATTTTAATATTATTATAATTATAATTATATGTGGGTTTAACTTTGAATAATAAAATTATTTAAGGAGAATTGTGTTATAATTTATTGTCTAGCCCTATGTGTATTACCCAAAATATATAATTTCTAAGGTTTTCAAATTGATGTGAACATCATATTATTTTTATAAAATTAGTTAAGGAGAATTTTATTCGCATTGTGTTCATCCTGTTATGAGGATTTTACAAAGAAACAAATGGAAAACATTATTGGTAATGGACTCAATCACTTTAGTTATTCCCCAAAACCATCAAGAGATATTAGAGTGGACACATATTAATTTATAATTAATTATTTTTTTAAACAATTGTGATTTTTATTTTTCATTCTTCATTTCTTGTTTATCATTCTTTAATCTAAAAGTTAAAATAACATGATCGTTCAGTTTCATATGACCATGAACATGCTTTGAATAGATAACTAACAGTAAAAGATCCTATATAGTGGTTCAAAGGATACTGGTTGTGATACATGACCACATAGAATGTAATGGAAATGAACTCATTGCGTACTGATTGTCAACCACTCCTAGATGAGCCACACAAATCATGGTATATTGTGTGAGGTTTCAGTACACAAAGTAATTACACATTGTGTGTTACTAAAAATTAGTACATGACATGATAGGTGTACAAAGCATGTAATAGGAATATATTCCAAGTAACCACACAATGTTTGACCCCATATGAATCATAGAAACCATGTTATCAATGCACATAGTCTGTAATTAATACACATTTGATATTGAATTCTAGGATAGAAATATGAATTTAATCATGGTACACAGAATGTATAATGTTATATAGGTCATGTAACATGTAACAACCCATGTGAAATACATGTTGATTCTCTAGGTGTGTAGTGTGGGTGGACAATCACAAATCAAAAATCATGTAGCTAGTTGTACATGCCATGTAATTTAAGAAAAATCAAATAAGAAATAAATTGAGGTAGATGATTCATGTGAGAAAAATCCTAGAGATAATTAATTAATTGAATAAAAACCAATCTAAATGATCAGTATCTTTGATTACATATAGTTTGATAGGGTTTTCCACTTTAATTACACACTTAATGATTTCGATGGTCGTACATGACATTAAATGCTTTATTAATTATTTTCTACGTTATTATATATATAATTATGTGTATTGTTGTCTCATATTTCTTATACTCCATGATAATTATAATTAATACATGTTATTTATATTCAAATCATGTTGTTTAGTTATACACACTTTACTAGTTACACATATTGACTCACAAAACAAAAAATTCTCTATATCATGACACTCCATGTAGGCATAAATTTTATGTAAGTAGATTATACAAGATAGGAACCATACATGGTATTATTCACATACAATGTAATGTTTAATCACTATAAATTGTTTTATATGGAATTTTAAGGGTACACGTTATGCCTCCTCTAGCATACTTAATATACTTAATTATTTTCAAATTAAAATTAATTTACTTAAAATTTTAGGGTAAGTGAATCTCAACATATATTTAGTATATTATTTAAGGTAAATGATTTTATAAATTAATTAGATAATTAATTTATTAATTTGAGAAATTTATCTTAATAAATATTCAATTTAAATTATTTATAGATATTTTAAATGTGTTGTCATTTCATTTGTGGGTGATCATTAGCATGACATACTTATGTGTGTGTTGGTTTTCTATTTAATTTAATTATTTATTGAATGGGTTTTTTAATAAATTTATTATTAAATTAAATATGATTATCTATATATAATACCCTTTTCCTTATCATTTATGATCCTATGTGTCCACAATTTATTTTATGTAACCCCAAATCCCTACTTCCCCTCACCCGTGAGTGAGTAAGAATCTATGAAGGAAGGAGCTCTATATGAGAGGAGGTGGTTTCAGAATGAGTCAAGGTGAAACCAATTAAGAAGATGAATAGGCTAAATTTGGAATGGTGAAACTCATTAGAGTCCTCAAAGATTTATTCTCTTAGGTTTACGGTTTGGTTTATCATCTGTCCAATAAACCAACCAGTAGTGAAAGTTCATGATCATACCACATATTAATTTTATTTTTTTTATAATTTGTGTTTTTTATTTATTTATGTAATTAAATATTGATTATATATTCAAACATGATCATATAAAATAAATATATTTGTATTTTGGGGTTTTTGAAGTTGTGTTTTGTCCTGGAATTTGGTTATTACAGTTCCCACTCAGCCTAAAAATTTGTTCATCTTTTGAAAAAGAAAACAAAAATGGATTTTATTCTGTCTAAATTATCTATTCAAACATTGTTAATTAATTTTATAAAATCCATATAACATTAAAATTCATGTAAGAGATAAAATAAATAATATTTATGAATAATATAAACAAAATCCCAAAAGAAAATATTATGTTTAAAAATCCTTACATTACTTGATTTGGAATGAAACTATTGATCTAGGTATTGTTCTTTCCCTTATAAGGATACTTTCATTTATTAGGGAGTTCTAATGAATGTTTTGGGTTAACTTAAAAAAGTTATCATCAAGATTATTGTAACACCCCAAGCTTCCACGGTACGTTTCTCTTTGAATAATACAATAGAGTGTGAAGTACGCAACACCAAGTTCAAGTGCACCACGACCTTTCAAACTAGCCGTTTAAAAAGCGGTTATGAATAGTAACAACCAAATTTTGAATTTTATATATATCCCATATAATTTTAACATTCATCTTATTTATTTCTTATACATAATATAAAGACAAATTCAATTTTTTAGATAAGAGAAGTATTTTTCAAAAAATACAGTTTTTCCACCTTTGAATGGGGAACCCTTTTTAAATCCAATATTTGACACCTTTATATATTAAATTTTATGAAATTAAATTATAATTTATAATTGGGATATAAAAA
The DNA here is from genome assembly GCA_963277665.1 of Viscum album. Lineage (NCBI taxonomy): Eukaryota > Viridiplantae > Streptophyta > Magnoliopsida > Santalales > Viscaceae > Viscum > Viscum album. The sequence continues at coordinate 710,520,996 of OY728142.1, forward strand.
ATTTAGTTTGGATAAATATTTGGTGTTTTTCTGATAACTTTTATATTTTGATGAATAGTGAAAAAATACTAAATTTTAATTGAAAACAACTTTTTTAATAAAAATAATTTATAGTGTAAAACTATAAATTTGAATGGTTTTAAAGTGTAATTAGATTATATTTTTATCATTTAATCCAATTTTGGTCATTGGAAGTAATTTTACAATTGAATTAGACATAAACACATATCAATCTTTTGATACTTTTTACTTCTCAAAACCTCGCTTTCTGGTTTTGACAACGGGAATTAATTTTAAATTAATTAATGAAACTTCTATGTTTTGAATTTTGTAAAATATACATCATTTTTTAATTCTTAATATAAAAATTATCTTAGGCTGAATTTTTGGTATTTTTCTAAAAACATTCAATTTTTGATGAATAGTGAAAAATATAGCATAATACATAAAAATAGAATTTTTATTTAAATAATCATTTTTTTATTTAAATTTATTTTAAATTAAATATAGATACATAATACCTATATTAGTCTAATTTAATTCATTGGAGTCAATTTATAATACGATTAGATTTATAAAATTTTATTGAACTTTTTAACGTCTTTTACCAACCCTCTAGGCACATCTGCAAATTTGCATAAAACATAATTTTACCAATTCTGTGAAATAAATTTCAAAAATACGAGAGACATGGTTGAAATAATTAAGTAAAATGAGGTTCAATAGGATGAAAATAATTTTTGGTAAATAGTAACTTTTGAATTTTATTTACCACGGTTAAAAGTGAATAGGGTAATTAAAGGTAAAAATGATATTATAATTACCCTAAAACATTTCCTAATTCTTTTGGATAAGATTATTTCGAAAAACATCAACCTTAGGAATAAAATATTATCCTTTTTGATCAACTTGGATTAGATTAGGACTTTTATTATTATTTTATTTAAAGAAGACTTAAAAGTGTATAATTCAAAGTTTAATAACTAAATAATTTTTAATATAGAGTTATACATAAGATAAATTTGACTATAAATATTCATTATAACTATAAAAATATTTCCTACATCATGGTATTTTATTTATAATTTTTTGACTTTAAATAATTAAATTTATTTATGAAACAATGATGATGCAGTAATTACCTTATTAATGAAAGACAAAAATAATTGATATTATAAATATTAAAATAAATGTAAATTGAGACTTTTGATACATTAAAATAATTTTATAGTTTATTATGACTTTTTAGGGCTGATTAAATGTATTTTTTTCAAAGTAATAAATTTATTTTGACTTTCAAAAAAACCAAATACTAAATAGTGTCAAAATTGACATAAATGAGTGTTTAAAACCAATACTATATTATTAAATTATATATTAGTCTTAAAAACAAAATTTTCATCCAAAATACTTATATAATGATAGATATGTCATCAATGAATCACTTGAGGTTCTCTTGTAATTTTATAGTATGTTTATTAACCATGTGTTATAATAATACAATAATACCTGGTAAAAATTAAACTATTTAACTAAGAGTTAAATCTAAAAGATAAGGTTAATATGGTGATCTAAACTTGTGTAAAACCTATTGGTTGTGAATATATATACCCATACCCACCTTTTACTTTAAATAAATCTATTTGGAGCCATTATAAACCGAAAATTATTTTATAAAAAATAAGTTTTCAAGATTTTTCTAAAGTAACCCTCACCTCTCTTATAAAAGGGTACTTCTCCTTCTCTTAATTTCACACCTCTAAAGACATTTTTATTGGCCCAACCCTGCTCAAAAATCCCCCCAACTATAATCACTTCAATCAAGAGTCATTACTTTGATCATAAATCCAACTTAAGGATCCCTTTTGATCAAATCAAAAGGTAGCACCTGAAGAAGAGGTAATGATTTCATCACCTCTTTCAAAGTTTTTTTCTTCTTTCACTTCCTCTTTATTTTTTGTTTCCATACCAAAATAATAAATCCAATAACTTCTAAATACTGTGATGTTATAATAAATATTTCACAACCATATTCATTATTTTATCCATCCTATGAATGATAAAGTCACTATACATGCGTACGTAGAGAATATCGTCTCCACGTCGTGGTTTAGTTTGTTATTCAACACTTAATTATTTGGATGGGTATAATAATGAGTATAATTGATGTAAATAATAAATATAACATGTTAATTATTATTTATATATAATATACCATCAAAATTCATACGATTTCACCATCAATGGAATGATATTATCGCTCATGCGTACGTACGGATTACCGTCTCCACGAATGTGATGAGATTCATTCCACATCATAACCATTCTAGAATAATTTTCATTTTATGATTAAAAATAATTTTTAAAAACTTAATATAATCCTGTATAAGAATAAAATACATCCTATCCATAACAAACATGACTTATATAACAAAACATATAAAGGAAAATGAATCAGTTAACACCCAAAATAATGATACTACTGAAATATTATTAACAAAGAAATATTAGAAGATCATATATGATATAATATTTAGTTATCTTGTTCTTGTATAATTTAATAACAATGATTTAAATATTATATATGAATTTAAAGTACCCTAGACTAAGGAAAATTACTAGGTAAGGCGTTTTCATCTCACTTCTTATTCCCGTGAGATTCATGCTATATTTCCACAATTTCCTTTTGTGTCGTGTATATACTACCCATGATTGTATTATTTGTATAATATACTTTAATTTATGGTTATTTACATCTTAATTGTATGATATTTTTCTTTATGGGTTGTATGTTTCAAAAGTTACCAAATCGGTAAAGAAATTTCAAATTTCAATTTCCACTCATTGGGTTTTATGCATACTTCATTTATTATTTTACTCCAATATTATGTTTGGAATTACTATTTATTTATTTATGTAGAAATTTACACTCCTATTTGGGTGGATATACTTTGTATACACATAATAACTCCATTAATAAATTCTCAATTCATTGATATGAACGTGATAAGGGTAATCTTAACTCAATTTCCATTCATTGAGCTAAACATACATGTCATTGGTTTTGTTTTAACAAGAATATATGTGAATGTCCTCTGATTGATTTACACTTAATATCCAATCATGTTTAGTGTATTTATATTTTTTACACATAATTATTTCATTTATTTATTATTAATCTACGTATACGGCCTTTGTAAGGGATTTCATCTCAATTTACATTCCATTGAGATTTCTATGTTTTTATGCGCCAATTCAATTTTATATGGTGTATATACTATCCTTTGAAATATTATATCTTGAATCCATTTTTTTCATTATATTATAATTTTTTTATTAATTTTATTCCTTAATTATTTGTATTCATGTGTCTCTCATTTTCTTAGGACCTCTTTAACTAAAATATAATTTTGAAAATTTATTTTTCTAAATCTTTCTCATTAATTTCCATGTTTTAAAAATGGTTTTAAAGATTTATTTATATGAACATGAATGTTTTAAAATTAAAATTCCTTTTAAATGTTTCAAATTGGTATGGGATATTTTGATTCAAAAATCTATTTTAAACAGATTCTTGATAAATAGTGAGACTTTTAAATGTTTTCAAGAAAAAGGGGATATTTCTCTCAAATAGTTTTACTGATTATTTTCATCTATGTCAATATCCTTCATTATTCTTGATTGAGGATGATTTATTATAATACAATCATCCATATTTTATTTAATGAGTTATTTTTTACTATGGATGTTCTATTTTTATACCATTCATGGTTTGTGGTTAAAATATTGACATTTTCTATGCTAGTTTTAATACGAATGTTTAGATTATGTTTTAACCATTTCATATGAGGAATGCATTGGGCATAGTAAGTGACGGGTGGATACCGTTATAGCTCCTTGATTCATCAGTAGGTATCAATAGACAAACTAGTCTCTTGGCACAAGGCCTTGATAAAATTATTAACTTTAGTCTTGGCACGAGGCCTTGACTATGTGGTTATAATGTCCGAAATTATGTATTCCATCATTATGAAATTATATATTGATATTACATGTGATTATTTGACTTTTATAATATCTATGTGAATAAGTAAATGACATTATTTGATTTATCTTTTCCATTTTATGCTTAATTTTAAGTTTAAAAGGCTTGTGTTTTAGTTTTATACATTGCCTTAAATGTTAATGATTATTTATTATAGTTTATGCTACATTGTTATCCTTAATGAGCATCTGAGATCACCCATTTCTTATGTTTTTTTTTCTAGAATATAAAAAGTATATTATGTTTGACCTGCAGGGATAGGTTAAGGGATATGAGTGTGTTCAAAGTGGTCACATTGTTGTTGTTATTTTTTATGATGTAATGTAAAACTTATGTATGTATCTAGGACTTCCAAGGATACTAAACTAATCTATCTTTTGAGACTTGAACTCTTGTGATAATTCCAATGTTATGTAATAATGCACCGACTCTAGGTAACTAGGGTCGGGATGTTACAGTTGGTATTAGATAAAGTTTAGTACAAACCTTGGAAACTAGATTTAGATAAAATCTGATTAGAGAACATTACCCTAAGATAGACTTTAAATATTAGTATAGAAGAACATCCAAAAAATTTGGTAGTGTAAATATTATGTGGGTTTTCCAACCAAATACATCCCTATATAGATATAAATAGGTAGAGGTTGCTCTATGATAGATGTACCTAGGAGTGAAAACTCTGACAAGGAGTTTCGAACTTGACCTGGGGTATCCTGGTACACGATAACGGGCCTTGCTGCACTCTTGGTATTGAAACTCATATGGGATATGCTTAGGAGAATTCACATTTTCTTTACAAACCAGTTTGAAGGATTTTAATATAAGATTAGAATAAATAACATTGATTAATCCTATAGTTTTTTAGATTGAAAATTAGGTGTCGTGATATTCTCTAAATGATTTTATGAATATTGTAACTCACGCTCTACTTTTTGGTTTTAGTCAATGGATATATTCCAAGGAAGTCATAGTAACATTGAACATGATTTATAAGTAGGGCACGGTGGTCTAAATGAGAAAAAAAATGGAATTTTGATAGGTTTAAAAGAATCGTGTTCATGCCTAATCAATTTTCCAATAATATGATCAAAAACATATACATTAACTAACTTCTGAACTCAACAAATAAGAGAAAGGTGGAGAATGATAAGAGCTCCAGTAGTAGAGACCATGGAGAAAAGAAAAATCATTTTCCATCATGCAGGAAATGTGGAAGGAGACACATAGGAAAGTGTCTTAGTGGAACAAATAAATTATTTATGTGTGGGAAAAAAGGACATAAAGTAAATAATTATCGAGGGAGAATGAAGAGTACTGTGGAAGAAAATAAAAATAATCCCAATAATCCATTTACAATCATTTTCTGTAAATGTAGGGAACCTGGGCATTACCCGAGTCAATGTCCTATTCTATAGGATAACCTCTAAGTCAAGGAAGAACCTATATGGAAATAAATGGATGGTGAAATGTTTAAAAGTATTAATGCTCTTTGTTGATGGGATTACTTAGGAAAACTATTCTCTTGTATGTGTAACCCTACGATTTATTATGTGAAAATGCTATTTTAGGAAGAATAATCTTTTTTTGTGGATATAGTTATAAAGAACCATTTGGGTTTATATGATCCTTGGATTTGAGTCAATTACCGGTCATTGCATTTTGGGAAGAAAATGAAAGTCATGAGATTACATTTGTGGATAAAATATATTTTGGTTATTTTTGAATAATTTATCTCATTTTTGGGAATGTTATAAAATTATATAGATTTTGAAAAAGGAAAACACGCACACCGTGTGAGAACCTGTCATGTTGGACAAAGCTATAGGGATCAAACCCACAACCAAAGTGTGACTAGGATTTATCGCCTACCACTGAACTACGTGAAGTCCCTGGTTAGTATGACTAATTCTTTTTAGTTAAATGATTTTATGGATCAAGAATATATTGATTTTGGGAACTTATTATTTATCCTTAGTATAGGAAAATGATTTGGTAATTAAGTGATAAATGTTATTTTGGAATATGTTTGCTTCTTTTGGAACACTATATGCCAAAGGAAAATTGAATACTATGGTATTTCATTTGAGGAGTAATGGTGGATTTTTATTTTGGAAGAATCTATGTTTGTTTGTGGACTTATAGAGATTTGGGTTATTTATGAAAATTAATTGACCTATCATAAAGAATACTTGATTAGGTTAATTACTTTTAAGTATGTGACTTTAAGAGTAGTTAATGTTATTTTAAGATAAATTTTAAGATTTATCATAGAATACTATGTGATATTTTGGGTTTCAAACTTAGTTTAGATTATTTTGAATAATTTTAAGGACAATTGCTTTTTTAATGGTCTTTTTTGAACTTTGGGTATTTTTTTAATGTTAAAGATTAAGAGTAGTATTTATTTCAATAAAGGATTGTCATTTTTTGGGATCATCTGATAATATACTAAACATTTTTGTTTTGGTTAATGTATAAGGACAAGGGAAATATATAGTTTATATTTTGTGGAATATGTGATTCTCTATATGTTGATTCTAGGGCTTTAGGTGTGACCAAGTCATCTTGAATACTTGTCTTTTGGAGTGAAAGATGAGTTTGTGGTAGAAATTAGTTAAAGGATGGAACTCTACTTTTCAAGTATTATTTTTTATTATTATATGAATAAAATAATTCTTAAACTTTAGGGAAAGGATCTTAAAACCAAAAATGTGTTATCCTAATACCTTATGTTTTTTTGAACTGAAGATATTTTAAATCATCATAGATTTATGGCTTTGAGACCCTAAATTTTCCATTCAATTGTTTGTGATTAATGACCTCAATCACTCCCTATAAATATTTACATTTTTCCTCCAATTATAATTTCCAACAATGTTCTTCTATTAGAAATTCTAATTTTGTGGTTACCTTTTCATTTCCCTTTCCCTCTTATTAGGACTAAATTTGATTAACCCTATTTCTGATGTGGGTTTTCCACAAAGGTATTTTCTATTTTTTAAACTTTTATTTTTGAAGAAACATTTCAAATTTTTAGGAATAAATTTATTTAATGAGGGAATAATGTAACACCCAAGCTTCCATAGTACGTTTCTCTTTGAATAATGAGATAGCATGTGAAGTATGCAACACCGAGTTCAAGCCCACCACGACCTATCAAACTAGCTGTTTAAAAAGTGGTTATGAATAGTAATAACCACATTTCGAATTTTATATATATTATTTATAATTTTAACATTCATATTTTTTGTTTCTTATATATAATATAATGACAAATTCAATTTTTCATATAAAAGAAGTATTTTTTTAAATGTTGTTTTCCCGCCTTTTAATGGGGAACCCTTTTTAAATCCAATATTTGACACAATTATATATTCAATTTAATGAAATTAAATTATTATTTATAAGAGGAACATAAAATTTTATTTTGGATAAATTTTTGGTGTTTTCCTCAAAACTTTCATATTTTGATGAATGGTGAAAAAAATACCAAATTTTAATTGAAAACAAATTTTTTAATCAAAATAATTTATAGTGTAAAAATATAAATTAGAATGGTTTTGAAGTATAATTAGATTATATTTTTATCATTTAATCCAATTGTGGTCATTGGAAGTAATTTTACATTTAAATTAGACATAAACACATAACAATATTTTGATACTTTTTACTTCTCAAAAACCGGATTTCTGGTTTTGACAACGGGAATTAATTTTAAATTAATTAATTAAACTTATATGTTTTTAATTTGGTAAAATATACATCATTTTTGAATTCTAAATATCAAAATTATATTAGGATGATTTTTTGGTATTTTTCTGAAAACATTTAATTTTTGATGAATAGTGAAAAATACAAGATAGAACATAAAAACTAATTATTTATTTAAATAATTAATTTTTTAATTAAATTTATTTTAAAGTAAAAATAGATACATAATAACTTTATTAGATCCATGTAATTAATTAGAGTCATTTTATAATAAGATTGGATATATAAAATTTTATTGAACTTTTTAACGTCTTTTACTCACCATCTAGGCACATTTACAAATTTGCATAATACGTAATTTTACCGCTTTTGTGAATTGAATTCCAAAAAACCTAGAGACATAGTTGGCATCAGTAAGTAAAATTTGGTTCAATTGAATGAAAATATTTTTTTTTGAATAGTAACTTTTGAATTTTATTTACCACATTTAAAAGTAAATATGGTAATTAAAGGTAAAAATGATATTATAATTACCCTAACACATGTCATAATTCTATTGGATAAGTGTATTTAAACCTAAATAAACCTTATGAATAAAATATTATCCTTTTTGATCCTCTTGAATTAGATTAGCACATTCATTATTATTTTATTTAAAGAAGTGTTAAAAGTATAAAATTCAAAGTTTAATAACTAAAACATTTTTAATATAGGGTTATACATAGGAATAATTTGGTTATAAATATTCATTATAAATATAAAAATATTTCCTACATCATGGTATTTTCTTTATAATTTTTACACATTAAATAATTATATTTATTTATGATGAAATAATGATGCAGTAATTACCTTATTAACGAAAGACTAAAATAATTGATAACATAAATATTAAAATAAATATAAATTGAGACTTTTGATATATTCCACGAATTTTCTAGTTTATTATTACATGTTAGGGTTGATTAAATGTATTTTATTTCAAATTAATAAATTTATTACAACTTTCACAAAAACCAAATATTAAATAGTGTCAAAATTGACATAAATGAGTTTTTAAAACCAATACTATTTTACTAAATTATATAATAGTCCTAAAAACCTAAGTTTCAGATAAAGGAATTATAAAATTATATATATTTTCATTAATTAACCCCTTGAGGTTATCTTAAAATTTTATAGTTAGTTTATTAACCATGTATTATAATAATACAAGAATACATGGTAAAAGTAAAACTATTAAACTGATAGTAAAATCTAAAAGATAAGGTTAATATGGTGAACTAAAATTGTCTAAAACCTATGGGTTGTAAATATTTAGACTCATACCCACCTTATCCTATAAAGAGATCCATTTTGATCCATTGTAAACTGAAAATTATTTTATAATAAAATAATTTTTCAATCTTTTCCTAATGTAACCCTCACCTCTCTTATAAAAGGGTACTTTCCCTTATCTTAATTTAACACCTCCAATTCCATTTGTCTCGGCCATAACCTACTCAAATATACTTCCAAATACACTAAATTCAACCTATAGGCCTTACTTTGATCATAAATCCAACCTAAGGATCCCTTTTGATCAAATAAAAAGGTAGATCCCGAAGAAGAGGTAATGATTTCATCACCTCTTTCAAAGTTCTTTTCTTCTTCTAATTTATATTTCTTTGTTTTTTCCATACCAAAATAATAAATCCATTACCGTCTACATACTGTGATGTTATTATAAATACAGTACAACCATATTCATTATTCTATCCATCCTATGAATGACAAAGTCCCCATACGTGCGTACGTACGGTTTATCATCTCCACGTTGTGGTGTAGTTTGTTATTCAACACTTAATTAGTTAGATGGGTATAATAATGAGTATAATTGATTTAAATAATAAACATAACATGTTAATGATTCTTAATATATGATATACCATCCAATTACATACGATTTCACCATTAATTTAATGATATTGTCGCTCGTGCGTACGTACGGATTACAGTCTCCATGAACGTGATGAGATTCATTCACCATCGTAATCATTCAAGAATAATTTTCATTTTATGGTTTAAAATATTTTTTAAGAAATGAATATAATTTTTTATATGAATAAAATACATCATATCCATAACAAATATGACTTACGTAACAAAACATATAAAGGAAAACTAATCAGTTAACACCCGAAACAATGATACTAATGAAATATTATTAACAAATAAATATTATAAGATCATATATGATATAATATTTATGTATATGGTTTTTTTATAATTTAATAACAATTATTAAACTATTATACATGAGGTTAAATTAACCTATACTAAGTAAAAGTACAAGGTAAGGGGTTTTCATCTCACTTCTTATTCCTGTGAGATTCTTGCTATATTGCCACTATTTCCTTTTGTGTGATGTATGTACTGCCCATGATTGTATTATTTGTGTAATATACTATAATTTATGGGTATTTACATGTTCATTTTATGATATTTCTTTCATGGGATGTATGTTTTTTAAGTTACCAAATCGGTAAGGAAATTTCAAATTTTATTTTCCACTCAGGGTTTTAATTTGTTGATTATTTTACACCCAGATTATGTGTGGAATCACTATTTATTTATTTATGTAGTAATTTAGACTCCCTTTTGTGTGGATATACTTTTGATACACATAATCACTCCATTAATAAATTCTCAAGTCATTGATATGAACTTGATAAGGGTAATTTTAACTCAATTTACATTCATTGAGTTAAACATCCAAGCCATTGGTTTTGTTTTTACAAGAATATGTGTAAATGTCATATGATTGATTTAAACTGAATATTAAATCATGTTTAGTGTATTTATATTTTTCACACATAATTATTTCCTTTTTTATCATTAATCTAAGGATATGGTCTTTATAAGGGATTTCATCTCAATTTACATTCCATTGAGACTTCTTTGTTGTTATGCGCCAATTCACTTTTATATGGTGTATATACTGTCCTTTGACATATTATATCATGAATCCATTTATTCTCATGATATTATAAAGTTTTGATTAATGTTATTCCTCAATTATTTGTATTCAAGTGTCACTCATTTGGTTAGGACCTCTTTGACCAAAATATAGTTTTAAAATTTTATTCTTCTAACTATTTCTCATTAATGTCCATGTTTTAAAAATGGTTTTAAAGATTTATTTATATGGACATGAATGTTTTAAATTTAAAATTACTTTTAAAAGTTTCAAAGTTGTATGGGACACTTTGATTCAAAAATCTATTTTAAATGGATTCTTGATAAATAGTGAGACTTTTAAATGTTTTCATGAAAAAGGTGATATTTCTCACTAATAGTTTTACTCATTATTTTCATCTATGTCAATATCCTTAATTATTAATTATTAAGGTTTATTTATTATAATATAATATTTTATATTGTATTTAATGATTTATGTTTGACTGTGGATGTGCTTTTTTTATACCATTAATGGTTTCTAGTTAAAATATTGACATTTTGTATACTAGTTTTAATATGAATGTTTAGATTATGTTTCAACCATTTAATATGAGGAATGAATTGGACTTAGTAAGTGACTGGTGGAGCCCTCTATAGATCATCGATGCATCGGTAGGTCTCATGAGACAAATTAGTGTCTTTTCACAAGGCCTTAACAAAATTATTATTTGTAGTCTTGGCACGAGGCCTTGACTATAGGGTTATGATTTCTAGTATTATGCATTCCATCATTATAAAATTATCTATTTATATTGCATGTGATTATTAGACTAGTATAATATCTATGTGAATAAGTAAATGACATTATTTTATTTATCTTTGCCATTGTATTTTAAAGTTTAAGTTTAAAAGGATTCTATTTTAGTTTTATACATTGCCTTAAATGTTAATACTTATTTATGATAGTTTATGCTATATTATTATCCTTCCTGGGCATCTAATCTCACACCTTTCTTATGTTTTCTTTTACTAGGATGTGAAGAAGTATATTATGTTTGACCTACATGGATAGGTTAACGGATATGAGTGTGTTCAAAGGGGACACATTGTTGTTGTTGTTTTTATGATGTAATGTAAAACATATGTTTGTATCTAGTACTTCCAAGGCTACTAAAATAATCAGTCTTTCGAGACTTGATCTCTTGTAATCATGCCAATTTTATGTAATAATGCACTGACTCTCAATAACTAGGGTCAGGGCATTACAAGTAGTTTCCCTTCCAGGATGTGGTTCACATTAGAGGAAAATATTGAGGAATCGAAGTCTATTATTTTAGGATTGGGGAGTCCACTCAATGGATTAAGGAACTACCTGTTAATGTAGTTGGAAAACCCAACGACCTAAATAACTTCATGTATTTTGACCAATCTCTTTCATAGGTTATGATAAGGTAAATGTGGATATTTTCGACTATAATATTCATTTGATATGATATTTTGAATCAAATGGTGTCGGATGTTGTGATTTTATTAAATAATTAGAGAACAATAAAATTAAATTTATTACATCACACTTGGTAATCAATATAATTTAGTAAAATATTCTTTTATTAATTGTAAAAAAATGGAAATTCATATGACCATGACATTATTCCCATTATTGATATACGAGTAATATAATATTTTGACCGGTGTGAACTTCCATGAGTGGTACAGGTTCTCATACACAATAATTATATAAGAGTATAAGTTTTATGTGATAGAATCCATAGTTCTTAATGAGGATTTGAAGAAGGAAAGTTAGGAGGATCATTCTGCCTTATAGAAAAATATGGATGGTGTATTGTATTTTTAGTTACTTAAGTTATCATCCAAGACTAGTGAGCTCTAAAAGTTGCATGATTACATGGAATAATACATCCTTGTGTCTCATAACTATGATATTTATCATGAGAAGTGAATATAAGAGAGGTATGAAATATTTAAAGAACATTTTAGTTGAAATCTTTGAAATTGTGCACCATCTATACTCCATATAGTCAAGATTATTTTCTATATTCAGCATTTGGAAATTTTGAGTTTCTTGCTACCCAGATAATTATGAATGAACCTCATACTCACCACACTAACTTGGATATTCTCTAGTTTTATTTTGAATTTTAATATGAAAAATATTGATAATATTCTCTAGGATTTCCTGAATTTTTTTTAGGAAGATAAGGACATGAAGTATGAAAAACAATCATTCTTTATGGTGAAAAAAAGGAATAGAAAGGACAAAATCCCAAATAATAAAATGAAATATAAAAAACATTTTCACCACTTGACCAAGAGGAGTATTATCATGGGGTGGTCTAAAGAGAAATATGTATTGTGTTTTTCAAGTAGAAATAAAGTTTGAGATAAGAAGAACTTGGACTTTCTAAACATTCAAGGGGAAGCTTAATGTTCATTCATTATCAAATTTAATCTTTCTATTTTGATAAATTTGGTATTAATTATATATTTTAGTAGTTATATTTGTATCTGAATATTCAAACTATATTGATTTAGGAAGGTTTTCAAAGGTGAGGTGGATCTTTGAGTTTCCAACATAGTAATATCGGCAGCACCAACTATTGGATACTACCATCTTACTTTGTTGTTGGGTTTAATTATAGTATTATATAATTGTTATTATGTTACTACTATAATCAAAAACAATATCTATATGTCCATTTTAGATATGTATGGGTTTATTTTAAAGTTTAGAAATAAGATCAATATCTTTTATAAGTATTGAATATTCAATGGCGTGGAACATCTTAATAATGGTATTTACATACTATTATATGAAAACCAAGTGTTTCCAATAGATAATGAATTGATTTCACTTAAATCATATTAAAAATGGTTGTGGAATCACTATAATTCTCATGTAAATAGAAATTATTTGAAAATTGTTTATCAAGAATATTATTTAGATTATTTTGAGCGAAAACTACTTGATATATGTTGCACTTGTCTATAAGGTAAAATGACTAAAGATTTATTTAGTGTAAAATGTGAAAGGGTTAGATATATTTTTGAACTAGTTTATATAGATGTGTGTGGACCTTTTCAAGTTTAAGCTATAGGTGGATATTCATACTTAATAGATTTTACCAATGAATTTAGTAGATAATTATTTTTCTAATTAATGAGATATAAGTATATTTACATTGATAAATTTAAGGAATACAAGAATTGAGTAGATAATTATCTTGGTAAGAATGTAAATAAACTCTTATTAGATAAAGGTGGAGAATATATTTACCATGATTTCATTGATTTTTTAAGGGAGTTTGAGATATTATCTCAACTCACTCCTTAAACACCATAGTGTAATAGTGTTAGTGAATAGAGGAACCAAACCTTTTAAGACATGGTAAGATCAATGATGAATAATTAAATTATTCCATTATCCTTTTGAGAATAATAATTACCTTATATAGCACATATACTAAACCCAGATCAGACTAAAGTGGAAAATGTAATATTGTATGAGTTATGGTGTGGGTGTATATATTTTTTGATGAATTTACAAGTGTACATATGCAAATAATTTGTTCAGTCTGCTTCTAGAAACAAAAATTCACCTCAGGGAACTATGTTTATATTTATAGGATATACCAAGGAGATAAGGGGATATTAACTATACGACCCCTTAAAATTTTTAATAGTGTTCAAACACACCATGCTTCTTAAGAGGTATTATATCTCTAAAAGAGATAGTGGGATAAATATTGGATTTTATGAAGTTAAGGATCAATATATATAAGATTTAAAACATGAACAAATTACAAAAATCCCTATGGAAGAATTTTTTTAGAGATGCAAGTATTATTTGAAGATCCATAGAACTTAGAAAGCTATAGTGATAAGATTTTCTAGTCTTTATGGATGGTGACTTGTTATTAGTTGAAAATGATGAACCACTATCCTAAAAGGAAGATGTAAGTAGCTCTAAAGTTGAAAGGTGGAAATAATCCATGAAATATTAAATAGATTCCTTGTATTATAACCAAGTTTGGGTTTTGGTAGAACCTCTTATGGATGTGAATCCTATTATATTGAAATAGGATTTAAAGAATAAAGAGGACATGGATGGAAAATTCATTACTTATAAATCATGATCAATTTCTAAATGGTTTAAACCACATCAATTCATTGAATATGATGAAATTTTTTCACCACTCACTATACTAAATCCCTTAATAATTATACTTGATATAGCATATTTCCATGAATTTGAGATTTGGAAAATGGGTTTCAAAATATCCTTTACTAATATAATAATGATGGAAGATGTATATATTACACAACCAGAAGGATTTGTTAATCTAGAAGATGATGATAAGGTAATAAAATTATATAGATTAATTTATGGGTTAAATAAAGTATCTATATCCGAGAAAATTATATTTGATGAAGCCATAAAATAATTTCATTTCATAAATAATGAATTTTAGTTCTATGTCTATAAGGGGTTTAGTGGGAGTGCAGTTATTTTCCTAGTAGAATATATTGATTATATATTATTAATGAATAACAAGATACCAGTCTTGTATTCTATTAAGATATAGTTGAACAAATTCTTCTACATGAAGGACTTAGGTAAATTAGCCTACATTATAAGGATCAAGATCTATTGTGATAGATCTAAGAGTTATCTTAAACTAAGTTAGCATATATACATTAACAATGTACTGATGATATTTGGTATGGAAAATACAATAGAAGATTGTACTTAGTGTCATATGGTATATATCTCTTAAAGAATATGTGTCCTCAAACAAAAGAGTATATATAAGGTATGAGAAATATTCCTTACACAACTTTGATATGATCTATCATGTATACCATGTTATGTACAGGTATTGATATTGTATACGCCTTGAGAATGGAAGTTGGATATCAAGAAGACCCAAGAGAATAATGTTTCCCTACTATAAAGACAATACTAATGTATATTATATTTATTAAATATGTATTCCTAGTTTATAGAGGATTGAGGAACTATTCATCAGGGGATACATAGATTCTAGTTTCCAGAATAACCAAAATGATCTGAAATCATTATTGGGATATTTCATCAACCTTAATGGATGAACTGTAAGTTGGAAGTTCACAATGTAGCCAATGGTCACCAATTCTATAGAAACATTTGACTATATTATGGCTTTAGATGTAGATAAAGAAGTAGTTCATATACAAAACTTCATCCTGTGGCTTGATGTGCTGCCTAACTGTAAAGATTTTATCACACAGTATTGTCCTAACACTTCTCTAGTGGTACTAGATAAGAATCCAAGGTCACATCAAAGGATGAAGAATATAATTTCAAAGTATCACCTATTTAGAAAATTTTATTAGATATGTGAGGTAATCATAATCATTTTTTTCATGGAAGATAACATAGTAGGCCCATTGACTAAAGCTTTATCTTAGTAGAAGCTTGAATATCATGTGAGAGCTATTAGACTCGAAGTTATTATCATTTTTCTCTAATACAACTTGGATCTAATTGGATTTGTTTCCCTAGAAGAAACTAACTTTGTAATTTCAATAAACTATATATTCAAAGACCTTAATATTATTAAATATCTTATCACATGATGTGTATTCTTCATTACATCATTAATGTGATAATGTCTTTAGAGTATCTGTCACATTCAAAGGTTATGGTATTTCCCTTATATAATGAGAACCTTGAATTAATACAAAAATATTCTTAACCATATGCCTTATGGTCTAGATGAGATATATATAAAAAGACCCAAATATTTTTTTGACTATCAGGTGTTAGATGATCATAAGTGAATGAGGATTCATCCTATAAATTTTGCACTTGGTAATATCTATGAGATGAGGTTATGAAGATAGACCCACCAATAGGAATTCAAAATGTTATATTTTTATTACATATTCCTATCTATGAATGTGTTTATTGGTCCTTAGGATTGATATTATTATTAATTTATATCATGAATCACAAACCTTGATATATTAATGAAAATTGTGATGAAATTCCTATTTTGGAAGACGACTATAGGTTCATGGCTAGAAGTAGTTCGTTCCAAGGCTCCTATGGGTTTTGGTGAATTTTGGTTTGTTAGAGCAGTGAATAAGGTCTGTTCTAGAGGGTATTTCTCAACATATAATTGGGTGATGATTTAGGTGAGATGGTTCATCAGGGTGCATGACTCAAGGTGGTCCATGAATTAAGGTATTTGTCATATATTTTTTTATTTTTTATTTTTTTTATCTTTTCTATGGACTTTTGACATCGAGTGTGGATGTGTGAATTTTTAATTTATCATTTATTTTTTGGAATCTGTTGATTTTTTTTTGTGGTGATATGTAATATTCCTACTCAAACTAAAGTAGTTTTATTGTAAAAATATATAAAAAGTTTACTTTGATCACATATCCTCATGGAGTGGGAGGATACATTGGCTATGTCATAAGTTATATGACATTAATGAATGAGTCAATAAAGGATTTTTTTCCTTCCTAGATAAGAATATGATATCACTGTACCTTTGATTGAAATTAGATAGTATGAAAAATACCATGTCCACGGTTATTATAGACAAGTTTATTTTAGGAAGTCTAAGAAACATATTCATGCATATAAGTTCATGACACAAGTATATAACATGTTTGGTGACATATCGAGACAAAGAGATTATATTACGCAATAATAATTTATCTTAGGTCATTATCATTATGATTTTAACTTCTTTATCAATGGTTTCCTTGAAATATTTTTAGATTCAAATCTATTAATTTAGGAAAGCTCTTAAAATATCACAAACAAAGAGGCCAAGAGGGTCGCACACTATGTGTTACTAGAATCTTAGTTAAATTTTATTTTAATTAAATATTAGAATAAATATTATTCTTAATACTGAGAAATGATATTTATTCTGTGTATATTAATCATATAAATTAAATAACAAGTTATTTTTCAATTGAAAATATATGTGAGTTGAATATTAAAAAATATCAATTCACCAATTAATTAATATAATATTTATTTAGTTATTTAATGAATAATATAATGATATTTATTTACATAAATAAATATTTATTATTATTGGTTTAATAAATGTAAAGTATGATTGATGGGCCTAGTTAAAGGTCCAATGAAAATTATATATTTTATTTAATATAATTTAAATAAATTTTAATTTATTTATAGAATAAATTATATTTAAATATCTTTGAGTCAAAACATGTTATGAAATATAATAATAATTATATTATTATTATTAGATGTTTTGTTTGTTTCGAATAAGGAAATTTGTTAAGGTTCATTGTGTTATATTTAATTTTCTAACCCTAAGCAAATAAACCAACTTATATCATTTCTAGGTTAAGTGAATTGTTGTGAAAAATATATTCTCTCAAGATAATTCTCTCAACACTAAAGATAATTCTTTCAATAATTATTTCAATAATGTGGGAAATTCATCATCCTCCTCCCTATCAAGACTGAGATAACAAGAGAGATAATACTTGAATCCCAAAGAAATTATTATTACAATCAATGTATAATTATGCAAAATAATTAGTACCTCAACGCTAGCACCTAGAGTTCCATCAGATAAATTTTGATATTCATAGAGAAAATGTTAACACAACTAGATGAATTTTACTTTGGAATTATAATTTCAATTATGGTATGATAATAAGGTAATCCAAATTTATCAATGTAGAATGAATTATCAAGATGGGGTGATTCTCGTTTTTAAATTCATTATAAATTATATATGAAAATATCCTCTCTATGAAAATTTAATGGTTTTTTTCATCTAGTTTTGAGTATTTATACAATTGAACTGAAGAAATATATTATTAATCATAGGAAAAAATGCTTCCACTACACCTTAGAACCTTCAGAAGTGTCCCAATTAAATTTCCTCCTCACTCATAAATATATTTTAATCTTAAAAGGAAATGAGATGATATGAATCAAAATAATCCATTTCTAATTTCAGGATTCATGGTTCTATACTAATTTTTATGGTATATAACATTAAATTGTTTTTGAGATAAGTATATCTAATAGAATAAGGGTTGGGATGATCATATTCTAGAAATTTGATTGGAATCATAGAATCAAGTTTTAGTGGATATAATTAATTTCTTGTGTGATATGAAAGAGTAAACAAATAAAAATCATCTCCACACCAGGGAAAATAATTTTTCATATAAAAATTCTACCACACTTAAATTAATATAATGTTTTTGAGATGATTTATCATGTAGTAATGAGGATGATAATTCCACTAGTTGACTAGGTTGGGATTCTATATTGTTCATTGTGGAGTCCATATTCACATAAAAAAATTAAAACTTTTTAAAAATGTTTTATATCATAGGTAGATTCCATTAATAATTAGTTTATATGGTTTAATTAAAATTTGAACTATGAGAATGATCACAAGAAAGGTGTGAATCAATATCAAAATATGGTGATGCATTCCCACATGGTTCATGAATTTTTTTTAAATGATAACAGTTAAAATAAAAAAATATGTAAAAATATCATGGGTGAAAAAATATATATAATTCATACCCTGAATTATGGGTGGGTAGAGATGATATTGACTATATATGTGTAGCATTTTCCATTCCATTCTATCATCCTAGGTGTGTTGAATTTTTTTGGTAAAAATCAAAACGCCAAGAGTTGTAATATATATATTTTTTATTTTTTTGTAATTTTTATTTTTTTTAAAAGTCTAAATCACCCTATGTTGAGTATTTATAAATTATAATATTCTCCCTATAAATAGTAACAAACAATTTGTACAAATTGTAAAAAAAATCAAATTTTAAGAAATTACAAACCTTTCAATTATTATACAAGTGGTAGTATGGTCGATCTTGTAAGGAAAATGTGCACTGTCACTAGTAATATTCAATATCAATAATATCTATGAAGGTGATGTTTTCAATGATGAAATATATAAGTCTATAAATTAAATGATAAAATATATAACTAAAAATAGGCTAATAGAAACAAATATAGGTGACATTATCATAGTTTTGAATCCCATTCAGGTGCATAAATAACCAAATAAATACTCTTTATATTTGAATAATTATTCACTTAATATTCACTAATTATAAAAGATAGGTTCTTATTAGAAAACTTAACATCTATAAAAAAAATATCAAAAGACTTAATATTAGGTATTATGAATAAATTATTAGGCATTTAAATAAAATATATTGATGAAATAATAATAATTTTTTATTTTAAATTCAAGGTATTTATCTATGTTGATATTCCTCACTTAGGATTATTTATTAGGTATCATCTATCAAAGGGTGTAGAAAAATTCAACAAATTACTAATTTTCCAATTAATATATTTTTTTCATCTTAATTATCTCATATATGTATTATGATTCTCTCATGCTTGAAATAAAATATTGAACAAATAAATTCTTCAATTTTTTTTCAAAATTGATTACATAATTGGTATCATGCGAGAGAGAACCACATCATGTGTAAAAATATTAGATAAACAATTAAGCATATATATAATCTGACGTATAAAAAACCAATTAAAAAATTCAACATGAAAATAAATATCAATCAAAAATAAATAAATCACCATGAAAAATCATCATGTTCATTAAATATCTTTCATTAGTGAATTAACAAACTAAGATCACAATACAATTAAAGAAAAATGATGAAAATAATTCACCTAAGCATGTTATATGCATTAAGTGTATCTCCCTTGATTCTTAATCATTTTAATCACATAAATATGATTAAAAGACATTATATTGTATCATCCTTATTGATATATTTTCAATGATCATAGAAACACTTGTCGATACCTAAAGGTGATCACTATCAATGCACAACTCCATTAATGCACCACAAAATATTATCACCAAATTATAAAAACCCTCATAGAAAAGTATGTAGAAACATGTTTTAGATATTGGAAGGCTTTTTTTTAGTTTTTGAACTGTAAATATGGGGTCAAAAAAATTCAAAAATGGTTTTTTTGGGTCACATATTAGATTAATTACCAATATGGTTCTTCAGAGTATGAAATGATTTCAAGATCTTACGATCTGTAGTAAGAAAGTAAAAATGTCTCATGCTCTTATGTCCCATAGTAAGAGCATAAAATTGATTCACACTCTTACTATGTTGTTTTTCATATAATTTAACAATTTTATTTAATGAAATATTTTATTTATTATATCTTTTATTTCATTAATTTATAGAAAAATAAAAAAAGGCATGAAACCATTTTGTACACCAAAAATATTTTACAACATGATTTTAATTTCTTGAATAGTGATCTTTGTTTTGGATTTATAATTTGTTCATGTTTTTTGTATAAGTATTATAAAATCCATAGAAACTTTGAATGATTAATTTATTATTATTATTTTAATTTTTTATAAAGAAATTCCTTCATGGTTTTTTTCCTGTATATAGGTCTAATTTTGATCAGAGAACATTACATTTATATGTTTAAATTTACTAATTTATGTATTTTCTTTTGATCGACCATGAAATGAAATTTATTTATATTTTTTATAAAAATGTGAACATGTTCATTTTATTGAATCCTTATTTCTTCCTTTTTATAAATATTATTAGTTTTTATTCATTATTTATGCATTATGATTTATGTCATTCTTCCTATTTAGAATTTATCATTTAATACAACCATTCTAGATTTTTTATTTGTAAAAGATTTTATTATTATTTTCTATGATTAGAATTGTTATTAAAATTTTGTTCTTGAATTTTTTTTCTAATTATTGAAAATAGTTTTTTTTTCATTTTAAAATTTTTTATTTTGTGTTTTTGAAAATATTATGACAAAAAATGTATTCATAGTCTATTTCATATGATAAAAATATTTCACAAAAATTTGATTGATGAACATGGTGAATATCATATAAAACACTACTAGAATTATGTCCTATAACAACACCTCTATCCCAATGGTTTTATAAAATCATTGGGAAAAGGCTGTCCAAATTTGGTATTCCCAACAGTTTCTGAAAAATGTTGGGATATAAGAAAATTATCATCTTTATCCCAATGTTTTCCTTGAACTGTTGGGATAGTCTCCCATTTTTTTAGATTTTCCAATGGTTTTTTAAACCATTGGGATACACTATATATCCCAATTGTTTTTTAAAACTGTTGGGAACGTTTTCCCCTAAATCCCGAGCGGCCCTGCAGTTCCCCCTCCACTCAATTGCTGCTTTAAATCCAAGATTCATCTGCCACATCCAAACTTCTTCCACTGATCCATCTTCAATCAATCAATTTTCTTCTTCTATACATGAAATATGTAAGTGGTACCTTAGTTTTGTTGTTCTACATCTATTTTTTCTATTTTTATTTGACTGAAAGGAGAGGTCTGTGTGGTCATTCTTCCACATATCAATCAATGTATGAATCATCACTTTAGGGAATGTACACACAGTACACAACTTGTTATAAGGGGTGACATGGTGTGTATAAGGATTCACATGGTGTCTATGATAATCTAGGGTCCTAGGAATGTACACACAATACACGACTTGGATAGCCATGTAAATATACATGGCCAATCCCTTATGGTGCAAGGTATGTTTGGCCAAATGGGGTGCTGGAAATGGACCATTGGAACATGGATTTGTTGCATGAGTGATGTTTTGGCCGTACTACAGGGTGGGTAGTAATTAGATCAGCCAAAACACTTTCATCCCTAAAATCCCAGACAACATGGAACAGGTTCCTTCATGATACATGGAGTGTAGTAAATGATTTTGTAAAACCTGAAGTATTTCCTCACATAGATTACATGTATATTATTTTGACCACTTTCTTCACTGTTTTACCACTAATAATATTTTTATTTGAATGGTGTAGTTGTAATGACTCGTATTTTGAACTGGGATAAAAAGTGGGGGAAATTGAACTTTTTCAATTTCTGAACCGCTCGTTTTTAGAATCGGGCTTCAGAACAAGGTTTTGAAGGTTTGAACCCCTCTTTTTAATGTTTATGTGGTTGGACGAAGGCTGAGAAGTTTCCCGAGTGTCTCAAGGTGTATCGGGTGCGTCGTACCCGAAGGAGGTTGTTTTTTAAAAGAACAACAGAAGGCTCACAGTTGGTGCATGGTTTCCCAAACTGTGCGGCCCAAATCGTGCGGCTTAAAATAGGGAGGTAGAGGAGTCCGCATGGCCTGATCACGGTTTCCCAAACCTTGAAACTTGCATGTGCGGGGTGTTTGTGGTGTCGAGTAGAGGTCACACGGCTTGCACACGGTTTGGCAAACCGTGCAGGTCAAACTGTGTGCGGCCCTCCTGTTTGAGTTTTTGGGATATTTTAAATGGTTTTAAAATTAAAAGAAAAATAAAAACTAAAACCTAATTAACAAATCCTCTCCCCTTTTCCTCGTAGAACCAGAACGTACCCCTCCCCCTTGGAGCCACCGGCCTCACGCGCAAGCCCCCTCGGCCGCACCTCCTTCCTCCTTCGTTTCTCCTCTGTTCTTGGCCATTATTCTTCTGAATCTCCATGGTAGGTCACTCCCCTCTTCCCCTATCCTTCTTGTCCTAATTTCCCTCTTCTCTTTTCCCTAATCTAATTCAACTGAACCCCCATGTTTAGGGTTTGTGGTTTGATTCGTTTCATTCTTGTTTCTTCTATTGAAAAGGGGTGTAAAAAGTCCCTCAGGACCTCGTTGGTGTGCGTATGATGTCTGCCGCCGAAGGTGAGGCGGATCGCGGTTGTTTCAGTCCACCGAGTTGATTCCAAGGTAAGGGTTTTGCCCGTTTATTGTTTTTCCATCCTCTAAATTAATGTCTTAGGTTGTTAAAGATCTTCTGGTATGTTTCGCCTTGTGCGTTAGGCTTTTAGAATGGTTTTGCATTGCCAGAGCTTAGGCGGCTTTCTTGTGTAGGCATAGGTCGTATGTGAAATCACATATGCCTTGTGGGGGAGCAGTAGTGGCTCTTAGTTAGAAAGCGCCAAGACCCGGAGTGGACAGATGGATCCACCTTGAGGTAGGGTCCCTCTCCTTTCCCATTAATTTAAAGTGAATCATTTAAATAGTTTAATACTGCATTGTTTTAGTATTTTAATTATGCAAGTTTAATCGATTAAATGCTTCTATACAAATCATGTGAATTTTAGGAATATTATAAAAGAGGTTGTTTGGTCACTAAACTAATGATTTAATAATAAAACCCCACGATCAGAGGTGCGCTGTCTTCAATACAAAAGTAGGAAGTAGACTTACATGCTTTCTACTCTATTTGACTTGGTTCAATACTCATACTTTGACATCATGTTTGGTGCGTAGCTTTTCTTGATATGGCCTTCAGAAACGTTCCTAAATGGATTGCCCTTAGTGATCTGACACTTGTTTCCCTAAGCACCAAACTAGTTTTAGCATAACGTGTAATGGTAATTTCCCTTAAGATAAGGGGGTTAAATGAATTTGATTAGAATGGATTAAATGAGGTGGTGGAAACTAAGTGAAATGACTATGATGCTTGTATTACTAATCGTCCTACCAGGTTCAGGAAACTAGATGGAATGATTATTTGAAATGCATAGGAGGTATTGCTTTATGTATTGTGATATAAAATGATGATGAATGTGTAGATTATGAATGTGGTATTTCTGTTTTAAATGCATAAGAGGTACTAACTTATGCATTCTAATGAAACTGTGATCATGATTATGAGTAATTATGGATGGGAGGCATTCATACCCCATGCCAGCTTATTTTGAGTATGGGTGGGAGGCATGTCTACCCCATGCCAGATGTGATCAATATACGTGTGTGGAAGGGAGGCATTCTTACCCCTTCCTAGTTGACCTATAGGGACGGGAATCATTCTTACCTCGTGCTCTCTAATCTCGATACATGTATGGAAGGGAGGCATTCTTACCCGTTTCCAGTTGACCTATAGGGACAGGAAGCATTCTTACCTCATGCCCGCTAATCTCGATTAATGGGTGGGAGGAATTCTTACCCCATTCCATCTATGATCTAAATGAAATTGTATTTATATATATATATATATGGTGACATGATTAGGTTACTTCATCGGCAATGAGACGAAGCTGGTATAACCGTCAGGTGTCCCTTGGGAACCCGGACGGGTGTTATTTACTTCTGTACTTCTGCTTACTTATTTTTCCACACCCGCTCACTGTTTAATTATTATACACTGTCTGGATTGGGTTTGACACTGTTGGTGCCAGCCTACTGAGATTTATATCTCACACCCTACTTGGGCTGCCATTGCACGGGGGTACCTGAGTAGACCTTCTTGCTTGCAGGACCTAGGTTGTGTGTTGTGCTGTTTGTACCTGAGAAGTTAGGAGCAAAGGAACAAGTGGGAGCTTGGGATGCTCAAGAGATGGGCCGTCGGGCCTTGCTGTCTTTTCTTTATTCTTTTTCACTGTATTGTGAGAATGCTTTATTATTTCTTGTTTTCACCTTATATCATTCATCATCCCTGTATCGTGTAAACTGGATTTGGCCTCCTCTTTTAAAAAAGATCACTAATTGTCTTCTGTAGCTGTTTGTTCATTGTTTATCTACTACTACTTATGCTACTAGTGTTATTTACTCTGAGATACCATTGTGCAACTCTGATAAGAGGGTATAGTCTCCCCACTATCACCTCCTGAGACCCTCGCTGCTAGTCGGAAGCCTCTGGTGTACGAAGAGACTCGCGTGAGGCCATTTGGCGACCGGTCCGGCCACTGGTTTGATGGTCAGCCGGGCCGGGACATTACAAAGTGGAATCAAAGGGGTTTCTTTCTTCTTTTTTGTTTTACTATTTAGAGAAAGTATACAGGTATAGGAAGGATATGGAATTTGGTAATAAGTTTTGCTCGGGAGTAGCTAACTCGTGTATAGGTAAAAGCCAAATTGCCTTGAATGAAATTGTTATTTTAATGATTTTGATTATTACAGTTGATTTGATTTCACCATTAGGTGACGAACATGGTTTCTGTTGATAATGTTGATGCAATTGTGGGTTCCATTTCTGTTCCAACCCAATGATACAAGGGTATGCCATTTCATGTATCATATAGGCAATTTGTTAGAAATCACTTTCCATGCATTATTCCATGCCATCTAGGATGCATTAGTTGATGCCTGCTGTTGTGATAGGTGTTATGGTAGTTATTCCATGCTTCTTTTATATAGCTTGTTTCTGTGTTACTGCTTTCGATAACATGCTAGGTTTAGTTAATATGTAATTGGTTGCTTTGACCAAATTAAATGATTGCAATTACGACGGAATCCAATTTTTAGTTACAAGGTGTATGGGCGCCTTATAGCTGGGAAAGGGTAACCTGTGTGATTGAATTTATAGATAAAGGGGTTGCTAAATTAAAATTGTAAAATGAGTTTGGTTTTGATTAAAGGGAGCCAAATGCCAAACTGTAAAGTGTATGGGCGCTTTACAGATTGGTAGGTGGCCACCCGTATGACTGGATGATTGCTTTGAGCATGTTTAATTCTGGAATATAATTTGTTTCATCTAATGGGAGACAAATTTCAACCCATGTAGTGTATGGGCTCTTCATGAGTTGGAAAATGGCAACCCATAATGAAGTTGATGGCAGCATGCTTTGTGAAATGATTTGTTGTGTAAATGATGTTTGGTTTTGATCTGATGTGAATTGGATTCTTGGGACCCTCATAGGTTGCCTGAATTTTTTAAAATGAATTTATTATGATATATTGCCAGAATAATACAGGATTTCTGATAAATGTTTAATGGTTAAAAGGAAGTTTGTTGATACTTGCCTATTTTGCTTTGATCTATTTGTTAAAAACGATCAAGTGCCTAGTGATTTTTGGTTTTGAAAGGTTACTTGAAGTTTTGAATTGAATCCTTTAAAGTGATTAAAAGAATAAATGTGATTAGATATAAAGGTATTGCAAAAGGAACCTGTAGTGGTGTCCTCTTTTGAAACCTCATGTGAGGGTAATTTAAGTCTTTCTTGTGAGTGCCTTGAGATGGAACCATAGGTGTTTTCCGTGGGCGTTTTTTTTCTTTTGGAAAATGAATTGAATGTTAGGATTGAGCCTGATGAATTTTGTTTGGCGTGACCAAATTCTTGAGTTGACGTTGGTTCTTTGTGAGGGGATAGCTCATGGTAGGTAGCACCCTTAGAGATTTTGTGCCTTGCTTTTGTGGTGATCTTTCAGATGTTTGGTATCGTTCGGGCACCGTTTTCCCTTATAGGACTTTCAGTTTCCAATGACGCCCTTGTTCTGATGGGTGGTCATGCTTATTTTGATCTTGTTGTGGGATTGAGCATCGAGTAATGCTCTGTAGACATGCCTCGGGCATGGTTGGTTGCTGGTTAGTTGTTTGACTCCTTAGGTGACAGACGACTGGGTATATTGTCAGCTATATAAACGGTCATATAGGAAAAATGGCGTTCAGCTAAATCTCTTGTGCTTTTGTATACGGTCTTGGGTCATCTCCATGGTAGATTGACCTGAGTGTTTGAGAATCAAGTTTTCCCAATTCTCAGAATGATTTTCAGAAGACTCGGGTGGTTGAAACGCCGGTCTTGTTGCTTTGGATTTCTTATGCGTTTCAACATGGTGATCGTGGCTCGGAGGAGTGACACACCTCCATTTAATAGTTATAAACTAGTTCACTAATTAGAATATGGTCTTTTCTTCTTTTGGTGACGCCGACGCTTCTAAGGTGGGAAGGGTCGTGTCGGTTTAGTTAAGAGTGTTCTTCCGGGTAGAAGGAACACGTTAAGAAGGTCTTTGATCTGGTTGGCGGTGTATGCAACCCCTTTTAAGAAACACCTTTGGTCGTGGGGGACTTCGATGGTAAATCGTGAACGATCAAGGAATGCCTTGTGTGGGAAAAATGCATTGTGATCGGTTTATAAATCTTGTTGTGTCAACAGGTGAAGCCGAGTTTCTTCTTTAGAGTTGACCAAGGGTGGTTTGACTATTCTCCTTTCCAATTTTTGGGTATAAATAACTGGAATCCATTTCAATCCTCTTAGTGTACTCTGCTACGCGGCGAGTATGTCCCCTATCTTGATTTCATTCTGGATGCACTAAGAGACTGTTGGTCTTACGCCGCGTGAATGTTTTTAAAAGTTTTTGAGCTCTTTTGGTTGTTCTCTTTCATCGTTTCACACGGGATGCATGGTTCATCTCATGGCTTGATCTTAGAGGAATCATTGGGAGTCGGGTATGAGCTTTGGTGAACATTATCGTGGTAAGTGTGAGATGCCTTGGGAGAATTCCTTGTTGTTCATCTTATAAAGTGTCGGTCGTTTAAGTCGGGCATCTTCTTGAATAGTCAGTCGGAGATGGCTTGACTCGGGGTTCTTGTTTAATGTCTACGGTCGGTGATATACCATTCTCTGGCACGTTGTAAGGTAGAGGCGAGTGCAGTTTGTGTCGGATGGTGCCTAATATGAACAACCGGATCGACTTGGGCCTCGAGGTCAATAGGTAATCTACCATTTGATCTATTTCAAATCACTCTAGGAGCGTCGTGGGAACGTTTAGGGCATCCTTTGAAAGTTAATTCCAACGGTGGTCCGAAACCATAGTTTGCAGTTGGTTGCATAACGTTAAAAATCTAAGGTGGGAAGTAACTATGGCTGGATGCTTGGCGAGACGGCAATGAGGTTGTGTCTCTGGTATGATGGGCTCGAGTGAGAGTCGTCTTTGTGTTTCGGTTGGAAAACAAGCATTGGCCCGGTCATTGATGGCTTAAGCGCCATGTGCTTAAGTGGATGTTCGTTGGTCCGTGGGACTTTTGGAAACGTAATGTGATCATTTGAACGACGCTTCATGACCCTTTTAGGTCGAGTGAGGTGTGTGTTGTTCCCGATGGCTTCTTGGGGACGAGAAGTTATAAGGTGTGAAGGTTGTAATGACCCGCTTTTTGAACCGGGTTAAAAAGTGGGGGAAATTGAACTTTTTCTATTACTGAACCGGTCATTTTTAAAATTGGGCTTCGGAATGAGGTTCCAAAGTTTTGAAACCTTATTTGTAATGTTTTTGGGGTTGGTAGAAGGCTGAGAAGTTTCTTGAGTGTCTCGAGGTGTTTCAGGTGCATCGTACCTAAAGAAGGTTGTTTTTTAAAAGAACAACAGAAGGCGCATGGTTGGAACACAGTTTCCCAAATCGTGCGGCCCAAACCGTGCGGCTTAAAATAAGGAGGCAGAGGAGTCCGCATGGCATGCGCACGGTTTCCCAAACTGTGCGACTAGCATGTGCGGGGTGCCTGGGGTGTCCAGTAGAGGCCTCACGTCTTGCGCACAGTTTGGAAAACAGTGCGGGTCAAACCGTGTGCGGCCCTCCTATTTGGGTTTCTTGGATATTTTAAATGGTTTTAAAATTAAAAGAAAAATAAAACCTAAAACCTAATTAACTAAGCCTCTCCCCACTTTCTCGCAGAACCCACACGAACCCCTCCCCCTTGGATCCGTCGGCCTCGTGCACAAGCCCCCTCAGCCGTAACTCCTTTCGCCTTCACTTCTCCTTTGTTCTTGTCCATTCTTCTTCCGAATCTCCTTTGTAGGCCACTCCCCTATTCCCCTATCCTTATTGTATGATTTTCCCTCTTCCCTTTTCCCTAATCTAATTCAGTCAAACCCCCATGTTTAGTGTTTGTGGTTTGATTCCTTTCATTCTTGTTTCTTCTATTGAAAATGGGTGTGAATGGTCCCTTAGGACCTCGTTGGTGAGCGTATGATGTCTGTCACCGAAGGTGAGGCGGATCACGGTTGTTTCAGTCCGCCGGGTTGATTCCGAGGTAAGGGTTTTGCCCGTTTATTATTTTTGAATCCTCTAAATTAATTTCTTAGGTTGTTAAAGTGATCCTGGTATGTTTTGCCCTGTGTGTTAGGCTTTTAAAATGGTTTTGATTTTCCAGAGCTTAGGAATCTTTCCTGTGAAGGCATCAGTCGTATGTGAAATCGTATATGCCTCGTGGGGGAGTAGCAGTGGATCTTAGTTAGAAAGCGCCAAGAGCCGGAGTGGACAGATGGATCCACCTTGTGGTTGGGTCCCTCTCCTTTCCCTTTAATTTAAAGTGAAGAATTTAAATAGTTTAATACTACATTGTTTTAGTATTTAAATTATGAAAGTTTAATCGATTAAATACTTCTGTGAAAATCGTGTGAATTGCATGAATAAGATAAAAGAGGTTGTTTATTCACTAAACTAACGATTTAATAATAAAACCCCTTGATCAGAGGTGCGTTGTCTTCAAGACAAAAGTAGGAAGTAGACTTACATGCTTCCCTTCTCTATTTTTCTTGGTTCCACGCTCATACTTTGACATCATGTTTGGTTCATAGATTTTATTGATATTTCCTTCAGAAACGTTCCTAAATGGCTTGACCTTAGTGATATGACACTTGTTTCCCTAAGCACCTAACTAGTTTCGGCATAACGTATAATGGTAATTTCCCTTAAGATAAGGGGGTTAAATGAATTTGATTAGAATGTATTAAATGAGATGGTGGAAACTAAGTCAAATGACTATGACGCTTGTATTACTAATCATCCTTCCAGGTTTAGGCAACTAGATGGAATGATTTTTTGAAATGCATAGGAGGTACTGCCTTATGCATCGTGATATAAACTGATGATGAATGTGTAGATTATGAATGTGGTATTTCTGTTTGAAATGCATAAGAGGTGCTGTCTTATTCATTCTAATGAAACCATGATAATGATTATGAGTGATTATGGATGGGAGGCGTTCATAACCCATACCATCTAATTTGAATGATTTTGGATGGGAGGCATGCATACCCCATGCCATCTTATTTTGAATACAGTGGGCAGGCATGTCTACCCCATGCCAGATGTGATATATATATGTGTATGGAAGGGAGTCATTCTTACCCCTTTCCAGTTGACCTATAGGGATGGGAAGCATTCTTACCTCGTGCCCGCTAATCTCAATACATGTATGGAAGGGAGGCATTCTTACCCCTTTCCAATTGACATATAGGGACGAGAAGCATTCTTACCTCATTCCCACTAATCTCGATTAATGGGTGTGATGCATTCTTACCCCACGCCATCTATGATCTAAATGCAATTATATTTATATATATATATATATATATATATGGTGACATGATTAGGTTACTTCACCGGCAATGAGCTGAAGCTGGAATAACCATCAGGTGTCCCTTGGGAACCTGGATGGGTGTTATTTACTTCTGTACTTCAGCTTACTTATTTTTCCACAACCGCTCACTGTTTAATTATTATACACTGTCTGGATTGGGTTTGACACCGGTGGTGCCGGCCTACTGAGATTTATATCTCACACCCTACTCGGGCAGCCATTGCACTGGGGTACCCGAGTAGACCTTCTTGCTTGCAAGAACTAGGTTGTGTGTTGTGCTATTTGTACCTAAGGAGTTAGGAGCAAAGGGCCAAGAGGGAGCTTGGGATGCTCATGAGATCGCCCGTCAGGCCTTGCTGTCTTTTCATTATTCTTTTTCATTGTATTGTGAGCATGTTGTATTGTTTCTTTTTTTAACCTTGTATCATTCATCATCCCTGAATCCTATAAACTGGCTTTGGCCACCTCTTGTAAAAAAGATCACTAATTGTCTTCTACTGCTGTTTGTTCATTGTTTATCTATTACTGCTTCTGCTACTAGTGTTATTTACTCTGAGATACCATTGTGAAACTCTGATAAGAGGGTATAGCTTCCCCATTATCACCTCCCGAGACCCTCACTACTAGTCGGCAGCCTCTGGTGTACGGGGAGACACGCTTGAGGCCCTGTGGCAACCGGTCTGGCCACCGGTTTGATGGTCAGTCGGGCCGGGACGTTACAGGAGTGATTTTAAATTATTGATTTCTAAGGGTGGGGTGGGCTATCCAGGTGGAGTGGGGGCTGTCTGAGGGTGGGGGTGGTGGGTTGTCTGGGTAGGATCACTATCCATGGCCTCTAAAATTTAAGAATGCATTAATTAATTGGTTTTCAAACAATCCTTATACTTTAATTAGTGGGGTATGATTTAAAATAAATGCATCCTTTGATAAATTGACACATGCCTATGGAATAGAGATTTGATAACAGGATGTGATGTCTATTTGAACAAATGAATTGTTTTATAAACAATGTCATGATTTCACAATAAAACCCCTTTAATGAGGTGTGTTGACTTATAATATAAAAAGTAATGATTATATAATTACATCATGCTTTGTTTACATATTAGAATTTTTTTTATGCCTTCATGTTAGAGTTAAATAAGTGGAATGCATTTCATGGTCTCTCTTATTATTATTAAATGATTTTTCACCCTTGTATATAAGTGTTAAATAACCCAAGTCACCTCCTAAGTGCTTGGACCAGTTTTTAAATTGGAATTAACCATGTAGGTGATTTCCCCTTCCCCAATGACATTTTATAAGTGACCCATAGAGCCTTATAAATTGAATTTTTCATGTTTTAATAAATTTAATGGGTTTTTTTGAATGAAATAGATAATTCATGATGATTTTCCATTGGTAATGAATAAAAAAAAATTAAATAAAATTACCCTAAGGGGGATGCAGGGGGTAGGGGATGTCTTGGTGGGGGATGTCCAACTGGGGGGGTGTCCAGGGGGTAGGGGATGTAGGGGGTAGGGGGATACAGGGGTGTGGGATAGGGGGTGTGGGCTGTCCAATGAGGGGGGTGGGTTGTCCAAGGGGTGGGTTGCCTAGGTGGGGGAGTGGGGAACTGTACAGGTGGGGGTGGGGGTGGGTTGTCCAAGTGGGGGTGGGGGTGGGTTGTCCAGGTGGGGTGGGGGGGCTCTCCATGTGGGGGGCCATCTAGGGGGGATCCAGGGGGTAGGGGCTGCAAGGGTGTGGGGGAGGGGTTTGGGCTATCTAGGGAAGGGGTTGGGCTATCCAGGGGTGGGGATGGGTTGTATAGGTGGGGGAGGGTGTGGTATTTTCAGGGGTGGGCTGTTCAGGGGGTGGGGTGGGTTGTCCAGGTGGGGGCGGCGGTGTGGGTTGTCTAGGGAGGAGGGGGTGGTCTATCAAGGTGGGGTGGGGTGGGCTATCCAGGTGGTTTGGGGGCTATCCATGTGGTGGGTGGGCTATTTGGGAGGGTTGTAGGGGGTAGGGGCTGTAGGGGTGTACGGGGGGCTATGTAGGGAGGGGGTGGGTTGTCCACTTCGATACTTTACAAAAAAAATTAGGAATCACATATAACCAATGTATAGTTGATTTTAGACATTAAGACTTTTCTTGAAGTTTCATTCCAAAACTCACTCTTACCCTTCCAAGAAGAAGTGATATCTGCAAAGAAATCTCACTCAGGTTCTTATCCACTATCCATATTGATCTTATACAAATTTAACATTTGTACAACTCCATATCACCTAAAGATATAACAAGTATAATACTCCCATGAGTAGTGTCCCATAAAAATACCTTCCTTTATAGATATCTAAAATGGGGATAGATTATCTAATTTGGAAAATAAATTTCAATCTCATCATTAAAAATCTCCATGTACATGGAATCATGATTCTTTTCCTCATGGAACCTTCATCTTATGACATAAAACTCTTCTTAGTTCCATTTAATCTTTCTTGGATCATGATCCACATGTATGACCATGATGTTTCAATCCCTAAGGATCTTTTTACCATTATTTTCAGATTATATTTCTCATTTATTCAGAATAGATATTATGAATAATACTCAAATAATATACTAAAATATAAAATTTCTTCTATCTAAAATTTTACAACTCTTGAATAATTCTCCTCCACAAGTGTACATGATCTTGTACACTCATGTATAGTTATTAAAATATATTTTTTTATAAATATAGTATTTTTGTGTATTTTATATTATGATTCTCATATAGAGTAGTGTGTCAGTTATGGTTTCATATAAAGTGAAAAATTCTCATTTACTTAAATATATTTCCAATGAAACTTCAATCTTATTGAATTGATTTTGATGAAATGACTTATAACAATTTTTTTACAGAATGGATAGAAGTTGGATGTATGAAACTGATCAAATATCAAGTGATTTTCAAAACAATTTGGAGATATTTTTAGACTTTTCATTTCACAATGATTGAGATAGTGGTGAAATATACTACCCATGTTACAATTGTGTTGGAAGACCTTGGTTGAGGCATGGAGAAGTCATCTACCACATAACCAAATTTGGTTTTCAAGTAAACTAATATGTGTGGTATCACAATGGGGAGAAAATAAAATCTCAAATTATAGATAATCCAAATGAGAGGACTGGATTGGAGAATTTGTTATATGACCGGTTTCTATTTATTTTTCATCATGAAAAATAAAGGATTCCCACCCAAGAAGACTTTAATATGAGCACACATGATGTGTCCAATGAAAATGATGATGTTGTCAGGGTGAAAAAATTTAATGATACTACAACGACTCCAGTATATCTAGAATGTGGTAAAATGAAAGAGATGGAATTTTTAATCTTATTGTTTCATGGGAAAACTATGTATGGGATTTCTAATACTTTATTCAATTAAATTCTTACCTTCTTGAAGGACTTACTTACAGATGATGAAGATATTCCCTCAAACCACTATATATCTTGGAAGTTAGTTGAGGAACTTTGATTTTCAAGAAACAAAATTCATGCTTGTCTGAAAGATTGCAGTTTATTCTGGGAGGAAACTACTGAATGAAATGATTGTATAAAATGGGCCACATCCCTCTGGAAGCCAAAATATGATGGAACACCATCCTGTGTGACACAAAAAGTAATGTGTCACTTTCCATTGATCCCTAAACTCAAAAATCTTTTATATCTAATGAAATATCAATAAAAATGCGATGGAATGATACTGAGAGAAAAAAGACTAATGATGAGTTGGTTCACCCTGTCGATGGATTTTCATGCTAGAGATTTGATGCTCGATATCCTGATTTTGCAGCTGATGTGTGTAATGTGAGGCTGGGTCTTTCATGTGACGTTTTAATCTGTTTGGGAAGATGCTTACTTCACACAGAACATGGCCAATTTTTATACACATTTATAACCTTCCCCCATGGTTATGTATGAAAAAACCTTTCACTTTCATGAGTATACTCATATCTGGACCTTCTGATCCCAAAAATGATATAGACATATACATGAAACCTTTAATAAAAGAGTTGAAACTTCTTTGGGATGGGGGTGTGTGCATAAACAATGTATGTTTGAAAGACATATTCCAGATACGTGTTGTGATTATGTGGACGATAAATGATTTTCCTACTTATGCAATGATGTATGGATGCAGCACAAAGGGAAAACTATCTTGTCTTGTTTGTATAAGGAATACAGGATCTAGAATACTGAAACATCAATTTATTTTTAGTTTTATGGGACATCAACAATTCTTTCCAATGAACCATCCATATATAAATAATCGTCAAATATTTGACAATACCATAGAGACTGATGATCCACCTCAGCATATTTCTAGAACTGATGTGCCTAATGAAGTGAAATCTTTTAGTTTTTCATTCAGGAAGGGTCAAATGAAATCTCAAATAGAAAGAATTTTTCCACTGAAACATGTTACATTTGTAAGAATAGGAGTATCTACTTTGATTTGCCTTATTGGTCAACTAATTTTTTACATCATTGCTTAGATGTAATTCACATTGAAAAGAATATATTTAAAATGTTTCTTTCTATTCTTCTAAATATTAAGGGAAAGACAAAATATTATTTACAGTCTCAGCGTGACTTCGTGGATTGGAGCATCAGACCATAATTTCATCATGTGTGTATCAGGGAAAATAAATGGAAATTTCCATGTGCTTTTTATGTGATTACATCTACAGAAAAAAAAAATTGGAAGTATTAGAGACTATTAAAGTTTATTATGGCTATTAAAGCAACATATCTAAATGGATCAACAGAAGAGAGTTGAATATAAAATCTTTTAAGACTCATGATTATCACATCCTTTTACATGAGTTGATTCTAATAGAAATCATTCATCTTTTTTCCAATAATGTAAGGGTGGATATTATTCGGTTGTTCCATTTGTTTAGAGATCTTTTTTCTAATAATTTTTTCAATTATTTCTTACAAAAAAATGTGGGTATATGCCCCATTAATTTTGTGTGTGTTAGATAAAATATTTTCTCCATCATTTTTCACATGCGTGCTGCATCTGACTGTCCATATTCCAACTTAAATACTTCTCAGAGGACCAATTTATTTTCATTGGATGTATCTAACTAAATGAAATATGTACACATTAAATTCTTATGTTTGAAACATGAATCATCTTGAAGGTTCTATCATGAATGGTTACTTGGATCAAGAATGTATGGATTTATGCTCTATGAATTTATCTGATCTTACAACAAGAATGAACAGAACAATGAGAAATGAAGAATAATATTATGATCAAATTGAACCCATTTTTCCATCACTTCCTCAAACAGGATGAATTCCTAGATCATATACATTGACGACATTAGGACTTGAATAGCGGGAGATGGCACATCACATAGTTTTTCTCAACTGTGATTTGTTCGATGACTACATCAAGTAATTAAATTGAATATATATATCTTACATATAAATCTGTTAAAATGTTTTTATTTTTATCTATAGGTAACATAAATCAATGATAAATAGAAATCATCATTCTTTATCTTTGATAAGGAGGGAGAATTTGTATAGAAAAGAGTTTTCTGCTTGGTTAAAATTGATGGTAAAAATATTATTGTTTAAAATAATTAAATCAATATTTAATTAAGTTTAATATTCATTTATATTTCAAGTATTGATTTTTCCTACTGACTCTATCTTTGAGGAAATGAGATATTTGGCTTCTGGTCCTAATATTGTGGTTCAGGACTATAAATCAATTATTATCAATGGATATAGATTTATTATCACTAAACGAGTAAAGAACATGAGAACACAACATGATGGTGTTATGGTTACTACCACAAAAGACTGTCATGCCAATATATCAGATAGTATACCATTATTTGAAAATGTAGGTTATTATGGAGTCATTGAAAAAATAATAATATTGGATTATTACTCTCATGGATGAGTCACAATGATGAAATGTCAGTGGTTTGATTCAATGACAAGGCAGGTCATATTTATTGATGATTGTGGATTTCAAGTAATTGATATGACTCGCACTCTTGCTACAGATTAACCATATGTATTGACATCAATGGAGAAACAATTTTTTTATGTCAAAAACCATATTTGACCTGAATTTGATGTCATTGTTGCAGTAATTCCAAGGCATATTTTTTATGATGGTGATGATGGAATTGACACCATCCCTACTTCCATTGGAAATGATCCATTTATTAATTTTGATGACTCTAATATCTCAATTGTCAGAGTTTACTATGAACATGAAGTTATTGTGGAAATATATAGAATCATCCATCCACGTTATCAATTCTTTTGGTTTAGCTCGACTTGGGTTGTTAAGGTTGGTACTATTAAAATTGATTTAATATTTATTACAAATATATTGTATCTGAATTGACCGTTATGTAAATTTTAAATGTTTATTGGTTGTAATTTTATTTGAATTACATTTTCTAATTTGGAATTGAACTATATTCAAACCTACGAAACCAACATTTCTAACTTGGTTAACATTTCAATGCTTTATTGACCATGTATAAAAATATTATAACTCTAATACCTCCCTTTAAAATTTCACCAGATAATAAACATGATGGTTTTTCTTCTTTTGAAAAACAAGTATAGAAACCTACATCATCTACCTAGGCTAAAGAAATTAAAATTTTCCTTAATTTTGACAAGTGCTTTCGATGGTGAGGGTGAATGACCAGCACGTATAAAGGATTTATGTGAGATTTAGAGAGCATATAAGCATGAGTTGTATATTGTATGGTGTACTAGTGTTGGAAAAAAGTTAGAGGTGGTACATATTGTGGATGATTGTCCAATATAATAGTATCAGCAGATGATTACTCATGGGATTACTATCCAGTTTAATGTATTAATCACATTTTTTGTTATTTAAATGAAAATTTTCATGTTTTTCATTAATATTAAATTTTTATTATTGAATTTTATTTAGGAATAATCTAAAAGAAATACAAAAACATTGATGATAAAAAATACCTCCACACATTGGGACGTACTATGATGCTAGATCATAAGAGGAAGCGGGTATGACATATGTTTATAATTTTTCATTACGAATTGCACTTTCTATTGTTTCCTCCATGATTTATTTGATTGCTAAAGTTGTTATATAATTTTAGTTATGAAATTAATTATTGGTAACTTATTTTTGATTATCTTTTCCTGTATTAAATTTCATTATAGAGGAAAACATTGAATATTGAAGGATGTGTGCCTCAAGAAAAATGGTTTTTCTCAAGTAGAGTGAAGAAAGATGGAAGTGTGGTTAACGAACTGAAGCAGCAGTAGATTGTATGTTTTAATTTGTTGATTTAAAATTTTAATAACTATTTTCTAACTTAATAATCTATTTATATTTGTAAAAGTCTACTTTAGAGGCCCTTGATGCCCAGGAACCTGAAACTTTTGTGCCAAATGATCACTTACATCAGGTGTTGGGAGATGAGCACCCTAGCAGAGTACGCTGTCGACCTGGGAAAAGTATAGTCGTGATGACGTATTTTCCATCCTCAAGTATGATTTTTGGTGCCACCGAGTTCTAGTAGGTTAAGGAACAGACAGAATAGGCTGAAAAAGGTCCAAAAATATGGCAGAATAGTCTTCTAGGGCAAACACTGCATTTATGAAACTGATGGAATTTTTACGTCCAACACTTCCACCAAAGGATAGCATAGCTTGGGATGAATATATGTCATCGATGAATTCTATATACGTTTCACTAGGAGGCAGTTCCAGTGGTGGTCGAGACGATGGTGAGGAGGAGGTGGAGGTGGAGGAGGAAGGAGAGGAAGAGGGTGAGGAGGAGGCTGAGGTAGAGTACGAGGGTGATGAGGAGGGCATTGAGGAGGGTAGGGACGATGATGGGGATGACGATGAGGATAGGGATGAGGCTGATGATGATGATGATAGTGATGGTGATGAGGGACAGATTGATCTATTACATTTTTTACCAATATTACTAACATTTGATGTTTGATGATTTATTATGCCTGAATATATGTGCGATTAGGTAGGTCACATTATAT
Organism: Viscum album; assembly: GCA_963277665.1. Classification (NCBI taxonomy): domain Eukaryota; kingdom Viridiplantae; phylum Streptophyta; class Magnoliopsida; order Santalales; family Viscaceae; genus Viscum; species Viscum album. The sequence goes on from OY728142.1 coordinate 710,559,936, forward strand.
TTATTTCTTTATCAAGAAATAATAAACTTAACTTGATGATGTTTTGAGACGGAATATATGTGTGACTGATTCACCCCTCCCCTGGACACCCCCGCCTCCTTAGACAGCCCACCCCCACCACCCCCTGGACAACCCCCCCCCCCCCCCCCCCCGGGACAACATCCCCCCCCACCCCCACCCCCCTGGATACCTCCAAACCCTGGACACCCCCCACACACTTGGATAGCCCCCACCCCTCCCCCACCCCCTTGGATGACCCCCCTGGACACCCCGCACCCCCTGGACACCCCCTACCCCCTTGGATAGCCCCCCCACCCCCTGAACACCCCCACCCCCATGAACACCTCCCCACGTGGACACCCCCCCACCCCCTGGACACCCCCCAATCCCCTTGGATATCCCCCACACCCCCTGGACACCCCCACCCCCTTGGACAGACCCCCACCCCCCCGGACACCCCCCACCCACCCCCCTGAACACCCCCACCCCCTTGGATAGCCCCCCACCCACCCACCCACCCCCTGGACACACCCAACCCTGAACACCCCCACCCCCTTAGACATCCCCCCCCCCCCACCCACTTGGACAGCCTCCCACCCCCTTGACACCCCCATACCCCCTTGGATATCTCCCACACCCTGAACACCCCCTACCCCCTTAGACACCCCCCTGCACCCCCTGGACACCCCCCACCCCCTGGACACCCCTCACCCCCAAGACACCATCCACCCCCAAGACATCCCCCCCCCCACATGGACTGCCCCCCCCCCCTCGGACACCCCCACCCCCTTGGACAGCCCCCACACCCCCTAGACACCCCCCCCCCACACACACACACACTTGGAAAGCCCCCACACCCCCTGGAGACCCCCCCTAGACACCCCCCTACCCCCACCCCCTCGACACCCCCAACCCCCTTGGACATCCACCCCACCCCCATGGACACCCCCCCTGGACACCCCCCACCCCCGTAGATAACCCCACACCCCCTAGACACCCTCACTCTCTTGGATATCCCCCCACTTTCCCTAAACACCCCCTACCCCATTGGATATCCCCCACCCCCCTGAACACCCCCACCCCCTGGACCCCCCTAGATACCCCCCCCCAGGACACCCCCAGCCCCTTGAACAATCCTCACACCCCATGGACATCCCCTAGACACCCCCACCCCCTTGGATATCCCCCATCGGACACCCCCCACCACCTGGACACCCCCCACCTTCTGGATACCCCCCCACACATGGACAGTCCTCCCCTACCCCCAGGACACCCCCCCCCAAACCCCACCCCCTGGACACCCCCAACCCCCTTGGATAGCCCCCACACCCCCATGGACACCCCCACCCCTCTTGGACAGCCCCCACCCTCTAGACACCCCCACCCCCTTGGACTACCCCCCCTGGACACCCCCTACCCCCTCGACACCACTTACCCCCTCGGAGAGCCCCCCCCCCCCCCAGAAACCCCCCCCCCCCAGACACCCCCCCCCGGACACCCCCTACTCCTTGGACAGCCCCCACACCCCCCCCTGTATACCCCCACCCCCTTAGACCCCCCCCCCACACACACACACCACCCAGGACCCACCCCCCCCCCCCCATGGACAACCCTCCCCCCACCCCCTTGGACACCCCCCCCACCCACCCACCCCCTGAACATCCCCCCCCCCCCCCCCGGATAGCCCCCCACCCCCTGAACATACCTCACCCCCATGGACATCCCCCCTCCCTCGTGGACATCACCCCCACCCCTTGGACACCCCCACACCCATGGATAGCCACCACACCCCCTAAACACACCATGGACACCCCCACCCCTTAGATAGCCCTCCACCCTCCCTGGACACCCCCCCCCCCCCCCACACACACACACACACACCCAGACACCCCCACCCCTTAAACACCCCCCCCCCCCACCCACCCACCCTCAGGACACCCCACCCCCCCCCCCCCACCCCACCCCCCAGACACCCCCACCCCCTGGACACCCCCCCCCCCCCACCCCCACCCCACCCCCTTGGACTGCCCCCCACCCCCCGGACACCCCCACCCCCTTGGAACCTCCCCCCCCCCCACCTCACATAAAATAAGATCCCTAACCATCGTATAGAGGATATGGATGGAAAAGATAGAGCCCATAAGCATAGGAAGATATTTCCAAGGGTTTTTGGTATTTTTAGGTGTTTCTATTTTGGTTTCATTGTGATTCTATATATTGTCTCCATGAGTGTTTTTTTTTTGAATTATATACATTGTATTTTGGGCATGATTGTTTTTATGAATTCTGTATTTTTAGGTGTTAGATAATTATTGAATATTGTATTTTTTGTATATTTAGGTGTTAATTATATATATTAAATAGGGGAGGCAAGAGGGGATGTAGATTGCTATGTAATTATGTACAAGGTAGGCAAGAGGGAAGGCTTTTGTGTAAAATATTAGAGTACTATATACCAACGGTTTAAAAGCAGTTGGTATAAAGCTGAATAAGTTCTTATATACCAAAGTTTTTAGCTGAACCGTTGGTAAAACACTATACCAATGGTTCAAAAACCATTGGTATATAGGTTCTACATATAATATATGTCGACGGTTATACAAAAAACCGTTGGTAAACCTATATACCTAAAATTTTTAAACTGTTGGTATATCTTATAGAGTTATATTTACCAATGGTTTTTAATAATTGGTAATTCCGTATTGCAACGATTTCCCAAAACCATAGGGAAATTGGAATTTTTACTGGTCTAAGACAATGGTTTGCTTATAACCGTTGGTATAAGGCTATCCCCATGCCTTATCACCCAACTGTTTTCCAAACCATTGGTATAACATATACCAATGATTTGTAATCCTATCCCAATAGTTTTAAATTTTTGGGATAGCCATGGTTTCCAGTAGTGAAAGTTGTCACAAAATGGAAACTATCATATCCACAGCCTATTTGTTCCACCACTCAATGTATGAACCTCACACACACTTTAAATCTAATGTTTAGAATGAACCATTGTGCTAGTTATAGGAGAGGTTCCTCATTATGTTCTCATTATACCTTAATAGAGGTACATATGACTATGGCATTGCAACATTCATCTACTATTCTTCTACCACTTGAACCACATAATGTTGTGCATCCATCCCCTCCATATACTACTAACTAGATGACACCCAGTGTACCATGTAGATTACTCCCCTAAATTAGATTTAGAACCATATGTCAACAAGTATGAGTTATTTATAGGACCCCGTGAAAATTATTTCAAGGAAATAAACACATCAAATAATCCATTGAATGTAATATATCTTGATTAAGATGTAAATTGGGATAGAATATTCAGGTCTCGTCCCTCCTAAGCTCCAAGAACGCCAATCACTGGACATGTTTAAAATGATGACAGTATATCAGATGCATGAGTAATCAGTTGTGGTAGACGATATTCTCCCTAATGTGTTGGACATTATCCCTTCTATGTAAGATATTCTCTCTATGTTGTAGAATTTTCTATCAGGCATCATTGTCCATGTTACCATCTATATTATCATTTATGTCCTTATGTTGGTTATGGTGGTGGTACATCATCCTTAGTGATCTCATCATCACATCAATATCCCCGTGTACCTCAGTTGGTTCAAGTGGATCATGATATATCTATAAAACCACATTATAGGCACTCTCATATATGGAATGGACTAGATCTTTGTGAGACACCAGATTACTATGAAATACATCAAGATGAAAAAATCCTCCTCCTAAGGATCAGATATTTCAATAATTTACTATATTTTATCTGAATATAAATCGAAAAACATTCATGTTAATACCAAATACACATACCAATATGAATAAAATACTTGATCAGATAGTTGTAGTTATTTTATGGTAGATGCATGCTAGAAGACACTATATTGGGAATGCATGTCTCAACACTTTATGTAAAAATAATTATAGTGAGGACAATGAACCACCTGTTGACCGATGAGTGTAATACTGTGAAATGAATCATTCTTCCATGGTGTAGTACGGATATACTATAAGCACCCAAATTATCACAAGACTCAATCTAGATTTTTCTAGACAATTTTTTGGAAGTGGATGAGTGGTGCCACTACTTAACCATCTCCAACCATATCTATGAAATATTATGGAAATGATCTCAAGACTACTCTAGTATATGGGATCTCAGAAACCTAAAATTAAAACTCATATGATTATTAAAAAATTAACATAAAAATATAATTATATTTTCATTATAAAATCATATAAAATTAATAACATTATTAATTTTTATATAAAAAATTAATATTTAACTTACATCATCTAACTATATTGAGAAATAAAATGTTGATAAAAATCCATCATGATGTTGTTTCAGGGTTTTTATGTTTTTTTGTTGAAATTTTTGTTTGGAAAATTTCTTATACTTTCTTGGAAGATGAATTAGATATGGTAGGGCAGTTTCCTAGGAAAATGAAGTTTTTTGAAAAAGTATGAATTCAAATCATAAGGTCGAGTATGTGAACCTTGAGGTCTAGTACATGAATCATGAGGTCAAGTTCATGGATTCTATGAAGAAATATAATGGTGTGTGTGCCATAAGATCAAGTTTTTAGTGAAAATAGGGGATTTCACAATCATAATGTAAAATATTTCAGATGATCATTAATTTTATTTTTGTATTGTGATTTTGATTACATGATATCGTGAAGTTGAGGCAGTTTGTAGTGAGTATTTTTTGTGATGGGATGAACAGTAATTGTTATTAGAGGATTTTCCTAGCATATTTTCCTATAAAATTAACCAAAATCACTTTATTATAGAGATATAATTCCATTAGATTTCATCATCACTACAGTGTTTTGGATAAGTTTGAAAGGGTGTCCTTGATGTGTAAGTTTGAGGATGGAAGTTAATAGAGGTGTATCCTACAAATTTAGAGTTCATGAAGAATATTATTCTACAAATTTGGGGTATGTAGTGAATCACATGAGTTCCTAGAGAATTTTTCTACAAAGGGGAGTTCATGTACATGAGGTTGGAGTAAGCGGAGTGTGGGAACCATGAAATAGAGTTCGTGTATGTGAGGTTAGAGTCTGTAGTGTACAGTGTTATGTGAAGTCAAGTCCATAGAAGAACATTTCACAAAAAATGAATTTTTATATCAATTTAAGTATGTGTTAAATTGGATTTCTTATCTTGGGTGAAAATGTAGCTTCATTACACACTCAAATTTGTGTGAACTAAGTCTAAAGTGATTCATAACAATAGAAGAATATTTTTTAGGAGATGTTTGTTCACTTCAGTTGAGAGAATAGTGGGATCTCAAGAGTGTAAATGGTTATAAAACAGGGGACGCTGAGTCTGATCCAAACATTAGTGAGATTTATTGATTATAGTATATTAGTACATTGCCTATGTTTTATCCTTATACAACCCCAATTATGGTGAACCAGTAAAAATTTTTTGCCTATTACATACTTTTAATTCTACATATAAATATTTATATGAGAATAAGAGAGAATAGAATTTTATTTAAACAATTAAAAAAGAATATAATGGGTAGTTGTTCTAATTTATCATACCATGATTAACCCCTCCCCCCAAGGTAATAAACCTAGTGAGGATAATAAAAAATAAGTTGAAAACTATATACATTTGGCCTTGGGGTATATACATAACACTAATAATAAATCTACATAGTAAAAAATAATATACGGTTAGTTTATAAATGATATTAATAAATTAATAAACCAAGTAAATTTATGATTTAAACATACTATAATACTTTAGTATAGTCCTATAAAAGTTCAAATTAAGTGGTGTGATGACTCTAGGAGTGATGCATGTAAAATTATCCCATGCCTGCATTTTTATTATAATGAAAAATCCTAAAATATAGTGTTTATATACTTGAAATTATATAAAAATGAAAATATATAGATATTATAATAAAAATTAACACTAATTATATGTTTATTTCATGTAAAAATCTATAAGGAATGGTAATTACATCATGTGTACTAATATAGTATAGTCATGGACATAAAATATGCCTCCAAGCAGCAATATAATTTATGCATGTGTGTGTCAAAAAAACATAAAATCATTAGAACCATTAAGATTCACAAAGAATATCTCATCTATCTATCCCATATGTAATAAACCACCACGAAAGACACAATTTCGGATGACAAACACGATGCCTAGTAAACATAACACAAAAACATACCAGACTCCTAATGTCCCAACAATAACCAATTGACAATGGATAGGTGTAACTATCATGTATGTTATATTCTATAAATTCATTTCCATCTCCCCTTAGGAATATAGAAACTTTATGTCACTGTTCTCCATCTCTAAATCAATGTAGTAATCAGATGATGATAAATGGACTTGAAGTTACACCGGGAGACTCTATAAAATCCATCACATTGGAGGTCTATAACAATGGTTCTCAAATGTGAATCATGGTGGAAATGATGTGATCTCAAAATATTAAGATGTAAAATAGGTCACCCCACCGACATGTAACTTAAGACATGACATGGTTGGGAAGATAAGAGAGTGTCCACCATCTAAATGTATAACATATTCATAATTATTTGTAAAATATTCTCTAGTTAATTCTATTTTATTCTAATAGCCTATTATATTATGACTAAAAAATTAAGTTAGTTACATGATAATATAGTTTAAAAATAAATAATAAAATCATATGAAGTTAAAATTTATAACAAAATTCAACTGATTTATTATAAATAATTTGACCTTAATAACTATACTACAACATTAATCCTATGAATTGTTTTATGATTCCCTTATATGTATAAAGAAACATGTGTGGGTTTTAACTTCCTTAAAACATAAACCAAACATCCATAAAGGTGTCCGTTGATAGGTAAAATTCATCTCATTCTGAATATGGGTTGGCTTCATCCTCCCACATAGTACAACATATTCATATTTGGTAAAACGTTAGGTGCATCAATGGATAGATTGAAGTTCTTAAATTCACCTATAGGTGTATACAATGAATAATAATAGCCTATAATACCCTATATTTGATACACTGGATCAATGAATTGCTTACAAGATAAGTGTATAGAAGAAAATGTTGTGATCACATGTGTGCAAGGAAACCATGATTCTTAAAAATTACAGCCTTCATAGTATTGGTGCTATATTAAAACCAAAAACACATGACCACTGAAACCATTCAAAGGATCATGGAAATCAATGAACTCAAATCTATGACCAGCATGGTCAAATAAATAAATATAAACAATTATTCAATATGAGATAGAAGTTTTCCTTCACTAAATATATAGTTTAATATTAAAACATTATCCTAATAATTAAACATATAGTCTAATATTGAAAATTATTTTTGATGGGTAGCTTCTAAACTCCGTTGAAGGATCTAGTAATTCATTCTATGATATTTTTCATAATGTGTCCATACATCCTCCCATAATTTTGTGTTGGTGACCATATTTCCATTGTAATTTTCATCAAGTAGTAATATTCCTCAAGATTTTCTCGGTAACTACCTTCAAAAAAATCATGAATCCACTATCACTAAGGCATGTATATTAAAACAAACAAGAACTAATAATAACATATATAAAAAACTTCACTCCATTAAAAGGATTTTTTCAATAAAAACATATATATACCAATATTGATGATTGTTTACTTCATGAACTCATTCTTGAACTTCTTTTGAATGTTACATTCAATGTTTATAATATAGTATCAATGATAAGCATGGTTTGGTCTCTATGTAATACCCTAAGACTATATTTCCTCCTTGTTTACTTGATTCTAATCAACAAATAGATAAATTCCTTCAATGAATTTCACAAAATCTTATAGGAAACCCATGAAACAAATTTAAGATAAGAAGTCCTATTTATTATTAATATTGAATTCCAATGGTACAGGTTCATGATTTCGATTATATTTGGTGAATTTAAATAACTTTATGTTATACTTTAGATAAATAAATATAACATTTATCTAGATAAACTACATGAAATTTCTGAATGAAGAAACTCAAGGTATGAATGTACAAAAAAAATATCAAACGCCACCATTAGTTAAAAAAATAGTTTTTTTATATATTAAATGGTATATAACTAGAAGATAACATTATTTTCATGACAAAAAAACTCCATAAGTTATGTTAAAAATTTACCGGAGTTATCCCAAACACTAAACACTTTCATAATGAATTTATTTCATTCATCCCACTCCTTCCTATAAGAAATATCACAATAAAAATGTAGATTTACTCTCTCCCACACTTGTACTACTAGAATATCATTATATGGTCTTATCATTTCAATAATAATATTTTAAATGAATTCAGAATCTATAGTTATGTGACCATGTGATAGACTTGGGTTTGCACATTTCTGCTGAGTAAATCTATTGATTCTATAATAGTATAAATTTTTATCAATTACATATTGTAAAAGAATATGAAAATATGAATTGAACTTTTCACATTTAATTATATAATGATCCCACTTTGATTATTCCACAACATAAATATAATGTCACTCTATGTGACACTACTTAATCATAGTCTAAATCACATCATTACTATCACACTCTCTCCAAATATACAAAACACTTTCATTTTCCACTCAATTGATGTCACCAATAAATCATATAAATACTATATTTGGTTTAATGATTGACCGATTAAATTTTTATAAGAATTCCATACATAGATGATGATTCAAAGGGAGGTGTGATGTTATAGGTTATAGATCATAATATTCTTTGATATATTCTTCTTTTTATGTATCATCATCTACTTATTCTTATCATAAATCATCATCTTCTGCAAAATTCTCCACCATAAAATCTATACCATCTGGAGAAATTTCCCAAATATATCCACTTTGCTTATGAGGTGTCCTAGTCTAAGGATACAACATTATATTCTAAAGAAGCAATGGACTAAATTACACTAAAACATAGTATCTTTAAAATCAGTTATAGTGACATAAAACTCCATCATTGGATCTTTAGATTGATTATTAACTAATGGAATTATTTGTTTCCAATTATTTTCATTAAAAATGGATAGGTTATATGACATAATTTCATCATTATAGAATGAAATTGACTTATGATCTTTTCCTCTACAATAAAATCATGAAATGACTTTATGCTCTTGATATGGGAAAGAAGAGAATGACATAATTTCATTCTCATGAAAGTGATATTAGTAAATAAAATAAACCTAGACCCAAAAAATAAAAACCATTTTTGAATTTATTTCATTGGGGGCTAGCATTAGGATGAGGAAGTAAGGGGAGGAAGGGATGATAGGGCTCGATTGGTGCATGTGGAAATGACTAGAGGATCCCAGACTGTGTGGGAGTAAATTTCTCAACCAAATATGAGAATTAATTAAGGTTTTGGGTATAAAAAGGTGGAACCATAGGAAATGGAATGTTATTGTAGATGCAAAAAGAGGTGCATTTGAGATTGGGTCAAGTGACAGACTCAAGAAAGAAGTTTTAGTCTGGGTACATGGTGAGTGAGTGGAGGCATGCTAGTCTTGAGGATATCAAGTTTTGGTGTGGAGTTGTAAGGGATTGTGAGGAGTGAGTCTTGATAGGTGGAGTAATTCCTAGTATCTTAGGGAATTGGTACTTGTGCAGGTGGTGGGATTTCATCCTTGAATATAAAGATATCATGTGAATGATGAAAAATATAATCCAATGTTGGTGAGATGATCCCCCCCCACCCACCCACACACTAAACAAATATGTAAAATGACAATAAAAAAACAAAAATAGTTAAGTTAAATAATAATAATAATATAAATTCATTAGGTTCATAGATCAAATAAAATACATGCACATACTTAATTAAACCATGCCATTAATACTCCCACCCCCCCCCCCCCGCCCTCCAAAGGGATAACACATATTCAATTTCCTATTTTATTATAAATATCCCAAAGTCCATAGAATTTTATTACATATATTTATTTAAAAATTCCCAAATAATACTGTGAGTTTTTTCTTATTTTTTTAAAAAAATTACATAAACACAAGTACACTGATGCATTTGATTATCTTACACATGTTAGGATTCCAACATGTAATCCATTCTTCAATTACATTATTTCAGGGATGACTCATTATTCCCCTAGTGTGAAAGTATATATTTTTTCTACCTTCTTCAGCAATGAAAAAACTGAAGAAATCTCTTTGCTAGTAGTGCATGCATAACATGTCATCCTCCCACCACAAAACCCAAATTCAAGTACAGAGCCCAATAGATTTTTTTAAGTATTTTCATTATTTTCAGCATTAAATGATAATTATTTGAAGTCATTGATGAAAACTATAAATAATTTAGAATTTTTTTAGCTTATTTGATAAGTCCTAACATGAATTAATGAATCTTTGGAATGATTTTGAGAAATTTTAGAATTTTGTGTTTGAGACAAATTTTTTTGCAAAGGTGCGTGATCGTAATGCATTCTCAGGATTTCATAGGGGTTATCCTAAGACAAAAAATTAGCTAAGTCTCATTTCATAAGACTTACTCAGTGATTTCATAGACTCTATGGGATTTTATAAGACTATTTGAATATTTTGTAAGGTTTTTTATAATTTCACTGGACTTTGTCTGATTTACAAAGACATTTTATTAAAAACCTAAGACATTTTATGATCTCATAAGATTTTTTTGTATGGTTACAAGAGTTAAAATATGGATAAAGTATGAGACTATAAGAATATTTTGGAATTACTTATGAGTTTCTAATATTTTTGTAACACTTCTCTAGGTTATTTCATAAAACTCATTATACACTATGTAAGACTCTTATGAAAATTTCATAAGAGTCACAATATCCTATAAAAACATTTAGAGTAGAAAATTGGTAAAGTAATAGAACCAAATAGAATTTATATGATTCATAAATTATTATGAAATATCATTTGTTTTATAAAAATTTTACAAAGGCAAAGGGACTCATTGTATTACATAAGACTTATATTGAAAATCATAAGAATCCTGTAGTTAGTGAAAGATAATAAAATTTTGAAAGATGATTTAAAAATTTAAATAGGATGATGTTGTGTTGTTGTTAAGTTAACAAATGAAAATCTATTAATCATGTTGTGATTAAAGTTTAGTTTTCAAAGGATAATTAAAGAAAAATATTTACATATCATGATTAAAACCCTAATGAGTGATAATAGAGATATAAGAACCTGGTTTTTATTTCAGGTGTGGATCATTTTAAATTTGATTTAATTATTTATTTTGTAAATATTATGGATGCCTAATGAGTTCAAGGCTATCTTGGATGTGTATGGACTAGTTCAGAGCCTAGAACATAGATTTTTGTGTGAAATAGGTTGGTCGTATCATCAGTATAAACCGTGTGGGGTAGGCCACATGGTCTCTTATAACCGTGCGGCACTAGACAGTGGGATGGAGGAGCTCATACAGTTAGTTAAACCATTCATTTTTTGGTTCATGGACATGAAAAAACTACATACATTATTTTTGAGTGGTTTTTCATGGTTAGAACATAGTTTCCCTAATTGTGTGGCTTAACCATGTTAAATGAACCTCCCTACAGAAAATGGTGCATGTTTGGCTCATATTTTTTCCAACTAAGCATCCAAACTGTGTGATGCCTATTTTTGGGTGATTTTACCAAAATTCCCTTAAAACCTATTATATCAATCCCTCTTCTCCTATTACTTATTTACAATGAAAGTAGCCCTCTCTTCTCACATTTTATCTTCTTCAAGCCCTATTTCAGAGACTTTGATCTTGTTCATCCATCCAAAGTCCAATTAAATAACTATTCATCTCATTGGATCCATGTAGGTAAATATTAATTAATATTTATTTGTTCTTAATTCTTATTTTTATCGACTCTTCTATTTAGATGTAGGATCATATGCCTTATTTACAGTGCATTGATCTATTCTTCAGGTATCCTTCAGTCCATACCAAATTAGAGGTTGATATTGAATGAGATAAGTCGTGTGAGTATAAGGTAGGTGTTTTATAACTCATACATCAAGTTTCATCATTTTATAAATTGTCATGTGCGTGCACCAATTTCATTATGTATTGCCTGTTAAATTAAAATTCCTTTTTTATAGTCATTTGAACTATGTTCTAAGACTCTTGTCTAATATTTTATTCATCATTGGAGGTTATGAATTCAAATACAACCACCCCAAGTAGGGTATTTTCCTTAAATATGCCTTTAGTGATTTTTTGTGTCTATTTGTCCCACTATTTGGGAGCACCTTGACGTAACCATGATAAAGGTAAGTGTATAATTAAATCAATGAATGGTTAATACCAAGAATATGTATGCTTATCACTTGGCCTTTTTAAGGTAAGTTATTCAACTTGATAAACTAATTTTAAATGGATTTGGAAATTATACTGTATATATGACATGGCCTATTTGAATATAATTAAATGACTCAGTTCCACATTTATAGTACCCCTTTCCATGTCTAATGGAAGGTAGAAGATTGAACCTTATAAATTGATTATAAATTAATTAAATGGTTGCATGCTTTATTATTTTTGTCACACTAATGAAAGGAAAGGTCTTGAATCAAATGACTTATTAAATGGAATGAATTTTACATGGCCTAATTAATTAATTAAATTAAATAAAAAATTTATATTGTATACAGACCTTGACATTATTATATGAGTGGTAATAATAAAAATATCCTAGTATTCCTGATGGAATGCCTTGAAAACTCATGGACACCATTTCGATTTAGGGATATCGGTTTCCAAGGGTGATACCCAACTTGGAACCCAATTTCTATCTACTTGTGGATGCTTGATATGACACCATAGGATCCCTACATTATCAAACAGACATTAATATTCCTTAGATACACTCCTTGGATCCATCCCTACATCTATGAACATGAGTTTTAATGGTTACATCCATCAAGCCTAGTCGTTTCTTACTAATTTTACTTTAAATGTGATCCTTGGACTCGAATAGAATTATTTTTTTGGAATTCCTTGGGTGATACTCCTTGGATTGCACTATTACCCCTTTATCCAGGCTATAGGTTACTAATAATTTGGCTCAACCCCTTATTTCATGGATGCCTTGGTGATTACCTAGGATCACTTAAATTATTAATAACATTACATGATGCCTTGTTATATCTTTTTTAATCCTTCCACTGTTATCAGGTCAGGATGCTAGTGATGGTATTACCTCATTTGGATTATTTATATAAATTGTAACTTAGTTAATTAATGAATTGGTTAGATGTTTAGACACCAATTGAGGCAGTAGTAAGTACTTGGTTATTTACATTACTATACTGCTTTACTTTTATATATGAATGCTTTCACACTATTTCAATTTATATTAAACAGACTGGATATTATAGATTTCGTTAGTAGTGGCATACTGAGATTTATCTCACACCCTATTTGGTCCACCATTGGAACCTAGATATATTACATGTATGATGGTGTTGATAAAGGGAATCATATCGATTCAGACACTTTGTTGGTTACTTGAATTAGGGTAGAGCTGGTAGCAGATGACTGAGTTGGATCTAGGGATACATGGATAGTTTTTGGACTACTATTTTCTGATTTTGTATATAATTTTATCCATATGGATTTGTATCCTTTTTTCAATTTTATAGATACATAACATGTATGATCATCTTTTGTATATTATTACCAAATGTTCTATTGTTTATTATTCTTGTCTACTTATGTTATTCCATCTATTTATCTTATATTTCTTCCACTATTTACTTGTAATATTATTTATCTATTGTTCTACACTCTTTTAATGAGGTAATAGTATCCCAAAAGACACACCCTAGGTCCTCACTTCTAGTTGGTAGCCTCTAGTGTTCGAGAAGATGGGATTGAGTCCACGTGGCCAACTGATCTCGGGGCACTTCTGAGTAGCACCTAGGTTTGGGATGTCACAAAGTGGAATCAGAGGTTTATTTTCTTGATTTACTATTTGTAGACAATATAAAGGATATTAGGAAAGCTTGGAACTTGTTTAGAATCCATGCTTGGGCGTAGCTAACCCATGTTCGAGGTAAATGTCGAGTTTCCTGAATTATTATTTTTATTTTGTTTCTGCCTATTATTGTTGATATCATTTCACTATTGGGTGATACACATGTTTTTTGATTTTTATTATTATTATTCTAATTGAGAATTAATCATTGGTCTGATGATATTAGTTCAAGTAACATTATTACATTGATCATCGTAGGCACCTAGAATTCACATGACATGCATATTTCAATGTCATATAGGTGAATTTAATTGCTTTCATTTGCCTATGTTTCTTGGGATTGTTTAGTGAGACATGATTATATATATATACATTTTTTTCTCCTTGGTTATGATTGAGTTATTTCAAGATTCAATTCAAGAGGTGTATGGGCCCTCATGGGTTGTAATGGGTAATTTACCGAGTCTGGGCATTATAATGAAATTAAATGCTTATCGATTTTAGTGATAAGGTGTATGGGACCTGATTCACTGGGAATGGTGATCCACTTTAAATTGACCTTGATATATGAAAATAAGAAAATGAAAACTATAAAAGTGAAACTTGAGATATAAAATGAAATTGTTACTGGTGAATGAAGTGGTAAGTTACTATTAACCCTTAATCTACTGGAACCCCATTTATTTATACTAGAGCACCTACCAATACATATATTTCTAAGATTTTTGTTGGGGTAGTATACCATGGGTAGTTATCCCTTCCGTTACATTCATCTTCCTCTATTTCTATCTGTATGATTCAAAGATTTTTCTATGTCATGTGCTTGTCATTTATTGACCAATGTTGCCACGAAGTCCTCTTGTCGTACACCATGAGGGTGGAAATGACCATGCTTCTGACATAGTGGGCCTTGAACCACTAATATTGCTACCATGAGTTACACTAAAGGCATTAAATATTGTACCTAATTTGGGAACTAACGCTCATCTTCATGATAGTTTCTAATGTCTAACGCATTCCATGCAAGGTTCTCTATGACCTACACCTATCATGGTTGATCTGGCTAGTGAGTTCCAACAATAGCATCCTCCTACCTTCTCAGTGGATGGTGGTCCACATTTTATTGATACTTAGCTAGAGATTAATTTTTCTATCTTTGATAATCTAGAGACTCCCCCATAGTGTAGGGTCAATCTTTTTACGTACAAGATGAATGATTTGGCCAAGCAATGGTGGGGTGTAATTACCCAGGATGGTCTCCTTCAGGGCATGATCTGTGATGACTTATAATATACTTTCTATGATCAATTATTTGTTTAGACACTAAGATCTGACTAAGCTAGAGATTTCATGCATCTAGTGTAGTGTACTATGTCATTAATGGAATATTCAATGCCTTTCATTGAGTTATAGTGATTTTCACTACTTCTAGCTGGTGATGAGATTTTACGTGTGAGACACTTCAAGGGTGGGATTCAGTATGCCATTCTTACTCAAGTAAATGTATTTCACCTACCTAAATTTTATTAGATAGTCAATGAGGAACATATCACCGAACTCAACCTGAGGAAAGGTGATAGTACCAAGCATAGAGGATCAATGTTGTGGTAGGACAGTAGTTCTTTTTGGAGTAAGAAAAGTTCACTTGAGGTTTATCATCAGGGAAGTGGAATCCAGAGTACCCATACTGGTATCCATGGGGTCTGTCATCAGTCTGGATGATAGGGGAATCTAAATCCTTAGTGTGATAGAGACCCTCTAGAGTGTTGAGCTTGTAGATGTATGGGGCACCTTTAGAGATTTTTTCAAACATTTCCATCAACTTCTAGTGGAAGAGGTTCCATACTAGTTCCACCTTCATGGGTAGGTTATTTTATGTCGCATTAGGTAGGGAGTTGGAGTAGCACCAGAAAGACTAGATGAGGAGGAGTTCATGGCCACAGTATATAGAATTCATATTATCACTAGTGCCAGCAGAGCAGTCATACTCATTGTAGTCCAGATGTACAATAGGCTCTTGGATTAGGTTAGTTTCATGATTTACAACTAATACCCAAGGATTAGAGTGAAGTACAATCTACTATATGAGGTACAATTATAGTGTCTCCCATTATAGTATCTTCTTTATTTAATACAGGTTCTTCACACTCCTTCATCTCTTTATCTTTCGTGGAAAATCTTAGGCTGGGAATATAGTATTACTATTGTGTAATGACCTTGGATACACTATTAGGAGTATGGTCAGATGGCATATACCAATGCAGGCATTTTCTCCTTAAGGTATGTATTTACCCTTTCTTTTGGGACCTCATTATTCTCAATATGATAGGTTTTGATTTCATTCTCAATGTAGATTGGTTGATTCTGTTTCATTCATTTATAGACTTCTATTGCTGAAGGGTATTATTTACATCACCATAGGGTAGAGGTTATCTACCCAAGGGTGGGTGGGATGTCTAGGCTAGTAGAGATAGACCATATGATCATGGAATGGGTGGAGTGACCACCAATATTTCCAATATCCTCATAGAATATTAGGTGTTACATCATGCTAGATTCCCTTCGATAGTATATTGTTTCAGGGACATATTTCTTGGTGATTTTTCTAGATTACCACCTGATAGAGAGGTATAGTTTATGATTAATCTAATTCCAGGATTATCTCCAAGTTCCATTCCTCTATATAGGATATAACCTAAGGATATTCAAGAGGTCAATAAGTAGTTTAAGGATTTAGAGGCCAATGGTTTTATATGATCCAGTACTTCCTCTTGGGGTTTGACCATACTTTTCACCAAGAAGTTAGATGGGACACTTCGTCTATTCATGGATTGCAGAAGGTTGAACCATCTTATGGTCAATAACTGGTATCCACTACCTCGTATATATTACCTCTTTGACCTTATTTGATGATCTTGGATGTTTTCATAGATAGAATTGAGATTGGTCCATCATTAGGTGTGAGTCAGACCTTTAGACATACCTCAAACAACATTTCATAGCATGTATGGTCTGTATGAATATCTTGTAATGTCATTTGGTCTTATGAATTCACCCTTCATTTTCATGTATTTTATGAAAAGTTTATTCCATCCCTATATGGATTATTTTTTCAGAGTATTTATGGATGACATCTTGGTGTATTCTCGTGCTCATAGAGACCATGCTAAGAGCCTTGAGATCGTTATGAGTACACTGATAGAGCATCATATTTTTTCCAATCTTTCTAAGTTCCATATCTAGATTGAAAAATTACACTTCTTGGGACATATTATCTTAGAATTAGGAGTATCAGTTATCCTAGAGAAGGCTAAGTGATATTTTTTCCTAGGAACATCCCAAGAAAGTGTTTTATATATGGAGTTTCTTGTGGCTAACTGGATATTACAGGTGTTTTATATAGAAATTATCATTACTTTATACATCTCTTATAGGTCTTACAAAGAAGGGTTTCAATTTCTTATGGTCATAAGAGTGCAATAAATACTTTTAGGAGATGAAAGAGGGACTTGTATCAGCACCTATTTGGATTTATCTAGAGCCTAGTAGAGGCTATACAGTGTTATTTGATGCATCAAGCATAGGACTAGGAGTAGTTTTGAGGTAGAGGGATAGAGTCATTTCATATTTATCTTGATAGTCAAGGCCTCATGAGAGAAATTACCCAATGCATGACCTTGAGCTAGTAGCAGTTGTTCATGCATTATGTTTCTGGAGACACTATCTGATGGGAGATCACTTTGTGGGGTATATGGACCACAAGATCCTAAAATATATATTTACACTCATAAATTAAACCACATATAGTGCATATAGCTCAAATATATTTAGTCATTTGATGTTGAGATTTCCTATATACCTATAAAAGGAAATGCAGTAGCAGATGTGCTGAGTCCGAAAACTCTGGCACATTCCATATGGAAAGCCAGTGATGAATGGAAGTTGATGGCCCTATTTCCTGAGATACATATAGAGTTTCATGAAAGTCATGAGTAGTATTATATCTCATCCATGACATTTACCTCTTCCCTCTATTAAATGGTGAATATTAGGTTTTTATATCCTTAAGGTTTGGTTCTCTATGAGAGTATTTTGAGAGATGACCCACCTCCAGATTAGTCTGTAAATAGAGACAACATCCTATGTGTACATGGATATGTCTCGGTTCATATATATATGATAGAAGAGTTGATACATGAGTGTCATGATTTGTAGTGGGAAGTTCACCTAGGCATATACAAGATGTATCGAGATATGTGATGCTAGTATTGGTGTCCTGGGATGAAATTTCAAATAGTAGTCTTTATTACTAGGGGTCTCACTTATCATTAGGTGATGTTGGAGAACCACAGACCTGAAGGCTTGATATAGCTGCTTCCAGTCCTTGAATTCAAATGGGAAGATGTTTCCATGTACTTTGTAGTCGGATTACTGATTTCACCTATAGTTAGTGGTGTTATATAGGTTTTCATTTACAGAATGAAAAAGTATCCCACTTCCTTCCTATATGGGAGAAATTCTCAGTTGATGATCTAGGAAGTTTTTATGTCCATTAGATTATTTGACTACATGGAGTCCCTCATACAATCATTTCATATAGGGACACTCATTTCCTGTCATGATTCTATAAGGGGTTATAGAAAGCTATTAGTACATAGGTAATTCTAGTCATGGATTTTCACCCTCAGACTGATGGACAGTCAGAACAGAAGATACAGGTTCTATAATACATGCTCCAGGCATGAATCATTGATTTTGGTAGGTTTTAGGGGAATAATGTTCCTATCATCAAGTTCTCCTATAAAATATCTTTCAAGATATGATTTAGAAGAATCCTTTTGAGGCCTTGTATAGTAGGTTGTGTCGTTCACCCTTGTTCTGGGCTAGAGGTAGGAGAGGTAGCCCTACTAGGTCCTCATCTCATATAGAATACTTTAATGAAGGTTCAAATAAACATAAATAATATGTATACTACCCAGCCTAGATAGAAATTTTATGTTGATCACCATCAATGACCTCTATATTTCATGGTCGGGGATCATTTTTTCCTGAAGGTGTCACATATTCTTGGGTATAGATGTATACAGAGGTAAGGAAACCTATCTCCTTATTAGGTCGGGCTATTTGAGATCTTGGAGAGAGTCAGGACAGTATCCTATCAATTTCTACTACCACATAGGTACTATGAAATCCATGACGTGTTCTACATTTCATAGATTCATTGATATCATGTTGATCCATCTCATACTTTTGATCCCAAAGAGGTTGAGTTAGATGTTGATGCTTCTTTTGTGGAGTATCTTATATGCATCATTTACCAGAGCACAAAGGATCTCAGAGGCTAGTTTTTTATCTATTATAGGTTTTATGGTAGCATGGCCATGTACAAAATTAAACCTAGGAGTGGGAGGCCAATGTATGTGCCCAGTGGCCAAAGTTGTTCTCAGATAGTGTTTCTCCACCCTTGGAAAGTGAACTTGGGTATGAGTTCCTTTAAGGGGGAAGACTGTAAGAACTCAGTTTTTATCTCAGGTATAGATCCTTTTAAATTTGGCCAAATTATTTATTTTGAACCTATTATGGATTCCTAATGAGTTCATAAGTGTATAGGGGTGTTTGAGGCTAGTTTGGAGCCTAGAACATAGTATTTTGGGATAAATATTCAGGCCACATTATTAGTAAAAACCATGTGGAGTAGGCCGAACGGTCTCTTGTAACCATGCAGTGCTAGAAAGTGGGTTGGAGGATCCCAGATGATTAGTTAAACCATTTTTTGGGGAACATATCTAGGTAAAAACTCTATCCATTATTGCAGATGTTTTTTCATGGTTGGCACATGGTTTGTCCAACCATGCAGCCTAACCGTGTGAAATTCTCCTCCCTGCAATAGATGCTGCACAGTTGGTGTACAGTTTAGACAACCATGCATCCAAATCATGTGATGCCTTTTTTGGGATATTTTAGCAAAATACCCTTAAAACCAATTAAATAAACCCCCTTATCCTATTATTTATTTCTTGTGTAGGCATACCCCTCTTCTCACATTGGATCTCCCTCAATCCCTCTTTCATAGACTTTGATCTCTTTCTTCTATCCGAAGTCTGATCAAAACACCATTCATCTAATTATATCCATGTTTGTAAGATCATGATTCCTTTTTAGTCATTATTAATTATTCTTTTTATCAATTAATCTATTTAGATTTAGTCTCATATGACCTATTTTCAGGGTATTGATCCATTCTTCATATCTCTTCCAATCCATTTCAAATTATAGATTGATACTAGATGAGGGGATTCGTATGAGTATGAGTTAGGTGGTCTATAACTCATCCCTCAATTTTTTTTAATTTTATAAATGGTCATGTGTGTGTGTCGATTTCATCAAGAATTTCCTATTAAATTAATGTTTCTTTATTATAGTCATTAGAACTATGTTCTTTGACTCTTGTCTAATATGTTAATCATCATTAGAGGTTATGACCGCAAAGTTGACCAGCTGAAGTATGGTGTTTTCCTTAAATATGCCTTTAGTGTTTTGTTGTATCTATATGTGCCACCATTTGGGTATACCTTGACTTTACCTTGATAAAGTTAATTGTACAATTAAATTAATGAATGGTTAATTTCAAGCACATGTATTCTTATCACTTGGCCCTTCTAAGGTAAGTGCTTCAGCTTGATAAATTAATTTTAAATGGATTTGGAAATTATATTATATATTTTAATTTTCATAATTAAATATAATTAAATGAAACGGTTACACATCCATAGAACTAATTCACATTTCTAATGGAAGGTAGAGGAGTGAACCTTATATAGTGATTATGAATCAATTAAATGGTTGCATGCTTTATTATCATTGTCACACTAATGAAAGTAAATGGCTTGAACCAAATGACTTATTAAATGGATTGAATTTTATATGGACTAATTAATTACATGAATTAAATAAAATTTGTCTATTTTATATGTACATTAAAATTATTATAGGAGTGTTCAGACTCAATCTCACCTTGGATTCCTGAGGGAATTCTTTGAGCACTCATGGATGCCATTCTGATTCAAGGATGTCGGTTTACAAGGGTGAGACCCACCTTGGGACCTGATCACTAACTACTTTTGGATGCATGGTATGACACTGTAAGATCCCTCCATTGTTAATCAGATATCAGGATGCCTTGGATACACTCATTGGATCTATTATGACATCTATAAACATGAAGTTATATGGTTAATTACATTGGGGCCAATCATTGCTCACCCATTTTACCTTGGATGTGATCCTTGTACTTAGATAGAATAATTATTGTGGAATGCCTTGGGTGAAACTCCTTGTATTAAACTCTTACCCCTTTATCTAGGATATAGGTTACTACTAAGTTGGATTGACCCCTGATGTCATGGATTCCTTGGTAATTACCTTAGATCCATTACATTATTAATAACATTAAAGGATTACTTGTTATATCTTGGATCATTACACTATTATCATGTCAATATTTTAGTGTTGGTATTACCTCATGTGACCAATTTATATAAACTAGAACTTATTTAATTAATGAACCGATTACATGTTCACATACCAACTAATACTGAATTAGGTACTTGGATATTTATGTTACTATACTTCTTTATTGTTATATATGCATGCTTGCACACTATTTTAGTTTATATTACACGGAATAGATGTTATAGACGTTATTGGTAGTGGCCTACTAAGATTTAACCCATAGCCTATTTGGTCCTCCATTAGTACCCAGGTGGATTACATGTATGCAGGTGTTGATAAAGGGAATCCTACCTCTTTGGAAACTTGATTTCTTGCTTGAATTAGGACGGAGCTGGTAAGAGATGACTAAGCTGGAGCTTGATATGCTTGGATAGTTTTTTTATTCCACTTTGATTATTTTTTATAGAATTCTATACCTACTTCCTTGTATCCATGTTTTCCATTTTTTTAGACACATAACATGTATCATCAACTTTTATATATTATTACCAGATGTTTTTTTGTCTTTTATTCCTATCTACTTCTATTGTGTCATTCATTTATCTTATACTGATTATTCTATTTACCTATTATATTATTTATTCGCTATGATAAACTCTGTTAAAGAGGTAATAGTCTCACCATGGACACACTCTAGGCCCTCATTACTAGTTGGAAGCCTCTGGAATGTGGGTAGATGTGCTTGATGCCATGTTTCCAACGGATCTCGAGGCACTTCTAAGTGGAACCGTTGTTTAGGAAATCATAAAAGAGAACCCTTTACTAGATATACCACATCATATTTTCTTTATGATTTTCATGTGTAGGTGGAGGATAAATTAGAGGCTGTGTTTTATGAATTTTTATGGAAACTTTCAATGATTAATTAAGAGAGATCATGAGAAAGATATAAACCAGGAATCAAGGAGGATCACCTACTAATATTTGGTCAAATTTTTGTGTATCTAAAAATAATAATTTGATATAAATACACTGAGGACTTAATTGAGAACATATAAGGAAAAAATAATATATCTTGAAGATGGGTTTTTTAGAATTGATTGGGAACTTATAGAGCTTGAGTATTTAGTGATTTGATTCTGAGAATATCATCATTGATATATGAAATAAGTGTGAAAGGAATGGATGATTTTATTTCAACTATGATTATCTGAATTTGAATATACTAGAGTGGTGTACATATTCTACTTTAGTTATCTTGAAGGGTTGAATAGAAATATCACCATCAATAGTTTCTAAATAAACCTTGACTCATGATTGATCATTCTCATATTTTTTGAATTATTGGTAACTCATAGAGGGTCCAGAATTCCAGTAGAATACTAGAAAGAACAATGGGATTTTGTCTTTATATGGGATCTATTATTAATTAGTGGGATACTAATCATAACTAATTTTTTATAGTGGAAAATATATGACTCATTGTGAATAAATGATCATGAAAAGAAGTAGGTACCCATACTGGGATTGAACCTCATAAAAAATTGTGTGTGCTCAGTGTTATTTAATTTTCAATTATATTTGGATAAGGATGACAAATATAATTTTAGTGGATTATATTTAAATAGGTTATAAAGTTTTATTTTTGGGAAAGTAAAATGAAAAATGAGTACTGCTGATTTAACCCCCCCCCCCCCCCAATCATAGGTGAAACTCACTCCTGGGGAACTTCAATAGGTAAAATCAAACCGAGGGTATCTATGTAAGATAAAAAAATTGGTAAAAGAGAGTTTAAATTTTATTTATAGAAATGGTGTCCCCACTTTCAATGGAAAAAAACTATCATAAATAGAATAATATGATGTTTCCCAATATTATATTTCTTGGCCGCAAAGTTAATGGTCCAGCAATAGTGAGACTTCTACCCATTGAGAAAAATTATCATATATATTTTACTAATAAGATAAATATAGAAGTTTATGGAAAATATAAAAAATTATATTCTCAAGTATTTATCAAATTATGTGTACAAAAAATTCATTGGGATTCAAATATCTAATAAAATGTAGGACAAAATATAGAGAAATTTTAAAAGAAATATGAAAGTAAAATAATATATTTTGTAAATTTTGAGAAGATTTGAGGTCTTAAAGATGGATTATTAAGAAAGAATCGATAAATAATTTATAAGATTAAAAGAAATTGTCAAGAATATTTAAGGGTATGGATAGAATATAAATTATTCCATAATTGTTAAAAAGTAGATGATATATTTTTCATACATGTTTGTTCTAAAAATTTCAGCATTAAAAGATAAAGAGAATATTACACCTCATGAATTATATTACATTTTAATTCCTTATGATACAAGAAACATTATATCATTTAAAAATTAGATCATGGTGAAATGGTCTATGAGATCAAGAGAAATATCAAAATTATAGATAAAGAATGTGAATATTATAGTCAATGTTAATATGAGTAAGATGATAATTCTAAAAGAGAATAATATCTCTTATAATAAATAAATTTAAAATATTAAAGAGAAATTATAGAGATAAACTCCCACAAAGGTGTTAAAAATGTGGTGGAATTTGAAATTTTGTTGTAAACTATCCAAATATGAAGGGTACTACGTAAGTTTCAAATGCAAAAGTGAGAAAAAAAAATAGGAAAATAAATGGGGTAAATGCACAAAAGAAGTGAAAACATATTTTTCTATGGTAAGAATATATTCTCAAAGAAATCATGTTGTGACAAAAAAATCATCATTTATTCCAAAAAAGAATATTTTTTATTGTTTGTAAATAGTCTGGAATATGTGATCATCAGGGAAATTGTGCTGAGGAGTGCATGACTAAGACTTACAGGAAGCTTTTCCTATGGTGAGAAATGATGGGGAATTCAAAAAATAAAGGAACTAAGGTTACTCAAAAGGATTATAAGAGAACTAAGTCATAAATTATAGATATTTTTTGTTCCTCATATATGACTATTGATAGATAAATAATTATGAATATTAAAAATCATAAAGGTAGGGAAATGACTTTTGGTCATGATTGTTCTCTAAAAAACAAAGGATTTGGCACTAATAAATAAAATATCAAAATATATAATCAAACATTTCTCTGTTTGTTAAAGGTTTGAGGAATAATATATTAATTGTTATCTAACTTTGTGATTATGGATATGATTTTATATTCAAGAAAGAATCATGTATTATCAAAATCATAAATGAAAAAAGGATCATCATGTAATGAAACAATTACAAGTGGTAATCTATTTCATATAAATAAATCCATTAATTATTGTTACTTGAGTTCCATAGATGCAAACAACTTTTGGAATAGAATACTTATTCATATTTTCCAAATAATTTTGAGTAAAATTTTAAAGCATGATATTACAAGAGACCTTTCCCATCTGAAGAGATATAGATATAACATTTCTGAAATTTTTTAGAGGGGGGGAATTGTTAAATTTAATCACAAAGAATTGTTCATTTTTTCTACTAGACTACTTGATGAAAAATTCTATCATGATTAATCTATATTTTATTAAATTAATTTATTATTACAATCATATGGAAAATTTTATATTTATCCAGCATAAGTCATAATCTATTGATATTTTCAAAATAATTAAAATATAGGTTGAGAAATATATTTGAATCTTTATCAATAAGGTGAGGTAGGATAATTGAAATAAGTACACATGTTATTATTTTAAAATTTGTATTAAAAAACATAGAATTAATTATTAACATAGTAAAACATACAATCCCTAGGAAAATGGTGTAGTAAAAAAGGTAGAATAAAAGCTTAATTAATATGGGAATAACAATTATTATTGAAAACAAAAAAAACAAAGTTCATGTGGAGGGAATAATTGTGTACATTTTTGCAAATACAAAATAGGTGTCTACTAAGACCTAATATTTGCATGAAAACGTGGGAAATTTTATATAATATAAAGACTATAGTTAAGTACTTTGAATTTTTTTTAGTCATTTCTACATAAATATCAAGAACACAAATTTGGTAAAGTTTGAAGAGAAAGTGGAATAAGGGATCTTCATGGGATACTTTCTAAATGGAAGAGGATATAGATGTTGTAATAAGAAGCTGTAAAAACTAGATGATTGTTTTTATGTGATGATTATTGATAATTAGTTCAAATCATATGTGAAAATAAAGTAGTATTTGAAAACATTTAAGTATATACACTGTATAGTTTATAAAAATAGAATGAAAAAATAGATAAATATCTCATTTATGCTAATATTGATTCTAAACAAACTAGTGATGAAGATGTAGGATCTATAAATGAAAGGTAAAAATTTTAGATATTGAAGAAGCATATTAAATACAAAAACATAATTGGTAGTTAAAAGGATCTAGTGAAGACAATATGAAGATTGATAACTAGAAATAAAAGTACTCTCATTTCATAGATTAAACCTCACACTATAAGAGAATAAATTGGTCAAGAGTAATGTATTAATGAAATGAATTATGAACTATACCATATTAATAAGAATTCTACTTGGGAACTCATACCAAGACCTAAAGGAAAAAAATTGATGGGTACAAAGTGGGTATTTTGAAATAAGTTAAATAAAAGGAGTTATGGGTCATGAAATAATTAATAATTAGTGTGAAAAGTTTATTTATCCATGGAATACATAGGTTTTGAGGATAATTTTTCATAAGTGGAAAGATTATAGACTATTAAAAAAATTATTAGAGTGGAAGGTCACTGATACTACATATTATATCATATGTATGTAAAGTTAGAATTTTTTTAATAAAGACCTATAAGAATATGATTTCATAGAATAACCTGAAGGATTAATTTTTGATAGTGATGAAAGTATTGTATGTAGGATGAATAATGAATTTTTATTTTTAAAATATGTTCTTAGATCATTGAACTCTAAATTTTATAGTTTCTTGATACAAATGAAATTCATTAAAAGAAAGGTTAACAATAACCTTTATGTGAAATAGATGTCCATGGGTACTTTAATTGTCATAGTTTATTTATATGACATAATATATTTTAATGAAAAATAATATTCTTGTGATTAAATTTAAAATCATATGAAAATTTAATTTTAGATGTTAATGCTCGTTGATATAAACTTTTTTGGGTTTTATAGATTATAATAAAATATGATTACATCTTCTTATCCCAAGAATAATATTCCAAATATTTTTTTCATGGAGTACTGTTAAGAATTTTCAACACCAATATCAATTGGAATTAAATTGGGAAAAGATGAATCTTTAATAATTTCCAATCAAAAAGACTACCAAAAAATAGTAGGAGTATGATTTATCTAACAACATCAAGACTAGAAATAATTTTTATAGTAACTCTTTTTGTTAAATATAAAAGTAATCCTATTGAGTATCACATGATGATAGAAGAAAGAATTATAAGATATATCAAAGGAACTATGAATTATAGTTTGTTTCATAGAAGTAGTACAGAACTGAATCTACTAGGTTTCATTGATGTAGACTAGGCTAATGATTAAAAAAATTGAAAATATAAATCTTTTGGGAGTTTCTTTATTAGTGAAAGTTATGTGAGTTGGAATTGAAAAAAAATAGAATTTAGTGACATTTACCATAATAGAGGAAATTTATATAGTTATAAATCATGATAATACATATATGTTGTGTATGAAAGTAAAGTAGGAAGATCTAAATGTAAAAGTTGAGAAGACATTAAGGATTTCCTATGAAAATAAGAGTTATCTTGATCTATCATAAAAATATTTTTAAGAATTAAAGATTAAATTTCATTGATATCAAGTATCATTTTATTAAATAAAGAGTATAAAATAGAGATATAAAAATGGAATAAATTTTCACCAAAGATCAAATTGAATATTTCTTTATAAAAGAAATGTTAGGGGAGAGGTTTGTTAATTTTAGACTTAAACTTCATGTTCATCCTTCCCCTATCACTTGAGGATGTGTGGGAAGCACACACATAATGATTTGGATTATATTTTCAAAGGGTGGGAGATAGTGTATTATTATTTAGAAAATAGAGATAGGTATGAATCGTTATTTATCTATTATTATGAATTTTTGGATATTATAAATATGGGTGATAAAATGTTAATGAGTGCGACAATTTATGGGGATAATATCTAAGTCACATGAATAAAAATTTATAATAATCAAGTGATAGAATTGACCCAAAAACATTTCCTTAACTAGAATTGTGGTTTTAGGAAAATTATCCTTTAGATAAGGATGTAATTTTATGACCATGATGTGATTTATTCAGCTTAAGAAATAGTTATTAATGTTGACAACAAATCTAAAGGGATATATTAAATATCAAAATATAATTTTTGAAGGATTTTATTTTTTAACTTTGAATGAGAATAATTGGATATTCATAAGTAT
This sequence comes from Viscum album, assembly GCA_963277665.1. Lineage (NCBI taxonomy): Eukaryota > Viridiplantae > Streptophyta > Magnoliopsida > Santalales > Viscaceae > Viscum > Viscum album. The sequence continues at coordinate 710,587,854 of OY728142.1, forward strand.
AACAATGGAGTGTTGATAATGTTTTTGATCTAATTTTATAATTAATTAAATGGATTAAATAAGTTCTATATTGATTTAGATAATTTATAAAATTCTATGTTTGAGAATGAATTTTTAAAAAAGGCATGAGATTATATGACTGTACCAATATTTCTTAAGGGTTATTATGAGTCAAAAAATTGGGGTAGTCTCATTTCATAAGACTTACTCTATGATTTATTAATGGTATTTTAAAATAATCTTGGAGTATTTTCTAAGAATTTGTCTAATTTCCTAATACATTTTCTGATTTCATATGGCTTATTCTTGAAAATGTAAGACTTTTTTAAATTTAATAAGACCTGTATGCCTTATCATAAGAGTCAACATTTGGTGAAGGAATAATACCATAAGGCTCTTATGTAATTTCATAAGAGTTTTTGATATTTTCAAAATAATTATCTAGGAGAGTTCATAAGACTCATACTACACCAAGTTTGAAACTTATAGATATTTCAAAACAGTTACTAATATCTTTATAATAGTAACTGTAATCAATACCTTAAAATATCCTATAAAAAATGGTTTTATTTATTTTTTATAGTTTTTCACACATCCACCTCATTTTTCTTCATCCATTTTGGTTCATTAGTTAGGCCATCAATTTTTAATGGTATATATTCGATCCACATAAGTGTTCAGTTTTTTATGCCATTTCCTTTTACCCATGTGTTCAACCATCATGTTCATTGATTTTGTTCATTATACATCATGCATTAATATTACATCATAGCCCATGATAGTCACCTTAGCAATATTGAGTTTCCACATACAAATCCCACAAGTATGACCACTGGTTCTCGACCTTTATCATTCCATCATTCAACTTTTTCATCCTAAATTACATTCATCTATTAGTATACCATGTTTTTTAATTTCAAATGGAAACATCCACATATAGAAGGAATTCATGAAGGGTTTGTTTCAGTATAGGGTATTTGGGATAATTTTCAAGGCCTATGTGCCACAAGGCCTTTGAGGTGTATATTCTTCAAGGAATTTGTAACTATAATAATATGGTTCATGTATGGGTTCCCTCTAAACCTAATTTAAAAAAACAATTTATCCAAATCATAAAAAACAAAAGGCCTTTGGGCCAGGGACCTATATGAATAATAAATAGGGTTCAGGGATTTAACCCTAAAAATTTTTGATGCCAACTCCATGATCAAGCCACTAAACTAGTGGGTTTTTTCTATTAATTATTATTATTACTAATATTGTTATTATTTATTATATCTAAGGGGTATTAAAAACCAAAAATATAAACACCGAACTATGTCTAAGTGGGAAAAACTACAGTTCCTCCCCCAGGTGTTAGATACCTACCCTTATAGATCCATATTTATTTTCCATCTACAGCACATTATTCATCTGCATACATGATGTCTCATATCAAGTATGAAAATTATTATACCCATCATTTCATCTAAAAAATGATCATATATGGACTAGAGTGTCTTTATATTAATTTCCCCCTCAAACCAATTCTTCAACCATTGAAGTAGATACATTCTATGTTCATGCATGTATCATGCATTCCAAAGAATTATAGTATTCATATGTTTCCTATTCCAAACTGGCATGTGGAATTCCACCATCCATTCCATGAATGTATCATTTCAACATGTGATTGTTTGAACCTCAATTTCATGCTATTTCTCTCTAAAATGCATGATTTTCCCCCTTTCATGTGATAATTCGAGTAATTAATCATCTGTAATCACGGGTAGAAATAAAATGTAGACCAAAATAGGATCTGAAAAACTAATGATATTTGAAACCATATTTTTTGGATGTGTTATTAGGAATCACAATAATGATTATGATGGGGATCATAATAGTAATAATAATAATAATATAGTATGTATTGAGGGAATAAAAACTAAAAAAATAATGCATAAACCTTAAGGCCAAGTTGGGTCAGATGACCACCCCCACCCAAGAGTTAGTCTACCCCCAACAAGGACCAAAATTAATTAAATTTATTTTTTTGTATAATTATGACAATTTTTCATGTGATCCCTTTAATAATTTTCCCATAGTCCCACCATCCTTCCAACACAGTCCCCTTCCGGCATCCATCAGCAACTGCGCCATGTTTCACATGTGTCTAGAGCCCATTTTTTCTTATTATGTTCCACACCCAAGACCATTTCCAAAAAGTAACTTGATTTATTGATTCACATATCCCAACATTAGCCATTATTTTTAATCATTGTCCCAATATAAATGGACATAATCTACCTATACCAAGAAAAATAGTACAAAAAACAACATATGAGAAACCAATAGTGGTGGAACTCTCAAATGGATGGATGTAAGTAGTCGTACCAGACCACTCAGCTACAAAGCTTCCTATATAATAATATTATTATTAATAAATATTATTCATTATAACATAAAAATTATTTTATATAGTAGTTAATTTTTTAATATAAGAGTTATAAAAGTAATATTATATATAAAAAATAAAAAAATTATTATATATAGGAACATAAAAATAATTAGATATATTTATAATAAAATATAATAGTAATATGTATAATTAATAATGAAAATAATTATATATAATTATATACACCAATAATTAAAAATAATAGTTATAATAACATGCATAATTAAACAAAACAAGAGTAAATGAAAAAATAATTACTGTTATTTATATTAAGTAGAAATAATAATAATAATTTATACCAATAAAAATAATTAGATAATAAATTATAGTAGTAATAGTTATAATAACACACATTCTTTGAAGTAATTTTAGTGGATGACACAAATATTTTTTTTCTATTAATATGTGATTTTTTAAACCAAAACCTCTAATATATTTCAAGGAATATATAATGACACATTATATGAAACTTTTTATTATAAGGTATTCATTGAGTCTCAAAATAAAAGTTACAAAGTATACAATCCAAACCTATTTTTGTGTTACAACCAAAAAAATGTCTTAATCTAGGAAATTAATTGATAGTAAAAATTAAAGAAGAATGAATTATAAATATTTTTATATTAGATATATCATATGTTTCTAAACCATCATCACATAACTCTTTTAATTATATAATAAGATTCCATAGTTATACATCAATTTTATTTCCATGAATTTACTTTCTAAGAATATTCATCGATATGATGAATGAATACTTTGTTAAAAAATAATTACATTCATATTATAAAGAATCAAAACAACCGAACATATGTTATATTTTGTTCTTGAGGTCCTAAAAGTGTTGAATACAACAGTTTTCAATCCCAATACCGTAAATCTAAGATCAAAATAGAAATCTGGATGTAATGAAATAAAGGTATTCCATTATTTTCAATCTCTTAGATGTCACGTGAACTCATCATTATTATTATCTAAATCATGAAAAATTATATATTTAGTGGTTTTAAATGAAAAAAATAGTTCTCTTAATCATGGTTTTAATGGAAAGTAATGTAAAACCATTGAAACAATTTTCTTTTCCTATTATTTATAGTAGTGTATAGATTCAGACCAAAATAATTATATTTTTAATTCTATCAAGAATTATAGTATATTTTTTCACTCTTCTTTATTAAAATCTTCACCCAAATAAATTATACAATCATTGGGGCACACAAATATCTTTCTATAACTAAGATCGGTATTTTTAATAATCTTATCTATCCCATAAAATTTTATAGGGATCTTAGATTTAAAAAATTCATCATGCAACAATTCTAATACCGTGGACATTGTTTTATTTATAATTCTACATAGTCACTTGATGTGGTAAAACTTTGTTAGAAAATATAATTTTGATTCTATGAAACATCCTTCATATTGTTAATCATTTCAATCATCAACTAACTAAGAAAATTCATTTTGTTTCTCATTTAATTTTTTTATTGTATTAGTCTCAAAACCATAATTTAGTAATACGTTATCATCTTGATTGGGTTTTTCTACAATTTGAAAAGCATCATTCATATTTTTAACATAAACATGTGGATAAAATTATGTGTTACACTCTTAATTATGTTTCCCTACGATTTAAAAATAATCATTTAAAAAGTTTTTAATTTTTTTCCCTTTATTAGGGCATTAAATATTCATTCTAATATTAGGATTAACTATTCAAGATTTTTGTAATGTTTGATTCTACATTCTAATTCCACTATAAATATTGAGGAGGAAAGTTTTTCAAAATCAAGTGATCAAATACTTCATCTGTAGAGACCCAAATATTGACGTACATGGACATTACATTAATTTTTCGGAATACTTAATACATAATGAAAACAGACACACAAGGACCGTAATAGTTTAGTTTTTTTGGAAACTCGGAAAATAATCTTCTAATCATGGTGAAAGATCTTCAACATCTCCCATAAAGATCTTTCCCTTTTGTTTTCTTACCTAAAAACTTTCTTTAAATCCTGGGGAAAATAAAACATATAAAGGGTGATCTCAAATGCTCCGTAAGGGTAAGAATAGAGAACATAAAACAATCCATAAACATTTGAATGCAAAAAGATGAACATAAAATCTAAACATCAAAATCTTGAGCAAAGACATAAATCATGGAAGTACATAAGGCATAGATCATAAAGGAACATTAATCATGATAAACTAGCATGGGAATAAAACATGTAATTGTGGAAACCATTAAGCACATTTTATGATTTCCGTAGTAGCCAAGGCATTGCTGCCAAGACCATCTTAGTGGACAAAGTCCCATTCTGAATCGAGTTCACTCTTCGTTCCAGTCCTATAGCACTGAACCGGATTAACTTACCGTTCCATCCATGTCTATCTCATGAGATATAAATCTTTACCCAATTCATTTTAGGGAGATATAGGTCCAACCCATCTCATAATGATACCATTCTTATGTGTGCCACAAAATCATAAATCATACATCATAGCATATCCCATGTAATAAAAATGGGATTCTTAAACATCATGCCATTATAACATAATCCATATAAGATAAAAGGACATCATAAAAATAATTCCATCATAACATAATAAAATCAATGTAAAAATAGGAATATAAACAGAACCCTATATTATCTTAGATGGAAATTAATTTTGATAAAACCCTTGAACTTCATTCTTGAGGAAAATATCCTTTCTACTTCAAAAACATTTTCCTTTCTTAAAATGTCATATAATTTTAAACTAAAAGAAGTTTATTAAAAATAAACTTGAAAACTTGTAAATTAATCTTCATGGAAATAATTTTCTAAAAATCCATTCATGTCGTATAAGTTAAAAAAACATTCTTCTCGTACTTTGGATGGAAAAGTCAAAAAAGTTCCTCGTACTAAAAATGACAAAAGATTCCTTTCATATATTTTACTAAAAACATACCAATGGGTAAAATTGGATTTAAAAAATTTTATTAGGATATAAATAATATTACATATTGACGAAACATGGATGTGGATGATAAATATGCCCCAGTAATTACTGAAGTATAAACAATATCGGATAAAAATTGAGATTGCGAGATTTTCCATTACCTTAGGTCCGATATACTTCATACGTATATGAACATCCTGTATAATGATTTAAATAATGTAATTTACTTATTACATAATCATATTCATTGTTATGATTTCATAAATGGTTCACTTATGACTTTATATTACCCGTTCTTTTGTAAATTCCATGTTAAAGCAGCGTTTTGGGTAAAATCGTTTTATTTATTGTACGTGTTTGGACTTGTTGTTCTTGATATTATTACTTATATCCTGATTTACTTAATTCCAGAATGTAAAACATGATTTATATATAATATATATTCATTATATACATATATATATATGATAGATCGATAAATGGAATGAAATACACCGTTCATGGACACGGTAGGCCGTACGTACGCATGAACGTTGTTTTCGTTTCCTTATTGAATTGAATGGAATTAAGTATATTACATACATATATATATACACATAAATCCAGTATCATTATTATTTCATATATTTCATGATTACTTATTATATATACTTTATAATCATTCATGAATGGTTAACATGGAGAATGAATCTCATTGCGTCGTGGAGACTGTAGTCTGTACGTACGCACGAGCGATGATACCATTCCCATGATCGTGGAATTGTATTGAAGTGTATGTATAATATTTAAGAATCAATATCACATTACAATAATCATATATCGTTATTTATTTACACCATTATACCCATCCCAAGTAAGGTGGTGGTCGAAAACAGATTACACCACGGCGTGGAGACGGTATTCCGTAAGTATGCACGCGCGGTGATTTTGTTTTCCGTAGGATGGATAGATGGTGAAATATGGTTGTTTCATAATTATAATAACATACTAGTATATTAGTGATACTGATGTTATTACTTCATAATCAAACAACTAAAGAAGAAGAAGTATAAGAAGAAATAAATTTGAAATAATTGGTAACGGACATTACCTCTTCTTTGAAGCGCCTCTTCTTAACCTCATCTTAGGGAACTAAAGATGGTCTCTAAAGAAGACCAGGACCTCTAGGATGTTTCTACGGAAGTGGAGAAGAGAAATTTTCAGGGTTTGGCTGAGCTTGAAGGCTCAAAGTGGTGTGAGTAAGAGAGGGAGGAGGTGCCCTTTTATAAGGGAGGAGAGGGGCACCTTTGGAAAAACAAAAAATATTATTTTATTATAAAGTCATATTCAGTTTTTAATAGCTCCAAATTGATTCATTTAGAATATAAGGTGGGTATGAGTCAACATACTCTCATAAAATAGAATTTAGACAAGTTTAGGTTTCTATTTTAACCTTATCATTTAGATTTAACTCTAAGTTAAATAATTTAACTTTTACCGTGTCTTCTTGTTTTCTTACACTATATGGTTAATAAACTTACAATAACAAGCCAAACGAACTCCAAGTGGTTAATTATTAATATATATATCCTTATCTAAGTAATTTGGCTAAAAATTAGATTTTTAGTAAGAAAATAACAATTAATAATATAATATTTGTTTTAAAAACTATTTTATATCAATTTTGACACTATTTCGTAATTGATTTTTTTGAAAATCATAACAGCATCATTAGTTCTAAAAATGTTAATTAACTCAATACTCACATATCATATTAACCTAGAAAATTATTTTAATTCATAAAAAGTCTCAAATTACTTTTATTTGGGTATTTATAATATCAATTATTTTAATATTTCATTATTTTGGTAATTACTGTATCACCATTGTGTCATAAATAACTTAAATTATTTAATGTCTAAAAATTATAAATAAAATATCATTAGGTAGGAAATCGTTTTATCTTTCTAATTAATATTTATCGTCTAATTTATATTCTGTATAACCCTATATTAAAAATGAATTAGTTATTAAACTTTGATTTTAATTATTTTAACCCTTCTTTAAATAAATTAATAATAAATGTCCTAATCTAATCCAAGTGGACCTAAATGGTCATATTTTATTCTTAAAATTGTTTTTAGTCTAATTAAAGTTATCCAATAGAGTTAGGACATGTGTTAGGGTAATAATAATATCATTTTTATCCTTAATTACCCTATTTACTTTTAACAGTGGTAAATAAAAGAAAAAAGTTACTATTCACCAAAAATTATTTTCATCTCATTGAACCAAATTTTAGTCCTTGATATTAACCGTGTCTCTCAGAATTTAGAAATTCCACTCAGAGAAGCGGTAAAATTAAGTTTTATGTGAATTTCTAAATTCTCCTAGGAGGTGGGTAAAAGACGGTGAAAACTTCAATAAAATTTTTACATATCTAAAATTATTATAAAATGATGACAATGAATTACATTGAACTTATATAGGTATTATGTATCAATTTGGAACTAAAATAAATTTAAATAAAATAAAAAATTATTTAAATAAAAATTCGGTTTTTAAATAGAAACCTAGTGTTTTCACTATTCATCAAAAATTGAAATTTTTCAGAAAAATACCAAAAATTCACCCTAGGCTAATTTCGATATTTTGAATCCAAAAATGAAGTCCATTTCAAAATATAAAATTTATAAAATTTTAAAAAGTGGGTATTACTATTCATAACGGCTAGTTTATATAACATATCGTTGTTTAGTGAAACTCGGAATTGTGTACAACACATGCTATCGTGGAAGGTCGCGATTGCATGTAATGCAAGCCAAGTCAGGGATGCGTGTAGTGAATGATCCTTTTGGTGCAGTGTACAACACAAGACATAAATAAAATTAAAAAGAATATTTTTCATAAAATCTCAGGGTGTTACATCACCACTCTTCAATAATTGTTTGAGTTTATATTTTGGACATGTAAATTTTTTTCTCTCATCCACGAATCAATTTTCAATTGAAAAATCTAAAATAATCTTGAACCCCTTAACATAACAAGATGTTTTTTGAGCTAATGTAATCCACCATTTATTTAATTGTAATTTATTTCATGTAATTTAAAATAAAAAATGAAGTTACATAAATATATTGAAATAGAATAATACATTTATATAAAAAATTAAGATAATACTAAATATTTAAATTATAAATTTATAAATATTGCAATTGAAAACTAAAATTTAAATTTAAATTCAAATATAAAGTGTTAATTTTAATGAAAAATATAAAATGAAAAAAATAAATTCAATTTTAAAATAAATTTAACAACCATAATCTACGTATCCACTATATTACAATTAAAATTTAAAAATAAATTATTTATTTAAACACAGAATAAACAAGAATATTATAAAGATCATGAGGTTTGTAATATAAGAAATTTTTTGAAATATAAAAATCCCAAAATGAAAATGATATCATGCTTCTAAATTTAACATTAAAAAAAATATTTTTTTATTTTAGAACAAAATAAACATAGTTGAGGTACTGAACATATAAATACTTGAATACTTGGAATTTAAACTCTAAATAATCAAAAATATTTATTTATAAATTGATAAAAAAAAAATCACAAATCAATCAATTTTACATAATAAATTGAAAATATCCCCTAACATAAATCTATAAAAATTTATCATGATTCTTGAGATATTTTCATACAAAAAATTTAGTTATAGGTCAAAATATATAGTAAATATAAAAAAATTATATAATAATCATTATTAGGTTGAAAATTATCACCTTCTGTCACGAACCAGGCCGGGCCACCATCTGATCTGGCGCCCGACCCGGTCCGCGGCAAGGCCCGAAGGGTGTTCCCGATCCCCACGGGTTGGCACAAGTGCCCGGGTGTCAAAAATAAAACTTGGGAACGATTTACCCGAATAAATAGATATAAAACAAACAAGCTGAATAAATTGAAACTAAAAACAGACAACCAAACATGCCCTTACCAATTTCAAACTTAAAGTTAACAACTTGAAATAACAACCCAAAAGAAACTACATCAATAAAAAAAACAAAACTCCACACAAACTTTAGTGCGACATGAGGATTCACATCCCCAAGCCGTCACCACCAACCTACATGGGGAAACCAATGCAACTCGAACCCTCATCGCTAAGCCCGATGCCTCGACCTAGAAAGAAAAAAAACATAATCTACATACACCCAAAGGTGTATGTAGGGTGTAAGCTAAAAGCCCAGTAAGATACCACCGATAAAAGGTTCCACGCACAATTATTAAACGACAAATACATTTGCAATTTTAATTAAAGAAAAGAACTAAAAGCTTGAACAAATTTAGAGAAAACAGGTTTAGAGAAAACAGTTTTTTTTTAAGAAACAATTTGAATTAAAACACACACACACACACTTACTTTTAGAATAACCAAAGTGTCACACTGATGAGCATAAATTAACCAATGAGCACTAATATGGGAGAGGTCGCATGGTTGTTAGCTAGCTCTGGTTTATAGATCTTCGTGTCTCGGTGAAACGTGGCTTAGAAGGCCACGACCCTAAGAAAATATGGCTTAGAAGGCCACAACCCTCAGAAAACGTGGCTTAGAAGACCACGACCCTCAGAATAGCATATGTTTATTTAGTGTTGCAATCGTCAGTCCTGCAAGTAAAATCGGGTCGAGTAGTCTCCGGAATACTAGCCCACTAGTCTAGTTCACCCTCCTAGCTACCCGGGCTTCCCATTTGTGCTCAAGTAGTTCAGAGTTCATGTTACATGTTATAACAATATACTCAAACCAGAAAAAGTCCTACACACACCAAAACCACCATTTGTACACCCAAAAGCCATTTGAAATAAGAAGCACACTAAAAATGTCTCAAAGATAAATCTGCAGCAGTTACAAAACCAATTAAAACAACTGCACAATCAAAGAAATCACTTTCATTATCAAACACGCCACTAATAGAATTTATTAAAAAAAATTCCAAACACGTCGCATGAAATTAAGCACCAAAAATAGTCACACGATTTACCCAAAACAATTTTCACCCTTAATAATTATTTAATAAAACAATTCAAATTTTCATAAATAAATTTTTAAGAGCAGAACACCACTTTACATGCTAGACCGACCCAAACCCCCCTCACATAACCACACGCACACAACGCCACCTCAGGAACCAAATCTGCATCACACATGTGATTAAATAAACCACTAGAAAAACATTCCAACCCATTTGAAAATACTCTGCACAACCAAAACAACGAAAATCCACTCAAATGCTCATTTATGATAGAACACATACCGACGCTACTCCAAAACACCAATTGCACCCCTTGCACATCCTAATAAAGTAACTGCATAATTCATAAAACACTGGTGAATCGTCTGACATTGGTTCTCACAGCGACAACTTACTCATATCACCTAAACACACTAATAAACACATTAAGACACACTAACCAAAAAAAAATTACATCAGACAAACTAATTAGTAATCCAACCTCACAAATAAAAAAACACACTAACAATTAAACAGAAATGAGATTTCAGCAGCAAGTACACATACTATGACAACATGCTACTAAACATATTTTAATTCATATTAAACTTCAAAGAGAAACAAATTTGGGCCACACAAATTAATTAAACAATACTCTAAACTAATTAAAATTACAAATTAATTAATCAAATAACAATTGAACATGGAACCACCTACCTCAGTGTAGACCAACTTTACAGTTCGGCGCGAAACGCCCGCGGCATGACAATCGCGCCACCAACAAAATCAAATAAACCATAAAATAAGAAATTGAACCATACTCAAGATTGAACCAACTACACCATAATAAAACTAAACCCCATGATAAACCCTAATTTAAAACCATAATTGATGAAAACCTAAAAACCCCAAATTGAATGAACCAAAACCCTAGATCGGAGAAAGGTCTTACCCAAGGGAAGTTGCGCGAGAGCAAAGGGGGTCACCGAAGGGAGACGACGTTGGCGGCTAGTTGGGTCGCAAAACAAGGGGGTTGCCGGTTGACGGGTGTGTGCGAGCCGCTGGTCGAGAGGGAGGCGCGGCGCGCGTTAGGTCCGCTGAAGGAGGAGGCCACGACGACTGCATAGCGGGAGGCCGGGAGGCAGGGCGGCGCACCATGGGAGAGGGAGGTCGAGAGGTAGGGCGGCGCACCAGGGGAGAGGGAGGCTGGGAGGCAGGGCGGGGCACCATGGGAGAGGGATGGTTGCCAGTGGTTCGGTGTGCCGGAGGAGTGCGGCGGTGACGCGGGTAGAGGAAGAAGGAGAGCCGTCGGCGCTTAGGGTTAGGCAAGGAGGAGGAGGCCCGCGCGATGTAGGAGGGGGGAGGGGTGCTGTGCGCGACGCACAGGGAGGAAGACAGCAAGGGAAAAAAAGAAAAACAAGAAAAGGAAGGAAATAAAAAAATAAAATAAAAGAAATAAATAATATAAGAAATAAAATAAAGGAGAAAAAAACAATAAAACAAATAAAAATTTAATAAATAATGATAATAATAAACTTAATAAGGATTTTTTAAAAAAAAAATCCAATTATAATAATAATAATAACTTAATATTAATTATTATAAACTAAACAATAATATTATTATTATTTTTAATCATAATAAAAATTATAATAAATTTAATATGACATTAATAAATTAATATACTTAACAAAATTAATGGAGAGTTAATAATAATAACTTAATTATAATTACGCTATATTAATAAACTTGGTGAGCATAATAATAATAATAATAATAATAATAATTACCATAATTATGATTATTAAAATACATCATTAAAATCATTTTATTTATCCATATTAAACATGAGGCAGGCCACACGGTGACCAGGGCAAAGCTGCACAGCTTTGAAAATGCCCTGCCCATGCACTGGATGTGTCAAGGGAAAAGCATTCATTCGTCAACAAAATACAAAAATTTAAAACAGGCTTGATCCGTAGTTTGATAGAAAATTTCAAAGTCTGATAAAATAATAAAATAATATTAATTTAAAAGTTTGGGTGTGACACCTTCAGAGGTTGAGGAGGAAGAAGAATGCGGGGTCCAGGTGGATTGATGATTTGAAGGTCTAGGGAGAGGGAAACGGTGGGTGCTCGGGCTCTAAGTAGTGCAGTGATGGAAGGATTTAATGATTCAGGTCAATTTAAATGGAGATATGGGAGCTCAATGAAAATAGGGCTTGGCGATAGAGATTCCTGGTGATGGAATGGATTTGGTCTATAGATTTAGTGATTAAATGGGTTGAGAAGTTAGGTTGAGGGAGAGGGCGTAGTGGGGGCTTGGATACGGTGGGGCTTAGTGATGGAAATGATAGGTGGTGGTAGGCTTCTGGTCAAGGGATTTAGGGGGGTCTTGACAATGGGGTTCTGGGGGTCTAGGAAAATGGGTTGAGGGTGATATGTGTATTTTTTATAAACATATAGGGTCATTTTTAATTAAAACTACCACTAAATAATAAAATACCATGGTTTAGTATCAGTTTTAAATAAAACCTCTTCTAAATAGTGGTATAATTGTTTTAGAAAAACATTTAACGTTGATTTTATAAATCACTTCTAAAAACCCATCATAAGACTACGCTTAACTTATAGTGATACATGCGGGAGCATGCAACTAGGATAAGTTCCCACAATAACTATTGAAATAATTAAAATGGGGAGGAATACAAGGATACAACTTTCTGTACTCATGACCACATTATCTATAAGAAACAATTAAAAAAATTATGCATCATTATGGTATAAATGGATTAGAATCTCAAGGTATGGGATCTAGGAGATGAAGAAGATGGTAACTCAACTCAACCATATCCTCCATGAGTAGAATAGATATGATGAAATTTATGAAGCAATGGGATTACCTCTTGTTAAAAAGTATTAAATAAAATTGTTTTAATAAAAATTATAAAATTCTCTATGGTCTATCATATGTGATATTCTATAGAAGTTTAAAGTAATAAACATTCAATAACTATATCATTTGAGGGTATAAAAACAATATTGTATAAATTTTAGGAAGTTTTTTCTAGTAAGAAATAGAGACTGATCCTCTTGGTTTAATAAGTATAACTCAACTCACATAATTCATGCACTATATAAAAAACAAGTTATAAAAGTGTAGTTGTTTGAATTTAAAGATAAAATGTAATTTAAACTACCTACTCTTAAATATGAATTTCCAAAGGCCTTTCATGAGGAGAATGAACATAAAGTTGAAATATATGAGGAAGATAATTTGTTTTATTAATTTTATTAAAAGTTTATTAAAATTTAATTTCAAACTTCCCTCACATATACTATAAATACATATTTATCCCCACTACTATAGGTATTGGATGAGTATAGAGATGAAAATGTTTAAGAATAAATGGCTAATTTTGAAGTGATAATTGAGGATCCCCTAGCACTATCCACTAAGTGATATAAGAAAATTGGTAAAGAGATGAAACTACATGAAGAACAATCAACTCATCCCATGCCTAAATAAAATAAGCCTCCTAAGGTGGAAAAGGAAACTAGGGATGGCTATGAATCTCTTTAGCTAAAAAGGAAAGGGGGTCTTAAATTTTTACACTCCCATTATAGAAGATGAATTCCATTGACCAAGAGGTGGAAAACTAGAACATATTATTAGGGATTCAAAATATTTAGTGTAACTTTTAGAGCATTGGGAGTAAAGGTATAAAGTGGTTTAAATCACATAAACCACATCCTATATAAAATTTTGGGTGACAACTTGGACTTCCTAGTTGAAGTCAGTATAAACTATGCACCCACTTCGGGATGAAAAATAATATTTTAATTTTACTTTTATTTTTTTCTCTTCTCATTTTAAAAAACACTATTTTTTTCTTTAACCTTGTAGGTTTTCTAGAAGAAGAAAATATAGGATTGAATAAAATTTCCCACAAATAAGAGTAATCTTTTTGGTTTTATCCTCCTAATTTTTTTATTTATCCAATTTGTATTTTATTAACATTGTATCTGAGATTTAATTAATAGGGTGGTAATAACTAAGTTTGTATGAGGGAAAACAACATATAGTATAAATTATGTGTTCATAACTAGTTTAAATATTTTAATTTTTTAGATATATTTGAGCTAAATTGGTATTTGAATCATTTTTCACACTCACAAAAATACTTTGATAAAATGGAATATATTGTGAGGAACATGTGAAATGAATTTTAATTGGAAGGGTGCTTAGGAGGATGTTATTTTTATATTTATTCACTGAATTTTTTATCTTTAAATTTTGTGCACAATTTACAATGAATAAATAACACCATGTGTAAGAAACTTAATTGAAAATCAGACAACTCATATGAACTGGAGTAAAATGAGTGATTGGGACCAGATTTAATGTTTTTAGTCAACTTGGAATAGGGTGTGTGTGTGAAAAATAAAATCCATTAATAAGAGTTTAAAAAATATGATATCTTATTGTCCAAATATTGCTTCCATGTCTTAATTATTATAAATAAACATAGGTTATTCCCACTATTTGGAATGAATCTATTCTTGATTTTTATTCCCCATACAATAAGTTATTTTCACCTAAATTTCTTCTAAAAAATAAAATAATTTACTTATTGATGAAAAAAGACATACAATGATGGAATTTTTATATTAGATGAATTAGGGGAAGATGATGTATCATATTATTATATAAGTTGTATCTAATAAGTTTGAAACTGAACAGTGGGTAAGAAAATAAAATAAAAGGATATAAGAAGGTGTTGTATGATTAGAATCATGATCCAACTAATATATTTTCATTTAAACTTCATTAATCTAGGTTTTAAATTGAGAGTAAGTATAATGTTTATAGAACATGGGTGTGGATACGATTTTAGGTATCCATATTTTCTCTAGAATAAACAGAGTTTAGTGTGTGGGAGTAATTCAACCCAAATTTTATTTTTTTCTCTTTTAATTAATTATTTATATCCCAACTTAATTTACAACACAAGTTTATTTACTAATTATTTAGAAAGTAAGGATAATTTGAAACATAATGTTAAAATGACATATAATCATGAATTTAATGACTTATTTTATGTTCTTAAAATTATTTAAAATTTAATAACTCAAAATTGATTTGTTTTGATTATTTTGTAGGAGCATAGGGTGAGAAAATAAATCGAAATATTGGAAATAATTAGGTTTAAGAATAATTTTGTTGATCAATATAACATTCATCCCTAAGACAATGGATGATGCTTCCAAACATGTGGTTATGTCTATAACAAAATGTATTCTAATGAATGACCCATAGAAAGCGCTACCTCACTAATGACATATCACAGAATCACCTAAGGCTACACCAATCCACCAACATATTCTCACATAACCCTTATAAGGCATCAATTTTCCAAAATTTCCCTTTACTTGCATCTTAGAGTACACCACCATCCAACAGATATTGTGTTTACTAGTTTGGATAGTGCTTCATCCCAATATAACCTCACATAGAATTAGCACCTTAGTATAATCTTAGGATATAACATGTCTTGTTTCACAAAGGCAATGTTTTATTTAGACCCAACATACACATTGGAGTCTATCCAACATCCTTTGTATTACCATTCCCTATCATTGGGGAATTCATTTTTCACACCAACATAATTTCAATAAAATCTAATGTATACAGTATCAATGGCCCAAATTAACTATAAGGGCCAACAGAGATTATGAACTTCAATATATATAATGATATTTATGATCCACATAACTAGATCATATACCAATTTAATGTCAATACCATGTTTCCACTCAGTGTAACTTTAACCTCCCCAATGTAGTATCAATTAGAAAGACAATTCACTCTAAAACTTTGATATAATATTTTTCCACTAAGAAATGCATTCCCAAGATTTAACACACACTACATTGTGTAAAAAATATTACCACTCCACCTATGCCTCCCAAAAATTTCAAGTTTCATTCAAAAGTGATAGATCTGGTATATTTATAATAAAATATTTTTTATATTTTTATATTATTTTCCATCGAATATTTTCCAATTTTGATCCTTAACTATTTAGAATTATAATTTTTTTTATTTTTTTGTTGATAAATAATTTTTTTCTAATAAATTTTTTATTTTTATTGATTTAACTCTTCTAGAATTCTATTTTTATTTGGGCCTTCATATTTTATATCATTCATTAATAGGTTTTTTTACTGAATAAATAAACTATAAGTGATTATCAAGAAATTTTTATGGTCCATATAGGATTAGATGGGTCTCATGTTTAAATACATCTAATTATCAAGTGTTGTCTATGATTAATGAATCTTAAAAAATCCATGTGGCATTAAATCAACAACAGACATTCTTTTATGAGATTAAAATGGGAACAGAACTAGCCATATCAGATTAGTTTTTCTCACATCAGATTAAAACATGCACTATAGTGGCTACATGATATTAGTTTGGTTTTTTTTTGTTGATTAAATCTTAGTGGTGAAGGATACATAAGATAAACTTAGTTTTAACATGAAATATATAATAGATATGCCTTTTCTGTAAAGTTTTAAATTGAAAACCATGGAAGGCCAAGTAATATTAATAGGAAATCAGTACAAGATACATAAGATACATCCATTTATATTAGAATTGATTGCATGATTTGGCGATCAATATGAGATGAAAATGAAAATTAGAATAGAATTTGGGTCTCACATAAGTATTGAGCGGAATCCATAAGAATATGCTTGAAATATAAATAATTCATATAGATCCATGGGGAAAATATAAGTTCCCATGGTGTATATAAAGAAGCTTTAGATAAGAGTAATAACTCTATATGCATCTATCTATACAAATAATATAACCTCAGTACAAATATTTTACATGGAATTCATTAATTTTTCTGAGGAACACAGTTTTTTGTAAGTAAGGAAAAAAATCATAGGACAACACTTTAATGTTGATAGTTAATGAGTTCTTTAGTGGATAAATCGAGTGGTTCCCTATCCAGTTGAAGTTCCATGCAGTATTAGGCTCAATTTTGTGTTTCTCATGTGGATCCCGGCATGTTAAGTTATCAGTACTAAATAAAATTGATTCTTAAAGTTTATTTGGGTTTTTATAAATAGATATATACTTAGCATGTAAATGTAGGTGGATTTTTGGTTGATTTTATGGGTGTAGTTTGAGTGTAAATAAAAGTGTTGTGTTTCTCTCTTCATGTGGTGTTCTTTTACTTATAACAATGGATGGATAATATGTTAATAAATTTTAGGGAGTAAAACTTAAATTTGGATATATATTAAAATTTAAAGTTATTCAAATTCTTTATTAATTCTAATATTGTAGTTATGGTGATGTGGAGAGATTAGATGACACATTTACTCCAAGGCACTATTTTTTCTCTATAGTTTTAACTATTTTTATTCTTATTATTTCATTTTAATTTGATATAATGTGGTAAGTATAGTTATGTTTCTTTTATAATCTTAATGATATATTCTCAACTTGTGGTATATCCTTATGATAAGTGATTTTTTTGGGTGTTTCTGGTCACAAGTTGGGAGGAAATTCCATGTAGTGAGAGAGATCCATGTATAAGTGTTTATTGTTAAATGTGAGAGCGGTGATTTTAATCTATCCATTGATCATTTAATTAGGTGATTTTTTTTACTATTAAATCCTTCAATGGTTTTATAATATGAAATAAAAACTATAATAACTAAATACTTGTTAAACTTTTTGCTTAATGACATCTTCTTCTTTAATTTTCCTACTTTTATTCTTTTTTATCATTTATTTTTTTACTATTTTTTCTCATATTTTAATTTTTTGAAGATGAATAAAATTTAAAAAATATTTTTGAAGTTACACTAAGTGTAATATATTCCTCCTTGAGATGACCATGTGGATATCCATTATGTTATACTTAAAAAGGTTTATAAATAAATTTTTAATAGGTCTCGTGGTAAGGTCGCATAAAAATTGGTTCCATTTTTTAATAGGATAGTTTCATAGTGATTTATTCCTTATCATTAATTATAATATTGATAAGTGATGAAATCTCACACTTTTAGATCAATTTAATTGGTTAGTTACTCATAGTTTCAATAACATAGTGGAAATATTATAGATTTCAAACAATGGAAGTATGAGTGACAATGGAATGTTCCTACTAAATATGGAATGGATATTTATAATTGGATGATGAAACTATTCATATTATCTATAATTTAAATTAAATAATATCAAAATCTAAGTGAATAACATTAGTAATAACAATTACAAGAAAAATAAAAGGCATTAAAAGAAGAGCTAGTGCTGTCAATATTTAAATATTATTTTCCCATTGATGCTAGACCAATACCTCATAATAAACATTTTAAGATTTTAATTGAGGTTAAAAAAAGGAGTGGGATCCAGATGAAATGTAAGAATATGTATTTTATTTGGAATGTCAAATTTTTTAAATAATAAATTAGAATATTTTATGTTTTATAATCTGTCTAATGATTTTTCCATGATTAAACTGGTTAAATGAGATGAATATATCCTTTATCATATTATAGAAGACTATACATATGAGATGGTGAATTTCTATGAGATTATATAGGATATTTACTACCTCCCTCATGTCTCAAAAACCCTTTTAGGATCATAGAATATCCCGGTATAATAAAAATATATATATTTCTTGGGAGATTATTACTTTTTGGAAGAGGGGGAATTTTTATTTGACTATGAGTATATTAATATTAAACTTGTTTTTTATTCTCCATTTATAATTTTAAATGAGTTAGATTAAATTTTTATACTTACATATAGTACATAAAAAATTTAAAATCCACTTTAGCGGTGGTGTAGTGGTGAAGGAGGTGGTACAAAACATGCTACCTTTGGGAGGTACAGGGTTCGATTCCTAGGAGCTCACTCTTGGGTGAATTTCTCTTACCCCCAGGTTTGATCATCTTATTGGATCACCTAGTAACTAACTAGGTGGGAAATATTATATGTAACCCACCCATGCTGATGTTTTCTATTTCAAACCATTATCGATCAGGATATCACCCTCTGGGATGCTCTTCCATCTTGGCTGAAAACAACTCCTTCCCAGGTGAGGTTCTCTCTTTAATGACCTCTTTGTGGGGAGGGGGTTCCCTTGTTTAAAGATTTCAAAAAGGCCACATACATAGATTCCATCATTAATTAAAAAAATAAACTCAAAATAAACATGTTGTGTCACATTTTAAAACCCCTAGTTTTCTGTGAAAATTCTAGTTGGGGAGCTTTTAAGTATAAGTGGCCAAGTATACTACTTTATATTCTCCATTTACCATGTATTTAATTTTTTATATTAAATTTGATCAAGAAATAGTGGAAATTAGTTTAATTTTTTCATAGATCTTGGAAATATAAATAATTTCATGTTTCCAAGTTCCCTATTCTTTTTTATTTTTCAGACCCTTATAAGAAAGAGTATATAGATTTTTACACTTAAAAAACTCATCCTACAGGTGATAGGGGTTAAAAAATTATTATCTAAATATGGATAGTAAAAAATTCATCATCACTTAGGTGGATTTCTCAAATTTACCATAGTTTAGGTTTATATTATTTTGTGGTTATTTTGGTGAGGATCAATAGATAGTAACATATAATATAACAATAAAAGTTACTACCCAAATAAAAATAATTAGGTTGTTTCTTTCCATATATTTATTTTTTTAATTTTCCTATTTTAGCCACTGAGTTTACTTGAAACATATTTCATGGAATATATTAAGGAAAATTATTAGTTTAGTTATAGGGGAGGGAATCTATGTTTTCTTCTTTTATGTAAAAAAATTTCTTTTAGTCGGGGTGTGCGATTTTTTCCAAGGTAAAGGGTTAGATGTGGTAAATAAATTTTCATTATACTTAACTTGAAGTTATCATATGAAAATTATTTACCCATGTAAATTCTTGGATAAATTTATTATTCTAAGATATGTATTGCATACCCATCCAAAATAGAATCTTTTTTAACTTATCAGTGTTGTTCTTTATTTTCAATGGTTTAAAATTTTCATCCTATCCACTATTCTTTTGATAAAATAATTTTTTATTAAAATCTTTAAAATATCTAATTTTTTGGGAAATGGATTTTTTTTCTTTATTTTTTAATTGATTCTAAAATCTTTTTTAGAGGTCATAATTTTTAAATTATGTTAGTGATTTTCTGTTTTAAAATGAACTCTTGACACTTTCATTAACTATTCCAGTTATTTTTTTATTTAAGTGGGTAAATTAAGTTATTATTTATTAAAAATATATTTATTTTTATTATTAATCTCATTCATATAGCGTAAATGGATTATTTTAATTAATTTACAATCTTTGAGTAATTTGTGGGTTATGTTATTGTGTGTGTATTTGAGTGTGTGTTTCATAGTGGTCTAAAAGGGGAATTTTTAAAGAAACATTAAAAATTGAAAAAAAAAATATTTTAATTTTAAATTTTATTTGTTTTATTTTCAATTTAAAATTTTAACTAGGTTTTTACCAAAATCCATTCATTTAGAGAGTGATAAATTTTCTTTTCTAGTTGGAATTCATGGAGTGAAAATTCATTTTAAAAATTTCTCTTACCATGAACATCATTTATTTATGGACATTAAGGTCATTGTTTTTTAGTATTTAATTAATTTATTAAGGAAAAAATAAAAATGTTTTATTCAATTGGATAATGCACCATTTTACTATATTTTTACATAGAATATTTCCCATAATTGAACCTTGATTCTTGGTAATTTTCACTTTTTTTTAAGTACTTTGTTTTTTCTATAAATAATATATTTCTAACCATTTTTTAGGTTTTATAGATTTAATTCATCTATAATTATATTTTTATTTGCATCTTCACATTTTATATCATTGATTTGTTGGTTTTCTTTTGTAAATAGATAAGTAATGTATAAGTAATCGGAATTTTTTAAGGGAAACATATTCTTAGATGGGTTTTTCATGTGAATAATCCAAATTCATAGAAGCTATATAATATTAAATTGTAATATTGGAATCTAAATATAATTAAATGAGTAATCTTCTACCTTTTATGAGATTAACATGGGCGCAGAACCAGCCACATCTAATTATTTGGCCTTATATAGGATTAACTTAGTTGATATTGGTGTCACATGAGACTAACTTAGTAGTTATGGAAAATTAACTCTTATTAGTGAAGGATATGTAATAAAATATTAATTTAAACTTGTTTTATGTATGATATATTTCTTTTTGGATGAGTTGGAATCTAATAATCTAGGAATTTCATATAAAATTAAAAAGTAAATAAACATAAGCAATATAAGATACGTCTATTTGTATTAGAATTAAATTCACAACCTAGATACCTATATATTGATAAAATATAAAAAATCATGGACTATGAGGATCTAATAATTATTTAAGGGAATCAAAAAATAACCTTGAAATATTGATAGGCCCATATGGAGATGTGGATCAAATCTAAGTCCACATGTTGGGCATGAAGAATTTTTGGACAAGAGTAATAATTTAATGTGCATTTTTTATGAAAAAAAATTATTAACCTCTTTAAAAATGATATGCATAGAATTAATTAAGCTATATGAGGAAAATGAGTCTTTTAAATAAAGTAAAAAAGTTTGGAGGAGCACACTTTGATGTTGATAGTTAAAAGGTTTATTTAAGGTAGAAACTGGGTGCTTCCTTGTCCAGCTAAAGTTCCCATGCAAGATCAAGTTCAGGATGTTGTTTTATATAGATATCCTAACACATTTAGTGCAGGAATCTTAATAATTGGGACTATATAATTTTATTTCGGTATTTATAAATAGATCTATACTTTACATGTAAATGGGAAGGGGTTCTGGCCAATTATGTGTGTGTAGTTTGGTTGTAAATAAAAGATTTTTGTTTCTCCCTTTGTGTGGTATTATTCTACCTCTATAAATGGATTTATAACCTACTAACCAATTTTAGAGAATAAATCTTGAAGCTATATGTATATTTTAAAAACAAGTTGATTATCTTCCTTTATCATTCTAATCTTACAAAGATGGTGATATGGAGAGATAGGATGACACATTTACTCTAGGAAATTGTTTTCTTCTCTATTTCCTTATCTATTTTATATTTATTCATTCATTCTCTCATTAAAGAGTGTGGTGTGTGTAGTTAAGTGAATTTTATGATCATGATAATATTTTTTATTCTTATGACACATCCATGTGAGAATAAATTTTGTGGAGTGATTATGGTCACGGTTTGGGGGATGTTCCTACAGTGAGATAAATCTATACATGAGTGTTCACTATTCAAGGTGAGAGTGGTAATTAAAGTTTAAAAAATCAGTTAATTAATTGTATGTGGGTGTTAATTTATGAATAAATACTTTAGTATAACTATGGTCGATATTATAAAAGTATAACAATCGAATATTAGTTAATATTCTCACTGATTATCATCATAATCTTTCATTTGGGTGTTTTCATACATTTTCACTCATTTTTTTCTTCATAGTTTTCATTCTAAAATCGTTTTTATTTTAAATACTAATAAAAATTCAAAAGGATCTTTTAAGTTTCACTAAGTTGAATAAATTCCTCCTTTAGAAAACCCTGAGGTAAGACATTATGTTATACATAGGGAGTCTATAAATGAATTTTTGATTGGTCTTACAACAAGTAAACATCATTCACTAATAAAAGAGAAAGATGCATGACACACATCCATACCCAAGAGGAACATATTATATTCCCCTTAATCATTGTCCAATCAAATTGGATAACTAATAATTAAACTCTCTATGTGGAGCCTAATCTGAGAGAGGGGGGGAGGGAGGGAGAATTTGATTGTGAGGTCTAAATTCCATTATGCAATATTCTTATAAATGTAGAAGTGGTAAAGTGTGTATAAATACAAGGGTATTTCAACATTAATAATCATTATAAATTGAGTGATTAACATTGTTTTTCTATTCTTTTATATAGTTTTAATAATATAGCAACTCTAGTTTCATTCTTTTCATATGCATTTTATGTTTTTGAATTTTCTCCCACCAATTTTTATATTTTATCATTATGATATTTAAACTCGATGTTAGTTAGGAATTAAAATAAGATAGCACCTAAAGGATAATGCAGTGATGATCTAGAATCCCTTATCATTCATATTTTATTATTTATTCCCTACTCTAATTTTTACCAAGAGTGATCAATAATGGGGATTGGTTATAGTTTCCTCACTATAGTTTTTTAGGTATATATTCTTCTTAATTCATCCCTTTTATATTTCTTCACATGCGTGTCATGGAAAACGATGTATGTATAGTGATTTATGGATTAATGGTTTTGAATTCATAGCAAGGGGTTTGTTTAGGGGGTAATATCGATCAACTACCTCTATAGCTTGATAACCAAGAAGGAGGTTGATGTATAGTGTAATTAGAAATTTTTTTAGTGTACTCTATATTCATAACACATGGGAAGAGGAGGAGGATTTCACATATTATGGAGTGTGAAAATTTAGTAGAAAATAGATTTAAAAAATTGATAATGAATGAATATATCAGAAACCTCTCCTTGGTGTATCTCATTTCTCCCTAATGCATTCTTTTTGCATTCCCATATACATGATTCCATTCTTGTTATAAAATCCATGAAAATCCACCCTCTTATATAATGATTTACTTTAATGATAAAATAATAAAACTATAATTAAGTAAATAAAAAAATGAGTAATTAGAAAGGATCTTTGAGAAATGACCATGGTAAGCCATTGTGATACACTGTGAGTTACCAATTTGTATTTGATTAGGAGATATGATAGGCCTTAAATAAATTAACCACATAAGTATACCATATATATTTTCTTACATAGTTTCATTGGTATTCTTCGGGTGAATGTTATATAATAATCCCTGTTACCTAGGGTTAGTGTGTAATATCACATGTGAACCTTTATACTTTGATACCTTATAATAACCTTGAGGCCAAGTTTATCAAAAGGTGTTTGATTTATTGTCGACCATATGATAAGTTTTTATTAATCAAGATATGGATTTCCCTCTGTATTATGGATTATTCCCTAAATTTATTCAAGCATTGTTGGCTTATGGATATTTTTCATTATGTAATACATATTGATGGAAATAATTTATCATTAATTTATGTTTGTGATGTAAAATATAGGATCTTATATGATAAAAAAACCCATGAATATATATATTACTAGATTATCTATGATTTATGATCATAATATTGGGTTGTGATGATATTTTAAGATCAATATGACTATCAATACTTGTATAAAGATAAAATAGATCACTCAAGGAATATAAGTTAGTGAACTTGTATTCAAATTTTCCAATATAAAGTACACAACATGGAATGTCGTATATGTGTCATTAGTCTTACTTAAGTGAACATTTTATATATCTCCTTTTACTTGAGGTTTCTATATAGGTTCCATAATTTTTATTTTTCACACATTGATACCTATCTAAATTCATTTGAGAATTTGGATTAATAAAAAGAAATTGGGTTTGTCACTAATCAAGAAGAGGGATTTGATTAACAAATATAGTACATGTCCACCCATATTCTAAAAACACAGGTACTTATAAAATAATTTATTTTCATTATGGAATAAAATAGTTAAATTCATTATAAATTTATAATTAAATAAGTGTCATTTATAGAAATTATGGAATTTTAAACTGATGGAATAGAAACTTGACCTTAGGAATACTAACATGACCATTATGAATAGTAATATGACCAATATAATAGTAACCTCACCTAATAATGTATAAATAAAATTTATGCATATTATAAATGAAAATTTTATATATTTATATTATGAAATACGTAAATAAATGTTTTGAAAGTGATAAATTAACTATGGTTATTTTTGTGAAACAAAAATGTTTATTTATATTTTTATAATTAATATAATTATTTAAAAGAAAATATATTTTTATAAAACTGATTCATAAATTAATATTTTATTATCTTATAATTATAAGATAATTTTATGAGATCTTAATTAATTTTTCAAAGTGTTAAAAAATTAGTTATAGTATTAAAATTAGTATTTTTTGTATAAATTATGATTTTAATTAAAAAATAAATTTATCATAATTAGAAAATTATTTTCAAAAAATAGAGTCTATTTTTGAATTCTACACACCAAAAAAAATTTAGGGTGAATTTTTTGGATTTTTATAAAAAAGCTTGAATTTTTGTGAACAGTAAAATACAGTAATTTACAATATATATGCATTATAAGTTAAATACACTATTCCTGAATCGTGAATAATATAAGAACCATAATATCAAAAATCCCTTAATTATTTATAAATATTTAGTTATAATTATCAAACTATTCATAGTCTTGATCCAAAATAATAAACTAATGAATATAAAAATGAGAAAATGCATCTCTCCTCCACTATAAATACCACCCCTCACCACCTCTTCTACTCACACTTCAAAGCCTTGTATCTTATTTAAATTATGAAAAATTCCTTCCCAATCCTATTCCCTACATCTTAGATCTTTTGGTATCACCAAAATTCCAAAATTAAGGGCCTTAAGTAGGTTCTCAAGGAGGAGAATTCAAGAGGTAAAATCCTCTTTCATTTTCATTTATTTCCTTTTCAATTATTTTTATTTTCTTTTACTCTCTTCACACCCCCTTAATCAAGATATATGAAAACTATATTATATTATATATACTATAATTTTATCATGTTTATGAAAAAATTCATCATCAAACTTATTCTCCTCTCCCATTTATTTTAAAAATGAGAACATCGTCTACGATGTGTCAATTTACCGCCATCATAGATGATACAATTTAATTTTTCATTATCACCTTCAAGGATGGTCATAAAACCATTATTATGGTTAAATAATATTTTATTATACATATTATAAGTTATTTAATGTTCCTGAAACCAATATATAAACATGATATTGAATAAAATGATATACGTTCACAATGATCATAAAAATTGCCAAAATAAATTAAATCATTCTCATTAATGTTTTATCTAATTATTTATCCTTATATCAGAAAAAAAACATATATGGTATCATTTTAAAACATTGGAGACATATTAACACAGTTTTATTCCACTTCTGGAGTTTTTCTTCCATTGAACAAGAAAACCCATAATGAACCAACCATGGAAACCATAAAATAAATGCACCTGAAGAAATAAAAATAACAAAATATAATTAATAAATGGGTGGAAATATGTTATAATAATATCATATAAGTAATTATAAATATTAATATGGATCTTTAATATATTAATGAAACTCTTTAAACCATTATACATGATGTTTTAACACGTTTTAAGTAATACAAACCCAAGGTAAGGGAATTATTAACTCAATTTCCATTATTTGGGTTAACCTTATACTTTATTGATTATGTGGTACTAAGATTATGAAATTTTATTATATTATGTTTTATTGTGTGTATTTATACTTTATACACATACTCCTTTCTTTTTATAAAATTCTCACTCCAAATATATGATATTTGTAAGGTACTTTTCTTTAAAAATAATCTCTTAATTTCTTTTCTCTTTTTAAAGGGAATGATTTATATGATGCAAGTATTATTGTTTTATGATTATGTTCTAGTTCTTGGGGATTTTTTATGGTGAAAGGTGGGACCTATATCTCCATCCAATTCTTTGGGTATGTTTATATCAATGGTCGACCGTATGGTTACTCCAAACATAACTACGACGGTTATACCATAAGGTAGTCATAAGGGTTACATTGTAAGCTTGTCGTGAGGGATACATTATAAGGTATACATGATGGTTACAAATCATATAGTATCCACAAGATTTATAATATTAAGTAAGTAATTCCCAAATTTACCTTTCTGGTATTATTATTTTTTCTATTTTTTATGGAAATCTCATGTTTTTACAAAGTAATTGTATGATACTTATTGGGTGAGAAGTATGTCTTTGTGAAAATGATTTCATATTTTTATAAGTATACATGTACCAATGGTTTATCTACTTTTTTTTATATCACTTAATGAGGTTTTTTTTCTCATCCCAAGTTTTAAAATGTTTTTCATAGGGTTTAAGGATGGGTAAGAGAAAAGGAGAAGTCAAGATGATTGTTGCAAATACTTTTCATGAAAATATTTCATGTTCTTGTTAAAAAAAATTGTATTATGAAAAAATGGATATTATTTTAGTAGAATACAATTTTTATACTTATTGGTTGATATTTATGAATTATTTACTATTTTTATAAAACTCTAAGTCATAAATGATCTTTGGCAATGTAATAAGTGTTTTTTATTTGAATTAACTATATTATGTAATGTTTAAGGTTGGGACCTTATAGTTGGTATCAAAAAATGGTTTAAATAACTTTAGGGGTTAGAATTATGTTAACATAATACCATAAATGATTTTTACATTGTGTTTATGTTGAAATGATATATCATTTGAATATTACCATATTGCTTCACCTAAGATATATCAGTTCAGAATGGTTTTCCGTAGAAGAAATAGGGAAGATAAAATAGGAAGGCACTGACAGGATGATATCTATTCGAAACTACAACCTGGAATGGTGAGAATTGGAACCTAATAGTTTGTGAAAATAATGGATCAGATTACGTGGGCTATAAATGGTGTTGGAATCCATGCAAGAGAACAAAAAGATCTTCCACAAAGAACCATGATGATAGTGGAACATTTTATGAGGAAACCCCCTCCTTCTTTCAATGTATCTTCTAACCCAGTGGTAGATAAAGTATGTATTAAATCCAATGAAAATATATTCAATATTATGGGGTTTTCAGATAATCAAAACTTTAGTCTTTCCATTTATCATTTTGAAGGTGAAGCTGACTAGTGGTGTTCAATGGTCAACAATATCAGGGATAGTAAAGAGATAGATTCCTTGGAATGATATTAATTTAAAAATATTTTCCTTGAAAAATATTTTCCTAAGGTGGTTTGACTTAGAATATAAAAGAAATTCCTTGAATTAAAACAAAATGAGAAGAATTCGTTTGTTGTGTATAAAGAAAAATTCACATGATTGGAAAGTTACACTCCAAATCTTATTCGGGGTCTTGATATAAAAATCAATAATTTTTACTTAGGATTGAAGCCAATATATCGAAGGGAATTAGACCCCCATGAATTCAAAAGTTATTAGAAACCTTTACAATGTGATAAGAGGGTATAAATAGAGTTTATGATGAATATTTTTACTTTTACAACAATCATAATAGGAGTTACATATGGAAAGTGATGGGTAAGAATCAATCAAATAAATTTGAATGTAATAAAGTCAAGTTTCCAGTTTGTGAAAAGTGTGGAAAAAAGCACCCTTGAGAATTCCTTAACAAAACTAGGAAGTGTTTTCAATGTGGTAAGTTTGGACTTAGAGCCATAAATTTTAATTAAAATGATCTTAAGATTAATTCTGATAAGAAAACCATAAAGTGATTTAAATGTTGTGAGAAGGAGAATTATGAAAATACCAGCCCAAAGAAAGATCTAAATGATATAAAGCATATAGATTATAAGTAGAAAAGTTAATTTAGATCCTTTATAACTACATTATTTGATTTTGGTCCATTCAATGAAGTGTTATCGGTTACTTTGTTTGTTTACTTATATTTTTCAAATGCCTTCTTTGATACGAGGTCTACACATTCCTTTATTTCTGAGAAATTTTCTGGTAAATTGAAAATTTCACCTCAAGAAATGATATCAGGACTTATAGTTAAAACACCAGGGGGTATATTCTATAAAAAAAGGTATTATAATAATATTATTGTTTTTTCTATGGAAATATATTACTTACAAAACTTTCTATTTTTTCCTTAGTAGTGTTTTTTGTTTTTATAGGTATGGATTGGATTTCTCTTTATCATGCTAAGATTGATTATAGAGATAAAGAAGTATTTTTTCAAAAATAGTTTCAATTTTTATAAAAGAATTAACCCATACAATTGATAACATATCAGGAAGTTGAGAAACTGTTAAAATATGGAAATGAAAGTTATCTTTCTCATATTGTTGAAAACAAGGGAATTGTTCATATTAATGATATTCTAGTGTTAAATGAATACCTAGATGTTTATCCTGGTTAGTTTTGAAATTTTTTACCTGATCGGGAAGTTTAATTTACTACTAACTTGGTTCTTGATGCTATCCAATTTTAAAAAACCTTTATCTAATGTCTCAAGTTAAAATTATTGAATTGAAAAATCAGTTGTAGGAGTTTCTTGAGAAAGGCTTCATTCGTCCAATCACTTCACCATGGGTTGATCCTATTTAGTTTATTAAAAATAAAGATGGTTCCATGAGACTTTGCATTGATTATAGATTTTAATAACATTACTGTTAAGAATAAGTATCCTTTTCTCCATATCTATGACTTCTTTTATCAACTCCAGGGATCTCAGTATTTTTCCAATATTGACATGAGATCTGGATACCATCAGTAGATGGTAAAGGAAGATAACAACCCTAAAATAGCTTTTCATATTATATATGGTCATTATGAGTCTGTTGTTATGCCCTTTGGTTTGACAAATGTTCCTACTATATTAATGGATCTTATGAATAGAATATTCCATGAACATTTGAATAAGTTTGTTGCTATTTTTATTGATGATATTTTGGTATTTTAAAAAAATTATGAGGATCATGAAAAACATTTAAGGATTGTATTGAAAAATCTCAAAGAAAATAAGTTATACAAAAAATTTAGAAAATGTGATTTTTAGTTTCACCATATTTCTTTTCTTGGGAACATTGTAAATAAGGATGGAATAATAGTTGATCCAGCCAAAAAAAAGTGGTTGATGAATGGCCAATGCCTATAAATATTACAAAGATTTATAGTTTTCTTAGATTACAATGTTATTATTGATATTTTATTAAAAACATTGCATAGTTATCTAGCCCGCTAACTAAGTTAACATGAAAATGGGTTAAATTTATTTGGAAAGAATACAGTGATGTTTGTTTTCAGGAACTGAAGAAGGTATTGGTGAATCCTAAAATTTTGGATCTGCCTTCTAGAAATGGTGAATTTTTCATCTACAGTGATGCTTCATTGAAGGGACTTAGTTGTGTTCTGATGCAGAATAATTAGATAATTTCTTATGCCTCAAGACAACTGAACCCTCAGGAGTTAAATTTTCCCACATATGATTTGGAATTAGAAGTTATGGTTTTCAATTTAAAAATTTGGAGGCATCATTTATATGAAGAAAAATGTGAAATATATACTGAGCATAAAATCTTGAAGTAAATATTCACTAAAAATTAATTAAACATGGGGAAGAGAAGATGGATTTAACTGATAAAATATGATTATTTCAAAATTAATTACCATCTTGGAAAAGAAAAAAAGTGACAGATGCCTTGATTCGATAACATCATGCATCATTAACCATGTTATATTTGGAAAAAGAACCATTAATTAATGATTTTATGAATTTTGTCTTAGAATTTGTTGGTGTAGGAAATTCCTATGTTTTGTTTCAAGTTTTAGTGCATTAATCTCTATCATATAGAATTAAGAAAGTGTATAATGAAGGTGTTGAGTTACAGAAAAAGGTAGATTTGGTGAAAAGGGGTAAGTTTCCAGAATTTAATGTTGATAAAGATTGTGTTTTGAGATCTGGAAAGAGGTTATGTGTGCCTTGTGATTCACAATTGAAGAAATAATTGTTAAGTGAATCTCATAATTCTATTTTTTTAGTTTATCCTGACATCAAAAAGTTGTATAGTGACCTTAGAGAGTATTACTAGTGAGATGGAATGAAAAGAGATATTGTATATTTTATAATGAAATGTTTGACTTATAAACAGGTTAATGTAGAGCGACAATTTCCAAAGGGGATGTTTCATCCATTTCTAGTGCCATAGTAGAAATGGGAAAATATATCCATAGACTTCATGGTGGGACTATCAAATACTTCTCAAGGTAACGATGTGATTTGATTTATTTTTGACTGAATGACTAAATCTACACATTTTCCTCTTATTCGAGATACTATGTATTTGTATCATCTTTCTTGATTATACCTAAAAGTGATTATCAGGTTACATGGAGTTCCTCTTTCCATTGTATCTGAACATAATCCTAGGTTCACTTCTAACTTTTGGAAAGGCCATCAGAAGTCATTGGGAACTGAATTAAATTTTAGCTCATCCTTTCATCCTCAACTGGATGGACAGAATGAGGGAACAATTCAGTCATTGGAAAACATGCTTTGAGCTTGTTCAATGGATTATTGGGGAAATAGGGATTAGCGTATTTCTTTAGTTGAGTATTCTTATAATAACATATTTTATTCTAGTATACAAATGGCACATTTTGAGGCATTATATAGAAATTGGTGATGAACTCCAAATTTTTGGGAAGAAGTTAGGGAAAGGAAGTTCATGGGACTATAATTAGTAGAGTAAGTGGCTGAGAAATTGAAGATGATCTAACAACACATGAGGACAACTCAGAGAAGGTATAAAAGTTATGAAGATAATAAGAGGAAATAATTTTCTTTCGAGGTAGGTGATCATATTTTTCATAGGATCTCACCATGGAAAATTGTTATGAATTTTGGTAAGAAAGGAAATCTAGTTCCATGATTTATTGGACATTATTAAATCCTTGAAAATTTTGGACTAGTTACTTATCGAGTAGCTTTTCCCCTAATTTTATCTCTAGTACACAATGTTTTTCATTTTTTAATTTCGAGAAAGTATGTCCCATATTCATCTCATGTTTTTATCTTAGAAGTAGTTCAGCTGGAAGAGAACCTTTCTTAAGAAGATAAACCTATTCATATTCTTGATCATAGAGATAAAGTATTGCAGAATAAGGTAATTCATTGGTTTAAGGTTTTGTGGAGAAACCACATGGTTGAAGAAGCAACATGGGAATCTAAAAATGCTATAAGGGAAAGGTACCCTCACTTTTTAACAAGTAAATAGAAATTTTGAGGGCACAATTTTTAGAAGGTGGGGAGAATGTAACAACCCACATACTTATAAAATAATTTTTTTTCATTATGGAATAAAATAGTTAAATTCATTATAAATGTATAATGAAATAAGTTTCATTTATAGTAACTATGGAATTTTAAATTGATGGGATAGTAACTTGAACTTAGGAATAGTAACATGACCATTGGGAATAGTAATTTGACCCATATAATAATATCAACACCAAAAAAATTGTAAATAAAATTTAACCATATTATAAGTAAAAACATCATATATTTATATCATGTAATACATAAATAAATGTTTTGAAAGTGGTAAATTAATTGTTGGTATTTTTATGAAACATAAATGTTTATTTATAATTTTATAATTAGTATAATGATTTAAAAGAGAATATATTTTCATAAAATAGATTCATAAATTAATATTTTATTGTATTATGATTATAAGATAATTTTATGAGACCTTAATTAATTTTTCAAAATGTTAATAGTTTTAAAATTGGTATTTTTCAAAAAAAAATATAATTTTAATTAAAAATTAAACTTCTCATACTTAGAAAATTATTTTCAAAAAATGGAGTTTATTTTTGAATTATATACATCAAAAAATTATCGTGGTTAATTTTTGTGATTTTTCTCAAAATACTTGATTTTTTGGTGAATAGTAAAATATGGAAATTTACAGTATATATACATTATATATTAAATACACTATTCCTTGATTCATGAATATTGTAAGCACCATAATATCAAAATTAACTTCATTATTTTAATATATGTAGTGATAATTCTCAAACTATTCATAGTCCTAATCCAAAATAATAAACTAATGAATATAATAATGAGAAAACACCCCTCTCCTCTACTATAAATACCACCCCTCACCACCTATTCTTATCACACCTCAAAGTATTGTAACTTATTTAATTTTTACCCAATTCCCTTCCCAAGCCTCTTCCCTATATCCACGACCTTATGGTATTACCAAAAGGACAAAACCAAGGGCCTTAAAGAGGTTCTCAAGGAGGAGAATTCAAGAGGTAAAATCCTCTTTCGTTTTCATTTATTTTCTTTTCAATTATTTTTATTTTCTTATACTCTCTTCACATACCCTTATTAAAGTTGAATGTAAAATCTATTATCTTATATATAATATAATTTTATCATGTTTATGGAAAAATTCATCATCAAACTTATTATCCTCTTCTTTTTATTCTAAAAATGAGAACAGCAACTGTGAGGTGTCGATTTAACACCTTCATGGATGATACACTTTTATTTTTCATTAACACCATAAATTGTGATCATAAAACCATTATTATGGTTAAATAATATTTTATTATATATATTATAATTTATTTAATGTTATATAACCAATATATAAACATTATATTGAATAAAATGATATAATTTTGTGATGATCATAAAAACCACCAAAATAAATTAAATCATTATCATTACTTGTTTATCTAATTATTTATCCTCCTATCAGAAAAAAAACATATATGGTATCATTTAAAACTTTTTTAAACATATTAACATCATTTAATTCCACTTCTGGAGTTTTTTATTCATTCAAAAAGAAAACCCATAATGAACCAACCATGGAAACCATGAAATAAATGCACCTGAAGAAATGAAAATAAAAAAATATTATTAATAACTGGGTAGAAATATGTTATAAGAATATCATATAAGTAATTATAAATATATATATATATATATGGTTCTCTAAAATATTAATTACACTATTTAAACCATTATACATTGGGTTTGAATACGTTTAAAGTAAGACAAACCTGAGGTAAGGGAATTCTTAACCCAATTTCCATTATTTGGGTTAACCTTATACTTTGTTGATTATGTGGTACTAAAATTATTTGTGAAAATAATTTTTATTATATTTTGTTGTATTATGTTTATTTACATTTTATACACATATTTATTTATTTTTATCAATTCTCACTCTAAATATATGATATTTGTAAGGGAATTTTCTTTAAAAAACCTCTTTTAATTTCTTTTCACTTTTAAAAGGTAATGATTTATATGATGTAAGTATTCTTGTTTTATGATTATGTTCTAGTTCATGGGAATTTTTTATGACTAAAGGTGGGACCTATATCCCCCTCTAATGCATTGGGTATGTTTATGTTTGAGGTTGAATGTATGGTTACTCCAAACATAACTATGATGGTTAAACCATAAGGTAGCCGTGAGGGTTACATTATAAGGTAGCCATGTTGGATATATTGTAAGGTAGCCATGATGGTTAAAAATAATATAGTAACCATAATGGTTATAATATTAAGTAAGTAATTCCCAAATTTACCTTTATGTTATTATTTATGTTTTTTATATTTTATGGAAATATCATATTTTCACAAAGTAACTATATGATAATTATTGGGTGGGAAGTATGTCTCTATGAAAATGATTTCATATGATTATAATTATTCATGTACTAATGTTTTCTCTACTTCTTTTTATGTCCCTTACTGAGGTTTTTTTATCATCCCAAGTTTTAAAAAAATCATAGGGTTTAAGGATGGGTAAGTGAAAAGGATAAGTCAAGATGAATGTTGTGAATATTTTTCATGAAAAGATTTCATGTTATTATTAAAAACTTTTTTATTATGAAAAAAACGGATATTGTTTTAGTAGTATCAACTTTTTATGATTATTGGTTGGTATGTATGAATTATTTTTTATTTATCTAAAACTATAAATCATAAATGATCTTTGGGAATGTAAAAAAGTGTTTTTTAGTTGAATTAACTAGATTATGTAATGTTTAAGGTTGGGACCTTATAGTTGGTATCAGAGAATAGTTTAAATAACATTTGGGGTTTGGATGATGTTAATAGAATACCATAAATGATTTTTAATTATGTTTATTTTTAAATGATATAGAATTTGAATATTACCATGTTGCTTCATCTAGGATATGTCTGTTCAGAATGGTTTTCCATAGAAGAAATAGGAAGATTAAATAGGAAGGCACTGAGAGGATGATATCTTTCTAAATTTGCAACCTCGAATGGTGATAATTGGAACCAAATAGTTTGTGACAATAATGTCTTAGTTGAAATAGGCTATAAAAGGGTGTGTAATCTATGGAAGAGAAAAACTAGAGCTGCCACAAAGAAACATGATGATATTGGAACATTTTATGTGGAAACACCCTCCTTCTTTCAATGGATCTTCTGACCTAGTGGTAGATAAAGGACAGATTAAATCCATTGAAAAGATATTCAATGTTATGGGGTGTTTCGATAATCAAAATTTTAGTCTTTCTATTTATCATTTTAAAGGTGAAACTGACCAGTGGTGGTCAATAGTCAATAATATTAGGGATAGTGAGGATATTTATTCCTTGTAATGAGATGAATTTAAAAATATTTTCATTGAAAAATATTTTCCTAATATGGTTCGACATAGAATGTAAAAGAAATTCCTTGAATTAAAACAAAATGAGGAGCATTTAGTTTTTGTGTATGAAGAAAAATTCACACGATTGGAAAGGTACACTCCAAATCTTATTTGGGATCTTGATTTAAAAATAAATCATTTTTACTCAGGATTGAATGTAAGATATCGAAGGGAATTAGACCCCCGTGAATTCAAAAGTTATTAGAAACTTGTCCAATATACTGAGAGGGTATAAATAAAGTTTTATGATAAATATTTTTACCTTGAAAACAAGCATAAGAAGCGGTCTAGATGGAAAGTGATGGGTAAGAAATAATCAAATAAATCTGAAGGTAATAAAGTCAAGTTTCTAGTTTGTGAAAAGTGTGGAAAAAAACACCATGGGGAATGCCTTAACAAAACTGGGAAGTGTTTTCAATGTGGTAAGTTTAGACTTATAGCCCTATATTTTAATTAAAATGATATTAATATTAATTTTGATAAGAAAATAGTAAAGTGATTTAAATGTGGTGAGATGGGGCATTATGAAAATACCATCCCAAAGAAAGATCTGAATGATGAAAAACATCCAGATTATAATCAGAAAGGTGTAGTGAGATCATTTGTGACTACTTTAGTAGATTTTGGTCTATCCAATGAATTGGTATCAAGTACTTTGTTTGTTTACTCATATTTTTATAATTTCTTCTTTGATATGATGTCTACACATTCCTTTATTTCTGATGAATATTCTGGTAAATTGTAAATTTCACCTCAAGAAATGAGATCAAAACTTATGGTTAAAACACCATGGGGAATATTACATTAAAATGGTATTATAATAATATTTTTGTTTTTTTGTGGAAAGATATTACCTGCAAACCTTTTTTTCCTTAGTAGTGTTTGATGTTATTCTAGGTATAGATTGGATTTATGTTTATCATGCTAAGATTGATTGTAGAGCTAAAGAATTTGTTTTTCAAAAAGAGTTTCAATTTTTATACAAGAATAAACCCATAAAATTCATAACATATTAGGAATATGGGAATCTATTAAAATATGAAAATAAAGGTTATCTTGCCCATATTGTTGAAAACAAGGGAATTTTTCAGATTAATGATGTTCTTGTGGTAAATGAATACTTGGATTTGTATCCTAATGAGTTTCTTAGTATTATACCTGATTGGGAAGTTGAATTTAATATTAAATTGGTTCCTAATGCTAATCCAATTTCAAAACACCCTTATTGAATGTCTCAAGTTAAAATTATTGAATTGAAAAATCAGTTGCAGGAGTTACTTGATAAAGGCTTCATTCGTCTGAGTACTTCACCCTGGGGTGATCCTGTTTTGTTTGTTAAAAAGAATGATGGTTCCATTAGACTTTTAATTCCATCCAACGGCCCGGAGGCATTAAATTTTTTTTATTTAAAGAAAAACCCACTTTTAAGGAAATAAGGGGGAAACCCAAACAGACATCATCGACTTAAAACAAATCACGATCTGAAGGTCAACTGAGACAAACCAAATAGACAACATGGAGCTACCCCTCAACATTAATTAATCATTAAAGAGATCTCCAATGGTGCAAGTCTGAAAGGTAAATAAGTGACTTGTGTCAAAGCACAAGCCTAATTCGATGGAAAATGCCATACCCTCTCAAACATCCAAATCCATAAATCTCTACAACAATGAATAGCTAGCTCTGTAACAACATCTAGGGCCTAATCCATGTGGTCGAGTTCAGGTGCATCACTGTACCACCAACCCTCACAAATCCTTTCACCATTCCGAGAATACAAAACCAAAAGTCCTCTGATAATCGGTTATCCTAGACCAACCTGACATCCTCCTTAGACACTCTCTCCACTTAACCACATAATCCCAGAAGACCATCCAAAGAACATGGGTTCAAGACATTGTCAGCTAAGACTGGATGGCCCAACCTCGCGTTGAGGGACTACCACCAATGAAGGAATCTAGGTCAACCTGAAATAGAAATACCACTCTAGGAATGGATCTACTCTGATCAGTACTACAAATTCACCCTCACCAAGTTCCAGTACACCTCATGGTGACAAGAATGATAAGGGCCATCACATTGAACAAGGACAACCAAAACTATATCTATCTAGTATAACAAATTCATAACAACACTGAATTAAAGGACTCTAAAAACTCATAGAATCTAGAACTTAACCTCCCACCCCCTCCGTAGCAATGTGGATCATGTCTTGAGCTACACCAAAAGTTATTTGGAATCAAACTCTGGATCCGAACAAGACAAGAAACCCAAACCAACAAATCAGGGCCACCCCATGCCTCGACACCAACGAAGGAGGAATGAAGGTCCAACCTCCAAATCACCTCTAAGAATTGATGGCTCCAAACCTCATTTTCATGCAATATTCACCTAGCTAGCCACTAAATCTCCTCCTAGAATAACGCCACTACACAGGCGACACCGCCCACACCGAGGCGAACTCACAGCCACCACAGGCAGATCCCGACCCGAAGGGGGAAGGTGGAACAAACTGGGAGAAACCCTAGGTTCCATGATAAGGAGGAGAACCACACCGCTCTAAGGAACCAAACCACCAGTTCCACCTTTCCCACACTCTTTTGGGTTACACTTAGTTGGATGAGACTTTTCATTGATTATAGATATTATAATAACATTACTATTAAGAATAAGTATCCTTTTCTCCATATTTATGACTTGTTTGATTAGCTCTAGGAAGCCCAATATTTTTCCAAGATTGAATTGAGATCCAGGTACCATCAGATGAAGGTAAAGGAGGATAAAATCTAAAAAATAACTTTTCATACTAGATATGGTCATTATGAGTTTGTTGTTATGAACTTTGGTTTGAAAAATTCCCCTATTGTATTCATGGAGCTTATGAATAGAATATTCTATGAATATTTGAATAATTTTTTTGCTATTTTTATTGATTATATTTAAGTATTTTAAAAAAATTATAAGTATCATGAAAAAAATTAAGGATTGTCTTGAAAAATCTCAAAGAAAATAAGTTATACAAAAAATTTATCAATTGTGATTTTTGGTTGCACTAGATTTCTATTCTTGGGAACATTATAAATAAGGATCGAATAATAATTGATCCTACCAAAAAAAGTGGTTGATGAATGTCCAAGGCCTAAAAATGTTATAGATATTCATATTTTTCTTGGATTAGTAGGTTATTATTGATGGTTTTTTAAAAACTTTGTACAGTCATCTAGCTCACTTACTAAGTTAACATGAAAAAGGGTTAAATTTATTTGGACAGAAGACCATTATGTTTGTTTTTAGGAATAGAAGAAGAGATTGTAGAATCTTTAAATTTTGGATATGCCTTCCATAAATGGTGAATTTTTCATCTACGATGATGCTTCATTGAAGGTACTTGGTTGTGTTCTAATGCAAAATGATCAGATAATTTCTTATTCTACAAGAAAACTAAAACCTCATGAGTTAAATTATACCTCACATGATTTGGAATTAGAATCTATGGTTTTTTCTTTGAAAATTTGGAGGCATCATTTATACGAAGCCAGATGTGAATTATATTCTAACTATAATAGTATGAAGTATATATTCACTCAAAATGAATTAAACATGAGGAATAGAATATGTATTTAATTAATAAAGGATTATTATTTCACGATTAATTACAATATAGGAAAAGAAAAAAATTGGAAGATGCCTTGAATCAAAAACATCATGCATCATTAACCATGTTACATTTGTAACAAGACCCCTTGATTAATTATTTGTGGAATTTTGGCCTAGAAGTTGTTGGTGTGGGAAATTACTCTGTTTTGTTTCAGGTTTTAGTGCATTAATCTATGTTAGATATAATTAAGCAAGCGCAGACGGTAGGTGGTGAGTTATATAAAAAGGTATAATTTGTGAAAAAAATTAAGTTTCTAGAATTTAATATTGATAAAGATTTTGTTTGGAGATCTGGAAAGACATTATGTATGCCTTTTGATTCACAGTTGAAGAAAGAATTTTAAGTGAAGCTCAAAGTTCTCTTTTTTTAGTTTATCCTAAAATCACAAATATGTATAGTGACCTTCGGGAGTATTACTAGTGAGATAGAATGAAAAGAGATATTTCATATTTTACCATGAAATGTTTGACTTGTAAATATGTTAAAGCATAGAAAAGATTACCAAAGGGGATTCTTTATTATTTGACAGTGCCAGAGTGTAAATTGAAAAATATATCCATAGACATCTTAGTGGGACTAATAAATACTTGTTGAGGTAACAATGTGATTTGGTTAATTATTGACTGACTAGATAACTCTTCACATTTTCTTCTTATTCAAGATACTGTGTATTTAGATAATCTTTCTTGACTATACCTGAAAGTGATTGTTAGGTTACATGGATTTACTCTTTCCATTATATCTATCCATGATCCCAGGTTCACATCTAACTTTTGGAAAGGCCATCAAAAGTAATTGGGAACTGAATTAAATTTTAGCTTTGATTTTTATCCTCAATTAGATGGACAGACTGAGTAAACAATTCCGTCATTAGAAGACATTCTTTGAGATTGTTTAATGGATTACCAGGGAAATAGGGATCAACATATTTATTTAGTTGATTATTCTTATCATAACAGATTTCATTCCAGTAAACAGATGGAACCTTTTGAGTCATTATATGGAAAGCGATGTCGAACTCTAACTTTTTTAGTGGAAGTTGGATAAAGGAAGTTTATGGGACCAAAATTAGTATAGGAAGTGGATGAGAAAGTGAATATGATCTAACAACACATGAGAAAAACTCAGAGCATGTAGAAAATTTATTCAGATAATAGGAGGAAATACTTTTCTTTCAATGTAGGTGATCATGTTTTTCATAGGATCTCATCATGGAAAAGTCTTATGAGTTTTGGTAAGAAAGGAAAGCTAAGTCCATAGTTCATTAGGCCTTATGAAATCCTAGAAAATTTTGGACAAGTCACCTACTGTGTATCTTTGCCTCTAAGTTTATCTCAGGTACAAAATGTTTTTCATGTTTCAATGTTGAGAAAGTATGTTCCATATTCGTCTCATATTTTGAGCCCATAATTAGTTCAGTTGTAAGAGAACCTTTCTTAAGAAGAGAAACCTATTCATATTCTTGATCATAGAGAGAAAGTATTATATAATAAGGCAATTCATCAGGTTAAGGTTTTTTGGAGAAACCACATGGTTGATGAAGCAACATGGGAATCTGAAAATTCTGTGAGGGGAAGCTACCCTCACTTGTTAAATAAGTAAATAGAAATTATGAGGAAACAATTTCTAGAAGGTGGGGAGAATTTAACAACCCACATACTTATAAAATAATTTTTTTCAATCTGTAATAAAATAATTAAATTCATTATAAATGTATAATAAAATAAGGGGCATTTATAGAAATTATGGAATTTAATCTAATGGAATCATAATTTGACCTTATGAATAGTAACCTAACCATTAGAAATAGTAATCTGACCGATAGAATAATAACCTCAACTAAGAAATTATAAAAAAAAATTATTAATCTTATAAGTGAAAATATCATATATTTATATTATGGAATACATAAATAAATGTTTTGAAAGTGATAAATTAATTGTTGGTATTTTTATGAATCATAAATGTTTATTTATAATTTTATAATTAATATAATAATTTAAAAGAAAATATATTTTCATAAAATAGATTCATAAATTAATAATTTATTGTCTTATGATTATAATATAATTTTATGAGATCTTAATTAATTTTTCAAAGTTTTAAAATATCAGTTATAGTTTTAAAATTGGAATTTTTCAAATAAATTGTGATTTTAATTAAAAATTAAATTTCTCATACTTAGAAAATTATTTTCAAAAAATGGAGTTAATTTTTTAATTTTACACATCAAAAAATGGTTAGGTTTAATTTTTTGGATTTTTCTCAAAATACTTGAATTTTTGGTGAATAGTAAAATACAGTAATTTATTGTACATATACATTAAAAGTTAAATAAACTATTACTTGAGTCATGAATAATGTAAGCACCATAATCTCAAAACTACATTAATTATTTTAATATATTTAGTGATAATTTTCAAACTATTCATATTCTTGATCCAAAATAATAAACTAATGAATATAATAATGAGAAAACACCCCTCTCCTCCACTATAAATACCACTCATCACCACCTCTTCTATTCACACCTGAAATCCTTGTAACTTGTTTATATTTTTCCCAATTCCCTTCACAATCCTCTTACCCACGTCCAATACCTTTTGGTCTCACCAAAATTCAAAAACTATGGGCCTTAAGGAGGTTCTCAAGGAGAATAATTCAAGAGGTAAAATCCTCTTTCATTTTCATTTATTTTCTTTTCAATTTTTTTTATTTTATTATACTCTATTCACCTACCTTTATCCAATTGGCATGAAAACTCCATTATCTTATATATATATAATATAATTTTATCATGTTTATGGAAAAATTCATCATCAAACTTCTTCTCCTCTCCCTTTTATTCTAAAAATGAGAACATCATTCGTGATATGTTGATTTACCACCATCATGGACGATACACTTTAATTTTTCATTAAAGAATTAAAATATGGTCATAAAATAATTATTATGGTTAAATAATATTCTATTATATGTATTATAAGTTATTTAATGTTCTGGAACCAATATATATACATGATATTGAATAAAATGATATAATTTTGTGATGATCATAAAAACCGCCAATATAAATTAAATCATTATCATTAGTGTTTTATCTAATGAATCATTCTCATATCAGAAAAAAAAATTGTATGATTTAAAATTATGGAAACATATTAACACCATTTCATTCCACTTATGGAGTTTTTCTTCCATTCTACAATAAAATCCATAATGAACCAACCATGGAAACCATGAAATAAATGCACTGAAAATAATGAAAATAACAAAATATTATTATTAAATGGGTGGGAAGATGTTATAAGAATAGGATATAAGTAATTATAAATATGAATATGGTTCTATAATATATTAATAACACTCTTTAAACCATTATACAGGATGTTTAAAAACATTTTAAGTGAGACAAACCCGAGGTAAGGGGATTCATAACCCAATTTCCATTCTTTGGGTTAAACTTCTACTTTATTGATTATGTAGTACTAAGAATATTTTTTAAATTAATTTTGATTATATTATGTTTCATTATGTTTATTTAAATTTTATACACATATTCCTTTCTTTTTATCCATTCTCACTTCAAATATATTATTTTTTTAAGTGACATTTCTTTAAAAATCATCTTTTAATTTATTTTGTATTTTTAAAGGGAATGATTTATATGATGTAAGTATTGTTATTTTTTAATTATGTTATGGTTATTGGGAATTATTTATGATGACTGGTGGGACCTATATATCCCTATAATTAATTGGGTATTTTTTTTTTGAGTTCGATTGTATGGTTACTCCAAATATAACTATGACGGTTACACCATAAGGTAGTCATGAGGGTTACATTGTAAGGCATTCGTGGGGGTTATATTGTAAGGTATTAATGAGGGTTACAAATAATATGGTAATTGTGAGAGTTAAAATATTAAGTAATTAATTCCTCAAGTTACCTTTATGGTATAATTTATGTTTTCTATGTTTTATGGAAATCTCATGTTTTCACAAAGTAACTATATGATACTTATTTGGTGAGAAGTATGTATTTGTGAAAATGATTTCATATGTTTATAAGTATTCATGTACTAATAGTTTATATCCTTCATTTTATGTACCTTACTAAGCTTTTCATGCTCATCCCAAGTTTTAAAAAAAATAATGGGTTTTAAGGATGGGTAAGATAAAAGGAGAAGCCAAGATGAATGTTGTGAATACTTTTCATGAAAATATTTCATGTTCTTATTAAAAAAATATTATGAAAAAAATGGATATTGTTTTAGTAGTATCCAATTTGTATGATTATATGTTTATATGTATGAATTATTTCCTAATTATCTAAAACTCTAAAACAAAAATGGTTTTTGGGAATGTTATAAGTGTTTTCTTGTGGAATTAAATAGATTATGTAATGTTTAAGGTTGGGTTCTTATACATATGATTGGTAATGATATCACAAAACCTGAGTAAATTTTGACGGAGTAAGTGATTTTTTATCAAAAGATAACTACATTTTCTTTAAATATAAAAGATTTAAACACCTTAGGAATTGATAAAAGGAGATAAGTTATATGGGGTTAACATTATCCATGTATCCTACTTAATCTCAATGTCAAGGACAAAGGAACTTCACTCATGGATGTGTGGTGTATTATATCTCACCAAACCCTTTTATAATTAAGGAAATTGTGATGTGTTTCTAGATACCTATTTTATTTTATAATTATGAATGAGATTCAATATCATTTTCAACATTACAAATGGCCCATCAGATCACACATAATATAATTCTAATTGAGATATTTGGACTAATGTGATTAGTTCACATGTAAAAAAATTATTATAAAAAAAATATGATTTTTTTCACATGTGAAAGATTTAATTAAATAATAAATGTGGTGTTATAATATAAATAATGAGATATTTTCATTATTAATACATAAACATGTGGAAAT
This sequence comes from Viscum album, assembly GCA_963277665.1. Lineage (NCBI taxonomy): Eukaryota > Viridiplantae > Streptophyta > Magnoliopsida > Santalales > Viscaceae > Viscum > Viscum album. The sequence continues at coordinate 710,632,334 of OY728142.1, forward strand.
GTAAAACCCCAATTAAAATTTGGGCTTGTGCATTATGTAATGGGCTTCCAAGGACCATTTCATAAGGGAAATTAATAATACCACCTAAAGAGGATATTTAAGATAATTTTTTATATTTAACTAATTTATATGCTCAATAATACACCTCAAAATATGGTTTTTGAATTAAACCACTTTTAGAGGTTATTTAATTCCCTGAATTACTATTGATGGCTATTTATTACACTTATATTACTTTGATGTAAATTTATCTTCCATAGATCCTATTAAAGGTCCCTATTACTATAAACATAAAGGAATAAGGGTTATGGTATTAATTCCAATGAAATAGAGAAAATGTGGTGTTTATACGTCTTTAAATTCCCTCATTAGATAGAGTTCTATATTTTTATTTATCTAAGAGGTTATTTATTGTTCATATCATCTATTATTCCATAATTTGAATTTAGAGTGGGTAGAATAACTTGAATTTAAATTGGATCCCTCAAATAAATTGATGGTTAGAATTATTTATGGATACCAAAATTTATGGATTTGAACATTCAAGATTGATCAACATATTATAAATTGTTTTTAAAATATATATTTGATATTATTTTATTATTATTATTGTCAATATTTTTTTATGATCTTGGATGACTTATATTAGTATTTATACTAAATTTTGGGTGTTGATATAGTTAATAAAACCATTCATTATTTTATAGTGGATATAACCTATAATCCCTTTATTAAGAAAACTAAGAAAGTGTATGTCCATACCTAAATAAGTTATATGTGATTTGATTATTTATTTAGGTGAGTGATATGTTATGTACTCATATACAAGGATTAATTAAATGAGATATGTCCACCCATATTATTCAGTATTTACTCAAATAACAAGAATGTATGAGTAGGCCTGTATGATATTGACACACTCTATGTCTTGTGGTCACTTTATGTCTTGGATAAATAGATTATATGATTATTCATGATGTAATAGATACATTTGGCAGATGTATGTATAAAGATATAAGTTTTTTATGGAGATCATGATAGATCAATTTATAGCTTGAGTATCACTAATGTATTTTTAGTAGCCACTGTTTACTTATAATTATGGATTATATATTTCATAATTAATTTTAATACTAAAAAGGACCATGGGATCTCATAAAAGGTTATGTAAATGATGATTTGTTTTTTTTTTGGAAACTATTTATATAAAACATTGAGATAATATTAATAGAATATCTAAAAAAACTTAGGATAATATCCCAAAGGAGTTTTGGATATGATTTTACAATTTTTTGCATGTGATGTAAAAGGGGGTGGAATTTGTATAATGTATATGTGAATTTAGTGAAAGTGAGATATTGATGGATTTTATACATTAAATCACTTGTCTTGGGAAATTTTTTGAACATTATGTTTTCCTAATTGTTATTATTTCATAGTGTATACAATGTTTTTGTCTCAAAATTATCCGTGTGCTATTGGGTAATGTTCATAGTATAGTGGAAGTATCATTGTCCATTGAATGATATAAAATATATGATATTTAATTCAACTATCATGTTTATTATACTATTAATATATAATTTTTTAGTTATGATATCATGTGATGATATTTAAAAGTGTTAAATGAATTTTTTTACTATAAACATTTCATTAATAGTTGTCTAAAGGTTGAAAAAAAAATTATAACATTTTTTGTAATTCAAACATTTGATAAACATTTGAATAATGAAAGATATCATGAATTAAACATTTATAAAACATATTATATTATTATATAGCATTAATAAGTATCATTTATTCTTATAAAAGGAGGTTGAGACTATGAAGAATGTGTATGGATCTCATTATTTGTTAAACTTGGTGTTAAAGATCTATGTTTCTCTCTTCTCTTTACAGTTATGGTTCTATATGTCCATGAATAAGAGAAATGTATTATATATAGGAGTTCTAGGTAATTTATATAACCTGATGGATAAATTTATAGGTGGATTCCATTTTATTATATCCATAAATATCATTTAATATAGATTAGAATTTTTGAAAGGGAAGATCAATGGTTCTAATTCAAACATAATAATATATGTTCTTTATGATTTCATATAAATTATTTTAAACCACTCATGATAAGATCACATGGATTAGTTTTGGTGGTTTTTTCTATTAGGATCACTTGGGATATTACCATGACTAAGAGGGGGTGATTTAGTATTGTATAGATTATTAGAAATTAAATTGTTTCCCTTGTTTAGTTATGCACCTATTTTTTGAATGGATAAATCATTATTTTTCTCACCTTTGTTTATCATTCATGTATAATAAGAAAGAAATAAAATAAATAAAGGAAACCTTGATTCGTTAAAAAAAATAACCTCTGATTTATATGACAACATTCTCAGTGTATGGATTTGTATCCCATGCACACAGATTTCCCCTTTTATTATCAAGATAAATATTGAGAAAGGGTATATCCTTGGAGTTATATTCTAGTAAGAAAAACGTACAATTAAATAACTAAATTGAATCTCTTAAAATATAATGTTTGACTTGTATCACCTCAAAGTGGATTAGTAGTGAAAGATTTATGTCTCTTGGGAACATAATAGATCTGATCACCTTCCTCAATGTGAATTAATTCAAGAAGATAGCTTCTATATACATCAAACCTTACAATATAGATATATCATAGGTTGAAATCTTTATACTTATTCATTTTACTGAATAATAAGAAAAAACAACAATGTTGTTCAATATCCCTTCTCTTTATTCTTATTATTTTTCTTTAGTGCATAGGAATAAACACCTTTCTCACCAACACTAGATGTCTCTTGATTTGATGCCTAGAATCTTCAATATGAACACAAGATTGACTCTCTTCCTTTGATACACCATATTATCAGAATGATACAATATTGAATCTCTTTGTATTATCTTATTTGACTCACAAAATATATCATATCATAACATCATTGGATCTACCTTTTATTCTTCTTTATCTCATCATAGATATATACACAAGAATGTGTAGATATTTACTCTATAATATTCAAGGATTTCAATTTTTTCCCAATTCAACACTATTAAATTACTTCTATAAATACTATAGTAATAATCATTGTAAGATCCCAGTTTTTGGAAAGGTATGTTTTGGTTGTGTTTTGGTTAAATCCCTTTTTTTTGTATTTTAAAATTTTTCCTGAAGGTATGAGAGGCCTTGGGGTGTTCCGGGGGCTCGGGGCATGAAATAAGGGAAGTCTGTCCAAGACAGGGCTAGGTGCACGACTTGCGCATGATTTAGAAAACCATGCGACCAGCCCAGGCAAAACCGTGTGTCCCCTCCTCCTCTGGACAGTATCTTGTGTACATTTTGCGCACCATTTTCTAAACTGTGCAGCTAAACTGTGCGGCCACTTAAAGTTGGAAAAATTACAAGTTTTCCACTATAGGCTTTATAACCCCAACTCAGGATTTTCCTCCCATCTTATCCTCATCACCCTAGGTGCGAACCAGACCTCCCAAGGGCTCCAAGAGGTCAATCTCCTTCAATCCTAAGGCGTTTTTGGTGCCGTTGGTTGCGGATTGAAGCTCCGGGTAAGGCTAATCTCCTCCTTGGTTATTTTCTTGGTTTAGGGTTTGTGTCTTCTCTCCCTCTTGTTCTGAAACCCTAAAACCATATCTTTTGGGTGAGTTCTAGGCTGAATCTCCAAGGGTTGGTCGAATCGAGGTCTAAGGACTCGATTGAGGGTGCGTTCAACCACGGATTCGAGGTAGGTGGTCTACAAGTTATATCCCATGATTTATTTGAGTATTTTTGCATGTTTATTTGTGTTATTGCTTTCCCTTGGTTATGTTTTGGATAACCTTGGCTTGTTTGGTAATAATGGTGTTTGAAATGAGTAATGGGAACCCTCACAATCCCCATGGGATGTCTTGGGATGGACTTGACCTAATTTAGGGCCATCCATGGGATGTGCCGAATTTTCCCGGGCTTATGGAATGTGATTGAACAAGTGGCCTTGTTTTGATTAAGGGTAGAGACCTTAATGAATATGTTGGAATGATTGGTTGAACTTGGAATAGAAGTTAGGTGATGCGCCTAGACTTGGTAATAACCGGAGGGTTATTTGGAATGGGTTAAATGGTTGATTCATGGGAATGATGAATGGGTTAAATGGGTTAACGTGAAATTGATTAATGACTATAAAGGGATGGATTATGGGTCTAGTGTTGAATGCTTATTGAGATAGGAATAACACATGGGAATTGGGTGAATGGTTAAATTATGTGAAATGGTAATGTGTTAATGGGTTAAGGCATGATATGGTTTCCCATGTGGGTTGTTGTGAATGATGGTTGCTGATGGGAAATGGTTGGAAGGTTTATGGTTACTTATATATAAGCATGTGCACATGGCTTGGTGGTGTGTGGTATTGACTGAGGTTCTACGTCCATGGGTCGAGTTGGACTGATGCTCTAAACTCCACCCCTAAATGCATGGGTTAGGAATGGGGACTGATGCTCTTTTCTCCTAATGGTTGCATCCACCCGTACTGAGGCTTCGAGGTGAGGATATGGTTTCCATGAGGTATCCACCTAGACTGAGGCTTCGAGGTGAGGTTATGTTTGTTATGCGGGAGTCAGTCCTAGTGAGATAGGATAACGATGGGTTTACCCTCTTGCATGTGATTTTTGGGCTTAGACCCATGTAACATAATGTTTGTGATTAACCCGTGAAAATGTGATGAAGTGGTAAGTGATGGTAATTGTTGGTAAATGGATGGTAATGAATGTGGTAATGGTTGGGCTTGAACTGTATATTGGCACTTTAATTAATTACTGGGAATTTATCATTCATGTTTCTTCTGCATGCACTATCTGCTCTTGCTGGATATTTTATAGACACCGTTGGTGGTGGCCTACTGAGTTGTACTCACACCCTGATCGGGCCGCTGTTGGGTACTCGAGAAGACTTAATGGTTGTAGGTCAGGATAAGGGAAAGGGTCCTTGCTAGACAGCTGAGTGGACATGGGTATCACTTGGTGGAGGATCCAGACTTGGAGTCGGGACCATTTTGGGGATTTTGGCCGTTGTCTTATTTTGGGTTTTTGTTCACTTTTGCACTTGTAGTATGACATAGCATATTTATTTTTAGAAATGGTTGTTATACATATTCCTTGGTTATTGGTTATTGTTCCTGTTATTTGGTTGTTTCTGTTGTGGCTTACTCTGATAATAAGGGGGTATAGTCTCCCCACTTGACTACATAGACCCCCACTGCTAGTCGATAGCCTTTGGTGTATGGGGAGGCGCGGTCAAGGTTATGTAACCACCCGACTCGGAGCACCGGTATAGTGTCTTACAGGTTAGGGACGTTACAATCATATTCATTTTTATTTATTTACTACTTAACATTATCTTTATAAGTCTCATTTAAAATCAGATTTCCTTCCTTATTATAGTCACCAATAATCATGTAAAATCCTATTCTTATTAAACTTACACTGATTCCATAGGAATATTAACTTTTTCACATCTGGAATTCATTATGAAGTGCATATTCAGGGTTTGAATCCTTTGTATGATACTTCTTCATCACAAGTAGTAGAACTTATTATCCACTCTTAAGCTTAAATAATAATTCCCTTAAAATCAATGTGATGTTCTGTACAATAGTAATAGTTAGATCATTATCTGAGTTTATTTATTATTTAGGAAGTTTAACTTTCGAAGCTCACTGATAATTTTTAGAGAAATCAAATTATTTGGAAAATTTATAACCTTTTATGTAATATATTATTACTCTTATAAACCTAAAATATATTATAAGTTATTTTCTAAAATTTTGGTATATGCATTCTGAATGACTCTTATTTTTTACTCAATGTAATTTAAATGATTCTTATAAATTCTTAGAATGACTCTAACTTTTTAATTAATTTTTTATTTTATTATATTTCTATAACATAGTTTATTTTATTATAACTCATATGAATTCTTGGAATTAATCTTATATTTTATAACTTTTTTAAAATTTAGTCTACATATTTTGAATAACTCTTACTTTATGTGTAGATTGACTATTATTAATTTATTCTTCCTTGAATTTAGTTTTATATATATTAGTGTGTCTCTAACACTTTATTGTATTCTCCTACTTCACCTCAAAATTACTATTAATGATTGAGAAAATGAATCATATGAATTAGTTTCTTTTTTAATTTCCCACCTATAACTCAAAATTATATAATTCTTTAAGTGGGATCCAAACTTCTTCAAAATATAACATTGATTCCTCAATCTAACTCAAAATATCTTCGAGTAGTTCAAATTGCATTGGAACAACATTAAACCATCTTCAATCATTACTATAATAGTTACAAAGCATGGAAGTATCTATTTAATCTTTAATATAGTTTTCTCATCTTCATCCAAGGGTATTTCAATACAAATAGAGATCTTCATTACTATTATCATGATGATGGATTTTCATAGTAAAATTTATAGCTTCCTTATAGAGAAATAATATTAATAATTATTCACAATCCATGGGACTCTTCACAACTCATGATCTCTTCTAACTTGGTGAATGAAAAATAATACTTTATCAATTCTACACATGAAATTTCAAGAAGTTTCAATTAGATTTTATAATCATTATTAGATTAGTAATATCGATGAAATATCAGTAACAATTTAATAAAGAATATTTTCCATGTGAATGGATCATCGGGCATATCTCCAATGGATTAATCACACTTACTTAATTTTAAACAGTGAAAGAAACTCACTTGTCTTCCTTTATAAACCATCAACGCGTTACCATTTTTCCTATTAATAACAGCTCTTTAGAATGAATCAACCATGAGAGAACTTCCAAGTTTAGGCTATAAGGTTATCCAATTTTCTCAGATCAATGTATATAGATAGCTATCTTGAAAACTTCAATATTCTTCTCATTTTTCTTGGGAAAAAAATCATTCTCCCAAAAAAATACTTCTCACTACTTATTTAGATCATTTTTATTACATTATTATTCATTAATAATAAATAAAAAAACACTAAGTGGGTTTGATATTTTATGATTCCTTTAAATAAGTGTTATACTTATCAAAGTCTAGTTGTACTGAGATAATTAGAGGTTTCACATTTTAATAGATTTAATTCACACTAATTCTTAGACTAATAAAATAGATAGAAAAATTTCTCTTTGAGAAAACATAAAATTACACCCTAATATAAATTCCAAATTTTAAGATCAATGACCTGATAAATTTTCTGATTAGAGTTTATTTAAAATATGAAAATGAAAATGTATACTTTTAGGAGAAAATTTAACAAAAATGTTCTTATAATTTTAAAAACTCCGTACCAAGGAAATTTCATTTCTATATATACCTCATCAGGTCATTATTCACAATAAGGTGAACCCAAATTTACTTATCAAGTCTCTTGGTCTAAGCCTCATACACTAGTGAACTGGTTTTTTTAGTTGGAGGATTCCTCTTATCATCACATAGAAAAACCCAATAATTAATCATGGATGGGGTATATATTTATAAGTAATATGATTAAAATATAATTCATGGAGGATGAATTTTTATAAAGATATGAAAATAGGAGGTCATAAGTGAAAATGTAGACATAGTTTCGCCCCTCTTGTGACCTGTATGAAGTAGAGGTGGAAATATGGCCCCCATTCTTTTCATTCCTTTTATATTTTTTATTATCATTTATATCATATTAATCATCATTATCATCATAATAATGATTTAATGATACAATTTATATATTCCTCATAAAAATTAATTATAAAATTCATTCCAATATAATTTAAATCCATCATTTCATTTTTACTCACTCACCAATAAAAATTGATTGTTAAGCTACAAATAAAAAGTTCATAAATATTTTTTTATGAAAAAATAGATGTTTAATATTATTGAAATAATTCTAAAATTATCATTTATTTTCTATAATATTAAAACCAAAATAATAAATAATAGTAATTTCTTTTTTTCATAATAATATTAATCATTATTAAATTAAAAAAAATGTTTATTGTTCTTTAACCTCCAATTCTTGAAAAAAATTACTCTAAAATCAATATCAAGTTATCATTTAAAACAAAGTGTGTGTGGTTCAAGTGGTTCATTAAAACCATACTCTATTAACCGATCCATATTGAGTCACTTTGAACAATATAGACATGGATATGGAAAGGATTGAGTTATATAAGAAAACATTTCTCAATTAGATATTGGAACACTATCATAATCCTACAATTAAAGTAATTTCCTAATGCTCTAATGAAGTTTTTTTCAACTATGTCAATATCCTTTAATTTTTCTTGTGCTTCAATAGGGATATTCTCTAATTATACCATCCAACTTTTTCGCAATATTTCTTATGATGATGTGTTATGAAATTTTTATAGAAACCCATTTCCTTCCTTAGTTTAATTAATTTATGATATAATTTGTCTTTTTTTAATGACCATGTGGAACATATATATATGGTTTTCATTATGTTATGGGTGTTCCTAGAATTATATATCCCTCTAATGAATTGGGTAAATATTCATATCTTATGAGTTGACATGTATGGGACTAAGGATTGAACCTAATCCATAATAGGACTTTGTCCACTGCTTATGGGAATGGGAAGTAAACCCAATCCACTATGAGACTTTGTATATTATGCAATGATGGTCCTAGAAGTGAACCTTAATATCAAAAATGATTTTATTTGATTATGTATATGCCGTATTTTTTTAAAATGTTATGTTTTTATGGCTTGTGATTATTGACTCATGTTTCCACTTTCAAATATCTCATTTTTGAAATTATGTTAAAATACTTATGTTATGAATCGTGATTTTTTATTTTTGTTTTATTGGGTATGATTCTATTATGTTATTCCAATGTACCTTGATTATTTTCTCATACCAACAATCTTATTTTATGCTCACGTATGATCTTAAATTGATATATCTTATGTTTACCCTTATTGAGCATTGGATCTTACCCTTTCTTATGATTTCATTCCCTAAGTTATGAAGAAGATTATTATGTATAGTGTGTATAAAAGGGTATTATGTGAGGAGAATATTTGTGGGAGACATTCAAAATTTAGTAAAATAATTTGGTTAGGTATATATTCTCCAATGACACTAAATCTTTGAGTTATGGAGTCTATTTTACTATGAGATGTAATGAATATCATTATAAAAAAATTGAACATGCATGTATATTGCACTTGGGTCACCACACTACACATTTTAGTTAATATTTAGGAATATTATATTATAAATTCTAAAATTTATTAACTAGTATGAACTAATGATTCCCAATGGGATGTCACCTAAGAAAAAAGTAACTCATTTTCTATTAGCTTCATTGTCTATAAAAGCACTATCAAAATGATGTATTCAACATTTAAGACCCTTATGGATCTAATAACACTTTTTACCCACTTATTTTTTCATCAAACTACCTATTTATCACTAATTAATTCAAAAAAGTCAACTATAACCACAAAAAATCTAGGATGGATTAAAACTTCAGGTATTTCCTAGATTTACCTTCTTCATGGCATGATCTCATTCATTACATAATGATAATTATTATAAACTCCAATATTGTAGTGTGAAATCCTTCATCACAGTGTGATTCACATAAACAACTATATCCACACTCTCCATATAAATCTCATATTTAAATCACTAAAATATTGCACCATGATCTCCTAAAATCTTTTATAAAGACTTTGAATCAATTGTGGCATGGTCCTATTGATTGGGGAGTGAGGACCTGCTTCTCAAAAAATAAATCATGTTATCTTTATTACCAAAAAGAAACTAACATGGCATAGCTTCTATGTCATGACATGGTCCTCCTTTACTATTTTTAGGTTTCACCATGAAAATTATCTATGGCATGAGAATCTCTAAATATGTGGTACCACTAAAATCTTCCTAAGAATATTCATAGAGTGGCTGATATTTCATTAATTAATAGAGTGCATCAAATTTGTAAAATAATTAACCTTATATATGATCTATATACCTTACATATAATCTTATAAAAAACATATAAATGGTACTTTTCCATTTTCTTACAACTTCACTTATTAAGTGATCCTTATGATCAAGATATCTAAAATAAACTGCAAACATCATTAAACATCTCAAACTATTTAAAATGACTTCAGATTGAAAACAAATGAAACTTTATAACTCATGGTTGAAATATCCCACCCCCTTAGTTTTCTTGTTAATGATCCATATATTCCTCCAAGTTTATTCATTCCATCCATTCTTACCATGCATATGACTATCCCCTTTCTTACATTGTCCCCATTTGACAAGAAAATTAGAAGTTTTTATCCTTTTCTAGATCTAATAATTTCCAAACATTTAGAAACTTACACTTTTCTAAAACTAATAAATAATATATTAACAAATTATCTAATCCTATGTGAGTAAAATATCATTGTAGTAAATAATAGAAAACGTTAATTTCTATAATGATATCTATATTTTCAAATAAAACCTTTGTTCTTACTTCTAATTTACCATGGATTCTGCCTCCCCATATCTTCTTATACTCAATTAAATATAAACACCAACAAAAACATAAAACATCCAAGTAAACAATTATATACAATGGAGATAGAGGATTTTCCAAAAATCCTTAAGTTGTGGGAGGTGGTTAAACATCAAGGTTCGGTTGATGCATCTCAAATGTCATTGTAGCCAATAGTTTTATACCAATGTCTGCCACTTTTTGATTGATACCCACAAGTTTAATATTGATAATGATTTTTTATACCTTATCCTTAATTAAATTTTACTATATCCCAATATTATTTATTCATTAATGTTGTAATATTTTTTTCCCTGTTCAATCGTACTTTTATTGTCACAATATACTACCATATATAGCTTCATTTTATCTAAGATACATTAAATTTTATTTTATCCACATTAGTTTTTTAAATGATTTTGTTACTCAAAGGTACTCTTATTTAGATATGTTGAGAAAAATTATCTCTTTATTTTTGATAATTCATCCGATGAATTTTATTCTAATAAAAATGGCACTTTCACTTATATATTTTTTATCCACAATTTATTGATCCCAAACTGTATCTTCATACACATACAAGTATCTATCATTCTCTACACAATATTATAAATCATAATCAAGTGTGTCTTGAATGCACCTCATGATCCATTTCATAACTTAGAGGTGTTCCACCATGGGATTGCTCTGAAAGTGGACAACCAAACATGTAGAAAAATGATATTTGGACTTGTTTTTATGAGATACAATAATATTACAATTACCTTTTAGTAATGTTTTATATTAAACTATTATACTTATTCATTTTTTCTATCCTGTTTCCTACAATAATTAGTGTTGAAACTGGTTTTCTTTCTTCTATCTCAAACCTTTTCAGCAGATCCTTTACATATTTGGATTGGGAAATAAATGTGTTTCCACCATTTTGATGAACTTACATCCTGGAAAATATTTTAGTTATTTAATCATCAATATTTAAAACTCTAATCTCAAGAACCATGAAAATTACTCTATATATTTCAACTTAATTCCTTAGAATATTATTCCATCAACACTAATAATCACCATTAACTATTCTTCCTTTTTTAATTTTACCTAAATATTTTGATCAACTTTCTACTTATTTATGCATTTCAAACTAAATAAAATGGATTCCAGTGATAAAAAAATCCAACATTGTAACCCCCAATTGTAATAATTTTTTTCATTGATTTCGTCTTTATTTATAAAAAAACTTATATTATAAATTACATTGATTTAATTATATTTTTTTATAAAGATTAAACTTTAAGAAAACAATTTTAATCAATCTAAAATTAACTTTCAGTAATAGTTATTTTACTTTGAATTATTTTTAAAAACTTTTTTTAACTTTAATGAACCATCAATAAATTATTTTAATGAAACTTTACTAACATCCAATGGAACGAAGGCCTTCATTTTTTATTGATTTTTGATAATCCACCTTTCAAGGGGTGAGTTAGAACCCTTACAAGGCTCTTAGTTGTAAGTATTTCATGGCCCATAGTCCTTATAGGAATTCAATTTCTCGTGGGAATAATTTTTAGGAATAATGAAATTTATAAAATAAAAAAATTATTTAAAATTATCCAAATCAATGTTTTATTAATTTTCAATGCCAAAAAAATTGTGAATATCTAAATCCTGATTTATATCAGTTTAAAAATAAATAAATTTTTTAAAATAATTTTTCATAACCTCTAGATAACTATTATATTTATAATTGGTAAGAAAAAATATAAAAAAAATCCAAATTTTGAAATATAAAATCAATACAATAAATTTTCTCCTTCATATCCAAAAAATAATAATGGGAATAATATAATGAATTAATTTTTTAGTGTGTTTGAAATAAATTAAGTAAAATTATAAAAATATAACTTATATGTTAGTTCAAATGAACTCCATATTAAAGGAGTTTTGTGAAATAATAAAAAAGAATAAATTCAAAGAGCCCTGAATGGTAATTTTTTTTGTCTGTTATCAATAATCTAAAAATTTTATAGAATTTCCATCATTTTATACCCCATATAAATCCATTTTGGATAGATAATAAACATATTTTTATTATATTGTTCTTGTTTTACAAGTATATTCTACTAAAAATGATCTTTTATGTAAAATTATGAATTGGAGTCAACTGAAATTGCTTCTTTAAATGAAAATTCACTTCTTTATTGAAATTTATTCTTTTAGTTTTTTTAATTATAAGGTTTAGTATGGTAGTGAAAAAAAAATTAATAAATTTAATGATTTAAATGAATTGTAGAATAAATTATCTCAATATAAATTAGATATCTTGATTATCTTTCTTGTTTATTATAATCGAAATGAAATTAAAATTAATTATTTGATACACAATTATATAAACAATTTTACCAATGAAAATAAATTTTCTTTTTCTCAAAATAATTTTGAAACTATATAATTTGATTCTCTTCTTAAAAATTCATTTGGATTATATAACGTTTCTATTGAATTTAATTATTTAAATAATTTAAAACATGAAATTCATTACATTGTAAATGATTTCATCATTGAAATAAAAAGTGATGCTTAATTTATTTAAAATATTCTTGAAGTTTTTAACTTAGTTGAATTATAGTTTGAGTTAGATTTAATGTGTTTATTTGAAAATATTTTATAATTATATTTGTTTTCCCCAATTATATAGAAGATATAATTGATTATCCTACGATGTGGTAGGGTGTTATATATTGATTCTATATAAAGTTAAATCATTAAATATGAAAATTATTTTATAACTCCAAATTAAATTTGGATTTAGTGGATGTTTTTACACAACTTTAATAAAAATATTATTATTTACGTTCTACCATCAATTTTTTTGTTTTATTTTTTCATTTTTTTTCATTTTTTTAACTTTAATTATGTAAAATATGCGAAAATTAAAAAATAAAAATATAAAATATAAAAAAACATTCATTTAAAATTTTTTCTACTAACTTTTTTATTTTAATAAAAAATATAATAATAATAGTAATAATAATAATAATAATAAATGGTTGTTTCTTATACATTTCACATATTTTATATGAATTTTGTATTCTATACATAATTTTTTTGTAATGACCTAGAATTTCTTGAACCCATCCTCTAACATTTATCGAGTGATGAGGGAATCTAGGGATGATTAGAGGTAATCTTGTGGGTCCAGGAAGAAGTTTAGTTAGTTTTTATAAGGAATCATAATGTGAAAGTTGTATTGTAGTGTGATGACAGACATGCAATATGATGGTATATGTTGATCTCAGAGTGGTCAGTTGAGAAGATATGTTATGACATGAGAATGTGTCGAAACATGGTGTGTAATTCATGATAGTTTAGTGTCGTGTTGTCTCGGGTTGGAAGTCTAGTCACAATTTGGTTGTTTTTTTATGGTGTAAAGGGTCATAAAGAGTATTTTAAAAAAGTGAAAAATCTGATGTATCATAGAAAAAAACATATATATTGATTAATTATATTATGTGTTGCCTTTAACAATTTTTTTCATGGAATTTAGTGTGTTTTTTACATAGTTAAGACCTAGAATTTGAGTCCCTCACTTCTGTCTTTGTAGCTTTTATTGCATCATAGTGTATGAGCCACCCCATGAGCCAGACTTGAGGTTGGTCAGGATGAAGAAGAAGGTCAGGAGTCAAACTATAATTTTTTAAGGTTTGAATGTTATGGGATTAAACCCTTATCCCTCCAATGAATCTCCTTATTTTCATCAAATAAAAAATCATTATTCAAAAATGAAATGGGGATCCATGTGGGGGGATCACATTGTGATCTTTGGTTCATGTCTCATAGAGGTGTGACAAATTCATATCTTTACATAAGTTAATGCCTTTTAAATTTTTCTATAAATTAAATGTTCCTATTGAATTAATTATATTTCATCCTTATCCTATTTACATAAGTAGTGGTGGGAGTTTTTTTGAAAAAAATATGCCTTTTTGATTTATCCTTAGACCTTTACTTTTTAAAATAACTAACTATAATTTAAGGCATCACTCTCTACCTTTTTTCCTTTCTCGTTCTTCTCTTATTCATTTTTCCAATTCTTGCAAGATTTATCCCTTTAATTTTATGGGATCATTATAAATTATTGAAGAAGGATTAATGATAGGATTATGTAATTATTATATATTACTTCATCATGAGATTTTGTGTCGGTGTTATCCATCTGTCATCTTGTTCTACTTCAGTGATCATTGAATCTTTATATCGTGGTATGAGATTCAAGAATTATCCTGGTAATTATGTTTCAATGTTGGATTATCATTATTTGGTTTATAATGGTTAAATATATGTGATTGACCTCAAGAATATAATAATCCATAATTAATGATTTGGAAGGGGTGGTGGTGTATATTTTTTTGTGATTATCTTATTCCTCATGTTATTACCTCATGATATTTCGTAGAGAGCGTGATACCATATTACTATAATTATCAATGATTCTTTTATATATTTTATATGGATAAAATGGATTAAATATGATAATATAATAATTATAATGATCAAGTAATTCATTTAAGATTTTATTTCTCCATATAAATTCTAAACATTATAAAGTGTTACTTTGTGAATATTATTTAGATGATTATTATCGTTATTTATTATTGTTAAATAAGGAATTATTGTTTTCTGGAACCTGATATTAATTAATTTATTAAATTAATATAGTAAAAAAAGATAATTATTATTGGAATTAAAATTTATGTTCAACTACATTCAATCCATGTTTGTTCTAAGCATGCTTGCATTGATAAAAGCAGTGTTGATTTCTCATTGATATATTTTACTTATAGAATTGTGATTTTTTTCATATATATATATATTTATATATAATATATATATCCCTTGATTTTATTTAAATGGGAACCTATTAAATTGCGTTAATATTGTGAGCGTAGAGCTATTTTGATATCAATATGGGGGGGGATTTATGTGGTTATTATTGGGATGTTATAGATGGTGTAGAAAGGTGCCAGGGATATTGTTGGTATAGTTTGATCAAGTTGGGATCCTTACTTGGTTCTTATATTCTTACTGTTTATTTTTGATTGCTTATTTAATTTAGGTGTATTCTTCTTTGAAGTATGTATAGTGGTATGTTAGTGCACCATAATTATGGAATGGTTATTAGTTAATGAATTAATTAGAAAGGATGATTTAAAAGACATAATTATTAAAAGATAATGGATATGATAACTAGAATTATAACATTGAATAAAAGTACCTTGGATTTAGATGATTAATGTAAATATTAATTCGAAAATTATGTTGCGATATTATAAAATGATTGGTATTTGATAATAATAAATGGTATGATAGTATTATAACTTGATTCTTATGTTCTTTCAAAAAGTAGTAGATTTATAGTTCTTAGTTATGGTTGTTGGGTTGTCAAGTGGGATGATAGTTATCATTATAGTATTTTGTAGGATAGTTACCCTTATAATTGTGGTGTGATATAATATTCATTATGTTTTATTATTTCTAATGATCCACTACTTGATTCAAATAACATGACTGATTCCCCTATTTGGAATTGGGTTTCGAGTTTTTTCCCAAAATCTAGGATATTGAGGATATGGATGGATGACTACTCCTCCTACATCTCACTATCTCTCTCATCCTAACATAGTAATTTATGTGGGAATATATGGGATATGGAGGATCAAATTTATAGGATATGTACTCATATGGGTTGTACTTTCTCACAATTCTAACATACAAGTATATATAGGATGATGATGCTTATGGTCATAGTGAACACTTGTATCTGGACTGTAATGGATTATATTTATTACATGTGTATTAATATATGGGACGTAATTTATTAAGTAATAGTGTGTATTTATATAGTTTGTCACAACTCTCTGTCTTAATATGTGATTATGTGGGTGTTATTGATGTGGTTGTGATGTGTGCACAATTATGTGATATGACTTATAAAGAAGATAGGAGAACCTAGACATAATATGTTGGGGTTTAGGGTGGAAAATTTATAAGGAAAGTGGAATCATGGTACCTTTTGATAAATATATATTTTAGGGAGGATATTGTTGATTATACCTATATTCCCACCCTTATATATATATATAAACAAACACACACACAAGCATATATATTTAGACTATGGGTATTTGGTGATCGAGATGGGCCTTACCAGTCCATGGAGGTTATTTTAGGGGTTTTGGTGATCATAGTCACTGCATTAGGAGTCTCTCATGGTATTTCCATTGTTTGACACTACATATATCAGTATTGGTTTATTTATTATTATGGAATTTATTATTGAATTATTTATATTTTCCTGATAATTTTGATGGTAATTTTTACCATATATGTTTGTTATATACACAAACCCATGGCCTATTAGTGGTTAGATTTATGGGACACTCATATCCTCGTTATTTTCCAAGGAGGGGTACCAATGGGGGTGGGTTGTGAAAAATTAGTATTAGTGATTTTGGTAGAGATATTAGATGGATCATGGGGGTTGGAACTTGTGAGGATTTCATGGGTTTGTTGGGATACATTATCAGTTGAACTTAGTAAGTGATGTAATAAAGGGTGAACAACTATGACATAGGTAATTAAGGCCCCTTGTGATATGACACAAGGACCTTAATATTTATAAACATACTAGGTGAAGTGGTTCTACATTCATGGTAGAGACCTGGGTAAGGATCGTTTATCATGATTATCTTCACATGTGATAAAATTGGGTGGATAATGGGAATTAGAAAAAAAAATATTAATTAATATTAAGGATTCCATATTCAGGGTTTGGAAATTACTTAAAAATTCTATTTTACAGGGATGTATCTTGGTCAATGTCCCCATCAGGCTCATACTAGTGAAGTTCAATAGGGTGCACCAGTAGATCATTAGAGAGCTTATGTAGATGAATATGGTTATTGGTAGAATATTTTTATGAGCTCCGGTGTCATAGAATGTATAAGTATGAGGTTTTTATTATAAGATTGAGGCAATATTGGAGGATGTGGATATTTATTTTAGTTTGATCCATGATTGAAGAGAGAACGGGATTTCATTAATTTTTAGTATGTTGTGAGGAGATTCTCATTAGTGGTTGGTTTTATTCCTTGGAGATCATGTGGAGTTGGAAGTGTCATGGGATAAGTCTCACGATCAGTTCTAGGCTTAGTTATATTCTTCTATTATGAAGGTGGAACATAAATGGGAGATGATTTCTCTTAGAAAATTGAGTTCTAGCATGAAAAGGTTTTTAATTGAGTTCATGAACCTCATATGTTATGCTTTAGGACTCATTTTAGATAAATATCCTATATATAGGAATTTCTAGGAGGAATTTCATCCAGATATATAGCATCAGGTCACCCCATTCATATTGATAACATTCCATAATGTTCTGGAGAAAGAAGAGGATATTGAGAATATAATGACTCATACTAGATCATAACAAAAGAAGATTCATTATAGATTCCTGAGGAGTATATATGTGATAAAGGTTTTTTAATTGTATGGTTATCTAGTGTTCTGATAGTATGGAGTCATCTTCATCTACCTTCATCTAATTTCACCAAAGATAGAAGTTATCATACATGTACTAAAAGATCAGAGATTATTTTATTTTATTATAGATGTATTGGTTATCAAAACCTTCAGTGTATGAACTTATTTAATAGTAAATGTAGATCCAATGTCCTGAATTAGGTTCATTCATTGCATTAAAATCCTTCGAGGTAGCAGCAACAGCAGTGTACTCTATGATTTATTTAGTGGAGAGGAAACATATAAAATAAAGGACAATCACATGATGTTCCTCATACTTTTTACGTAGGGTAGAGTGAGTTTGTAGAGTTGGTTGAAATTATAGACAAAGGGGTCATGGAGTAAGACATGTTTATATTCTTCACATAGATTTTATGGTACCAGGAAATCCAGGCATCATGTGAGGTACAATATATCTATTTTCTATCTAGGTGCATACTTTATTCAATTTAATATCTACACACTCCTTTGTATCTCCCACCTTAGATTAGGATATCATGCTTAAGGTAGATATTCTTTTAGTTCCATTGGTGTTAACTATGTTAGTTAGAGTTCAGGTTATCTTATGTGGTGTATATAAAGAATGTGAACATATTTTAAGGCTGCATAAATCTTTGGGAGATTTCATATTCCTTATAGATATATATGTATGATGGAAGCCTTGGTATAGACTATTTTTATAGTGTATGATATCATTAATTTCTTCATGAAGAAATTTATATTCTTTTATTTTAATGGAGAGCATGCCATGTTCACTAGTGAGTGGGGCAATCAGATGGGTTAGAGATGTTTTGAACCCTTGTCTTCTATGATGACAAAGGTTATGCTTAGTTAAATAGATATTCAATTAATGGTATTTCTGAGGGCTGTGGAAGAGTATCCTAATGTTTTCCCTAAATAGGTTGTAACGATTCCCCATTGATGTAAAATTAATTTTGGGATAGAGTTTCATTATGATGTCTCTCTAATATT
The DNA here is from genome assembly GCA_963277665.1 of Viscum album. NCBI lineage: Eukaryota > Viridiplantae > Streptophyta > Magnoliopsida > Santalales > Viscaceae > Viscum > Viscum album. Next base: position 710,651,468 of record OY728142.1, read on the forward strand.
GACGTCTCCAAGTAAGATGATGTCTTATGATTTGTAGGAGATACATATTAAGATTTATGATCTTCTATAAAGTGGTTGTATTTGACCTAGTTTGTCACCTTGCAGTGTTCCATTCTTGTTTGTGAAGAATTAGGATGGAAGTTTGTGACTGTGTGTCAATTATTGTCACTTAAACTGGGTGAAATTAAAGAACTATTATCCCCTTTTATATTGATGATCTATTCAATATTATAAAGGGAGATTGTAACGCCTCGACCCCAGCTACCTGGAGCCGGTGCGGTACTTCGTAACATTGGCATGATCACAAAAGATCAAGTCTCGAAAGACCGATTAGTTTAGTAGCCTTGGAAACACTAGATACATTAATAAGTCTTACATTACATAATAAAGTAAAACAAAACTACTACATCTTCTCTTCATATCCCCTTATAATATCCCTACAGGTCATTCATAATATACTTCTTCACATCCTGTAAAATATTAAAACATTGAAAGGGGTGAGCTCAGATGCTCAGTAAGGATAACAATATTGCGGAAGCTTTCATAAATAAACATTAACATTTAAGACAATTTATAACAAAAACAAAAGCCTTTTAAACATGAAATTCAACATAATATGGCAAAAGTAAAATGAGATAATTCCATTTACTTATTCACATGGATATTCTACTGGTCGAATAATCACATGTAATATCATTAACCACTTTCATAATGATGGAATGCATAATGCCAGACATTCTGAAACATTTTGTCAAGGCCTCGGCCAAGACGTCTAAAATGATTAAGGCCTCGGCCAAAATCACAAATCAAATTGGGAAAGGGCCTCGGCCAATTCCATGTCTAGTTGTCTCATGAGACCTACCGATGCATCGAGGAGCTATAGCGGGCTCCACCCATCACTTATTAAGTCCAATGCATTCCTCGTATGAATAGGTTTAAACATATCATAAACCATAACATAATCGTATCACATAAAACATGCATAAAGAAAAATAACATTTCCACATTTCAATCACAAGATATAAATACAGAACATTGGTATAATAAAAACGCTTTCAAAACCATTTTCAATACCAAAATAAAAGAAAGTTAAAACTTTGTATTTATTTTTCCTTAAAAAAATGATGGCTTGTAGAGGAAGCCGAAACTCAAATAATAGTCACGGTGGTGGAGAAGTCGTTGTCGCCGCATAAGTACGGAAAGAAAAACATTCCCTTTTTGTTGTTTAGTAAAACGCTTCATATAAAAAATATTCCTTTTGAATAAACGTAAAAGTCAAAGGGGTTTATACACCGTATAAAAGAAAGTTGTGTATAAAACCAAATATGCCTCAATGAAAGGAGATTGAGACGAATTCCTTAAAAATATCATCTTTAAAATAAAATAGATCTATTATGTGTATTCACTATAGGTACACATAAAGAAAGTAAAAATACAAAATAATACATAATAATATCATAACATAATTTGAAAGTAGGAGATTAACCCAAAGAATGGAAGTTGGGTTAAGAAGTTCCCTTACCTTGTGTCCGACTTGATTCGACCATTCATTAACCTCCTGAATAATAAACTAGAGTTAATATATACCATTTTCAATTTCATTATCCTTTTTATATCACTTATTAAAATGTTATGAACATTATGTAATTATTTAAGTTAATAACGGTCGTTTTGTCGATTTTTGGTACTTGAGTCAACAATAAACTTCTTATAATTACAAGTTGTTTATGTGGTAGAATATCCATTATCTCCAGAATTATATTCATGATTTAGATGTCATATATTTAATATATATCCAGTATATACATTCATTCATAATATTACATAACATTTAGAGGTAAGAAATGAAATGCACCGTTCATGGAGACGGTAAGTCGTACGTACGCATGAACGCTACTTTCATTTCTATTTCGTATTTAATGGAATGAAATCATAATTATATAAAGGTATAATATAGTTCCAGTATAATATCATATATAATATCATTTACTCCATCCTTTATACATCCCACATATGGCATTAATGATTCACATCACTTTGAGGGGGCGGTAGTCCGCACTTCCTAAAATGAAATTATCGCGTTTACCCATAATGGAAATCATAAAGTATGCCATAAATGAGAAATACAGAAGCATAAGGAAAACATAAACATATTATATATCATATATAAATATAGTGACATCTTAATTTCCACCTTTGAAGGTGTTATATGAGTGTTGAACAATCATCGTTTTGTGAGGCAAAAATTCGCCATCCACAGAAACAGTATGTTCTTTAACCATTAGATGTAGGTGTGTGTAAGTATAGCTCTAATCCTTCTTATAACAACATCCTAGTATATTGAGTATACTGGTGTTTTTACAAAATAAATGAATAAAAAGATTTTAGTGGGTTGGAGAAGAAAAATAAAACAAAACTACATTAGAGAAGACATTACCTCAAAATCGGGTAACTCTTTTTGATTTGAGCCAAAGGCTTCCTTGGGAAGAGTTCTGCCCAAAGTGAGGCTTCTAGGAGTAAGAGAGGAAAGTTGGGAGATTATTTGGGCAGAGGTTGGCCAAGCCAAATGGCTTGAAAGTGTTAATGAGGTGGTAGAGGTGGGGGCCTTTTATAAGTGGAGAGGAGGGGCACTCTTGGAAAGTAAAGAAAAGTCACTTTATTATAAAATGAGTTTAGGATTTCAGAGGTCCCAAACTTATATAATTCTAGGCTAAGGTGATAAGGGTTCGAAATATACTCATCCAATAGGTTTTTGACAAGTGTAAGCCTTGGATTTCACATTATCTTTTTATTTTATTTAAATCGTTAAATAATGAGGTCATCGCTGCATCATCATGATGTCATAAATAATTTAATTTATTTAATGTCTAAAAATTATAAAACAAATACTATGAGGTATTAAATCTTTTTAGATTTCCAATGACTATTTATAGTCAAAAACATGACTTGTATAACTCCATGTAAAAATTGTTTTAGTAAAACATTTCATGTTTGTGTCATTTTTTTACTTTAACATTAAATAAAAGGTATTTATGTCATTTTCCAACTAAAGTGGCTCCATGGGCTCCCCAAGTTGACCCATGGATTGTATTGGTAGGCCATGGCACATCCAATGATGGTAGGACATGTGTCAAGCTCATCTCATATTATTAAAACATTATTTTTACCTTAAACTACACTAATTACCTCTAATCGCGATTAAGAACTTAAAAGTTACTATTCACCAAAAATTATTTTAATCTCATTGAACCACATTTTACTTATTAATGAAAACCATGTATGTCGGATTTTTGAAAATCAAAACACAGAAGTGGTAATATTTCATTTAAACGAAAAATCAGTTATTTAACTACCACTTAGTGGTTTCACTATTCATCAAAAATTGATGTTTTTCAGAACAATGCCAAAATTTTACCCTAAGCTATAATTTATATTCCGAATTCAAAAATGATGTCTATTTTAAAAAATTCCAAACATATAAGTTTCATTAATTAATTTTATAATTAATTCCCGTTGTCACAACAAATAGCGTGTTTTTAAGAAACAATATATATCAAAAGATTAACAATTGTTTATGTCCAATTTCAAAGTGAAATTAATTCTAAGGAACACCATTGGATAAAATGGTAAAAATATATTCTAATTATACTTTAAAACCACTAAATAGTATAATTTATCACTATAAATTATTTTGATTAAAAAATTTGTTTTTAAGTATTTTTCACTATTCATAAAAAATTAGAAGTTCTCAGAAAAATACCAAAAATTCAACATAGGATAATTTCGATATTTCGAATCCAAAAATGAAGTCCATTTTGAAATATAAAATTTCTATAATTTTAAAAAGTTTTTATTACTATTCATAATGGCTACTTTGATTAGTCGCGGTGTTTTAGAACTCGAAGTTGCGTACAATGCAAGCTATTGCATTATTGAATGAGAAGCGTATCGTGGAAGCTCGGGGTGTTAAATTCTCCCCTCCTTAAATAAATTGCGTCCTCGCAATTTGAAATTTTTCTTTGAAAATAAAAGGTTGAAAAGAGAAAATACCTTTGTGGAAAACCCACATCGGAAATAAGGTTAATAAAATTTATCCTGAATAAGAGGGAAATGTAAATAAGAAAGTCACCACCAAATTATGATCTCGATAAGAAGAACATCGGTGGAAATTAGAGACATATAATTGGAGGAAAAACGTAAATATTTGTAGGGAGTGATTGAGGTCATCAACCACAATCAACTGTCAAATTGAGGGCCTCAAAGCCTTCAATCTATGTTGATTTAAAATATCATCAGTTCAACAAGACATAAGGTATTAGGATAACACATTTTTTTTGTTTTAATATCCCTTTACTAAAGTTTAAGAATTAATTTATTCATTGAATAAGAGATAGGTATATATATATTTATGCTTGACAATTAGAGTTTCAACCTTCAACTCATCTTTCACTCAAAAAGATAATAGAACTCAAAAATATTATACTTATCCTAATTGTATAAGATTCCAAATGTTAACACATACCATTTAGATTAGTAAAATTATATTGTAATAACTAGGGACTTCATGTAGGCTAGTGGTAGGGAATAAAGGCCTGTCGCACTATGGTTGTGGGTTCGATTCCTGCAGCTTTGTTCGACGCGACGGTTTATGCCCCACCCTGCAGGTTGTCCTTTTCCTAAAACTATAGTATTATAATATTCCAAAAATAATCTTCAAAAATGTTTTAACCTTAAAAAATACTATCAAAAGTTCAACTTAATCCATTCCAACATTTATAGTTATCCAAAATACCTCCGTCCAGACTTTCTCTAAAGGGTCCTTAAATTCCAAAATCAATTGTAACATTAGATTCCCTAAACAAAGTAAAGTTTATCTTATTGTCACATACTAAAAATATGATTTCCTTCATCATATTAAAACCTTAATGATAACCAACAAGTACTGCAGTACAATCCTTATATATATATATCACATTATTCTAATAACTAGAATATAATCCATGAGTCCAAAAGCACCAATACATTAATTATTCTACTTCAATTGTAGTAACAGCACAATATTGTCCTTGATCCCTTGGCCTTTTCTGAGGTAAGTTCCCCTGACGCTTAGGACATTCATTTGCATAATTCCCCATTTCCCTACAATTGTATCATTCAACATTGATAGCCTCTTTCTTTCCCTTGCAATCACGAGCCTGGTGACCTTTTTCTCCATATTTATAACAAACTCCCATTCCTTTTAGGCTTGCACCGGGGTGATTCTTCCCACAATTATCACATAATGGAAAATCCTTATTTCCCTTTTTCCCTTTATCCGTCTCTTGTTCCACCGTTCTCTTCTTCTCTTGCTTTACTTTGTTGTCATAAGACTTAGATAATTCCTTTTTTGTCTTGATAGCACATGAGACAATATCTTCGTATGACGAGAAGGATTGTGAGACTAATGCTCGACGGAGAAATGGTTTTAACCCATAAAAGAAATGATCAATCTTACTCCTTGGGTTATGTATATAATCTGCAGCATGCCTCACTAACCTTGTAAAGTTGGCCTCATACTTTACGACATTCTTATCCTCCTTTTGTCTCAGACTCAAAAATTGTCTTTCCATATCTGCTCTATGGTCATGAGGAAAGTATTTTTCTAAGAAAAGATCTTTGAACTCTCTCCATTCCATACTTGATAATTCTTCATCTTCCTTTGTATTTTGAATCAATGACCACCATTGATCAGCATCCCCAGTGAGGCGGTAAACTGCCATGATAACCTTCTCCCTTTCACTACTCCCCAAGGCGTGGAATATTTTCTCTAAGGTGTTTATCCATTGCTCAGCTACTAATGGATTTGTACCCCCATTAAATTTTGGTGGTTGTTGCCTTATGAAGCGGTCTAACATTGATCCTCCACGTTGCGGATCAGGGTGCTCCATACGAGTAAGGTTATTATTCATAACCTGAGTGAGTTGTCCCAGTATGGTAATAAGTTGATCAGCACCAGCTCCACAATTATTATCTTGAGCAGGAGGGCAATCCCTACACAGAGTGCGTTCATTGATACGGTTTCCATTCCTTCCACTAGGCGCCATTTCTAAACAACGGCATAAACTATATTAGTTTATGAATCAAAATACATAATTCCATACTTGTTAGATACTTAACATAAATTGAACTATTTATGGATATAATCCATAAAAATGTTTTCTTTGAGGAATTATATACTCATAACCCTTCATAGTGGTTTATAAAGAAAATTAGAATTATCCAAAGCATATCCCCCGGGAGTGTCGTAACCAAGAGTGCAGCAAGGCCCGTTGTCGTGCACCAGTTCCCATTCGAGTCTAGCTCAAAGCGGTGTTTTCGGGTTTTACCCCTAGGTACATCTGTGCCAGAGCCGCCTCTCCCTGTTCGTATCCAGACAGGGATGTATTGCTCGGAAAACTCACAACATCTCTACAATACCAAAATTCTAGGAAGTTCTTCTATACTAATCCTCAAAGTCTATCTTCGGGCTATGTGCTCTAATCAGAGTTTATCTAAATCTAGATTCCAAGGTTAGTACTAAACTGCCTCCGATACCAACTGTAATGCCCCGACCCCAGCTACCTGGAGCCGGTGCGGTACTTCATAACATTGGCATGATGACAAAAGATCAAGTCTCGAAAGACCGATTAGTTTAGTAGCCTTGGAAACACTAGATACATTAATAAGTCTTACATTACATAATAAAGTAAAACAAAACTACTACATCTTCTCTTCATATCCTCTTATAATATCCCTGCAGGTCATTCATAATATACTTCTTCACATCCTGTAAAATATTAAAACATTGAAAGGGGTGAGCTCAGATGCTCAGTAAGGATAACAATATTGCAGAAGCTTTCATAAATAAACATTAACATTTAAGGAAATGTATAACAAAAACAAAAGCCTTTTAAACATGAAATTCAACATAATATGGAAAAAGTAAAATGAGATAATGCCATTTACTTATTCACATGGATATTCTACTGGTCGAATAATCACATGCAATATCATTAACCACTTTCATAATGATGGAATGCATAATGCCAGGCATTCTGAAACATTTTGTCAAGGCCTCGGCCAAGACGTCTAAAATGATTAAGGCCTCGGCCAAAATCACAAATCAAATTGGAAAAGGGCCTCGGTCAATTCCACGTCTAGTTGTCTCATGAGACCTACCGATGCATCGAGGAGCTATAGCGGGCTCCACCCGTCACTTATTAAGTCCAATGCATTCCTCGTATGAATAGGTTTAAACATATCATAAACCATAACATAATCGTATCACATAAAACATGCATAAAGGAAACATAACATTTCCACATTTCAATCACAACATATAAATACAGAACATTGGTATAATAAAAATGATTTCAAAACCATTTTCAATACCAAAATAAAAGAAAGTTAAAACTTTTTATTTATTTTTCATTAAAAAAAATGATGGCTTGTAGAGGAAGCCGAAACTCAAATAATAGTCACGGCGGCGGAGAAGTCATTGTCGCCACATAAGTATGGAAAGAAAAACATTCCCTTTTTGTCATTTAGTAAAATTATTCATATAAAAAATATTCCTTTTGAATAAACGTAAAAGTCAAAGGGGTTTATACACCGTATAAAAGAAAGTTGTGTATAAAACCAAATATGCCTCAATGAAAGGAGATTGAGACGAAGTCCTTAAAAAGATCATTTTTAAAATAAAATAGATCTATTATGTGTATTCACTAAAGGTACACATAAAGAAAGTAAAAATACAAAATAATACATAATAATATCATAACATAATTTGAAAGTAGGAGATTAACCCAAAGAATGGAAGTTGGGTTAAGAAGTTCCCTTACCTTGTGTCCGACTTGATTAGACCGTTCATTAACCTCCTGAATAATAAACTAGAGTTAATATATACCATTTTCAATTTCATTATCCTTTTTATATCACTTATTACAATGTTATGAACATTATGTAATTATTTAAGTTAATAACGGTCGTTTTGTCGATTTTTGGTACTTGAGTCAACAATAAACTTCTTATAATTACAAGTTGTTTATGTGGTAGAATATCCATTATCTCCAGAATTATATTCATGATTTAGATGTCATATATTTCATATATATCCAGTATATACATTCATTCATAATATTACGTAACATTTAGAGATAAGAAATGAAATGCACCGTTCATGGAGACGGTAAGCCGTACGTACGCATGAACGCTACTTTCATTTCTATTTCGTATTTAATGGAATGAAATCATAATTATATAAAGGTATAATATAGTTACAGTATAATATCATATATAATATCATTTACTCCATCCTTTATACATCCCACATATGGCATTAACGATTCACATCACTTTGAGGGGGCGGTAGTCCGCACTTCCTAAAATGAAATTATCGCGTTTACCCATAATGGAAATCATAAAGTATGCCATAAATGAGAAATACAGAAGCATAAGGAAAACATAAAAATATTATATATCATATATAAATATAGTTACATCTTAATGGCCACCTTTAAAGGTGTTATATGAGTTTTGAACAATCATCGTTTCGTGAGGTAAAAATTCGCCATCCACAGAAACAGTATGTTATTTAACCATTAGATGTAGGTGTGTGTAAGTATAGCTCGAATTATTATTATAAAAACATACTAGTATATTGAGGATACTGGTTTTGTTACAAAATAAATTAATAAAAAGATTTTAGGGTGTTGGAGAAGAAAAATAAAACAAAACTACATTAGAGAAGACATTACCTCAAAATCGGGTAACTCTTTTTGATTTGAGCCAAAGGCTTCCTTGGTAAGAGTTCTGCCCAAAGTGAGGCTTGTAGGAGTAAGAGGGGGAAGTTGGGAGAGTATTTGGTCAGAGGTTGGCCAAGCCAAATGGCTTGAAAGTGTGAATGAGGTGGTAGAGGTGGGGGCCTTTTATAAGTGGAGAGGAGGGGCACTCTTGGAAAGTAAAAAAAAGTCACTTTATTATAAAATGAGTTTCGGATTTCAGAGGTCCCACACTTATATAATTCTAGGCTAAGGTGATAAGGGTTCAAAATATACTCATACAATAGGTTTTTGACAAGTGTAAGCCTTGGATTTCACATTATATTTTTATTTTATTTAAATCGTTAAATAATGAGGTCATCGCTGCATCATCATGATGTCATAAATAATTTAATTTATTTAATGTCTAAAAATTATAAAACAAATACCATGAGGTATTAAATATTTTTTGCTTTCCAATGACTATTTATAGTCAAAAATATTACTTGTATAACTCCATGTAAAAATTGTTTTATTAAAACATTTCATGTTTGTGTCATTTTTTTACTTTAACATTAAATAAAAGGTATTTATGTCATTTTCCAACTAAAGTTGCTCCATGGGCTCCCCAAGCTGACCCATGGATTTTATTGGTCGGACATGTCACATCCAATGAGGGTAGGACATGTGTCAATCTCATCTCATATTATTAAAACATTATTTTTACCTTAAACTACACTAATTACCTCTAATCGCGATTAAGAACTTAAAAGTTACTATTCACCAAAAATTATTTTAATCTCATTGAACCAAATTTTACTTCTTAATGACAACCATGTATATCGGATTTTTGAAAATCAAAACACAGAAGTGGTAATATTTCATTTAAACAAAAAATCAGTTATTTAACTACCACTTAGTGGTTTCACTATTCATCAAAAATTGAAGTTTTTCAGAACAATGCCAAAATTTTACCCTAAGCTATAATTGATATTCCGAATTCAAAAATGATGTCTATTTGAAAAAATTCCAAACATATAAGTTTCATTAATTAATTTTATAATTAATTCCCGCTGTCACAACAAATAGCGTGTTTTTAAGAAACAATATATATCAAAAGATTAACAATTGTTTATGTCCAATTTCAAAGTGAAATTAATTCTAATGAAAACCATTGGATAAAATGGTAAAAATATATTCTAATTATACTTTAAAACCACTAAATAGTATAATTTATCCCTATAAATTATTTTGATTAAAAAAGTTGTTTTTAAGTATTTTTCACTATTCATAAAAAATTAGAAGTTCTCAGAAAAATAGCAAAAATTCAACATAGGCTAATTTCGATATTCTGAATCAAAAAATGAAGTCCATTTTGAAATATAAAATTTCTATAATTTTAAAAAGTGGTTATTACTATTCATAATGGCTACTTTGATTAGTCGCGGTGTTTTAGAACTCGAAGTTGCGTACAATGCAATCTATTGCATTATTGAATGAGAAGTGTATCGTAGAAGCTCGGGGTGTTACAGAGATAGTTTGTTCTTAAATATTGATTTTCATTAAAGGTATCATTAGATGTGGGTTAAAGATTAAGATATTTTTAATACTTCCTTAAAGTGTCACCATGGTCCCTATGAGTTCATGGTAATGCTTTTTGGTGTCATGAACACACTATCCATCATTATGGTACTGATGAACTCTATTTTTTGTGAGTTTATCTTGCAGTTTTTAGTGGTTTTCTTTGATGATATCCTCATGTATTCCTCATTCGGGTAAGAGAATTTAGAACACCTATGATCCATTTTAGACTTTCTCAAGCATCATTAGTTGTTTGGGAAGTAATCTAAGTATAATAATTGAGGCCATTAATTTTATTTCTTGGAAAATGTTGTATCATAGTAGGGAGTAGTTATGGATCCTTCAAGGATTGAGTCTTTTTTTTGGTATCCCAAAATAATTTTTTAGAGTTTCAAATTTTCATTTATACTATAGGCTATTATTGGATGTTTATTCCCATTTTTTCTTAGATTTTGATTTATATAATATCCTTGATCGAGAAGGATCAAACATTCATGTGGAATGACTAGTGCCAAGATTCTTTTTGTGTATCTATTAGAGAAGTTATCCAATTATCCTATTATTCATTTAATAAAGAAAGGATTTATGTTTGAGATTTTTTTTGATTATTTATGCTTTGACTTGGGTTTTTTTCTAATTCTATAGAGATAAGTTATTTTCTATGAGTATTAATAGATAATACCCCATGAATGTAACTACAGTAACCATGATCTGGATATTTCCATAATTTTATTTTCCTTAGAGTTTTCCAAACACTATATTATTGGTGAGTTCTTTGTGGTCTTAGAGAATCATAAGATTTCGAGATATGACTTGTCTCTATTTGATTTTAACTAGATATAATAGTGGTGCATGGAATTATTAATAGAGTATGACTTTGATGTTTATTATACACTGGGGAATGGAAATGGGGTTTCTAGAATGCTGAGTGGGAAGTCACGTGGTGATATTGTTCATGGTTCTAAGGATACTTGGTGAGTGATGGAGGATCATGAAGTGATACATATTTATATAGATGAATTTGATGGTATAGGTTGTATTTACAATATGAAAGTGTATTCATCCTTGATACAGTAGGTGGAACAATATTAGTTAAGAGATTATAATGTAGAGATTTGGTAGGATCACATTGTTTATGGAGATTACCCTAAAGGATGTCCTAAGGATGATTATGATTGGGTGTTATTCTTGTGGGGTCTCTTTGTTCCCTAGGTGATGTGGGAAGTATTTCTTTGAAATTTTCACAACTCCCTCTTAGCATTTCATCTTGGTGTAGCTAGGGTGTATAATTCCTTAAGGGGTCAGTTCTAGTGACCAAGGATTAAGAGATTAGTTACAGAGTTCACATCATGGTGTTTGGTTTGATGGAAGATCAAGCTCGAACATCATGTTCTTTTTGGGTTTATTCTTCTACTATATATCCCTCAGTGGAAGTGGTAGTACATTTAGATGGATGTTTTGACCAATTTTTCATGATCTTAGGGTGAGTGTGATTTTATTTGGGTGATTAGGGATTGTTTAATGAAGTTGTATCACTTCTTAGTGATTAAATTATCAATCATGGTGAATTTACTATCAAGGTAGTATTTAGAAGACATTTTGAGTCTCCATAGGGTTATAAGGATGATCATCTTTGATTGCGATCCCCATTTTAACTCCTGAGTATAGAAAGTTCTCTAACATGATTTTGGCTCTCATTTATGCCTCAGTATATCCTTTTATCTATAAATATATAGTAAAATGGATCAGACTTCCCATACTTTAGAATACATATTTCTTGCATGCGTTTTGGATTTTGGAGGTTCATGGGTGAATCCCCTACCCTTGGTTGAGTTTTAATTTAATAATAGAAATAATTATACCATTGTTATGGATCTATTCAAAGTATTGTATTAGTGAACATAAAGATATTTTTGTGTTGGACCAAGGTTAGAGATTTATCAATTCTCAAACTAGAATTGGTGCAAAGCATGATAGTGAAGTTATAGGATATTTGAGAGTGTATGAAGGCATCTCATGATTGTCAAAAATCCTATACTAATTATAATAGGATTCCTTTGGTGTTCTTCATTAAATACCATGTATTATTGAAGGTATCTCCTTGTTGTGGGATGTATAGGTTTCACTACTATAAATTTAAGTTATACGAATGGACCTATACCAATGATTTTCAAAATGATTAGTACAGGTATGGTTTTGGACACTAATACCAACAGTTTGGCAAAATCATTGGTATAGGTATTAAGAAAAATATCATCACCAATTTTTTATCCAAGGACCTCTAAGTTATATTACAAAAACTATAACACTCTTCTGCAACATGTTTTATGTACATATATATATATGTAAATATATATGTATATATAAAAAAATAATTTTTAATTATTTTTATTATTTTTATTACACATATTTTAATATATAAATATTTTGGTATTTATTTATATATATAATATTTTCTTAAATGTGATTTATATATTGTTAAATATGTATTTAAACTTAATATACAATATATTTAGTTTAAATGGTTTATAAAATTATTAAAAATTAATATCAATTAATAATTCATTAATTAGTATTGGGTAATAGAAATTTAATTACATTTTTATAAGCCACCTATAATTATATATATATATATATAATATACACATATATATTTAATTATAAATAACACTAAAATACAAAAAATGATAAAATTTGAAAATAATGGTATCCATATAAATGTAATCCCTAGAAATAAATTTATTCTATAGTGAAAAAATGATAACCATCTTAAACAGAGATGAAATTCCGTCGAATGTTCTAAAATTAGGCTATCACGACTAGAAACTCAATTTTGGAGGCCTTACGGACCTTTTTTGACATTAAAAAAATTGGGATCGAGGTGTCACTTAGTTAAAATGGCATAGATATTTTCACAAGCTTTGATTTTATATCTTTTTGATCCTCAACAGACACCCAAATCATAAATTATGGTCGTTTGAAGTTCAATCCATGTTTCCAACTTTTCATATGGTATTAAATAAATTATTAAAAATATTCATCTCTAAATTTTAATTAAATTTCTATTACGTAGTATTAATTATACAATTATTAATTAATATCAGTTTTTAATAATTTTATAGAGAATTTTTCACTAAATATATTATATATTAAGTGTAAATGCATATTTAGTGATATATAAATCATATTTAATAATATATTATATATATTTATATATTAATATATGTGTAATTATAATAATAATAAATAATTCAGAATAAAAAAATATTTTTATACATATATATATACATATATATATATATAAAGATAAAATATATTTTAGTATGGTGGTAAAGCGTCTGGAATATAACCCAGATGTCCTGGGATCAAAACTCAAAACTGGTATATTTTTTAATAGAATACCTATACCAATGGTTTGACCAAACAATTGGTATAGGAATTTCCTATTAAATTTAATATAATAATGATTCTTATACCAAGGGTTGGTTCAAACTGTTTTTATAGGTCATACCCAATGGAAAATCACCCAACGGTTCATCAAAATGTTGGTATAGTAATTTCCACTAATGATTTTGATACTTAGGTTTGGGTTGAACCATTGGTATAGGTCTATCCTAATGTAAAATCACCCAATGGTTCACCAAACTTTTGGTATAGGCTATACCAATAGTTTGGGGGCCTGTATCAATTATTCAAAACTATAGGTATAGCCTATTTTTCAGTAGTATTTGGTCATACAAGTAATAGTTCTATAAAATTTTTCAAACCATTTGAGGTGTTGGAGAATTTTAGATAAGTTTCACATCGATTGGTTCTCTCTCCATAGATAGATCAAATACATGATGATTTTTTCATGTCACTACTTTTTTGGTATCTTCATAATGACACCCATTTCATTAACTAGGGTGAGTTAGATGTTGAGGAAAATGTGATTATTTTAGAGAAGACTATTGAGATTCAAAACTATTATGAGAAAATGTTTTTTAGGCTTTACGTTTCCTTGGTTTGGGTCCTATGGTGACATAGTGGCTTATAATATTTCACTTGGGAATATGATTTTCAAATGCATTCTCAATATCCATAGTTATTTTATGAATGATTTTTTTAGGATGATATATATTCCCTTGGATTCATTAATGAGATATTGATAATGATGTGTGGTTCTTTTCCTTCTCTTGTAATTTGTTATTTTTATTATTATATTGAGATATATGTTTGACAAGTATTGCATGGGGTAATTATTCCATGACCCCTTTCTATTTTCATATCAGGTTTGGTAATGATTCGAGAGGATGTTAATTTTTTGAGAGGTATATTATGTAAGGACACATAATTTATTGAACACCTCCTTAGTCATTTATTGAGTGATAAGGGACTCCATAGATAACTGGTGGTAGTATTACGGTTTAATGTAATCACCCCATAAAAATTATATTGTAGTGTGAGGTTAGACTTAAGGCATGATGTTATGAGTCATGTCATGAGTGGTTTATTGAGAATTTTTTTCATTTCATAAAGATGGGTAGTGACTTAGGGTATAAACCATGAGATTTCAGTGTCGTTTTATCTCAGGTTGGAAGTCTTGTCACAATATGGTTGTTTAAATCCCATTATGAAGGGTCATAAAGAGAATTTTATCAAATTGAAAACCCTTATGTATTAGAGGAAAACTTTTTATATGGATTAATTCCCTTGCATATTTCCTTTTTATACTTTTTTGGTTATGTTGTGAAGTATGTTTGACATTCAATGAATACTTGGAGTTCAAGTCCCTTGGTTTTATCTATCTAAGATTCATTTCACTAGGGTGCATGGGCTATGTCATGATCTTGATTGGGGTTAGTTCATATTAGGAAAAAGGTTGGGATGTAAACCATGATTTTTTAGGGTTTGAACATTGTAGTGTAACACCCTTATCCATGTCATGAACCACTTTATTCTCATAAAATAAATGGCCATTGACCACAATGAAAAGTGGGATACATAAGTGGGGTAGTTCCATGATCTTCAAATATGGTATCATTGTGACATGATGAATCCTAATCATGCATGGTGTAGTGCCTTTTAGGTTTTCATATAAATTTAGGGTGCCTCTTGTATTCATTTTATTTTCTCCTTCAACCCTCAAACCCTAAGTAATTTTGGGATCATTTTTTAGGAACCTAGGCATATTTTATTGATACTTAGTACTTTTTATAATAAAACTATTGCCTATAATATAACGTATCACTCCCAAATTCTTTTCTCTTTCTTTGTCTTATCTCATTCATTTTTACAAAGTCATGGAAATTTTGTCCACTCGATTTTATGGGTTCTGTATCAAATATTAATGGAGGATTCATGATTAGATGATAACCTTAGTGTTCATGGGTTCTTTGTAAGGTTCCATCTTAGTTTTCTTCATATATCATCATATTCTAGTTTGATGATCATTGAAGATACATATTGATATTAAGGATTCTATAATTCTTTTTTTTTAATTATGTGCAAATTTTGGATTATAATTCTTTGGTTTCTAATGAGTAAATAGATAAAATTGACCTAAAGTATATAATAATCCATAATTAAATAATTTTATGGAATGATAGAGTATCTTCATATGGAATTATTTTATTCTTCATGTTATTTCCTCATGATATTTTTTAGACAGTGTGATATCCTATTCCTATGATTATTGATGCTTCATTTCAATATTTTACATGACTAAAACTGATTAAACATCTTAAAGATGATGTGACAATAAGGATAATAAATGAGGCATTCATTGAAGTTATTATTTCTCTATATAAATGATTTACATGAAAAGGAATTACTTTGGAAATATTATTTGGATGATTGTTGTTATTATTATTATTTTTAACTAGGTATCATTATTTTCTGAAACTTTATCAAAATTAATTGATTTAATTAATATGGTTGATAAATATGATAATTGAAGTGGCCAATAATTTTTAGTCCTTGTTTTCTATAAGATTTAATTTAATGATTCAAGTGGTGTTGATTAATAATTGATATTGTTTAATGCTAGAATTATGATTTTCTTCCATATAAATATTTTGAATATAGAGCCCTTATTATGATTTAAATTGGAACCTAGTGTGGTTGGTTGATATAGGGAGGGTGGAGTTGTTTTGATGTTGATGTGGTAGTGTATTTATGTGGTTCTTTATGGGAAGGTATGGATGATGTAGAAATGTGTTTAGGATGGCATTGGGATGGTTGGATCACATTGAGATCCTTTGTTGGTTGTTTCATACTTATTTTTTGTTGTTGATTTCTTATTTTATTTAGGTATATCCTTCTATTAACTAGTTATAATGGTATCTTACTTCCCTTGAATTATATGGTAATTAATTAATTAATTAATAAGGATGTTTCTTAAAATATTAATGATTAAAAGTGCATGGATATTGGAATTTGAATTATAATGTTGAATAAATATCCATTTGTTTGGATTATTAATGTAAATATTAATCCAAAATTTATAATGGTATAATATAAAATGATTATTATTTGATAATAAGAAATGGTAAAATAGAATTGAATCTTGATTATTTTGTGCTTTAGAAAAGTATTAGCTTTCTAGTCCTTAGTGATGGAATTTTTTTTGTCTTATGGGACGTTAGTTATCATTTCAGCCTTAGGTAGGATAGTTTCCCCTAGAATGGGGGTATGTTATATTATTCATTATGTTTTATTATTTATTACACTCCATCTCTCGAGTCATATAACATGATTGACTCCCATATTTTATAGTCACCCATATTGTTTGTACATAACTATTAAATATTTTAAGATGAATATTCAATACATTTCACAAATAAATACATGAGGACTAAAAAGGTTTAGTGCCTTCTAAGACTAGATATATAATCTTCTTATTTCATAAAAGATCTTCAACATATCTCAAAAATATCTTCCCATTTAATACTCTTCATAGACATACTCTCCTTAAACCTTTCTTCATAACTCGGTAAGATAAAACATAAGAAATAGTGATCTCATATGTTTTTTAAGGATAAATATGGGATGTCACACCCCTACCACAGACACTCCTTTCTTCCATACTATGGTTTAGGTTCGGGTTGAGTCCCGGGATAAATTTTCAGATTTTAAAAACATTCGGGTGAATTTTTGTTGGCCTACACGTGATTGGTGCACGGCCTCGTAAACTGTTCATCCTACTCTATGTTTAAAAATAATAAATATGAAATGAAGAATAAAATTTAAATAAAAAATGAAAATAAAATAGAATTATAATAGGATAAAATTAAAGTAATAATTAATAATAATGATAATGATAATAATAATATTATTATTATTATTATCAATTTTATTATTATTATTATTAACATTATTATTATTATTATTATTTTGTTATTAATATTAATATTATTATTATTATTATTAAATTGTTGGTTTTAGTTTTAATTTTCTTTTGTTTTTTTTCCTAACCCTAACAGGGTCGACCCCTCTCACCCTCCTCTTTTATGGCACCACCTCCCCCCTCCCTTGTTTTCACCTCCATCCAGCAGTGCCTCCTCCAGCCTCCCTTCCTAAGGTATAAACCTCCCCTGATCTCCCTTCTTGGTGTGTATCCCTCCTCCAGCCTCCCTTCTGGGCGCATGGACCTCCTCCATCCTCCCTTCCCATCACATGGCCCTTCTTCATTCGACCTCCCAAACTCCTACTTGCGCATTAATTTCGTCTGGATTTCCACTGGTTTCTCCTTAGATCTGCCATGGTAAGGCCATCTCCCCTCTTCCCTTTCCTCGCTTGGGTGATTTTCATCCTATCTGTCATCCTACATGATTAGGCCAAACCTTAGGGTTTCAATTTTATCTTATTTTCATTGTTCTTCAATTTTAGGGTCGTGAAAAGGGCCTCTCAGCACCCATTAGTCCATGCTTCAGCAACTATCGCCGAAGGTGAGGCTGTTCGGGTCAATTTGCTCTATCGCCGTCAATTTGGGGTATGTTTCTAAACCCAATGATTGTTTCTCAGCCTCTATTTTATGGTCTTAATATTTTTATGAGTCCCTGGTAATTTATTTGATGTGCATTGAACCTTGACACTATGTTTTTTGTGATTCTAGGATATGTTGTACTAAGTTTTGGTCAATGTTTGAGGATGCACACGCATATACTTGAGGTATGTGTATATATATAATATATATATACTCCATGTACATATTCCCTCATGGAGTGGGGAATACGTGCATTGAATTACAGATATATATATATAGGCATGTGTGTGCGAGTACGGGATGGTTATGAGTGGTCGTCACCTAATTTAACAAGCACTAGAGTATCTTGGCTTGGTTTTCTCCCTTGTTGAGGTAGGTTTCCTATACCCTCACCTTTAATTTGAGCTCCCTGGTTTCTTAGAATTTCAAAAGTTTGTTTTTATATTTATGTATTATTTATATATATATATATATACATTCATTGGTGTTTTCGTCCATTTCATTTCCAGCACATTCCTTTAATGCTTGAGATTTCCTTTAATGAATTAAATATCCTATAATATTATTGTAGTGTTTTAGTATAAATTTTCATGGTATTTTTATGATGTAAAATTGGTGTGAATTGGTTTTTCAAGGTATTTCTTAAATATTCCTATATATATGCATTCCAAGTGTTCGATGAAATTCCAATTGAAGTTTTAAAACAAATTTGAGTATTTTAATGGTTTTTTTGGATTTGATTATGTTATGGTGGAATAGATAACTGTGATATGAGCCTTATGTGTGAGTTTTGTGACTTAGATGCCTCTTTATAGAATTATGATTTGTGGTAAAAAAAAATGGAATGATTTTCCTGGTTTTTAAATTCTTGTTTGTGCTTGTGTAATTATGTGGAATGGTTGGGTTTGGTTTAAAATAAAGTGGTGATTATGAAAAAATGGTTTTGGGTGTTTTAATGGATATTTAAAGTGTGTCATTTGGATGAGGTAACATCCATCGGTGCATGAGGTGCACACATGGATTGGAATTAAAATGAAGATGGAACTTAAAAATAATGTTTTCCTTGAACCCCAGTTCTCAAATGATTCCTCCTTTATTTTCCTTTCTTCTTACAAACTAATTCCTATATTTCTAAATGGTGTGTTGGTACTTTGGGTAGCTTCAAAGGTGGTTTTGAATGTTTCCTTTAAAAATTGTCCCATTTGGTATTTTTTAAAAGATGATTGGTTTCTAAATGACTTGGAAGGATGATTGGCATCTTTAAGTGTGTTGTGTGTTTTCAACTCGGTTTTTTGAAATAAAGTTGGATTTAGATTAAAGTACCATTTGTCATTGCCTATTTTAAAGTGGTGTTTTATATATTCTTAGAAATGGTCTTGAAAATATTGTGTGAGTGTTCTTGAAATGGACTTGGTATGAGGCTCGGTTGGTACTTCATGTTGTTTTGGGAATGAAATTTCGTTTGAAAAATGTGAATACCTGATTGGAAACTTAAATTATTTTATGAAATGGTTTGAATGTTTATATAAAATGAAGGCTTGGTTGGCAACTTGCATGTTTTTAAATAAATTGTTGAATTCTTAAGTGATGTAACAGCTCGATTGGCACCTTTAATGATGTGAAATATGTATATCTATATAGTGGTAAACCCTATCTAGGATTTATCTTTATGGATTATCATTTAGGGGATGTCCGTGTTTGGGGTAGGCAAGTGCAGTGATGGCAGGTAAGATGAATCACTCGTGCGAGGGTCTCCTACTTACACAGTATATTATTACCATGGGTTTCATGGGTATCTTTTAGAGGTTTGAGTTATAGTTACTCATCAACCACGATTTAGGTGGGTTGGTACTCACTAGATTAGCTAAGAGGCCAGGTGGGATGTGTCGCTGGATTGGTTAGTTTAGGGTAGCCATTTGGTTATTGACTATGGAGATTCACCACATATCAGCTGGTGGTTCCTAACCGAGTACATCTAGGTATCACTGTAGGGATGTTTAGGAAATTCCCATGGTTTTATACTTGTATGTTCTTGCTTTTTTTATGGCACTTTTGGTTATTTTGATCTCATGAAACTTTTACTTTAATTTTATATTAAAATACATGTCTTCGTACTAGTTGGATTTTAAAATAATCCATTTCAATAACTTATAAACTTTGGTAATTGATTTAGAAAAATGAAATGAAAAAGGGGGTTTTATTGAAAGTAAAAAAATGTTAACTATTTTGATAAGAGAGTGGAAAACCATATTTTTATAAATTCTATTTTTAAACTAGAAATAAAGGATTTCATTTTAGAGGTGGGGCATTAGTTGTGGTTTATTTTGGAATTCCTATTGAGTATCTCAGTCATCACACCTACTCAATATTTTCAGTTTCAGGTTCTCCCAATTTCACATCTCTCTCAGAGTGAGCTTCATTCAGTGTTTGGTGGTGACCCATGAGGTCACATGGAGGTACGTGTAGCATTTTATTTATTTCCTCTATGGGTTATTATTTTTATTGTTCAGTTTGATTTTTATTTATCTTTTTATTTTTTTTTATGGGAAAAATCATTCCCACATGTTTAATCTTGATGCTCAGTACTATTTCCCATCTTGTGGGGATTGGGAATGCCCTTCAGGCCTTGTCACAGGCCAACTCAGGTGACCAGTTCAGGGTCAACTCAAGTTGGTTCATGAAAAAATGGTATCAGAGGAGGCCCTTGTTATTCGTGATGTCCGATATATAAATATTAGGAATATAGGGTCTCAGGAGGTTGTTTATGGTTCGATTCCTAATCACCACTATCCATGATGAAACCTAAGTTACTAGGGGTAGTCTAGTTTTTGATTAGTTGACTTTGTTTTGGATTGAGAGATGAAAATGGAGGCAAGATGGTGTTATTTCATGATTTCACATAAAGTAGTGACCCATATGGAGTCTGAGTACATGTTTTAAGTCCTTCCTTGTTGTTGATACTTACTTGGGGAATGGCTCACTACTATGTCATTAGGTTAAGCATAACCTATAGTCCCTCATCCTAGTGGTTCGTTTTAAGTTGTTTTTTTTGTTCTGGTTGGTGTGAGTGAATTCCAAAAATGGAAATGATTTTTGAATGAAAATATTTTCTTTCAAATAGTTTAAAAGTGTTGAAATGGGTTTTAAAGTAAATTGTTTTGGTTTGAAAAAAATTTGGATGTTTGGGTTAGCAAAGGGAATGGTTTGGGTGCCTTTTGGTGTTCCTTATGAATGTTTTAACATGTTGTAGTATGTGTGTTGAATGTGCTTGTCGGAATGTAAAGATGGAAATAGATGAACACATGTGCAATGGTTCATAGGATTCCTTAGGTGTGTATTTGAAACTAAAGGCTTGGATTTTATTTATAAAGTGATTTTTGAAAGGGAAAATAGTTTTAGAAATCAGTTTTTTTTAATGTGGGTTTTATTTGGTGAAAGGTAGTTTTTTGTTTGGGAAGTGTCTTGAAATAGGATGGTTTTGAAAATAAAAATGAAAATGGGATTTTGGAAAGAGATGAATTTTTGATTTGTTATCATGTTTTCAGTCTGCAAGCCTGTTTATTTGGCTTGAAGTATTGCTTTTGGTTGTGCTTTGGTTTGATGCTGGTTTATTTTTGTGTTTTTTATTTTGTTCGGAATGTTCCACCTAGAAAGGTCCATCAAAGTTCTAATGATTCATCCCCATTTCGTGAGTTTTCTTGGATGTTTCCTATCTTTTACGGTGTTAGAGGTCCGTTAGATGTAGGTATATGGATTGAAGTGGTCGAGAGTGTCTTCAGGGTATTGGGAACCCCTGAAGCTATTATAGTGTGTATCTTTTTGGGTCTATTTGAAGGAACCTATCCTTAAGGAGTCTTCTTCATTGGTTTTAGAATCTAGTTCGTCAGAACACATCCTGGTGTGTCATCAGTGGGGTAGGTTTGAGAATTCAAAGCCTTCTTTTCACATCCCTCAGAAGTCCCGAAGTCATTATGGCCACTCGGGTCACCGGGATAAGTCTTATAGGAAGTGTTGCTTGAATAAGGATTTGTGAATGAGGGATGCTCATACCTGAATATGAGGCATGATATGATTTATCCATCAAATCCCCAGCCTCAGGTCTTGGGGTAAAGTTCACACACAGTCAGGGTTGATAGGGGTATGTGAGACCTTTGCATAGTTATTTATCTTTCGTCTTAGAATTGAGACATTTAAGGTTTCCTTATTATTTTTTCCATATCATTTTAAGTTCATTATGTCGTTATAAGGTTATGATGGATTTTTTATGTTGTTATCCAAATAGTTCTAACTATTCGAATGTGGATTTTGGAGTCATCCATTTTCTTATGGGGTGTTTGGACCTTGAATTGGTTGGTTTCGATTTTGGTTCCAACTATGCTCATTTGGAGATGTAAGTGTTTGGGAAGATAGATGTTTGAAGGTGTGTTTGGGTCTACTGTTTGGTTAGAATTTATTTTTGTAGGTTTTTCCTGGTGTTGGGAATCTAATTCTGGTGGTGGTGTGGTTCTTCTCATGCAATGGGAGTTATATGGAGTTCATGTTGTGAGTTCCTAGACTCGTTGGGGGTGTGTTTCGGTTAATGTAGATAAAGGGTTATGATGGTTCTCTCATCCCAATGTCCCAGTTTGTCGGGTTCCCTTGTAGTGGGTTTCTTGTTTAACTCTTGCTGGCATTGTTTGGGTTTTAAGGTGCCCAAGCTATTTGAGTTCTTGGGGTGGGGAGAACCCCCCCCCCCCCCACCCCCCATGTGTTCTCCCCTCAGTCTTGGGCTTTGGTTTTCTCTTGAATTGGTTGGGTGTGACCTGTGGAGACTAAGGTCATCCCGGTATTCATGATTTTCATCAGTTTGTTCTGGGGATGGACTCGAGTTTTGATTAACTATCAGCCTGGTGACTTTTTTGGGGCATAAAGTGTCTGTGGTGGGGAGAATTTTCACACCATGACCCCATACACTCCTTTATTCCATAACTTTCTTAGTCTTTAATTTTTTCAATTGAGGTTCAGGTTAAGTCCTGGGTTAAATTTTCAGATTTTAAAAACTTTCAGGTGAATTTTTTTTACCCTATGCGCAGTTGGCGCACAGCCTGGCAGACCGTGAGGCCTGCTCTTTGTGTAAAAATAATAAAGATGAAATGAAGAATTAAATTTAAATTAAAAATAAAATGAAATGAAAATAAAATAAAATGAGAATATGATAAAATTAAAGGAATGTTTAATGATGATAATAATATTATTATTATTATTATTATGATTATTATTATTATCAGGTTTATTATTATTATTATTAACATTATTATTATTATTATTATTATTATTTTATTACTATTTTTATTATTATTATTATTAAATTTTTAGTTTTAGTTTTATTTTATTTTAAAAAAAAAATTCCTAACCCTAATTGGGTCGACCCATCTCCCCATCCTCTTTCACGGCGCTACCTCCCCCCCCCTTGTCCGCACCTTCATCTAGAAATGCCTCCTCTGGCCTCCCTTCTCGGTGCATGGACCTTCTCTGTACGACCTCCCAGACTCCTCCTTGCACGTTGATTTCATCTGGATTTCCACTGGTTTCGCCTTCGATCTGCCATGGTAAAGCCTTCTCCCCTCTTCCATTTCCTCTCTTGGGTGATTTTCGGCCTATATATCACCCTACATGATAAGATCAGCCCTTAGGGTTTCGATTTGATCTAATTTTTAGTGTTCTTCGGTTTTAGGGTCGTGCAAATGGCCTCTCAAGACCCACTGGTCTGTGCTCCGGTAACCACCGCGGAAGGCAAGGAAGTTCAGGTTAATTTGCTCTACCACCACCGATTTTGGGTATGTTTTTAAACCCCCTAATTTTTTAAAACCCTATATTTTAGGGATTTAATATATTTATGATCCTCTGGTAATTTATTTGAGGTGCGTTGAACCTTTCCACTGTGTTTTTGTGATTCTAGAATATGTTGTACTGAGTTCTGGTTAACGTTTGAGGACGTGCATGCATATACTTAAGGTATGTATATAATATATATATATATATATATATATATATATATATATTATCCATGTATGTATTCCCTCATTGCATGGGGAATACAGAAATTGGATTACAAATATATTTGTGTGTGTGTGTGTGTCGGCCGGTTACGAGTGGCCGCCGCCTAATTTGACAAGCGTCGGAGTGTCTCAGCTTGTTCTGCTCCCTTTTTGAGGTAGTTTTACTATACATGAATCTTTAATTTGAGCTCCCTAATTACTTATTATTTTAAAATCATGTTTTTTATATTTATGTGTTATTTATAAATATATATATATATATACATGCCTAGGTGTTTCTGTCCATTTTCTTTCCGACACATTCCTTTAATGATTGAGCTTTCCTTCAATGGTTTAAATCTGCTATAATATTATTATGGTGTGTGAATATAAATTATCATGGTATTTTTATGACGGAAAATTGGTTTAAATTGGTTTTTCGAGGGATTTCTTAAATATTCCTATATATATTTGCATGCCAAGTGTTCGATGAAATGCCAATTGGCCTTTTAAAATGAATTTGGGTGTTTTAATAGTTTTTTTGGATTTAGTTATGTTATGGTGGGATAGATAATTGTGATATAAGCATTATATGTGAGTTTTGTGACTTAGATGCCTCTTTATGGAATTATGATTTTTGGTAAAATGTTTTAGAATGATTTTCCTAGTTTTTTAATTCTTGTTTGTGCTTGGGTAATTATGTGGAATGGTTGGGTTTGGTTTAAAATAAAGTGGTGATTCTAAAAAATGGTTTTAGATGTTTTCATGTTTATTTAAAGCGTCTCATTTTGATGAGGTAACATCTATGGGTGCATGAGGTGCACACATGGATGGGCATTCAAATGAATATGGCACTTAAAAATAATGTTTTCTTTGAACCCTGGTTCTTAAATGGTTCCTCCTTTATTTTCCCTTCTCCTTTAAAAATTATGCCTCTATTTCTAAATGATGTGTTGGTACTTTAGGTGGATTCAAAGATGGTTTTTAATGTTCCCTTTAAAACTTGGATCATTTGGTATTTTGTAAAATATGATTTGTTTCTAAATGACTTGCACTACTAGAAAAACAGGTCTTTGCAATGGGTTATTTGCGACGGGATCCCGTCGCAAATGGCTTTTTGCGACGGGATCCCGTCGCAAATGACCCGTTGCTGAAAACGGCGTCGCAACAACACTTATTTGCAACGGGCCCGTCGCTAAAGCCTTTTTTTGCGACGGTTATTTTCCCCGTCGCAAATAGTACTCCGTATATTTGTAAAAAACTTTTAAACTAGTATTTGCGACGGGACCCGTCGCAATTAGCTTTTGCGACGGGACCCGTCACAAACACTATTTTTTTAAAAAAATAAAAAACTATTAATAAATTATTTTAATGCATATAATAATACTAGTATTTGCGACGGGCATAGTATCCCGTCGCAAATACTATAAAAAAATAAAAAAAATAAATTATTAATAAATTATTTTAATTAATATAATAATAGAATTATAATTCACAAATAAAAATAATAAATTATTTTAATTAATATAATAATAATAGAATTATAATTCAAAAATAAAAATAATAGAATATTAATAAATGATTTAATTAATATAATAATATTAGAATTATAATTCATAAATAAAAAAAAATATTAATAAGTTATTTTAATTAATATAAAAATAATAGAATTATTTTACATTCAAATATTAAAATAATTCAAGTATTAAAAAAAATATAATTAAATTATAATATTATAAAATTTTAATATATATATATAATTTAATATTATAAAATATAAATAATATTATTATTCATATTAATATTGTTATTTAAAAATATAATATTATTAATATTTTATAATGAGACAAAAACTAAGAATAGAAAAAAAAATATTTTGATTTCCCAAATTTTATAACATAAATACAAACTCTAATCTGAAGGAGGGGGGGAGGTGGGGGATCTGCAGATGGTGGTGGAGGAAACTCCATCCCTAAAGCATGAGTGAGTCGGCGCATGTACTCCATCTGCTCCTGATGTTACTGCTGCCACCAACTCGTCTGCTCCTCGTACAACTGCTGCTGGAGTCGACGCTCCTCCTCATGTTGCTGACGCATCTGCTCCTGCTCCTGTCGGAGACTCTCTATCTGTGTATTCTGAGATCGCAACTGATCCTCATACTGTGTAGTAGAAGAAGATGCACGAGCTCCTCTCGAGCTGGACGCCGACATCGCAGCACTGCCATAATAATCTCTGGGAGTCAGTCGAGAGCCGATACCAACTACCCGGCCCTTCTCAAAGGCATACTGGGTGGCCTGCATCCATGCCGCCTCATCAAACTGATGGGCAGTGGTCTGATCTGATGACTCGGCCTGACTCTCAGGCCGGGCCTGTGACGCTGCGGCCTCATATGACTCCTATAGTTGCAATTTAAAATTAAAATTGTGAATATATTATATGCAGTTAATTTTTAAACTTGAAAACAAATAATACTGACCACGATGAGATGCTGACGATCACCTCTGAGCTCCCCAGTAGCAGGATCACTATACATCCTCCGATATACGTCGTACTCTGTAATATCGGGGTGCTCGACAGCCTATAAGAATAAAAAATAAACTGTTAATATTTATAGTTATATAAAATATTTATAAATAATGTACGTACCAGATGTTGTCTATGAGTACTGAAAGAACGACTCCCAGCTCGATGATTCACCTCCTGTCTCCCCCGATTCTGCCTCCCCACCGATGATCTCCTCTGAAAGGCACCACTCAACCAGTGCGCACATAATCCATCCCATACATGGGATGAAATATACTCTGGTCGGTGTGCTCTACATGACTCCTCAAAATCTGACACTCCTGCTTTCTTCATCGCAGCTTTTCTTAAATTGTGCAAAAACTGACGAAGGCGATCACGCATGGCCAACTCCCATGCCTCGTGGATGGCGCCACGCATGGTATCCTCGATCGGATACCATAAACCCTACAAATAAATCAAAATATAAAGTTAGAAATGAAATAATTTTCAAAATAAAAATTATTTATTTACGTACGTACCAACCAATGGCCGAACATGGCCTGCTGCACATCAATGGGAATCTGCTCCCATGTGGTCCACGGCTGAGAGAAATAGTTGCGCAAAATAGCACTGCCCTGTCCGACTGCTATATGCGGAAAACTGAAAAAATAATAAACATTTATTATGTGAATCGATTAATGAAATCTTAGTCAAATCCACAGGTTATCACACAGGTTATCACACCTCCGTGTGCGTAGATCAAACCCAAGACGTGGACGTCGCTCGGGGACGGGGTCAGGAATCATCAATCATGCAAGACCGCGCCCCCTCTGCGTACTCCCTGGAGCGCCTGCTGGCTGAGGGTCATCTGTCAGCAACGCATCCGCATCGAAAGTCAGGTCAGCATCCGCCAACTCACGAAATGTGGCGTCGTCCATCTGAAACAGAAAATGTTAATGTTAGCAAATAATTGATAATTACTATTATATATACATATATACATATTATGATTGTATATAAATACCATGGAATGCTAACAGTGTTCATCTTCTTCATCATCTTCATATATGTCAATGTCATCTTCATATTCCTCCTCAACATCATCGATATCCATTCGAGTTACAGTTGCTTCATCTCTTACCATTTCAAATTCATATGTGACATCATTAACATCATCGTCATCACCAACTCTTAAATGTGGGGTGTCGTCATCGATACTCATGTCTCTTTGTAAAAAAGATTGATTTTGAGTACTCTCTTGAAAAACTTCAATTCTTTGCACATCAGTGAAAGCACATTCACTTTGACTAAACCAATTGTCTCGAATTTTGATTTTTATTACACTCCACCAATCAGTCAAGTCTCTTGATGTTGCACAGTACTTTGCATAATAAACTTGATATGCCTGTTGAGCCAATAAGAATGGTTCATTTACTGCGAGAACACTTTTACATTTAATATCGATGATTCCATGAGTCGGATGAACACGTACGCCACTCTCTGTATCCAACCACCGACATTTGAACATGGTTATGTAATGTTGTCCAAGATAACAGAGTTCAATGATTTCATCAAGTATGCCATAAAAGTCAACTTCATTTTCTTGATGATGAGATCCTCTCAGGCTAACTCCACTGTTCATTGTTTTTTTCGATTCCCCATATGCATGTGTGTGGAATCGAAATCCATTCACCACATATGCATTATAAGTTTTAACAAGTTTGGAAGGTGGGTTACTCAATACACACAACCGTTTGTCAAATTTATCAGCATGTCGAGACACCTGAAAATTTGTGAAATAATTATCAATATAGTAAACTATACATTGAATGAGTTGCTAAAAGATAAAGAATTTATGTTACCAGTTTTTGAAACCACTGAGAGAAATTTTTCAGTCGACGTTCTTCGAGAGTAGCTGTTGTAATTTGTGGAATTTGTTTCTTGATATGATTATCATACAACCTATAAAAACCAAAGTTATTTACTGTAACATAAATGATAGAATAAGTTATATAAACACTTACAGTACAACTGATGTCATCTCTTCACAGTTGAGCAGAACATACGTATGAGCTCTCTGATGTTCATCATCTGAAAGTCAGCGTTCATAAACTCCACCAAAACCAAGCTCTGACTGGTTGAAAATAGATAATTGATTGTCGATTTCATCAATATTCCTCTCATTCCGTCCCATTCGGTTGTGTTTTTAAGGATACTCAGATTCAAAATAATGGGAGCAGAAAAAAGATATTTCCTCTTGCAAATAAGCTTCTGCAATAGATCATTCAACAGATGCTTTGTTACGTACTTTTCTTTTATATTTTTGCATGCATCTTTCAAATGGGTACATCCATCGAAACTGTACCGGACCTCCACATTTGGCTTCATATAGCAAATGTAACATCAAATGTTCCATTGAGTCGAAGAAAGACGGCGGAAATATTTTTTCTAGTTTACATATAATTACAACAACATCTTTTTCAAGTTTGCCTAGAGCCTCATAATCTTCCGTAGCCGCACAAATTTCCTGAAAAAAATGAGACATGTCTGTTATGGAATCCCAAATCACAGAATTCAACAGACCTCTTAATCCAATGGGTAGAAGTCTCTCCATTATAACATGACAATCATGACTTTTTAATCCCGTAATATGACCATTCTTTACACATCTACCCAAATTGGAAGCACAGCCATCTGGAAGTCTCAAATCTGCAATCCACTGACAAAATAATAAACAGTTTTCTTTAGACAGTATATAAGCTGCTTTTGGTTTCAGTAACCTTTCTATTCTGACATTCTCAAATAGTTCCAATTCTGGACGCCTGCAAATTTGGGCAAGATCTAAACGTGCATTTACATTCTCTTTGCTCTTTCCTGGCGTATCCAAAACTGTATGAAACAAATTATCAAAACAGTTCTTCTCAATATGCATGACATCTAACATGTGTCGGACCAACAGATCAGACCAATATGGAAAATCCCAAAATATGCTACGTTTAATCCAATTGTGTTCTTTCCCAAAACCAGAAATTTTCTGTTGGTTTATTGTGGGACCAAAAGTGATGGGAGGTAATGAAAATACAACTGATTTTAACTCCGAACCTGATAGCATTTTTGGAGGTCCATCCCTTTCAACTGTTCCTTTTCTGAAATGAGATCTGTTTTTGCGAAAAGGATGATCAGCTGGAAGAAATCTGTGATGACAGTCAAAATAACAAGGTTTCTTTCCATGAATGAGCATAAATGATTTGTTCTCTCCCATATAGTATGGACATGATTTCTGACCATGTGTACTCTAGCCAGATAACATCCCATAAGCCGGGAAGTCACTTATTGTCCACATCAATTCTGCTCTCAGTATGAAATTCTGTTTCATTGCAACATCATATGTACTGACACCAGTACTCCACAATAAATTTAATTCATCAATCAATGGCTTCAAATAAACATCAATATTTTTCTTTGGATGTCCTGGAATTAGTAAAGTCAAAAAGATATATGGCTCCTTCATCAACATCCATGGAGGTAAATTGTACGGAGTTAAAAAAACAGGCCAAGTCGAACATTTCTAGCTTCTAAAGCAAAGGATGGATGCACTCTATCAAAATGTTTCCATGAATCACCATCGGCTGGATGATTCAAGCTTTTATCGGTTGAAATATTCTCTTTATGCCATGACATCATTGTCGCTGTATTCTTAGACATGAATAAACGCTGAAGTCTGGATGTAAGCGGAAAATATCTCAACTGTTTTACAGGAATCAAACCAGACTTCCCGTGTTGTCCTTCTTTATATCTCAGTTGCCCACATGTAGGACAACTATCCAACGACTCATTTTCCCCAGAATATAAAATGCAGTCATTTGAACATGCATGAATCTTCTGACAAGTAAGTCCCAAATTTCGAACCAGCCTCTTACTCTCATAGTAATTTGCAGGTAAAACATTTCCTTCAGGTAATAGTGTTTTCAGCAAAGAAAATATCTGGTCAAAACAGGTGTTTGACATTCCGTTATCTGATTTGATAGCCATAAATTTTGCAACTGCTTCTAATTTTCTCATCTTGCAGCCAGGATATAATTCATCCTCAGCAGACTTCAACAACTCATAAAATTCAGACGGTGCCAACTCAGGATTTGAAGCTATATCAGCTGGAGTTTCTGTATGTTGAACAGATGAACCTGCAACATCATGTACTAAATCTTGAAACCGGGATGGATCCGGAATCAAGTTGGTATCACCTGCTCTGGAACTGCGTTCACCGTGTTGATACCAAAAAACATAATCTGGTTGAAAACCAAAACGCAAGAGATGTTCTCCCACTTTGTCAAACGTGTCAAGCGTTCTCAATGCACATTTTCTGCAAGGGCATTTTATTTTGCCTTCTGAAACAAATTTTGGATTTGATGCCGCAAATGATAAAAAAAGTCTCCACACCCTCAACATATACTGGATTTAAACCAGAACCGTTTGGATTTCTACGTTGATTTATCCATATGCGGTCACCTAATAATGATTGTTGACGACCTTGTTGTTCCATATTTCTTTATAAAATATAAAAGCATTACTGGTTTTGAATAATTTGTTAGAAAAAACACTCAATATAGGATAATTATTGGTAATTATTGTTAATTATTACTAATTATTGGTAATTATTACTAATTATTACTAATTATTGGTAATTATTACTAATTATTACTAATTATTGGTAATTATTACTAATTATTACCAATTATTGCTAATTATTGGTAATTATTACTAATTATTGGTAATTAATACTAATTATTGGTAATTAATACTAATTATTGGTAATTATTACTAATTATTGTTAATTATTACTAATTATTGTTAATTATTACTAATTATTGGTAATTATTACTAATTATTGGTAATTATTACTAATTATTGGTAATTATTACTAATTATTGGTAATTATTGGTAATTATTGGTAATTATTACTAAGTATTGTTAATTATTACTAAGTATTGTTAATTATTACGAATTATTGGTAATTATTACTAATTATTGGTAATTATTACTAATTATTACTAATTATTACTAATTATTACTAATTATTACGAATTATTGGTAATTATTACTAATTATTGGTAATTATTCCTAATTATTGTTAATTATTACTAATTATTGGTAATTAATACTAATTATTACTAATTATTACTAATTATTACTAATTATTGGTAATTATTGTTAATTATTACTAATTATTGGTAATTATTAATAATTATTACTCATTATTGATAATTATTACTAATTATTGGTAATTATTATTAATTATTACTAATTATTAATTATTATTACTAATTATTGGTAATTATTACTAATTATTACTAATTATTACTAATTATTGGTAATTATTATTAATTATTACCAATTATTGGTAATTATTGGTAATTATTACTAATTATTGGTAATTATTACTAATTATTGGTAATTATTGGTAAGTATTGTTAATTATTACTAATTATTGGTAATTATTACTAATTATTACTAATTATTTGTAATTATTACTAATTATTACTAATTATTGGTAATTATTGGTAATTATTACTAATTATTACTAATTATTGGTAATTATTACTAATTATTGGTAATTATTACTAATTATTGGTAATTAATACTAATTATTCTTAATTAATACTAATTATTGGTAATTATTACTAATTATTGTTAATTATTACTAATTATTGTTAATTATTACTAATTATTGGTAATTATTACTAATTATTGGTAATTATTACTAATTATTGGTAATTATTACTAATTATTGGTAATTATTGGTAATTATTGGTAAGTATTGTTAATTATTACTAATTATTGGTAATTATTACTAATTATTACTAATTATTGGTAATTATTACTAATTATTACTAATTATTGGTAATTATTACTAATTATTACTAATTATTGGTAATTATTACTAATTATTGGTAATTAATACTAATTATTGGTAATTAATACTAATTATTGGTAATTATTACTAATTATTGTTAATTATTACTAATTATTGTTAATTATTACTAATTATTGTTAATTATTACTAATTATTGGTAATTATTACTAATTATTGGTAATTATTACTAATTATTGGTAATTATTACTAATTATTGGTAATTATTACTAATTATTGGTAATTAATACTAATTATTGGTAATTAATACTAATTATTGGTAATAAATACTAATTATTGGTAATTAATACTAATTATTACTAATTATTGGTAATTATTGGTAATTATTGTTAATTATTGGTAATTATGACTAATTATTGGTAATTATTGCTAATTATTACTAATTATTACTAATTATTGGTAATTATTACTAATTATTGGTAATTATTACTAATTATTGGTAATTATTACTAATTATTGGTAATTAATACTAATTATTACTAATTATTACTAATTATTACTAATTATTACTAATTATTGGTAATTATTGTTAATTATTACTAATTATTGGTAATTATTACTAATTATTGCTAATTATTACTAATTATTGGTAATTATTATTAATTATTACTAATTATTAATAATTATTACTAATTATTGGTAATTATTATTAATTATTACCAATTATTACTAATTATTGGTAATTATTATTAATTATTACCAATTATTGGTAATTATTGGTAATTATTACTAATCATTGGTAATTATTGGTAATTATTGGTAAGTATTGTTAATTATTACTAATTATTGGTCATTATTACTAATTATTACTAATTATTGGTAATTATTACTAATTATTACTAATTATTGGTAATTATTACTAATTATTGGTAATTATTACTAATTATTGGTAATTATTACTAATTATTGGTAATTAATACTAATTATTACTAATTATTACTAATTATTGGTAATTATTCCTAATTTTTACTAATTTTTACTAATTATTACTAATTATTTCTAATTATTACTAATTATTACTAATTATTGGTAATTATTGGTAATTATTTCTAATTATTACTAATTATTACTAATTATTACTAATTATTCCTAATTATTCCTAATTATTCCTAATTATTCCTAATTATTCCTAATTATTACTAATTATTGGCAGTTATTGGTAATTATTGGTAATTATTGGTAATTATTGGTAATTATTGGTAATTATTGGTAATTATTGGTAATTATTGGTAATTATTGGTAATTATTACTAATTAGTGGTAATTATTAATAATTATTACTAATTATTACTAATTATTTTTAATTATTGGTAATTATTACAAATTATTGGTAAGTATTACTAATTATTGATAATTATTACTACTTATTGGTAATTATTACTAATTATTGGTAATTATTACTAATTATTGGTAATTATTACTAATTATTCCT
Source organism: Viscum album (assembly GCA_963277665.1). Taxonomy (NCBI): domain Eukaryota; kingdom Viridiplantae; phylum Streptophyta; class Magnoliopsida; order Santalales; family Viscaceae; genus Viscum; species Viscum album. The sequence continues at coordinate 710,685,671 of OY728142.1, forward strand.
AATTATTGATAATTATTGGTAATTGTTCCTAATTATTAGTAATTAAATGAATAATTACCAATAATTAGGAATAATTACCAATAATTACAAATAATAAAATTATTAGTATATTTTATTATTAATATTAAAATAATATAATTTTCTAATTTATATACAATTCTCCTTTCATCTGTGTGTTTTCTATCTCCACATACAAATAATACATGTGAAGACAGCAAACACACAGATGAAAAGAGAATTGTATATATATAAAAAATTATATTATTTTAATATTAATAATAAAATATACTAATAATGTAATAATGTTATTATTCCTAATTATTAGTATTTATTATTAATTATTAATATTTATTCTTAATTATTAAAAATTATTACTAATTATTCTTAATTACCATTAATTATGAACAATACTAATAATTTAAATTTATTAAGTAACAAAACAATGTAAACATAATTAAATTACAACTAATTAAGAATAATTGAAACTAATAAAAAATTAAAAATAAATATTAAATTAAAATGAACATAAATACCTTGAAAATTGATCTGCTCTGATCGTTCTTCAAAACTTTAATATCAACTCCGGAGAAAAAAATTAAACTGGAGAAAAACTGAACTTTAGAAATACAACTTTGAGAGAAGAAGAAGATGGAGTTTGAGAATGATTTGAAAAAAACGGATGGGGGTATTTATAGGTTAGATTATTTGCGACGGGTCCATTTGCGACGGGATTCCCGTCGCAAATAGTGTTATTTGCGACGGGTACCGTCGCAAATACCTTTTACCGCCGCCGGTTATTTGCGACGGGAATATTCCCCCGTCGCAAATAGTTTTCCCGCGATTTGGCGCGCAACGCGCGCCAGGCCTTTTGCGACGGGGAAAGCAATCCCGTCGCAAAAGCCTACTTATTTGCGACGGGTAAATACCCCCGTCGCAAATACCCATTTTTCCCGTAGTGTTGGAAGGACAATTGGCATCTTTAAGTGTGTTGTGTGTTTTTATCTCAGTTTTTGAAATAAAGTTGGATTTGGATTACAGTCTCATTTTGAATTTCATATTTGAAAATGATGTTTTATATCTTCTTAGAAATGGTCTTGGAAATATTGTGTGAGTGTACTTGAAATGGACTTGGTATGAGGCCCAGTTGGTAGTTCATGTTGTTTTGGGGATGAAATGTGATCTAAAAAATGCGAACACCCGACTGGAAACTTAAAGTATTTTATGAAATTATTTGAATGTTTATATAAAATGATAGCCCAGTTGGTAACTTTCATGTTTTTAAAGAAATTTTTGAATTCTTAAGTGATATAATAGCCTGATTTGAGCCTTCAATGATGTGAAATATATATATGTATATAGTGGGCACCCCTATATAGGATTTCTATTTATAGGTTATCGTATAGGGGATGTCCATGTTTGGGTTAGGCAAGTGCGCTGACAGCAGGTAAGGTGAGTCATGCATGCTAGGGCCTCCACTTACATAGTATATTATTACCATGGGTTTCATGGGCATATTTTGGAGGGTTGAGTGATGATTTTTGATCAACCTCGATTAGACGGGTTGGTACCCCCTGGATTAGCTAAGAGTCTTGGTGGGATGTTCCACTAGATTGATTAGTTTAGGGTGGCGAATTGGTTATTGACTAGGGAGCTTCACCATATACTGGTAGGTGGTTCTGAATTGATTGCATCCAAGGATCACTCTAGGTATGTTTAGGAAATTCCCATGGTTACATACTTATATGTTCCTTCTTTATTTTGTGGCACTTTTGGTTATTTGATCTCATGAAACTTTTACTTTGATTTTATATTAAATTTTCTATTTTAGTACTAGTTGGATTTTAAAAGAATTAATTTCAATGACTTATATTCTTTGGTAATTAATTTATAAAAATGAAATGAAAAATGGGTTTTTCTTAAAAGTAAAATCTTATCACCTATTTTGATAAGAGAGTGGAAAACATATTTCTATAAATCCTATTTTCAAACTAGCAAGAAATGATTTCATTTTAGAGGTGGGGAATTGGGTGTGGTTTATTTTGGAATCCCTACTATGCATCTCAGTGCTTGTGCCTAGCCTATCTTTTCAGTTTTAGGTTCTCCTGGTTTCACATCGCTCTTAGAGAAAGCTTTTTTTAGTGTTTGGTGGTAACCCAGGAGGTCACATGGAGGTATGTGTATCATTTTATTTATTTCCTCTATGAGTGCTTATTTTTATTGTTAAATTTTATTTTTATTTATTTTTTATCTTTTCTTCATTGGATAAATCATTCCCACTAATTTAATCTTGATTCCTGACACTAGTTTTCAGTCCATGGGGATTGGGAACACCCATCAGGCCTTGCCACAGGCTGACTCGGGTGACCGGTTTAGGGTCGACCGAGGTTGGTTCATGACATGGGAGATATCAATCGATGATCATATGAATGGAAAAAACATAAGGGTATGATATAATAAATATAAATTACAAATTTTATACCCAATCCATTATAGATCATAAACATGATTAATGGCATAAAACATTATCATTTAAAAATACATATATCATACGAGTGAGAAATCATCATAAATCAATCATGAACCATAAGTTCATGTCATAAAATTGTGTCATCATCATAAGTATAGAAACCATTTAATATGTCAAGGTTAATTACTAATACCATCAAATCATTATGAATTAGGAATAAATACTTATTTCCTATAGTGGATCAAGATTGTAGACTTGATTCTCATAGAAAATAAAGCACATCGATTGGTTCCTCATATCGGATCAAGCACAACAACTTGTTTCCCATAATTATCTCATGAGATATAAAACATTACTTAGGTAATTAAAGGATTATATAATTTCAGACTCCCCTTAACATAATAAAAACCATACATATGTGATACATAAGATCATAAAACATTCATCATATCATGATATCATAACCAGTGTAAAGAAAATGGGTTTTATAAACATTTCATAAATTCATAATAGCCTAAACCATGGAAAATAAATAGGTTTTGTAAACATATAATAATAAAAATCATAAACCATGTTGATAAAGAATAATTATGTTACCATTGATCATATCCCTAGTAAAATATAATTAACATCAAAGAATTTTATCATAGATGAAAATTTATTTAAAATATTCTCTAGAATATTTCTTGAGGGAAATACCCTTTTCATTTTGAAATCACTTATTTAAAATCTAAAAATTTCCAAAATATTAAGGAAAAATATTCTTTGAAAAGAACCATGTAAACTTTTAAAGGAATCTTAAAATCATAGATAATTCAAGATGGTGGGAAATTTCATTCATTCCATATAAGTTAAAAGAAAATATTCCTTTCACACTTTTGTAAAAATTAAAAAAGTACCTCATTCGTAAAAAGATAGAAATATTCCTTTGAAAAAAAATTATATAAATTCAAACTTGGGTAAAAAAAGAATTTAATCAGTCATAGAATAATATTAAAACATTTTTTGAAAACATTTTATAGAAAACATGGATATGTAATAAAAATGATTTTTGACCGAATAGTAAAACCTAGTTGGTTTTCCTTATAAACATTATTCCTATATATTGAATAATTAAAGTGAATAAAATGAATGAAAAAACATTTATTACTAATAAATAACCATAGTATAATAAAAATTAAAGGTCTTTATCATGTAAGGATCAAAAAAATCTCAATGGAAATTCAATCATAAACAATCCCAATTAAAATGTGATTGAAACATAATTCCCTTACCTCAAGTCTCGCCATTATTCATACACATTTAAACCTTTGTATAATAAATATATATTTATTATATAATCATAATCATATCTATCATGCCATTTTTGATATGAGTGTGAAATCTAATCACACATTTATAAATAATTTTTTATTAAAATCATTATTTAGTGTGATCACTACTTCATTTTTCATGCATGTTTCGATTTGAAAGTATTGGTCCTTGTAATTTGATCATGGTTCCATAATTATAATAATTTTAATCATGATATAAATATAATATATATTTATATTAATTCATAAAATTTAGGGATAGAAAAATAAATTACACCGTTCATGGAGACGGTAGGTCAAATGTACACATGAACGATGTTTCCATTTTTCGAAGGATGGAAAAAAAGAATGGTAAATAATAATTCACACTTCCAGAATAATTACTATATCATATAAATTCATTAAATATATCCTTATTATCATAAAAGTAAAATATAAATTAATAAAAAATCATATCACTTCATGGAGGTGGTATTTCACACGTACACATGAGCAATGTTATTATTTTCCAAAAGATTGTAAAGTAAGAAGAAGAATGTTATATTATAATTACAGAAGTATAATTATGTCATAAAAATAATATATTAACATTATACCCAATATAATTACCATCCATGAAATATAGTTATGGAAAATGATTTATATTGTTAAGTGGAGATGGTAAGTTGTACGTACGCACGAAATATAATTTCACTTCCCATTTGATGGAAAATAGGGTGAATAAATGTGTTTTTATAATCATAAAAACATATCATTATATTGAGAATAATTAATTTATTGTTTTATGATAAATACCAAAAAATTATAGGACGTAAAATAAATAAAAATAAAGTGATTGGTTATGGTGATTACCTCTTCTTTAAAATAAATCCATTGGATATCCTCTTCAGGATCCAAGGGTTTTTATTTTGGGAAGACCGTAAACTCTATAATATAGATAAGGATATTTAAAAGATAATTTGGGAGATTTTTTTGGGATGGAAGAATCAATGTGTGTCACGACCCGTCCTCGGGGCCCGTGCCGTGACTACCCCAAGCCCGCCTTCCATAGGCCAGGGGCTGGCGACTAGCACCAAGGCGTAAATCCCGGTAAAAAGGGAAGGCATTGACTTTGTAAAGTAAACAAGCACCACAGAGTAAGCAAGCGGAAAAGTAAACACTAAGTAAAATCTGGTACAACAGTAAATGCGGAAAAGTAAAGGGGGCCAGAAATACAAACTCAACTGTAAAGTACAACTGAAAAGGGAAAAACAGCAATTGAAAAAGTAAAGCCGCAACGTCGAGCCGTCCTCTGGAAGTCCCACCTGAAGGGTGGGTACAGAAAGCCTCCACTGCTCCTCGGGTCCAGCCTACCGCTCCGAGTACACCTCGCCCAGTGGTCCACCTCCAGGTACCGTCCTGCTCCGCAAGCCTCCACCACGATCAGTGTTGTCCGTCGTCTGCAACCAACACAACGTAGTGCGGGCATAGCCCATGCAGGGGTGAGTATAAGCTACTCAATAGGGACCCCGAGTCCCCCGAAGGTCTCCCAGAATCCACAAAGGATAATCCACAAAGGAAAGATACAATCACGAAGTAACATCCGACACGGCTTAGGTATATGCCCATACATATACCTAAGTCATCAATACTCGCTCGGCTCCAACATCCGAGCTCAAGTACAACCCAGTCCACACAGAAAAGAAAAACGTAAAATCCACACAGGATAGCTCAACACAATCCACAAAGGAAAGTAAAACGTAAATCCACACAGGATAGCACAACACAATCCACAAAGGAAAGCAAACAGGGTTTTCAGCTCACACAGGTATACTTCTTCAAATGACAATACACATGATCACTGATCCATCTAAGTCATCGGACCCACGAAGGATCGATAGGTAATAACCCCCACAATGACTCACAAAGGATCTGACCCACAAAGGATCGATAGGTAACTAACCCCCACAAAGACCCACACAGGATCGGGCCCACACAGGACCTGTAGGCGCTGGCCCACACAGGACCGTTGAGCGCTGACCCACACCGGATCGGACCCACACAAGATCGGGCCCACACAGGACCTGTAGCACTGACCCACAAAGGATCGCTGAGTGTTGTAGTCGTCGCCGTCGAATCCACTGAGGATCTCTGCAAAGTCGTCGTCGTCACAATAGCAGTCGCAGCCAACTCTAGGGTTCCCGCACACAGCAAGCTCATTCGGGAGGGTCCTCTCCATGAGCCGAGAGGCTGATACTTCAACTGACACATAGTCCAGAGTTGATGTATCCAAAAGTTATGTATCGTCAACAGGAACTCAACGTCGCAGACGGTGCGTCAATCGGACGCCCGGTCTGAGAGATATTGGTTTTTTCGTCCCAGGGGCCCGGTTGGTTTTTAAGGCAAAACCAACCCGACCATACTCCACCTGCATCCAAACCTCGGGCGGAGTATTCCAAAAGATCCGTCTCACTTATAGGAATTCAATGAAGTTGACGGCACGTCAATCGGACGTCCGAAACTCAAGATATGAGCGTTTCCACTCCAAAGGCCCGGTTGGTTTCGTGTACGAACCAACCCGGCCGAACCCAAAGTATTCCGAAAACTTGAGTGAAATATACCGAAACGACCGTCTCGATCCAAGGATCGCATCGCCGCTGACGGCGTGTCGTTCGGAGGCCCGTAGCTCAAGTTACGGGCAAAAGACCGAAAACGGTCCGAAGACGGGGGGTCTGGGCCCGGACCGACCCGGCCCAACCCCCCCTGGGTCGGCCCGAAGCGGGTCGACCCGACCCGGGTCCGGGATCGGACCCGGTTCGGTGCGGCCCGGTCCGGCCAGGGCGCGACCCGGACGATCGGGCCGGCCCGGATCGGCTCGGTCGAGCGGCCGAGCGTGGCAGCCGCGGGGCGCTGCCCCCGCGGGATGGAAGTGTCGCGGCCCTCGAGGGGCCGCGCTGGAATTCAGCGGACGCGGCTTCGCCGCATCCCGTGCGTGTGAGATGGACCCGCACGGCCGCAGGTCCTCTGGCCGACGCCTCCGCGGCGGCCCTGTCCGGTGGCGCGCCGGGGCGCCGCCGCCTCCGACCGCCGGTGGCTTCCGCGGGCCGCCGGAGTTGCTCCGGTGGTCCATTTTCCTTCTCGTCTACGCCAAAGCTCCTCACGGGTCCCATTCTTCACTGCGGAAACCACAGATCGTCCCTGTGGCAAGTTTTGTCATCGCCCTCATATCCGCGCATCAACGAAGAACTGCGGAGGGTAGTCGGGCCGTGTTTGTTTGTCCCGCACCCTCCGCGTTAGATGATAACAGTCAAGAGAAATTATCAACACATGGAGAACATATCAAAAACAATTTTAATAAATTAAAATTGTTCTTATGAAACCGGGTTCTTTGTTTTAAAAAAACAATTACGGGAAAAAATAAAGATTGTTCTCAAATAAAAACCCCTACCTCGTCTAGTCGTCGCACGCGCGTTCTTCACGGAATGGATCGTTGCGGAAGGAGGGGATCGTCGCGTCGTCGCGGTATCCGGCGTTGCGTCGACGAACTCTTGTCATTGCCGATCGAAGTTTGTCGCGGGGTTGGATTATCGCAGAAGAACGTCGTGGAAGAAGAATCGTCGGCGTCGCGGAACTTGGCGTCGCATCTTTGATTTCCGAGGGCTCGGCGTTCTTCGCGTTCTTCGCATTCTTCGCATTCTTCGCGAAGGAGGATGAACAACTCATGGTTTCTGTCAAATCCTCTCAACGAACATTTTTCCAGAAGTCGTGCGTTGGTCTTATTTTATTATTACGCCAACGGATTGAAAACAGGTTAAGAAACGATTAAATTAATTCATAGAATTAATTCAACGAAAAAAACCGCCCAATTAATTGGTGCGTTAAGGAATTAAGAAAACGCGTCAGTTGACTTTCATAATGACGGGTTTTCGCGGGTGCGTTACTTAGCGGAAAGGAAACGGTGGGGCTCGTACGGGCCCCACCTCACAAATATCCTACCAAGAGGATAAGATATTTTTGGATAGCACCCTATCCGCATCAACTCAGCTTAAGCAGCTTTAAGTGGCTTCAAGTGGCTTCCAAGTGGCTTAAGTGAAATAAAATAAAGTTTGTCGTACAATTTATTTTATTTCTTAACCTTAAGCCCAAAAATTAAAAACCACACCCGAGAAAACGCAACTCCGGAAGAGTCATTTCTAAGAAAATATCGGCGCTACGATTCCATCGGTGCCCTCAGAATTTGATTCCGAGCACCGGTTCAAAAGTTAGAAAAACCCACTCATTTGTTCACTGAACGTACCCAAGCCAAACTTCGGAAAATGATTCTGGGCACTTCGGGCCTCGGAATCAGGTGCCGTCAGAAACTACGTTCTTATAAAAATCCAAAGAAAATTAAGAAAAAAATTTCCTTGAATTTTTTGGGTCTTTACAATGTGGTTTAAATAATATAAAGTATTTTTTTCCTTTTATAAGGGACGGAGAGGACACACGTGGAATTTCTTACAATATTAAAATATAATAGTCATTATCAAGAAAAATTATTCCAAATGGACATGAATTCTAATAAAAAATAGGATATGGTATAAATAAAATCATCCAATGAAATTTATATTGGTTTTTGAGTCATTTTAAACCTTTTCTTTTTTATTGACCCCTTCGTTAATGATTTTGACCTTAACCACAGTAACAATTATTTCAATCTTAAAGGGCAGGGAATATTACCATTAATAGAAAAATAACTCATAAATAGACTGTTTTTTATATAATAAACAAAATTTATTCCACTTAGATGAAGATAATATTATTTTTAATTTTAATTCATTTAATTATTTTAAATTTATTATAAAATATCAATAGTGTTAATTTTATAACTATTCATTTAGTTTGACTTTAAAGACACAAATACAAGGATCGAATTATTATATAATCCTTTCAAACATATCTAATATTACATATGTATCTAAAAAATTCATAGAACACTATTACTTAATAAAATTATATTAATTTTAATATTTTCAAAATCATTTATTTATTTATTTATTTATTTATTTATTAAATACTATGTCGACATTTCATAATCATTTAAGTTAATTACATAAATACTAAAAATGAAAAATAAGTTAATAAAGTGAAAGTTATATTATTATTATCAAAATAACCATTAATATTCATTCAAAACTTTCTTTTTCCCTTATGTGAACACATAATATATATTTAAAATTACGGGAGGGGAATTTTGTATTTTTCTTTTCTCAAATTAATATAAAGGACATATTCAAAGAAATATAGCACCAAGTGTCTATATATTTGATACTTGGATGGAAATGGTCAAAATCCACTCATCCAATAGGACAAATCCAAGTGTTATTATAAGGCATGACTTTAAATATTACATAATCTTTATTTTTGTCAATAATTTATTCTCTTTCATTTGAGGATAATTTCAAGTTTAGAGTTTTAGAGAATTAGGCCATAACTCACATAACAGTACCATAAAATACAAAGTGGACACCTCTGATCAGTATCCATTATTTCCATAATATAAAACTTTTAAAATAATGCATGAATTCCTTTCATGGAAAATCTCTATGAATTTAAACTTCACTTATTCCTTTCCATTACACATCCTTAAACCCTATTAAAACATTTTAAAATCTTGGGATGAGCAAAAAATCTCAGTAAGGGATATAAAAATAATGGGAATGATTAGTTCAGTATAACATGAAAACTCATATAATGTTTAATTTTACCTTCAATGTTTTTTGATAATATGAAATAAAACATTTTCACATGAAAAAAACACTCATTTTACTAACAAAAAATCATTAAAACTCATAGTATACAATTAAAAATCCTTTAGGTGACTTAGTGTGTCATATTCATAAAACCATTTAAAAACCCTTTTAATTAGAATAAACATAAGTCTAAATTTTAATTTTATCATTACCCAATTCATTAGAGAGCTATAACAGGATAACCCAGTGTTATCTGGGCCACCAAATCATTTAAGCTATAATGGGCTCACTCGACGCTATCTAGGCCACCCAATCGTTTAAGCTATAACGGGGTCACCCAGCTCTATTTGCGATGACCCATCATGTAAGCTATAACAAGCTCACTCAGTGATATCTAGGCCTCCCCATCATGTAATTATCAAGAAACACTTACTTAATAAAACACTTTTATCATAAAACCCTTTCAAAAACCCTTTTAAACTCATATTAAAACACTTTCTGAAATAAAATACCATTTTCTTTTAAACCCCCATTATCAGTACCAAGACACCCTTTTATTTTAAAAATAATTTTTAATAAAAAAAATATCTAAAAAAGGGAAATAAATATTTTCATTTAATAAAACATATAATATTGTAAATGAAGCTAGAAATTAAATAATATTCATAGTGATGGAAAAGTCATTATCACTGTGTACGTTAAGAGTAAAACATTCTTTTTTTCTTTTTTCAAAACATTCTGTATAAAACATGAAAATATTCAATTAGAAAACTTTTTAATTAAATTAAAAATAGAAATAAAATTTCATTTATAATCCTTTTATATACATATAAATAAACATATAAAATAATATTAAGAATATTGTATTTGAAATAAAATCTATAAACAATCAAAGTGTCTCATACCACTTTGAAACATTCAAACCATAAGCCCCATGAAAGTACAAAATTTAATAAAAAATTAAATAATATTAGAATAAATAAATTCATGATATGATATTTCAAATGGGATTTATATATACCTTATAAAATAAGGTGGGTGTATAATATCAAAATATGCCTCAATGAAAGGAGATTGAGATGAAGTCTCTTACCTTGAGTCTAACTTGTCATGTGTGTCTTTATCTTCATAAATAATAAACTTATGTTAACTATTTAATTTATTTATAAAAAATTTCAAGTTTATTATTACTTTTATTTCACTTATTAGCATGGTATATACAATTACTTAATTAATTAATATTAAGTCAGATGTTTTGACCCTATTCGTCTTATGTATCAAAATGAATTTGGTAGGTTGACTATGGTCAAAGAAGCCATTATTTAAACATATTTAGAATAATTTTCATGAAATAATAATCATATTTATACATAAATTATTCTTTTGAAACCAATAATGTAATATCTTTATGAAAAATGGACCAATGTTAAAATCATGGAGATGGTAGGTCATATGAATGCATGAGTAACATTCCCATTTTTCAATGATCATTATGGAAATAAGGTAAGTAATATTTATATTTCAAGAATGATAATTATATAATAAATACCATATTATTCAATTATATATATATAATTATTGTGATGTGGTGATGAAAAAATAAGAATCACATCGCTTCGAGGAGGTTGTAGTCCACACATCCACAAACAACATTATCACTTTTTCTGTGTGTGATAAGGTAAGAATGAAAATGATATATTATATATATATAAAGTTAATTATTTCATTGGTATTGTATATATGTCATTTATATCACATATGTTTATTAAAATCATCCTTAATACATTCCATGTAAAGTGTGAATGAATCGCATTGCTTTAAGGAGGTGGTAGTCCACATATCCACAAACTATGTTATCATATTCCCAAAAAATGAAAAGCATGAAGGTAAGTGTTATATAATAATTAAATATATATTAAGAAATCATAAATATCATATATATCAAATAAAAAAATTATTTAAATCATAATTACAAACCTTGAGACATGGTAAAGTAAAAACAAACAACATCGTTTCACGAGGCGGTAGTCTGTCGTACACACAAATGGGGATTTTGTTTCCCATTTGATAGAAGTGTGTGTAGGTATAGGTATAAAAATTAACATAATAATTTTTAATTATATTTAGGATACTGATTTTATTATATAATTATGTAATAAGATTAATTTAATGGGTGGATAAATAAATAAAACAAAAGTTCTCGTTGAAGAATATTACCTCTTCTTCAGGTAACTCCTTTTGGTTTGCAGTAAAGGACTTCCTTGGTTTTCTTTCTTCCAAAATTTAGGCTTATAGGATTATAAGAGGGTTTTTTAGTTTAATTTTTCATAATTTTTATGATAAAAATGGCTTGATTGGTGTGAAGAATTGGGGAGAGTGGGTTTCTTTTTATAGTGGATGAGGAGTGAAATTCTTGTAAATACAAAAATGTAAATACTATTAGGAGGCCTCCCTTACATCATGTGATTTAAAAATTTACAAATAATGTATTGGATGGAAATTATGTTCTATCCAAACTTACATGACACAAAAAATCATTTTTATAATTTTTTCCCTTAGTCTATAAGTTTACTCAATTTTATCTTTATAATTTTTACTAAGGTAACTTGTATCTTTTTATATACATAGGTAATTTATACTTTAATACTATAATTAAAAATAGATTTATTAGATAATTTATACATAATTATTCTAAATATAAATAAAAATTTATTAAATAAAAATATTATGTGTGTGCAAAATTAATTTTAATACAAATGCATGTCATGTGCAAAACCTCATTTTAACCTTAATCACATTAATTAATTTTAACTATTTTCACTAATTATTATGGTAAAAAATTAAGTTAATATTATTATAATATAAATATTATAATTATTCCAAATATTTATTCCCATTTTTAAAATTCAATTCACATTAGTGTAAAAATTAAATTTAAAGCTAATCTCACAGACGTGGTGAGAAAGTAGGTTTTTAAAGTAAAAATGTTTAAACGCTTACTAAGTTTTTATATAAAAATTTATTATAAAAATGATTAAAAATACCTAAATTATATTAATATATTTATAATTGATATAATATGACTTCAAAACCAATTCAAAATATTATTTGACTATATAAATAAATTAGATGAAAAAGCAGTTTTCAATTAAAAATCAGTGCTTTTCACTATTCATCAAAAAATGAAACTTCTCAGAAAAATAATAAAGTTGACCCTAAGATAATTTTGAAATTACTATTTCAAAAATGAGTTTTATTTTATTTTTTAGAAATTATAAATGTATAAAAATTTATTTTGAAAATAAGTCTTCCATTTAAAGGTAGTAAAACTGTTTTTTAGAAAAATACAATTTCTAAGTGTAAAACTGGATTTATTCTTATCTTGTGCCTATAAAATCTATTATATGAATGTAAAAAATATTATAAACATGTGAAAAAATAATATAGTTATGTCTATTCATACCCTCAAATATAATGGTTAGGCGATAACTTCCATATTAAATAATAATATTAATAGTATATTATTGTTCAGCTAAACTATGCATTACGTGTAACTAAAGTTATCAAAGAATTTAAATTAAATATGAAATAAAATATATTTCATAAAATATTGTGATGTTACATACTACCCCCCTTAAAAATAATTTTTCCCTTGAAATTATTCTTGGTTATCAAAGGATTTTTAGAATTCCTTTATTGAAACCCACATCATATAAATAAAATAAAGAAAACATCACTTAAAATGGGAATGTTGGAAACATAAAGGTCACTTTAAGATATGCATAACTACAATTCCACATAGAGAGTGTAAAACTAATTCCCATGGTCTAATAGAAAGTGGTGAGAACATGGTCAAGAGGAAATAAATAGAAACAAAACCACAATTCAAATAGGTGTGGAAAAGGTCATTGATATCATTAGAAAATATGGTAATAAGATAACATTTTATTTCTTCAAGATTGTTTTCCTAAAATTGAAGGATTAATTCACCATATATCATAAGTAAATATACTTACTTTATGATAAAAAATCCATCCTTTAATCAATTTCCACCACGGTCTCATATTTTTCTCTAAAAAATGAGTATTCATGATGAATTTTCATGCTTGAAGCACTAAAATTGGCTTTTAACGGATCAAATAATCCTCAAAAGGATAATAAGATATTCCACCTATCTTTAGATATTAACCAAGACCAAAAAAATTTAGCACATAGTAAGATAATTTCCAAAATTTAAAACATTTATGTGATGAGATAATACATTAATCTCTAAAGTTAAAAGGTAATACCCAAAATTAAAACTAAATCATTCCATAGATATATAACCCTAATGATCCCCAATATCATTAAACTTAAATCCAAAAAAGTTGTTTTATTATTCCTCAAATAACTTTTAAACATATACCTCATACATCTATAGAAACTCAATAAATGTATTCCAAGGTATTTCCATTATTTAAAAAATTAAAAGTGGGGTGCCTAAGACATTGAGCTTATGATTAACCTTCGAAAGATACCAAGATCCCTCGAGCTATCACCACTTCACTCAATGGACCAAAATCAACTTTAGTATTAGAAAATGATTTCTCCATCCCTTTTTTCTTCTAATCATGATTATTTCCACTCTGAGTAAGTTTCTTCAGATACGCATTAGAATGATGTCCCAACTCATTATAGCTAAAGAATATTATTGTTGACTATCAATATATTATCTCATTGTTGGATTGTTCAAGACTCTTTTATTTACAAGCATGAACCTTATGACCAAACTTACCAAACTAGTAACACTTTCCATTTCCTAACATACATTCCCCCAAATGTATTTTAACATACTTGGAACAAGTTTTGTGATTACCTCCATAATTCTTAGTTGGTTTATTATCAATTTCCTTCCACTGTGACTATTTCTTAATCCTTTCATCTTGTGGAACATAAGTGTCAGAAAACCCCATCTAAGCATTCTTGACTTTTTCATAACTTTTAAATTCTTATGTTTCCAATGATCATTATAATTTTGATTTTAACCCTGGGTAAAATCTATTAATTTTAATATCAATCTCTCTAAAAAGATCTAATATGTATATGTCCATCCTTGTAAGATTTTATTCATTTAGGGACACTGAATCTTCATCCTTTTACCTAAATTCCATGATTTTTTTCTCCATCCTAATTTGAACAAAATTTGGAAAATATTTCTCAAGGAATGGATTGTTAAACATTTCACATTCCACGGCATCAAGGTCATTTTTCTCTCTAGTATTCTTAAACAAAGACCACCATAGATCATATTCACCTTCAAAATTATAAATGTCAAGGTTTGACATTTAATATTCTAAACATCCCATGAATTCAAATATCTTCTCTAATGATTTGATTCGTCCTTCAGCTGCCACTTAGTTAGATGATTCACTGAAATATGAGGGATTTTTCCTCATGAAATGCTCCACTATTGGCATGTTCCTTCATGGTAGATCGGGTTCATTTTTATCATGGATACAACCACCATTAATATATTTTTTCAAATGATCCATCATTGCAAAAAAACTATTCTTTTCCAATTACAGCCATCTTAGGATGCTAATTTGGAATGATATTTTCCTGTTAGTGTCTTCTTACTACATATTCCTTGTTTTCGCTATAGAAAAACATACTAAAAATATTATTTAGATGAATAAACATGGTAATATTTAAATTATCTATCCTTTCAAGTTAACCATAAATTAAAATCTTCAGAGGTCATGTTATTAATATTATCCTAACATCTAAAGTTTTCTAAATTGTTCTTTGATACCAACTACAAGGGTCGTACCTTAAACATTACATAATCTTGATTTTTATTCAAGAAATTATTCTCTTAAATTTTAGGATCATTTCATGTTTATAGTTTTAGATAATTAGGTCTTAACTCACACATAGAAAAACCATAAAATATAAAGTGGACACTTCTGATCAGTGTTTATTTTTTCCATAACATAAAACTTTTATGACAAAGCATGAATTACTTTCATGGAAATATCCCCAACATTGAACATGACTTCTTCCTTTCCCTTACCCATACTTAAGCCCTATTAAAACATTTTAAAAACATAGTATGAGTATAAAATCTTAGTAAGGGATATAAAAAATAAAAGAAACCATTAGTTCAGTAAAAACATGAAAACTCATATAACTTTTACCTTAATCTTTAATATTCTTTGAGAATATTAAATAAAACATTTTATATGAAAAAAAACACATTTTAATCATATAAAATCATTAAAACCCATATAAAGTAACTAAAACACTTTTGGGTGACCTAGATCATCATATACATAAAACCCTTTCAAAACCATCTTAATTGGAATAACCACAATGTCGAATTCCAACATAATCATTAACCAATACATTGGGGATATATAATGAACTCACTCGGCACTATCTGGTCTATCCCATTGTGTAATCTGTAATGGGAACTACCACAAAACTAGGTTTCCGTAGTTCCACCCTTTATCAGTGCTAAAAAAGCACTGATAAAGGGGGTGCCTTTATCAGTGCTTTTTTTAACACGGATAAAGGTACCCCCTTTATCAACACTTTTTTAGCACTGTTAAAGGACACCCATTTATCATCTCTTTTTTTAGTAGCACTGATAAAGGGGGGATTTATAAGCACTTTTTCCTAGTGCTGATAAAATTTATATTTCAAAAACAAATCATGAAAAATAATATATTTATATATAAGTATATTTATATTGATATAAATATAATATATATTTTTTAAATATGTTTTAAATAAGTATAAATATACTATTACATTTAATATATAATAAATTTAGTGAAAATGGATTTAAAATATTTAAAAAAATATTATTAATTAATAATTTGCTAATTATCATCGACTAATAATCATTTAATAACAATTTTAAGACAAAAAATAAAATAAAAAATTAATAAAATATCTAAAATAAGTTGAAAATGTAACTCAAACTTCAAACGACCATAAATTTTGATTTGGGTGTCTGTTTGAGCTCTATAGTATATCAAATCGAATCCTATGACGATTTCTACATGCTAATAACTTAAGGGAACCTTCTGTCACATTTTTTTAGACCAAAAAAGGCCCAGAAGGCCTCCAAAACTGAGTTTTTAGTCGGGATACCCCAATTTTTCACATTAAAATAGCTATAACTTCTTATATGGATGTCTTCTAGGAATTTACCACATATCATATTGAATATTGTTTCATTTTCTTCAATTTGACTGGTTGTAGAGTTGAAATGGACTTCTGGATTAGAAGTTATGGTTGTTTTAATATTATATGGATTTTTAGATACACATATGTATGTATTTATTTGTAAATATAAATATATGTGTGTGTGTGTGTTTTATATATGTATGTATTTATTTATATATAAACACACATAAAAAACATATTTTATAAATGTATTTAAAACTAATCTTATAAATATATATTAATATACAAATAAATCTTTGGATAAAAAATTATAACTAAAAATATATATATATAAATAGGCATAAATATATATTAATATAAGAATATATATATTAATATATTAATATATGAATAAATATATATTTATTAATATAACTAAATATATTTATATTAATATGAATCTATATTAATATACGAATAAATATAACTATATATATATCATAAATGGAGAAAAAAACTAAATTGATTAGTGGTAAAGGTGTAGGTGAAAAAGGGGGGAGGTATTGTGTTCGAGTTCTGATGGAAGCAGGGGCATGCAAGAAAGTGGAAGTGGGTTGCATAGGAAAGTGCAGCGTTCAGTGAGAGAAACGGGGCTCTTCCTAGCACTGATAAAAGGGGGGTCAAGCACTGTTAAAAGATCCCCGCATTATAAATTTTTTTTAACTTTTTTTAAAAAAAATTGACTTTTATCAATGCTAAAAAAACACTGATAAAGGATGTTTTTATCAGATCTTTTTTTAGAACTGATAAAGGCCCCTTTTATCAGCGCTTTTTTTAGCGCTAATAAAGGCCCCTTTTATCAACACTTTTTTTAGCACTGATAAAAGGGGACTTTATCAGTGCTTTTCTAGCACTATTAATGATTTTTTATAGCACTGATAAAGGCCATATTTGTAGTAATGGGGATCACCTGGTGCTATCTGGGCTGCCCCATCGTGTAAGTTGTAACGAGCTCACCCAGTGCAATCTGGGTCGTCCCATCATGTAAGCTGTAATGGGCTCACCTGGCGCTATCTGGTTCGCCCCATCATGTAATACTCAAGTAACACTTCATGAATTAAATAATTTCATCATAAAACCCTTTGAAAACACTTGTAAACTCATATGAAAACACTTTCAGAAATAAAATTCCATTTTCTTTTAAAAAACCATTATCAATACCAAGAAACCATTTTCTTTGAAAACCCATTTTCAATACAAAAATATCAAAAATATAGAAATAAGTATTTTTATTTAAGAAAACATGTAATCTTTCAAATGAATCTAGAAATTAAATAGTAGTCTCAGCGATGGAAATTTCATTGTCATCATGTACATTAAGAATAGAACATTCCTTTTGTCATTTGTCAAAAATTTCCGTATAAAACATGTAAAAATGTTACTTTTGAAAACCTTTGAATGAAATTAAAAATACACATAAAATTTTCTTTATAATCCTTTTATATCTATAAAAATAAACATATAAAACAATATCGAGAATATTTATTTTGAAATAGAATCTATAAACATTTTAAGTGTCTCATGCCACTTTGAAACATTCAAAGCATAAGCCCCGTGAAAGAATAACATTTAAAAAAACATTAAATAACATGAGAATAAATAAATTCATGATATTATATGTCAAAGGTTTTGTATATACACCTCATAAAATAAGGTGGGTGTATAACATCAAAATATGCCTCAATAAAATTATATTGAGACGATGTCCCTTACCTTGAGTCCAACTTGTCATGTGTGTCTTTATCTTCATGGATAATAAACTTATGTTAACTATTTACTTGATTTATAAAAAAATCATGTTTATTATTACTTTTATTTCACTCATTATCCTTATATATACAATTACTTAATTAATTAATATTAAGTCGGATGTTTTGACCATATTCGGCTTATGTGTCAAAATAACTTTGGTAGGTTGACTATGGTCAAAGAGGTAATTATATAAAAATCTACAGAATAATAATCATGAAATAATAATCATATTTATAAATAAATTATTATTTTAAAACCAATCATGTAATATGGTTATTAAAAATGAACCAACGTTACAATCATGGAGATGGTAGTCCATACGCACGCATGAGTAACATTCCCATTTTTCAATGATCATTATGAAAAGAAGGTAGGTAACATTTATATTTACAGAATTATTATTATATCATAAATAACATATTATTAAATTATATATACTTATATATATCATTATTTTGATGTGGTGATGAAAAAAGAAGAATCACATCGCTTTGAGGAGGTGGTAGTCCACACGTCCACGAACGACTGTAGGTTCCGGGCGCAGCGGTAGCACATTGGTGGGTTTGCCCAACTTTAATTTTAGCATCAAACAATGTTCAATCTGAGATCTGTCATGATATAAAATGTCGGATCTTCGTAATAGAATGAATAATGAGAAAGAAAAGAAGAGTCCCGGAACCATAGAGATAGGATCATCATATGTTGGTTATAATTAATTTAATTAATTTACAAGAATTACCTTGGTAGAATTCTTCCTTCGTCGATGTCTCCGGTCACGATCCGGTGATCCGTCATTGCATCATATAATCCAAGTGTATTATTCCTCTAGCGGTGATCTACACGTGTGCCACGTATCTCCGGACGTCACTGAAGGTATCTTCAGGTTCTAGTGCGGAAGAACCTTCACTTGCGATGTCCGCCTTCGATCGCCTTGGTCTCTCGGTCTTGAGAGTGTTCTTGGAGGAAGGAGTTCTTTCGGCCTTGAAAGAATTCTCCAAAATTGGTGTACACAACGATTGGTTGGAAAAGTGTTGGGGTTGTGAGGATATTTATAATTGGGTTTGAGGTTATAGAGTTATGATAATAAATAAACGCGTTACGCGTTTTTTTTATTTCATTAACTCTTATTGAAACCCCCATGTCGAATTATTTATTCCTTAACATGCGCCCATGATGATTATAATTAATATCATTTAATAAAACAATATTATATCCTCAAAATCCTTCCTGGAAAAACTACACGTCGTGTAATCATTAATACATGGCGTGTACTTGTTTTCCATAAAACTACACGGCGTGTATATTAAATATACACGGCGTGTAATTTTATTTTTCACTTTTATTTATCTCCTCCTCCACATTTATTAGACCTTGAGTAATAGCTATTTATTTCTTAAATAAATGTAACTGTATTACTCGCTAATATATATATTATTTCACCCATAATATATTCTCTTGAATAACTAGTGTCTAAATAAATGCGATCAGGCATCCTTAAATAATTATTAAACCACACTCATGAATAATATTTATTTAACTTGTTAAATTAATATTTAACTAAGATACATGGACACACTTAGTGTGTGACCCTCTAGGCCTCTTTCTCAGTGGCATTAGGCGGAGCTTGCCTAAAGTCCAAGGCTAGCATCTAGCAACACGCCAAGGAACCCATAGAGAAAAAAGTTAACGTCGTAATGACGTGTCACCTCATATGAATGCTTACCGTGTAGTATAATCCCTTTTTCATGATATCTCGAATCAAGCAGGTTGCATGCTAGTGTCATCAACCCACGTGCTCGATTATTCTTTATTTGACTTTCCGGAATTGAACTCACCCATACCTTACTATGGCCATGGATTTATTTAGGCTATATCAATTCATAAAAGGTCCTGAGATATCTACTTCCGTTATGGAACAGAAGGGACAAATCCTTTCTTGCATTATCTATTAATGTGGTATTACTCGTGACACACCCAACGTATCCTACCTCACTGCGAACAGTGTGTCGTCACAGTTTTTGTCAATACATCTAAGTGCGCGAGTTGTAATACCCATTAATAATAATCTTAAAGTCTAAGGACCAATACACATGTCCATAGATAGGAACATCCAATGACACTATGAAATGTGGATTTCCTACTGTTGGGTCTCATTCTCATAATATCCTCCTGGATATTACCAAGGGCGCACACCATGAGAAGGTGCCTCAAAGTTGTATGAGTCCTCACCCCTAATGGCCTGTATTATTTTTGTCCCTAAAATAACATCATCCAACCATAGAACATATATTCAAGAACAGTGTTATGGAACTTCCAGGTTCTCATCATAGCAGGGATCCTCTATGACCCATTAATGCAACAGTTATCCTTAGGACATTATCACATGCATTGTCACACAGAAGAACAATCAAGATGTGATAAGGCATTTATTAATGAATAAAGTACAAAGTATTTGGTTCTAGGCCACCAACTCCAACAACGATGTTTTCACTTTTTCTGTGTGTGAAAATGTGAGAAAGAAAATGATATATTATATTTCCAGAAAGTTAATTATATCATTTTAATTATATATATGTCATGTATACAACATATTTTTATTAAACATTCCCTTAATATATTCCATGTAAAGTGTGTGTAACACCCCTACCCCTCTATACAGGAGTCGATGCATTACTTATGATATTGGCATGGTTATAAGGAATTAAAATCACAAAGGAATGATCAGTTTAGTAGTCTTGAAGAAACTAGATGCATAGATTTAACACAAATTACATTGGATAAGGTTACAAGATACAATACATAATGAAAAACAAAAACTTCATCCACAAGCACTCAATAAATGACCTCCTCTTCATAACCTGTTGAAGGTAAACAATGAAAGGGGTGATCTCAAACGGTCTATAAGGGTTAAAAATAGCAGAAGCATGAGTAAAATAATAAGTGAATCATAATCAATCTGAAATAATCAAAATGGCATAGTGAATAAATGGACAACTAATGCCATTAATAAAAAGAGAATGAAACTGTATCCATAGATTTTGTCATAGTGAAAACCTCATGGATAGTAATAATAACTAATAATGAATAAAGAGAATTCTTATTAATCGGATGTCATGTATCTGGAACATGAACCATAATACCGTAAAAACGGTTTAGTTCTATGGGTAGAAACCCGTCTGATTTTTTTGGAAACAAACTTGAAGGGTCTGTCGCCAAACTATTTTGTCTCATGAGACCTACCGAGGCATCGAGGGGCTGTAGTGGGACCCACCCACCTCTACATCCAAGCATTTTTATAAATATATTCAATACAAGAGAAATATGTATTTACATTGTCCGTATAGAATAGAGGTTATGGATTCATCAACATTTCCACAGTCAAAACAACATTCAAAATAAATACCATATGTAAAATAGTATACGGCTTAGACAACAATAATATCCATGATATGAGAATATGGATATTTAAATGTAATATAATTTAAATTTAAAATTGATATCAAATGGGCAGTAGGTACACCACATAAGAAAGATTAGGTGCACAATTACTAAGCAAGTCACAATGAAGTGAAAATTGAGACAAAGCTCGTTATCGTGTTGTATTCAATTGAGTCGTATGAAAAAGACTTAATAACCACCAAAAGAGTCACATAATAAAATGAATATAATTATAACCATGATAACATATGTCAAATGACAGTACACCTATACCACATATAAGAAATAAGAGGCGAACAATGAAAATCCCACAGAATTGAAGGTGAGATGAGAAAACCACTTACAAACATTTTGGCACGGTAATGAGTGTTATTGCAAGGTATTAATGAGAGGTAAAGGGGTATAATTATTTATATGTCAAAAGGTAAGTATGGGGGGTTATATAACATACCCCATCATTAGAAAATTAAAAACAAAAGTACACAAGATAGGGTGGATTCTCGAATAAAAGTGAGAGAAAGGATCCCTTACCTTATGCTTGAAGGTGTTCTTGACTTGTTATTAAATACCTGAATAAACAAATTAGGATTATTAGTTAATAATTAAAGAACCTATTTTATATTTAAATGATTTATTATAATCCTTTTTAGTTCATTCTAGGCCTTTTTGATTGGTTATAAGGTTCAATTTCATTGTTCGGGCTCGTTTGTTTACTTGGTTTTAAATGATTGGTTCACTTATATTCAAGTTTGGATTAATATATAAGATGGATGTGGTTGTCCAAAAATGAAGTTATACACTATTAGTGAACATATAGTAGATTAAATGGTTTTAAATTTAATTTGGGTTACTTAGATTTAAGTCGAATCTTTATATATATATAACCTTAGTGATAACCGTTTTGGTTAATCGGTGGGTTTGATTACGATGAACATGTTTTTCTTTATAACTTAATAACATTTGTACAAAAGTATTAAATAACTAAGAATAGGATATATTACATAATAATATGTTTCATCCATAACACAAATGGTTTCCTGACCAGAATTAAATATTATAATAGAAATCGATAAACTGTTGTCCTTGAATGTGCTAAATTAGCACATCTCAAACGGTGCTTTCATTTCATTCAAATAAAAGTGGTGAAAGGAGAGAAGATAATGGAATATATACCATTAGCATGAAAACATTCCAGTACATTTATGTTACTGGATTTATCATACTATTTTGGTGAAGGTAGGTGAGAAAAGAAATAAAAGAACTTAAAAGAAAAGAAGGGATTTGAAAGAGGAATTTACCTCTTGAGACTTCCTCCTTGAGAACCTCTTAAGGGGAGAGGTTTTGGTCTTTTTATGAGACCAAATCTTGCTGGACGTGGGGGAGGAGGTTGGGAAGGTATTTGGATAGAATTTGGAAAAGGAACAAGGCTTGAGAGAAGTGAATGGAAGGGGGTGAGAGGGGGTTTTTATAGTGGAGGAGAGAGGGGATTTCTTAATATAAAACTCATTAATTTATTATTTCCTCTCAAGACAACCAATAGTGATTATTCCATGACTAAGAAAAGTAATATATGCATGTGAATTCGAACCAATTGGGCTTACATCAGCATATCATCATCAATGACTCAATTAATCCATTATTTAGCATTTATTGTGAATTATCGGATTTTACTATTCATCAAAAATTCAAGTATTTCAGAAAAATCCCAAAAATTCACCCTAACCATTTTTTGACAGGTAGAATCCAAAAATAAAGTCCATTTTCCAAAAATAATTTTCTAAATATGATTAATTATATATTTAATTAAATCATTATTTAATTGAAATATATAAACACTTAGAATATTCATCTTCATCTTTAGGGTGTCTAAATTATTTTATACACTCAAGGGTATGGATACCATTTATAAGAGTCATATTACTATTTATAAGGGTAAGTTACTATTCATAAGGTAGGTTACTATTCATAAGGGTAGGTTACTATTCACCAAAAATAATTTAATTCTATCAAACTCTAAATATCATCTTGAACACAACCGTGTATATCGGATTTTTAAAATTCAAATCACAGAGCTGGTAAATTTAAGTTTAGTGGATAAGATATGGATTCCTCCTATAAGTAACCATGTTTTGTTCCATAGGGTCTCAGTGATTCATGAAATATAGGCTACCTAATGAATACATTGTATTTAAGAGAAACATACCATAAAATGTTTGGGGTTCTACATTATTCCCTCCGTATAAAAATTTCGTCCTTGAAATTCACAAAATATTACCTAAAAATATTTGGGTATATCTTTAACATAAGCTCTTTAGGCTACCATGTTGCTTCCTCCATATTATGGTTCCTCATATAACCTTTACCATACGAGTCGTCCGATATCTCAATACTTGTTCTCTAGTATCAAGAATCTTGATAGGCTCTTCACAATAAGATAGATCTGTCTCAAGTTCTACTTATTCATAAGTGAGTACATGTGTTGGTTCTAGCATGTACTTTCTTAACATTGACATGTGGAACACATTGTGAACCTTGGAGAGACTTGGCAGCATTTCCAAACGGTAAGCTACGACTCCAATTCGGTCCATAATTTCAAAAGGTCTGATGTACCTGGGACTTAACTTTCCCTTCTTACCGAATCGTATAATACCCTTCCATGGAGATACCTTTAAGAAAACGTGATCTCCTTCTTGAAACTCCAAATCCTTCCTTCGGTTATCTGCATATCTCTTTTTCCTACTTTGAGCTATTTTGATATGGTTCTGGATAATCTTCACCTTTTCCGTTGTTTCTTCAACAAGTTCTGGTCCCACGATCTTTCTTTCACCAACTTCATCCCATAAAGTTGGTGTACGACATCTCCTCCCATATAATGCTACATAGGGTGCCATCTGAATACTTTTATAGAAGCTATTGTTGTAGGAAAATTCCACGAGAGGTAAATACTAATCCCACATGCCTTGAAAATCAAGTGAACAAGACCTCAACATGTCTTCCAATGTTTGAATAGTCTGTTCTGATTGTCCATCAGTTTGTGGGTGGTAGGCAGTGCTCAAACTAAGATCAGTATCTAGGGCCTTCTGAACACTTTTCTAGAATCTTGATGTAAAACGTGGATCACGATCAGAAACAATCGATAGGGGTACTCCATGAAGTCTCACAACTTCATTAATATATATGCTTTCTAGACGTTCAAGTGGTAGATCTTCTCTTATAGCAAGAAAATGTGCTCACTTGGTAAGACTATCAACAATGACCCATATTGCATCATTCCTTCTAGGAGTCTTTGGTAGTCCCATGAAAAAGTCCATCGTGATATTATCCCATTTCCACTCAGGTATGGGAAGAGGTTTCAATACTCCTCCAGGTTGTTGCCTTCTAGATTTCACTTATTGACAAACTATACATCTTGACACAAAATCAGCAATATCCCTTTTCATGTTGTCCCACCAAAAATGTTCCTTCAAATCTCTATACATCTTAGTGCTACCAGGGTTTATAGAGAAATTGGAACTATGAGCATCATCCAAAAATTCACTTTTTAGATCAGGTATATCGGGAACACAAAGTCTCTTCCCAAATTTCAAAATTCCATCTTTATATACGAAGTCACTAAATCTCCCATCATTCACAGCTTTAATCTTCTTTTGAAACTCCTCATCATCATATTGAGAAATTTTTATCCTTTATAGTAAAGATGGTTTGGAAACCATTTAAAAAAGAATTGATGTTTCACCTTCCATGGTTATTCCCATATCCATCTTTACCAGATCCATGAAAATAGGATCCCTTTCAACTCTCATCTTGTTCAAAACTCCATGATCTTTTCTGATCAAAGAATATTCTACCTTATTTGCCTTCCCTGGGTGGTAGTGTATCGTGTAATAATAATCCTTGAGTAGTTCAAGCCATCTCCTTTTCCTCATGTTGATTTCTTTATGTGAGAAAATATACTTCAAACTCTTGTGATCAGTATAAATCTCACATTTTTCACCATAGAGATAATGTCTCCATATCTTTAAAGAAAATATTATAGCAGCTAACTCAAGATCATGAGTTGGATAATTTTTCTCATGAGTCTTCAACTATCTTGATGCATAAGAAATAACTTTATCATTTTTCATAAGGACGCAACCTAGCCCATTATTCGATGCATCACTGTATATCAAAAATCCATCACTTCTAGATGGAAGAGTCAAAATTGGAGCATTGACCAATATTCTTTTCAATTATTCAAATAATTCTATACAATCTTTTGTCCACCCAAATTTAACTCCTTTACGTGTGATCTTGGTTAGCAGGTTAGCCAGTCAGGAAAAATTATGAACGAAACACCGATAGTGACCTTCTAAGCCAATAAAACTGTGTACCTCAGTTATGTTTGTTGGTGTGGGCCAATCTTGGATTGCCTTTGTCTTTACATGATCAACTAGGATTCCATCCTTAGAGACAATATGGCCTAGAAAAGAAACTAACTGAAGCCAGAATTCGCACTTGCTAAACTTCCCATATAATTTATTTATTCTAAGAGTTTCCAGAATAATCCACAAGTGATTCTCATGATCTTCATAGATTTTTGAGTATACTAGGATATCATCGATGAACACCACAACAAAGTTATAAAGATATTCCTTGAAAACTCTATTCATTAAATCCATGAATACAAAGGGTGCATTAGTCGGTCCAAATGGCATCACCGTAAACTCGTAATGCCCATACCTGGTTTGAAATGTTGTCTTAGGAATATCTTACTTCCTCACACGCAGCTGATGATATCCAGACCGAAGATCAATCTTCGAAAATTATTGGGCTCCATGGAGTTGATCAAATAAATCATCAATTAGAGGTAGAGGATACTTATTCTTTATTGTAATAGCATTGATTTCCCTATAATCAATGCATAGCCTCATGGATCCATCTTTCTTATTAACAAACAGGACCGGGGATCCCCATGGAGAAACACTAGGTCGAATAAATAATTTTTCACTCAAATCCTCTAGTTGTTTCTTTAGATATACCAATTCCAAAGTGGATATTCTATAGGGATTATTTGATATAGGTCTTGCATCATGAGTTAAATCAATAGATAACTCAACTTCCCTCTCTGGAGGATGTCCAGGTAAATCCTCTAGAAATACATCAATGTACTCTTTCACTATGTGCACATCTTCAATTTGAAGATTTATTTCCTCTCCCATAGATGTTGGTTTATCTTCCTCTCCAATTATTTCATTTAGTAGAGCTACTGGGGGTGGTTCTCGATAAGAATTAGGTGGCGATGTTTCTTCCCTAAAGACAAGGGATTCTACACCATTTTCAAAAATTGTAACTTCCTTCTTCTTACAATAAATCTTCGCATCATAATTTGATATCCAATCCATGATGAGAATTATATCAAATTCAGTCATTGGTATGATGATAATGTTAGAAACTAAATCACTTTTTGGTGACTGGAGGGTGACTAGTCGACATGCCTTTGTTGCAATGATACATCCCCCAGGTGTTTTGAATGACAACTCCTTTATTAAATCAATTTGTAAATATCTAATTTTCTTGGAAAACTGAGAAGATATAAATGAATGTGATGATCCTGAATAAAATAAGGTGTTGGTTAAGTTTGAGGAAACAATTAAAGTACCTACCACCACTTCATTAGGAACTTCGACCTCCGTAGTTGTAATCGCATAAGCTCTCCCTTTCTCTCTTGGACTTTTCTGAGTCATGTTTCCTTGGAGTTTAGGACACTCATTTTCATAGTGTCTCTTCTCTATACAATTGTAGCATTTAATATCATTTAATTGGTTCTTCCCCTTGCATTCATCGGATCGATGACCCTTTTCTCCATAGTTATAGCAGACTCCCATGCCTTTCAAGAATTTCCCGAGATGATTCTTTCCACAGTTCTCACATAATGGGAAACTATTTGTTCCCTTGCTCTTCTTTGGTGCTTCTCCTTTTTCTTTATTATCAGATTACCGATTCTTATCTTGGTTTCCTTTGAAAATATTTGATCTAGAAAATCCCCTCTCTATTTTGATGGCACTTGATACAATTCCATCATATGATGAAAATGTTTGAGAAGCCAGTGCCCTCTAAAGACTTGTATTAAGACCTTCAAATAAATGATCAATCTTGTTTGTCGAGTCACGTATGTAATCTACGGCATACCTGGCCAGCCTTGTAAAAGTAGCCTCATACTCTGCAGCATTGTATTCTTCCCTTTGTTTCAAGCTAAGGAATTTCCGATTCATTTCAGTTCGTTGCTCATGAGGTAAATATTTCTTGAAGAATATTTTCTTAAAATTACTCCATTCCATATCATCTATCTCTTCTTCCTCCATGGTATTTTGAATCAAGGACCACCATTGATCAGCATCACCCTTGAGACAATATACTGCCAGTACTACCTTTTTATTTTCATTGCATCTTAATGCCATGAATATCTTTTCAAGGGACTTGATCCACTGCTTAGTTACCACTGGATTAGTAGTCCCACTCAAATATGGGGGTTTCTGCCACATGAAACGATCCAACACAGGTGTGGAATGGTTATTAGTTAAAACTTGAGTAAGTTGCCTCAATATATTCATGATCTGATCTGATCTAACATTGACTATGTTGACTTGCTCAATAGGGAGATCCCTACCTTTCCCATGAGTATTGATTCCCCTTATTCCATTAGACGCCATTTCTAAATAATGGGATAAACTAGATTAGTTTATGAATATTAAATAGAAAAGCACTCAACATAGATTTAAATTCTATGCATATCTAATCTTATAAACATGGTTTCTCTGAGGTAAAATTTACATTAAAATCCTTCATAATGGAGTTTAAAGAAAATATGAATTATCCTAAGCATATTCCCCAGGAGTTTCGTAACCAAGAGTGCAGTAAGGCCCGTTGTCATGTACCAGTTCTCATTTGAGTCCATCTCAAAGCGGTGTTTTCGGGTTTTACCCCTATATACATCTGTGCCAGAGCCGCCTCTACCTGCTCGTATCTAGACAGGGATGTATTGCTTGAAAGATCCACATAATCTATTCCTTAACAAAATACCAGGACGTTCTTGTAATTTTATCCACAAATTCTAACTTAGGGCTTTGTTCCCTACTAAATATTTCCTACTCTAGTTTCCAAGTTTCCTACTAAACTTCCTCTGATACCAACTATAACACCTTGACCCCTCTATGAAGGATCCGGTGCATTACTTGTGATATTGACAGTGTTAGAAAGAATAAAAATCCTGAAGGAATGATCATTTTAGTAGTCTTGAAGAAACTAGATACATAGATTTAACACAAATTACATTGGATAAGGTTACAAGATACAATACATATTGAAAAACAAAAACTCCATCCACAAGCACTCAATAAATGACCTCCTCTTCATAACCTGTTGAAGGTAAACAATGAAAGGGGTGAGATAAAATGCTCAATAAGGGTTATAAATAGCGGAATCATGAGTACAATAATAAGTGAATCATAATCATTCTGACATAATCAAAATGGCATAGTGAATAAATGAACAACTAATGCAATTAATAAACTGAGAATGAAACTACATCCAGAGATTTTGTCATAGTGAAAACCTCATGGATAGTAATAATAACTCATAATGAATAAATAGAATGCTTATTAATTGGAGGTCATGTATCTGGAACATGAACCATAATACCGTAAAAACGGTTTAGTTCTATGGGTAGAAACCCGTCTGGTTTTTTTGGAAACAAACTCGAAGGGTCTGTCGCCAAACTGTTTTGTCTCATGAGACCTACCAATGCATCGAGGGGATGTAGTG
This sequence comes from Viscum album, assembly GCA_963277665.1. Classification (NCBI taxonomy): domain Eukaryota; kingdom Viridiplantae; phylum Streptophyta; class Magnoliopsida; order Santalales; family Viscaceae; genus Viscum; species Viscum album. The sequence continues at coordinate 710,715,364 of OY728142.1, forward strand.
GGTCCCACCCACCTCTAAATACAATCATTATTTATAAATATATTCAATACAAAATCAATATGTATTTACATTATCTGTATAGAATAGAGGTTACGGATTCATCAACATTTCCACAGTTAAAACAACATTCAAAATAAATACCGTATGTAAAATGGTATACAGCTTAGACAATAATAATATCCATGATATGAGAATATGGATATTTAAATGGAATATATTTTCAATTGAAAAGTGATATCAAATGGGTAGTAGGTACACCACATAAGAAAGAGTAGGTGCACAATTACTAAGTAAGTCACAACGAAGTGAAAATTGAGACAAAGCTCGTTACTGTGTTGTATTCAATTGAGTCGTATGACAAAGAGTTAATAACCACCAAAAGAGTCACAGAATACAATGAATATAATTAGAACCATGATAAAATATGTCAAATGGCAGTACACCTATACCACATATAAGAAATAAGAGGTGAACAATGAAAATCCCACAGAATTGAAGGTGAGATGAGAAAACCTCTTACAAACATTTTGGCACGGTAACGAGTGTTATTTCAAGGTATTAATGAGAGTTAACGGCATATAATTATTTATATATCAAAATTGAAGTATAGTTGAGGTGATAGAACATACCCCATCATTATAAAATTAAAAACAAAAGTACACAAGATAGGGTGGATTCTTGAATAAAAGTGAGAGAAAGGATCCCTTACCTTATGCTTGAAGGTGTTCTTGAATTGTTATTAAAGACCTGAATAAAAAAATTAGGATTATTAATTCATAAGTCCAGAACCTATTTTACATTTAAATGATTTATTATAATCCTTTTTAGTTCATTATAGGCCTTTTTTATTGGTTATAAGGTTCAATTTCATTGTTCAGGCTCGTTTGTTTACTTGGTTTTAAATGATTGGTTCACTTATATTCAAGTTTGGATTAATATATAAGATGGATTTGGTTGTCCATAAATGAAGTTATACACTATTAGTAAACATCCAGGAGATTACATGTTTTTAAATTTAATTCGGGTTACTTAAATTGAAGTTGAATCTTTATATATATATAACCTTAGTGATAACCGTTTTGGTTAATCGGTGGGTTTGATTACGATGAACATGTTTTGCTTTATAACTTAATACCATTTGTACAAAAGTATTATAGAACTAAAAATAGGATATATTACATAATAATATGGTTCAACCATAACACAAATGGTTTCCTGACCATAATTAAATATTATAATAGAAATCGATAAACCGTTGTCCTTGAATGTGCTAAATTAGCAAATCTCAAACGGTGCTTTCATTTCATTCAAATAAAAGTGGGGAAAGGAGAGAAGATAATGGAATATATACCATTAGCATGAAAACATTCTAGTACATTTATGTTACTATATTTATCATACTATTTTTGTGAAGGGAGGTGAGAAAAGAAATAAAATAACTTAAAAGAAAAGAAGGGATTTGAAAGAGTAATTTACCTCTTGAGACTTCCTCCTTGAGAACCTCTTAAGGGGAGAGGTTTTGGTCTTTTTATGAGAAAAAAGCTTGTTAGATGTGGGAGAGGAGGTTGGGAAGGTATTTGGACAGAATTTGGAAAAGGCACAAGTCTTGAGAGGAGTGAATGGAAGGGGCGGTGAGAGGGAGTTTTTATAGTGGAGGAGAGAGGGGATTTCTTAATATAAAACTCATTAATTTATTATTTTCTCTCAAGACAACCAATAGTGAGTATTCCATGAGCAAGAATAGTAATATATGCGTGTGAATTTTAACCAATTGAGCTTACATCATCATATCATCTTCAATGACTCAATTAATCCATTATTTAGCATTTATTGTGAATTATCAGATTTTACTATTCATCAAGAATTCAAGTATTTCAGAAAAATCCCAAAAATTTACCCTAACCATTTTTCGACGTGTAGAAATCAAAAATGAAGTCCATTTTCCAAAAATAATTTTATAAATATGATTAATTACATATTTAATTAAATCATTTTTAATTTAAATATATAAACACTTAGAATATTCATCTTCATCTTTAGGGTGTCTAAATTCTTTTATACACAAGGGTATGGATACCATTCATAAGAGTCATATTACTATTTATAAGGGTAAGTTACTATTCATAAGGGTAGGTTAATATTCATAAGGGTAGGTTAATATTCACCAAAAATTAAGTTAATTCTATCAGACTCTAAATATCATCTTGAACACAACCGTGTATATCAGATTTTTAAAATTCTAACCACAGAGCTGGTAAATTTAAGTTTAGTGGCAAAGTTATGGATACCTCCTATAAGTAACCATGTTTTGTTCCATAGGGGCTCAGTGATTCATGAAATATAGGTTACCTAATGAATAAAGTGTATTTAATAGAAACATACCATAAAATGTTTGGGGTGTTACAGTGTGAATGAATCACATCGCTCTGAGGAGGTGGTAGTCCACACGTCCACAAACGATGTTATCGTATACCCACAAATTGGAAAGCATGAAGGTATGTGTTATATAATAATTAAATAATTATTAATACATCATAAATATCATATATATATAATATATAAAAATAGTATGTCCATCATAATTCCCAACCATGATAGTTGGTAAAGTAAAAAATGAAAAACACTATTTCGCGAGGCGGTAGTTCATCATACACACAAATGGTGATTTTGTTACCCATTTAATGGAAGTGTGTGTAGGTGTAGGTCAAAATATTTACATAATAACATATAATTATATTTATTATACTTATTTTATTATATAATCATGTAATAATAATAATTTAAGGGGTTTAGAAAGAAATAAAACAAAAATTTTCATTGAAGAATGTTACATCTTCTTTAGGTAACTCATTTTGGTTTACACCAAAATAATTCATTGATTTGATTTCTTCCAAAAGTTAGGATTATAAGATGAGAGGAGGGATTTTTGGAGTTTATTTGTTTAGTATTTGGATGATCCAAATGGATTGAGATGTGTGAATAAGTGGGGATAGTGAGTGCCTTTTTATAGTAGAGGAGTGACATTTTTTGTAAATACAAAATGGTAAACACTATTGGGAGGTATCCCTTAAATAAAGTGCTTTAAAAATTAAAAATTAGTGGATTGGAGTGAAATTTTGGTAGATCAAAACTTACAACACATAAAAATAAAATCATTTTTATCATTTTTTTCCATAATCTTTAAGTTTACACAATTTTATCTTTATAGTTTTACTAAGGTAACTTGTATCTTTTTATTTACCTAGGTAATTTATCCTTTAAGACTATAATTAAAAGTGATTTATTAGATAATTTATACCTAATTATTCTAAATATGAATAAAAAATCATTAAATAAAAATCATATGTATGTGTAAAATTAATTTTAATTCAAACGCATGTCATGCGCAAAACCCATTTTAACCTTAATCGCGTTAACTAATTTTAAATGTTTTCACTAATTATTACGATAAAAATTTAATTTTACCTTATTATAATATAAATATTATTATTATTCCAAATACTTATACCCATTTTTCCAAATTCAATTCACATTAGTGGAAAAATTAAATATAAAGTTAATCCAGCAAACGTGGTGAAAAAAGTGGGTTTTTAAAGTAAAAATGTTCAAAAGTTTACTAAGTTTTTATATCTAAATTAATTATAAAAATTATTACAATTACCTAAATTGTATTAATATGTTTATAATTTATCTAATTTTACTTTAAAACCAATTCAAAATATAATTTAACTATATAAATAAATTAGACGAAAAAGCAGTTTTCAATTAAAATTCAGTGTTTTTCACTATTCATCAAAAAATGAAACTTCTTAGAAAAATACCAAAAATTCACCCTGATATAATTTTGAAATTAATATTTCAAAAATGAAGGTTATTTTTTCAAATAAAATTTTTAAAAGTGTCAAAATTTAGTTTTAAAATGAGTGTGCAATTAAAAGGTGGTAAAACTGCTTTTTAGAAAAATACATTTTTTAAGCGTAAAAATTGATTTATTATTATATTGTTCCTATAAAATATATTAGATTAATATAAAAATATTTTATAAATGTGTGTAAACATAATATAGTTATTCATATTCATATCCTACAATATAAGGGTTAGGCGATAACTACCATATTAAATAATAATATTAATAGTATATAATAGTTCGGTTAAACTGTGCATTGCATGTAACTCAAGATATAAAAGAATTTAGATTAATTTTAAAAAATATATATATTTCATAAAATATATTTATGTTACAATTAGATAAATTTTAAATCCTTATCCTAATGTTTTAACCCTATTTTACTCGTTTTACACTTACCGAGGTGACAAAAAATTTACTATAATTACTATTCATATTAAACAAAAATAAAAGGGAATTATTTAAAAATTTTGATACCACTAATTACAAATATAAAATAAATTTTCAAGATTCAATTTCTATAAGTTTCAGAAATAAATTTCAAAATAAATGTGCAAAACACGTTGAAACCCTCTTTTTAGATAAATATATTTTTATACAAAACACTATATTTATTCTTATTCCCTACCTAGGAAAAAATACTAGATGAAAATTACAACATTTTTTTAATATATAATATATAAATTTCATTAAAATAATTCACCAATAGTTATTAATTTAATTTATTAAGATAAAAACACTTTTTGCGCATAAAATGTTTTTTTAGAAAACCATCTCCTTTATTTTCAAATGAATTTAATTTTCATTTATAATTAATTGATAACAAATTAATTAATTTTATAAATATATAAACCATAAATTTTCAAAATTTATTTATTTTTATTCATACCCACCAATCCAATAACTAGGTGATAACTGTAGTATTAAATAATGATAGTATATTGTAGTTTCTTTGAACTTAGTGTTGCGTATAATGCAAGCTATCAAATAAATTATATTTATCTAAGAAAAAAATAATAAAATATTAGGGTTTTACATTCTACCCCCTTAAAAATAAAATTTACCTTGAAATTATATTACTCTGATACAAATAAATGAGGATATCTCCATTTCATTACATCCTTGGGTTCCCAAGTAGCATCTTTGAATTTATGATTCCTCTAGAGAACTTTAACCATGTGATTAGTATTTTTATGTATTACTTTATCTCTATGATCCAATATTTATACTAGTTGTTATTCATAGGAAATATCATGTTCTTGCGGTATGACCTCTGATTTCAGAACATGTGATGGATCAGTTATATACTTCCTCAAGAGATATGCATGGAACGCGTCATGAATATGAGATAGGTTCAGTGGAAGTGCTAAGAGATAAGATATCATCTATACTAGATCAATAATCTCAAAGGGTCCAATATACCTAAGTCCTAGATTTCCTTTATTACTGAATCTTATATCCCTCTTCTGTGGATAATTTCACAGAAATACCTTTCACCAATTTCGAACTCTAGATCTCACCAACAATTGTTAGCATAACAAAACTATTGAATCTAAGATGGTATTATGTGCTACTGAATGGATATGAATTTCTTCACCATTTCCTTGGTTAGCTCAAGTCACAATATCTTTATTTCTCCAACTTTATCCTAGAATAATGGAGTTCTACTACACATCCTACCATCGAGTTCCTCATAAGGATTTATCTGAATTCTCAAGTTAATGTTATTATTTTAAGAAAACTTGACTATACAAATATGTATATCCCAACCACCTTTGAATTACATAGATCAAGATCTCAACATATCCTTGAGGGTTTGAATGGTTATCTCAGACTAACCATTTATCTGAGGATGATCACCAATGCTAAAACTTAACTCTTTATCCAGATTCTACTGAAGACTTCACCAAAAGTTCAAGATAAACCATGGTTCTCGATAAGATACAACATAATGTGGTACTCCATATAATCTAACCACTTTATTAATGAATAATATTTAAATATGATCAAGATCAAAATATTCTATGATGGAAATGAATTGTGATGACTTCATAAGGTGAACTACTATAACACAAATATCATTGTTCCCTTTAGATGTGTTGGGGTGTCCTATAATGAAATCCATGGTAATGTCTTCCCATTTCCATTATGGTATGGCTAATGTTTATAACATCCCCTTAGAATTTTTTCTCTTATCTTTAACTTATTGGCATACTAATCACTAAGATACATACTCTATAATATTTCTTTTCATATTATCCCACTATAAATACTCTTTCATATCTTTATACATCTTCATACTTATATTATGAATAGAGAATGATAAACTATGAACTTCACCCAATATATCTTTCTTCAAATATGGTATAGATGGAACACATAAATGGTTCATAAACCTCATAATTTCATCATAATCAAGGTTAAACTTAGGAACATTTCTGACATTCTTTTATTGTTCAACATCTTCCTTTTATGCCTCTTTAATCCTTACATGGATAGATGGTTGAAAATTCATTTGAGCAAGATAAGATTTCTTCCCTTACATCAAGATTTACATATCTATTATTTTCAAATCCAAAAAAATGATATTTTTTAATCCTAAATATAGATAAGATGGCATGATCCTTAAAACTCAGAGCATCAACCACCTTGTTCACCTTTGTAGGTTGGTAATGTTTTGGGCAGTCATAAAATTTAATCATCTCTAACCATCTTCTTTAACTCGTATTCATCTATTTTTGTATGGATATATAATTTAATCTTTTATGATTAGTATACATATCACATATTTATACATAAATATAATGTCTCCATATATTTAATGAAAAAAATTATTGTAGCTATCTCAAAATCATGAGTTGGGTAATTTTTCTCATGAACCATCAATTATTGTGAGGAATAAGCTATATCCATTTCATTCTATACGAGAATGCATCTCAGTATCTTATTCAATGAATACTATAGATTATAAACCCTTCTCCACTATATGGTAATGTAAGTATAGGTGTTCTGACTAACCTTCTCTTTAGTTCCTTGAAATTTTTCACATATTCATCTATCTACATGAACTTGGATCCCTTTTAAGTTAACTTGAGGGTGGATTAGAAAACCCTGATAAATTATACACATAGAATAAATAATATCTAGTTAAACTAAGAAAAATATGTATCTCAGTAAATATGGTTGGTCTAGACCATTTATCAATAACTTTTATCTTTGAAGGATCTACTAAAATACCCTCAAATGAGATTCTATGACCCAAGAATTAAACTTTATGAAGCCAAAATTTACACTTGGTAAATTTTTCATACAAATTATACTTCTTCATGGATTTTAGTGTAATTATAAATTTATCACCATGATCTCTCATTAACATTGAATATATAATAAATATCATCTATAAAGACTACCAAAAACTGATCAAGGTAATATCTAAATACTTTATTCATTAAATCTATGAAGATAGTTGGGGAATTTGTATGACCAAATTACATCACAATAAATTCATAGTGTCCATACCTATATAAAAGGTTGTATTGGGTATGTATTCACTTTTTACCCTTAACTGATAGTACCCATATCAAATAATAATCTTGTAAAATTATTTAGCTCCTCATAATTGATCAAACAAAACATGTATATAAGGTAGATAATAATTGTTCTTGATAGAGATATTGTTAAGTTCTTGAAAATAAATGTAGAGTTGAATTTATCTATCTTTATTCTTAAAAAAAGAAATTGTACACCCCAAGATGACAAACTTGGAAAAATAAATACCTTATTTATATTATCTTGGAGTTATATCTTCAATTCATGCAACTCAATTAGGGTCCATTCTATAAGAAGTCTTTCAAATAGGTGTAGATCCAAGTATGAGTTATATTGAAAACTACACTTCATGACTTGGAAGAAGACCAAGAAATTATTTTATAAATACATCAAAAAACTTCCTAACAATAGTAATATATTCAATATTGAGTTTATCCCCAACCATTTAAGATAAATACCCTTCATATATAGTATATAAGACTCATATAACTAAAGTAACTTACATTAGAATTTTATAATCATCCTAAAATAGAAATATAATCTTATGATTATGAAAATAATTCTTATGATGTCCTAAATTATAACATATTATTTTTAATTTATGACACATTAGTTTTAACCTAGGTTATCCATGATCATCATCTATTTAAATCCTTCATGATGGCTTGTAAAGAAAATGTGAACTAACCCAAGCATATCCCCCAAGAGTTTCATACTACATGAGCAGTAAGGTTACACTCATCATGCATTAGAATGATGGTCACGATATACTCGACTAACTCTTTTATGGTTTATTAACCCTAGATTCATCTATCTCAAAACCACATCCACTTATAATATCCAGATAGGTATGTTTTTTTAGGAAAACCACACTCCTTTTCCATAACATATGGGATTATCCTAAGGGTTCTCACTAAAGTTTTCTCGTACTAATTTTCAAAGGTAAATAAACCTTGAATTTGATATCAATAATGGAAACCCATATATTTCATACATAAATATTACATATTTTTAAATGAATATTTAATATATTTCACAAATACATGCCTGAGGATCATAAAGGTTTAGTGTCTTCAGAGACTAGATACACAATATTTTTATTCAATGAAATATCTTAAATATCTTCCAAAAATAACTTCCCATTTAGTAATATTCATATACATTCCCTACTTAAACCTTTCTTTATAAACTGGGGAAAGGAAACATAATAAAGGGTGAGCTCTAATGTTCAACAAGGGTAAACATGGGAGATGTCAATCAATGGTCATATAAATCATAAAATAAGAATAATGGTATGATATAATGAATATAACTTAAGAAGTTCATACCCAATATAGCATGGATCATAAACATGATTCATGGCATAAAACATTATCATTATAAAATTCATGTTTCATAAGAGTGAGAAATCATCATAAATAAATCATGAACCATAAGATCATGTCATAAAATTATGTCATCATAAAAATTATAGATTCCATTTCATATGAAAATTTTAAATACTAAGACCATAAAATCATAATAGATCTATAATCAACACCTATTTCTCATGGTGGATCAAGCACATCAACTTGTTTCTCATAGCGGATCAAGCATACTGACTTGTTTTCCATAATTATCACATGAGATATAAAACTTTACTCAATGAATTAGAGGGATATATAATTATATTATAACCAATAAAATAATTAAAATTATACATATTTTTTACATAAGATCATAAAAATATTCATTATATCATCATATCATAACCCATGTAAAAAAATGGGTTTCATAAACATTTTATAAATTCATCATAGCATAACTCATGGAAAATAAATGGGTTTCATAAAGATTTCATCATCATAATAATAAAATATCCATATGAAGAATAATTATGGTATCATTGATCATATCAATAGTAAAATATAATTAATATCAAAGGATGTTATCATAGATGAATTTTTTTTTAAAAGAATCACTTGAATATTTCTTCATGAAAATACCCTTTTCATTTTGAAATAACTTATTTAAATTTTTAAATTATAAAAATATTATAGAAAAATTTTTATTTAAAAATAACCATGGAAATTTATATTGGAATCTGAAAACCATTGAACAGTCATGATGGCAGGAAATTCTATTCATCTTGTATAAGTTAAAAGAAAACATTCCTTTCACACTTTTGTAAAAATTCAAAAAGTACCTCATTCAGAAAATGACAAGAATATTCCTTTCAAAAAAATTATATAAAGTAAAAATTGGGTAAAAAGGAATTTAAAAATCATTTTATAATACTAAATCATTTTTTAAAATATTTTAGAGAAAAAATGGACATGGAAGAAAAGGGGTTTTCAACTAAATAGTAAAACATAGTTGGTTTACATTAAAAACATTCTTTCAATCTCTCGAGTAATTAAAGTCAATAAAATGAAAAGAAAAACATGTATTCCATGGAAATAACCATATAATAATAAAAATTAAATGTATATATTAGATAAGTATCAAATAATTTTCTCAATAGAAATTCAAGCATAAACAATCTTAATTAAAATAAGATTGAGATGTAATTCTCTTACCTCAAGTATCGTCTTTCTTCATACGCATATGAACCTCTTGTATAATAAAAATAAATTTATTATACATTTATTATAGAACCATAATCATATTTATCATTCCATTTATGATTTACTTATGACATCATATCACATGTTTATTAACAATTTGTTGTTAAAATCACTGTTCTCAGTGATAACTTCTTTGTTTTTCATGTATGTTTCAATTAGGCAGTCTTGATCATTGTAATTTTATCATGGTTCCATAATATCTATAATTTTAATAATTATATAAATAATATATATATTTATTATATATATATATATATACATCTATAAAATTTAGAGATATAAAAATAAATTACATTGTTTATGGAGACGGTAAGTCGTACGTATGCATAAATATTGTTTCCATTTTTCAATGGATGGAAAAAAAATAATGGTAAATAATATTAAGTCTTAAAAAACATTATTATATCATATATATTATATAAATTCATTAAATATATCCTTATTACCATCTATTTAAAATGGAAATTAAGAACAAATCACATATCTTTGTTTAGGTGGTATTATACACGTACGCATGAGCGACATTATTGTTTTATAATGGGTTGAAAGATAAGAAAGTAGGTGTAATATTAAAATTAAAAAAGTATTATTATGTCATAAAAATCATATATAAAAATTATACCCATAATAATTAACTTCCCTGGAAAATATTGATGTAAATTGAATTATATCACTACGTGGAGAAGGTAAGTCGTATGTATGCATGAGCAATACTTTCACTTCCCATTTTATAGAAAAGAGGGTGAACAAAGGTGGTTTAATAGTCATAATAATATATAAATATATTGAGGATAGTGGAGATTTTATTTTATGATAATCACTATTTATTTAGATGAGGTAAAAGAAGAAGTAAAAAAATAAAGTGATTGGTTAAGGAGGTTACCACTTCTTTGAAATAACTCCATTAGGTCTCCTCTTAAGGATCCTAGGGTTGGTATTTTGGGAATACTAGCATATCTTGAATCTGGATAAAGATGTTTATAAGATAATTGTTCAATTTTTTCAGTCTATAAGGGTCGATGTGGTGTAAATATGAGAAAGGAGGGGCATCCTTTTATAAGGGAGGAAGAGGACACATTCAAAATTTCTTAAAAGATTAAAATATAATAAATTAATTCTCAAGAAAAATACTTCTAAATGGAAATGAATTCAAATAAAAAATTATAGGGTAAAAATAACATTATTTAATAAAATTTATATAGGTTTTTATGTCATTTCAAACATTATCTTTTTTATTAACCCCTTTGTTAATCATTTTTTACCTTAGACACGGTAACAACTAATCCAATCTTAAAGGGGTAATAATGTTACCATAAATTAAAAAATGACTCATAAATGGACCATGGTTGATATTTTAAACCATATTTCATTCACTTGTATGAATATAATATTTTTATGAATTCTAAATCATTTAATAAAATATTATTTATTATAAAATACCATTAATGACAGTTTTGGAACAATTCATTTAATTTGATTTTAAATACACCAATACAAAGATATAATTAGAATATAATATTTTCACACATCCCTAATATGTCATATGTATCTTTAAAATTCATGGAACACTATAACTCACTCAAAATATATTACTTTTAATATTTTTAAAATCATTTATTCTATTTTTCTATTTATTGAAGAAATATTATTTTGGTGTTGTGTATAAATTTAAGGTAATTATATAATTACTAAAAATTAGATGTAAATTTCCATAATGAAAATTATTTCACTTTTCTCAAAATAACCATTAATATTCATTTACAACTTACTTTTTTCTTTATGTGAACACATAAGAGATATCTTGAAGTAAGAGAGTGACATTTTATATTTTTATTTTCAAAAATTTATATAAAGGTATTATTCAAAATAAATGTAGCACCAAGTGGCCATATATTCAATACATATATGGAAATTTCTGAAATCCAATCATCCGATTGGAAAAATTCAAGTGTTATATATATTTTAAAACTTCATCCCAATGTTTTAACCATATTTTACCTGTTTTACGCTTACCAAGGTGGTGAAAATTTACTATGATTACTATTCATATTGACAAAAAATAAAAGGGACCTGTTTAAAAAATTTCATCATCCTAATTCCAAATATCGAATACATTTTTTAAGATTCAATTTATATAAGTGGTAGAAATAAATTTTAAAATAAGTGCTCAAAACGTGACGAAAACCATTTTTTAGAAAAATACATTTTCAAGTATAACATTGGATTTATTCTTATAACCTACCTAAAAAATATTATATGATGGTTAAAAAAATTCATTGAATATATTATATATAAATTTCATTAAAATCATTCACCAATAGTGATCAATTTATTTTATTAAGATAAACACACATTGCATTCATAAATAGTTTTTTAGAAAAATATCTCCTTTGTTTTCACTTATAATTAATTGATAACCAATGAATTCATTTTATACATGAGTAAACCATAAATTTTCATAATTTAATTTTTCAAATTTATACCCTCCAATCCAATGGAAAGACGATAATTATAACATTAAATAATAATATTTTAATAGTATATTGTGGTTTGTCTAAACTCAATAATGCGTGTAATTCAAGATTTCAAAGAAATTAAATTTATTTAAAAATAAATAAATAAAATCTAGGGGTGTTACATATTTTCCCTGGTTTCCTATATTTTCCCAACATCTAGGATATCTATGAAATATATGACTAACTACTTTTCCTACCTTGATCTCTCTTTCGAACATAGTATGGTATAAAGGCATATCAGGATATAGTGGATTATTATTATAAGATATGTACTCATATAGGGTGTAGTTGATAAATATTAAGACATACGTGTATATGTGGGTTATAGAGGCTTAATGTTATAGTGCATACATGTATCCAATCTGTAATGGATTACAATTATTATAAGTGTCTTTATACATGGGTTGTAACAGCTTAAAGAATAGTATGTATTTACATAAGTTTAAATAGATATCAATATTATTATGTGATTATAGGGATTTGATAGATGTTTTTATGATGTATGCATGGTTTTGCAATGTAAATTATAGAGGGGATAGAAGAACTAGGATGTAAGACATTAGATCTTTGGGTGACTGGTTTAATGGTAAAGTAGACGAGGGGAATGTTTCGATAGATATATATTTATTATGATATGTTACCTACTTGTGTTCATTTCTTGGTAAGTGAGGCTTCATGAGTTTGGTAATATAGTTGACCTGATTTAGGTAGTGATTTTATTTCTTTATTTATTCACTAGGTATTTAGTATGCTTCTTCCACATTTGTGGGAGAGGTTTTAGGGATGATCCTACTGATTATACTTATATGCTCACCCATGTGTGTGTGTGTGTTTGTTTTAGGTTTTCATGTAATTGCTCATCAAGTCAGGCCTTACTAGCTCATGGAGGTTATTCAAGGGTTTCTGGTGATTTTGGTCACTCCTATAGAAGTTTCTCATGGTATTTTACCATTTTGGTCTTACAATGTTTGTCATTACATGTATTATGATTAGTTTATTTACTATTATGGAGTTTATTGGTGGGTTATTTATCATTTTCTGGGAATTTGAGGGTAATGAATCTCATATGTGTGTGTTTTATACCCTCGGTGCTAGTCACTAACTCATGGCCTATTATAAGTGGACTTCAGGGGACACTACTTTATTCATTTCCAGTTAGGGATGGGTACCAGTGGGGATGGGTATTTATATTTTTTGTGTGTAAATATAAATCTTATATATAATTTTTTTTGTTTTACTATGTTCATAGTTTATTTGTGTATATAAATGACATAAATAACTGTATGTGAATGTTATATGAGAGTTTTGTTGAATGTTTCGCACATGTTTTTCTATACATATGTTTTGTTTATTCTTTGTTCTATAGAATTTTAGGTATGTTTTGTCTATAAATTGTACATGTTTTTTGTATACTTTAAGCATCTATTGTTTTTCTTTTTTGGAATTTTTTGATGTTTTTTTTGCTTCAAATAAAAGAAAATTTAAAAAAATCATAAAAATAAAAATGAAAATAATAGATATAATTGTTTGTTATACATAAAATATATGTTTTTTGTGTGAATTATTTGATTTTATGTATTGTACATATTTGTTCAGTGAATATGAAATTCTAAATTTTATTGATGAAATATAAAAAATCTTAAAATTATAAAAATTTAAAAATTATTTTAAAAACATATTATGTATTCAATTTATGTTATATCCTTGTATTTATATGTGTTATGTTTTTTTGCTTGTATATAATTTTTATATCATCGTTTGTTCTTTCCCTATTTAGATTTACATTATGTCCTCATATGTTCTATAAACACGCACACACACACCTCAAAGCCACTATTTTTCTTAAAAGGTCCCACTAAAAGGTTATGACACGCCTCTCTTCCTAGTTCATGTAATAAGATATGTGTGTGTGTGTGTGTGTGTGCGTGTTTGTTTTTTGTACTTTGTGATGTTTTTTGTACATTATTTTCTTCATAAATATACATCCATACCTTTTTTATAAATTATATGTTTTATGAAACTATGTATATATATTCATTGAGTACATTTGTGTGTGTGTGTGTGTAAATGCATTAAATGTTATTTTGTCTTATTTTCTTCTATTTGTATTATGTTTTGGTTATATTATATTACTACACATATATATATATATATTGTTACCAAAATAAACTTTTAATAAAGGGACACATACCATATGTTTTGTGTTAGTTTTAAAAACAAGTAAAAAAATCAATATCTAAGTGTTAAAAATTACATTTCAAATATTGTTTTTTATAAATATTAAGAAATGATAAATTAATTAAAAAATATCAAACTTTTGAAAAATTAAAAAAAATCATAAAATTCAATAAAAATAATTCATGAATAATTTTTTTTGTTATTACTCTTTTATTTAGAATAATTTTTTTAATAATATATAAATTTTATGACATAATATTTAATCATTCATTATAAATTTAATATTATTTAGTATTATAATCATTATACAGATGTATGTAATTTATTATATATATTATAATTTAGATAAATATAATTATATATTGACATAATAATTTTCTTTTATACTTAGAAATGTATAGAATTTATTCATTTTATATATCATTTCATAAAAAAAACATCTTCTTAATATTATATTTTTTCTTAAAATTGATTTTACATTTTTATTTTTCATACTTTATTGTTAATATTATTTCATAAAATATTATATATTTAATTAAGTGATTTTATTCTTGGGTTTTGGGGAGTTTTCATTAAGATATGCCACCGTGAATATCTTTTTTCTTTTGGATGATAATCTCCTGTCTTCATTGTCTTCTGAGCCAATCCTTTCATGAGTAATATTTTTCTTATACACAGTTTTTCTTGTACATATTTATAAGTAATTATGAATAACAATTTATCTTCTAGATTGTTTTTCACATAGTTATTGAGAAGTGATCGTGGGTTAATTTTAGTCAAGTTGTCATGATTAAAATAATACCTTTTTCATGTAGTATAATTGACCCTTATTTGTAGTATAAATAACCCTTCCATATAATGTATTTAATCTTTCTATGTAGTTTTTTTGTGTCATGTCTCAACTCATTGATAAGTGAATTTCCCAGGACCGCATCAACCAGGCTAGGGGCCATTAAATGATGCTAATATATCTACACATCATGGGAGACATTACCTTCAATCAACCTATTGTCTACTTTCATACATCAAACACCCACTATACATGCATAAATTTTAAAGTTGAATAGCCTAACAAATACATGTATATATATATATATAAACAAAATATCTAAGATAAAATATAAACTGATACAATTAAAACCTTGGATTTAACTTAAAAATCCCGAATTGATGTAATCCTAATCCTGAGGACATAAGGGTGGCTTCCACTATGAGATCCTTACTCTATTAGATATCAAAATATGTTATCCACCACTAGGATCCATGACCATCCATCCTCTACATCAATTGATCTACATGTACGCAAAGTGAATAATGTGAAAGTGTGCATGCAGGGTTGAGTATAATAATACCCATTATGGTCATCCCAAGTAGTGATCTAGACTCATAAACATATAGTGTCTACATGAATCAATATAATGTAAATTTTAGACAACCTGATGTCACCTAACATCATCAACAGGCATAAACATGATCCAACCTAATGAATAAACACATATTTCAATTTCATCACACTGGCTAAATAAAAATTTTATAAATAAGGAAATATTAATTATATCTCACAAACCATCATATATTTCCCTCTCGATAATTCACTCTAGATGAATTGATCATGAGATGCTGGAGGAAATACACATTTCCGCATATGTCGGAAGTACTGGACAAAATAAACAACTCCATCTATCTCTAAATTACTAAAGAAAAGTAACATCTCTAAATATAGGAAATACACATCTCCAAAGATAGAACCATATACATGTATGGACATTGAAGGAAATACACATCTTCATGTCTAAGTATGTATATTGAAATACTAGATAAAATACACATCTCTAAGGAAACAGTTATATATCAGGTCCTCCTATGTCCCAGATATGTGGGTAGGAAATGAGATAGTATCTAGAAAATCATCATCCACCTCAATCCATGTGTTTTGGGGTATAAGGGGTGTCGCCACTTGGGTGAATTATTGTCCATCACGTTCTCATAATTGAGATGCTTGAGGAACTACGCATCTCCAAATATCTCATCCATCATGTTCTTGAATCGGGGATACTAGAGTAATTACCCATCCTTATCCATTATACTCCATAGATGTTTGAAGAAATAACCATTTCCAATAACCTTCTACATATATCTGATCTATCTCAATATAGAGTTGTGGGTGAGTAGAAGTAGATATGTGATTAAGTCACTGGAAATCTCCATCCTAATTTGCGGGTGAGAAAGAGTATAGTCACTATCATCCATCTCTAAACCTAGGTAGAGGGTGAGTGTAAAGGAGGTCCACCATTGTATCTAGTTGCCATTGTGATCCACCTATCACGATATACATCACATATCAAGATAAAGAACACACAAAATGATCAACTCACCCATAATCAAGGATTCTATAATTAGTCTCGCAAGACACCATTAGTGCAATGTAGAGCTGCTATATCATTCCCCTCAGATTCCCATTGTCAAAGATCATAGAAATCCAATGATAATTCAATAATAGATAAATAATTTTCATTGAATAATCTCACTAGTCACATTGCACAACAGTCGATATTACTTTCCATCTCTTCAACACCAGATGTCAGGCCATCCCCAATGGGTTTCCACATTCACAACTCATTGCATGCTAGCGATAATAATTCAATAATGATAAATATTTTTATTGAATTATTGTGCAAGGATATAGAATATAGGATGATACCAACTTTCTTCACGTGGAGTTTCATATGTGTTATCTCAAGTAACCAATGTTACTCCACTACTTAATCCAACCATTCTCAAAGGTCACCTGAATATTTACCATAAATATTTCCTCTACCTTAGCCCATAAGGTTTAAGTAACTATTCATTATCATCATTCCATTGATTATAGACTATTCATAGTGCACTTCCAAATCCATTGGAATTATGTCACACCATATAAGGGAACCCCCATCCTCAGTGTTATGTCATTCTCTTATTTCCCTTATTTACTAATAATGTTAGCCGCCATTATCACTTCCCTTTAATTCAATCGCTTTTTCCACATTTATTATCTTAATAAATTTCATTTCATACCATGATATAAACGAATTAATTTATATTATCCAATCAACTTTGTGGTGTTCTGTTCTTTAGAACATATTTAAAGAAGCTACCACTTTAGATTAAAATTGCCTCATTTATTTAAGAAGTTAGATTACTTATCAATTCTTTATTCACTACCACAAATCCCCCTTTTACCAGTGCTAGAAATCGATTTTATCATCTCTAGAAAAGTGTTGATAATATAAGCATCGTTATAAGGGGGACCTTTTTATCAGTGCTAAAAAAACCTCAGATAAAGGATGATACCAACTTTCTTCGCATGGAATTTCATCTATGTTATCTCAAGTAACCAAAGTTACTCCACTAATTAATCCAGCCATTCTCAAAGGTCACCTAAATATTTACCAGAAAGATTTCCTCTACATTAGCCCATAAGGTTCAAGTAACTGTTCATTATCACCATTCCATCAATTATAGAGTATTCATCGTCCACTTCCAATTCCATTGGAATTATGTCACGCCATCAAAGGTAATCCCCATCCTCAATGTTATATCGTTCTCTTATTTTCATTATTTACTAACAATGTTAGTCTCCATTATCACTCCTTTTTAATTCAATCACTTTTTTCACATTTATTATTTCAATTAATTTCATTTCATGTCTTGATATAAATAAATTAATTTATCTTATCCAATCAACTCTGTGGTGCTCTGTTCTTTAGAACATATTTGAAGAAGCTACCACTTCATATTAAAATTACCCCCTTCATTTAAGAAGTTAGATTACATATCCATTCTTTATTCACCCCCACAAACCTCCCTTTTATCAGTGTTAGAAATCACTTTTATCAATGCTAGAAAAGCACTAATAATCTAAGCATCGTTAAAAGTGGGGTCTCTTTAATCAGATGTGGAGACCCCCCCCCCCAACCTTCTATCACACGCCTCTGCCTTCACTGGGTTTTGAACTTGGGACCTCCCCCACACGAATTTGCATCTTTACCGCTCCTCTATATTGTTTTGTTGTGTATTTTATGATATATCTATTTATTTATATATTTTTTGTTACATTTTTTGTTACATTTTTATCCATATATATATAATTTTTTTAAATACATATATAAAATATGATTTGTGTGTGTCTGTTTATAAATACATACATGCATACATGTGTGTGTGTCTATAAATATAATTCTGCATATTCATATTTATTTACATATATTATATATTAATATTTATATACATATATTAGAATATATAGATAAATATATATCTATTTGTATGTCAATACACACACAAAAATATTTATATATATATATAAACATTATATATTCATTAATTGTATAGGTATATGAATATTATTAAAAATCTAATTTTAAATAAAATGGATATTATTTTTTATTTAGATTTTTTTTTTAAAGGTTAGGGTCGAAGGCTCAATTTATTATTTAAAGCAAAGACCTCTTTAGACTGGGTAGAGGGAGACTCATAACATAGCCCGAAGGCCCAAGGCCAAGTGGCCTGAATACAAGGATTGAAAGCCCATTTTTTTGCCCAAAGGAGCCCTCGATAAACAGTACCGCTACAGTACTCACGCAGCTACAATACCTGCTATAGTACAGCCGCCACTACAGTACCACGCAGATATATTTTATATATATAAAAATATATTTTATATGTATATATGTTTTCATATTTATTTATAAAAAAAAATTATGTGTAAATATATACAAATATGTATATATGTTTATATATTTAATTATAAATAACGGTAAGATATGAAAATTGATAAATTTTGAACGTCATAATATCCATATGATGGTAAGCCTTTAGAATAAATTGAATCTTCATCAAAAAATATATTTGAAGATTCTCTTAAACGATGATGAAATTCCATCAAATGTTAAAAAATATGGGTAGCCCGATAAAAAAACTCAATTTTAGAGGCATTTTGGACATTTTTTTACCCCAAAAAATGATGACCAGGACTTCTCCTGATCACCATAGCATATATCTTTTCACAAGTTTCGGTTTTTTATGTGGTGGAGCTCAAACGCACACCCAAATCAAAAGTTGTGAACGTTTGAAGTTTGAGACATATTTTCAACTTATTTTAAATTATTTATTAATTTATTGAATTTTTTTTATCTTCAAATTGTTATTAAATAACTATTACTCGATAATAATTAGAAATTTTTTAATTAATATTATTTTTTAATTATTTTATAAACCATTTTATAAATCATTTTCCACTAAATATCTTATATATTACGTGTGATTACATATTTTGTATTATATAAATCATATTTTATAAAATATATTATATTTACATAAATATATTTATATTTATGTATTAATATATGATTTTTAATGATATATAATTTTTTTATGAAATATGCCTTTTATCACCCCTAAAAACAATCATTTTATTGCTGATAAAAGGCATATGTATATCAACGCTAAAAAAAGTACTGATAAAAGGGATACTTTTATCAGCGCTAAAAAATGGTGATAAATGGGTGCTTTTATCAGTGTTTTGTTTTTAGCACGGATAAAAGTATTCATTATCGGCGCTGATAAAAGTACCACTATTATCAGCATTTTTTTTAACGTTGATAAATGGTAGCGCTGGATAAAGCCAATTTTGTGATTACTACTGAAAAACAAAGCTATATTTACGATTTTGGAAAAAACAATGGTTATTGGTCACCCCTATAACCATGGGGAAAAAATTCACAGGAATGACCTATATCCACAGTTTTCCAAAAACTGTGGGTATTGGTCGACCATATACTCACAGTTTTTGGAGAACTGTGGGTATAGGTTTCACGGGGGGGAAAATTCACGGGAAAGATCTATACCCACAGTTCTCCAAAAACCGTGGGTATAAGTCACCCTTATACCCACAGTTTTTGTAAATCGTGACAATAGGTTTTGTGGAGGGGAAAAATTCGCGGGAAGAACCTATACCCACGGTTTAAACCGTGGATATAAGAAATTTTTCTGGGCACTTATATCAACGATTTGGGTAAACTGTTGGTATAGGTCACATATACCCATGGTTTGGTCAAACTGTGGGTTTAGGTTGACCCATTTTTTCCCATAAAAATAACAATAATAATAAATAATAAATAATATATATGTATATATATATATATATATATTTGAATATAAGAATACAAAATGTGTTATAGGATATTGGTAAATTCATTTGATTATTGGTGAAAGGTGCTAGGTTAAGTTCCTAGCTAATGATGTTTTTTATGGTTAAATTATGGGTATAGGCAACGATTCCAGTAGTGGATAGTGATTTGACAAACCACTTTCATTTCAATATTAATTTTCATTATTTCATAATGAATTTCACAATTTTCATAAGAGTTACCATAATATTTTAAAAGAAATCATTATAAATTTGAAATGATTCTCTCTTTTTTACCATCAATGGGGATCCATAACTTAACCCATCATTGAATTGTCAACCTAGACCAAACACCACCTTATGTGGTTAAGAAATTCATCCACAAGATTAGTTCAAATTCATCTTCTTAATTTCAATAATATTTCTTCAAATATTATTATTATTAATTCATTAACGGATCCTTCAATTCGAATTTCACTAAATTCATTAGACTTGCTAATCCCATATTCAGTGATTGGTACTACTAAATCGCGCTAAAAGTTTGTTACACTTTCCAAATTAATATTATTTCAGTGATAATAATTTTCAATTTTTTTAATAATAATGATCTCAAATTACCATTTCTATGGTCTCCAAATAACCCAAACTTAGTATAGTTTATAAATTTTCATATTTTTTAATAATACTTATTTTAATAGTAAAGAGATTAAATTGCCCTTTATTATCTTGACAGGGAGTCCGATACAATTTTGGACATCAAAATTGACTATCACACGCCCTCGTGCACCCTTTTTATCTCGGGTAATCCAAGGGTGCCACGTGGCACCCCGCACACCCACTGCGCACGCTCCATGTGCCTCCTTCGTCGCTTTAAATGCCGGCTGTTGGATCTCCCCATCCCAATAATCTGGTGGTTTTCACTACGCCACGTCGCCCGCTCATCACGCCGATTCCACAACTGTTGGATCAATGTGATTGAATAGCCCATAACCATCGCGTCATGCGCCCGCGCCATGATTTTCCGTATGAAAATAGACCACGTCGGCAAATGGATTTATTACAAAACAATAAATAACATAATAAAATTTTATGAAATCATTAGAAGGTTTTCTACCGAAAGGATAAAAAAAAATTTTGGACTCCGATAGCCCCCCACCCAGGTGGGTGTGGTGGCAGGGGTTAAAGTTTGGAGCGACGGTCGCAGGATCGAATCTCCGGTCCGATTTTATTTCTTGTAATAAAAAAGTTTTAAAATTTTGGACTTGGAAATAAAGGAGTGGAATCAAAGAATCATACCCATCTTTAGCCAATCTCTCTAATATCTGGTGATGGATCTCCCTACATGGAGGCCACTTCCCTCCATAAACCCTAAAACTTAAACTACCTATAAATAATGAATTTATAATGGGGGAATCTAGGTCAATCCATTTGGAGAATTACTATTTATTTTTAATAATTCCTCGAAAAATACTACTAAAGAATGCACAATATCAAACGTCACTTATTATCAGCGCTAATAAAAAACATTGATAAATCGTCATTTTATCAGCGATAAAAAAAATACCGATAAAAGACCTTTTCTTTATCAGCATTTTTTTCAATACTGATAAAATGTACCTTTTATCAATGCTAAAAAAATGCATATAAAGATCATCTTTATCATCACTTTTGTTTTAACGCTGATAAAAGACACCCATAAACATTTTTTAGTGTTGATAAAAGTAATATTTATATATTAATATATAAATATATCTATATTAATATAAATATAATATATTTTATTAAATATGATTTATATAAGACTAAATATGCATTTACACTTAATATATAAGATATATAGTAAAAAATGGTTTATGAAATAATTAAAAAATAATATTGATTAATAAAGTTGTTAATTATTAATGAGTAATAGTCATTTAATAATAACTGAATCCTGTAAAATTTCAATAAAGGAATAGATGAACTAAGATAAGTTTAAAACATGAGTTGAACTTCAAACGACCATATTTTTTTATCTGGATATCTGTTTGCGTTCTACCACATATCAAATTGAAGCATGTGAAAAAATTTACATCATGTTATCTTGGTGGGATCTCAGTCACTATTTTTTAAGATAAAAAATGTCCAAAAAGCCTCCAAAACTGAGTTTTTAGTTGAGATATTCTATTTTTTTAATATTCAATGAGATTTTAGCTTTGTTTAGGAGGATCTTCTTATACTTTTTCAGTGGAGACTGAATTTATTCATGGATCTTTCATTCATATAGATATTATGATTTTGAAATTTTATCGTTTTTCATATTACAATTTTATTTATTATTAAATATATGCATATTTGTTTATATTTACATACAATAAATCAACTGTACGAATAAATATTTAAAAATATCTACATAAAATTGCATTTTTTAATATGTAAACCAGATGGAAATAAATATTAATTATTCATTTTATTTAAAATAAAAAATTGTCCATTTTATTTATTTCATAAAAATGCATTAATATATGTACCTATATAAGTAATGTTTAGATATAAATATGTGTGTCAATAAAAAAAATATATTTATGTGTATATTTTAATATCTGTAAATAAATACATATATGTAAATATTTGTACATGTATGTGCAAAATATAAACGTGCACGTGTGTATAAATATATGTGTATGTGTGTGTCAATATTGTTTAAATACATCATATATAAATATATTTTTATAAATATGTCATTATCATTAAATATAGTATATAAACACATTTACAATAAATATTTATAAATACAATATAAAAAAAATTATATCTAAATACAAAATTATATGTAGATATGTATAAATATATATGTAAATATATAGACATATAACTATATATGTAATGTATATAATTTATATCTAAATATACAATATATAGACATATTTTAAAAATACATTTAAAAATAATTATATAAATCATATGGAAATAATTATTATCCATTTTATTTAAAATAACATCTGACCATTTTTTAACATTAAAAAAATATATGGATATATATATACTTATACAAATGTGCATATATATATATATATAATGTTTATATATACATGTGTGTAATAAAAAATTTAAGTATATTTATATTTATATTCTAATATATATAAATGAATATTAATATATAATATATTTAAATAAAAATAAATGTGTGTATATATATATCTCACATACACGAACATATATTTTTTAAATGTATTTAAAAAATATATAAAAGTATATAAATAAAAAATTGAGGGATGTGTAGGGCCGCCTCTTGGGTGTGGAGGAGTCAATGGAAGGTGACTCAGGGGCGTGCGGCGATCGGTCTGTTGGCGAATGTCGGCACGCAACGAGGCGACGAGGTGGTCTCGATGTGCGACGATGCAAGCCTGACACGGTCTTTGGTGGAAGCGGACCTCGAGGTCCTTCTCGACAGGTCTTTGGCGGACAACAGTGATGGCGCAGATGGTGCGATGAAGGCGATAGGTCTCCGATGAGCAACACCAGGTGACGACAGGGATGGCGCTAATGGTGTGATGAAGGCAGCGAGTCTCTGGTGAGCAGCATCAGGTGATGACAAGGGTTTACTTCGCAACGAGGATGGGGCACTATTGGTGCGGCGAAGGTGGCAAGTTCAGTTGGCGACGCAAAGTCATTGTCTGGTTGACATAGGGCTACGACATCCGGTGTATGGGATTGGTGAACCCCTGCTCCACGATGGGGGGTGGTGGTCCGGCGGTTGCCTGTGGCTTTGCCACGACGTTCCAGCGAGACGATGGCGGGACAGGGCCTCCATCGTTGGCATGCATGGGGAGGCCCATCCAGTGGTGCTGTGGGGTTGATGAAGACAATTAAACAAACTGGTGATAAAAAAAATACGACTCACTGTGATGACCTGCACGTGGGGTTAAAGTGTGCGTGCGTGTGTTTCGTTGTAATTGTACCCCTAGTACCTCATATATATATATATATATATATATCATAAAATATAGAACAAAGCAAGCTTGGGGCAGTGGTAACGGGTTTCGAAACGCACATGGGAGGTGAGCAGGTCGAGGATGGGGTGGGTGTGAGCGCTAAAAAAAATTCAAATTTTATCCGCACTAAAAAAATACGCTGATAAAGGTTGTCTTTATCAAAGCTAAAACAAAAACGCTCATAAACGATATCATTATCAACATTTCTTTATGATGATAAAAGCATCGTTTATCAGCGATCTTTGATAGCGCTGATAAAGAGGGTCTTTATCTGTGTTTTTTTAGTGCAAATAAAAGCACCCTTTATCAGTCCTAAAAAACGATGATAAAGTCCCCCTTTATCAGTGTTAGCAAAAAGCACTGATAAAAACCACCATTATCTGCATTTTTGTTTTAGTGCTGATAAAGACACCATTTTTCAGAGTTTTTTTTAGCACTGATAAAGACTAAGACATTTAACGATGCTTAAGTTAACAATGGTTTTTTAGCGCTGATAAATCCAATTTTTAGTGTTTTTAAAAGCGCAATCTGTAGTAGTGAAACGTGTTTCCACCTCGCGCGACAATTCAACATTGCTTTAATATTTTGAAAACACCTATCCAAGGGTAAACACCTCCATTTTGAACTCAACAACATAGCTTGTTTTCTGATCTTACACCCTAATCAAGGTGAATTTACAATTTCACCCTTTATAAACAAAATTTAACATTTCCATTGAAATTTGGCTATGGCGATCAACCAAACCACTAAAGCAATTAATTTAATTCAAATGAGTGTTAATCAAGTAATCAACATGAAATCAAGCATTGGATTCCAATCACATACAAAGACATTCCTGAGTGTAGACCCGTACAATTCCATTTTGACGCTTCTATTTAGTATAATTATAATTTACATTCACCTAAAAATACATAAAACATTATAATATGATTTTATTAATTTTTTAACAATTTCATATCAATGTAATGTATTTTAAAAAATATGAAATTTATTTGATAATTGTTTTCTTTATTTTTCAATGGATTGATAATCTATTCCTCATTTTCCATTATAAAATTCACTTTTAGGTTGATTCCAATTTTTTTTTTAGTTTTTTGATCAACCATTATGGATATTATTTTCTTTTTATCTTCTCCTTCCATTAGTTTTTGAAAAAAAAAACAAAATTGATTCTTTTTATTTTCTTCATGCTCTCTTTATTTTTTGAGAAAAAATATGGATTTTATAATCACTAATATGTGTTTTATGTTACATCACATATGATTTGTATGTGTCCTGTAACATTCTGTTACCGATATATCAGGTACATCTTTAACCTCATCGTGGTTTTCCTTTTCTCGTTGTCTAGGGCCGAGAAGGAATTGAGAGGATACCTATAATGGTGAAGTCAGAGATTTGTTGTATTTTTAGCTTTAACTGGCTTTTTCTGCAGGCTGTAGGAGGACTTCACGCCGTGTAACTAGGTTACACGACGTGTAAGAGTCGTTGGATGCAAGTCGTGAAAGACTTCACGCTGTGAACGGTTATGCGACGTGAAGATATGTTTCACGTCGTGAATGTTTTAGGTAATGGATTTTTAATCTGAGGCAACATATTTCTCGGTGTACTTAAATACCGAGGACTTCATGACGTGTAAAAGAATTACACGCCGTGTAATTCCCCGAGCAAGAAAGTTTTAGGGCATCGTTCGGGTTTTTAGTGACCATTCAGCTGCCACTTTTCCATTTCTCTCAAACCAAAGCTCATCTTCGGTGATTTTTGGAGACATTGTTCCTTCCAGATTGATCCGTTTGGCGTTCGATCTTCATTGCGATTGCGGTGCCTCTCCCCGGGTAAGTGATCTTTTTTCTTCTTCCTTGCCATTGATCACGGTAGCGCCTTTGGGTTGCGTTATCGAATCTGTTGGTCTAAGTTGGTGTTTTCTATCGTCCTTCTTCTAGATCCGTTATGTGATCACGTTCCGGAGGCCATTTCCTTATTTGTTGTGGTGCAACGACAATTTATTCTTGAGGTATGTGGGTTTCTTTCTTTCCGCTGACCCCTTGTTTTCTGAATTGGATCAATCTTGTGATGTGAACTTGATTCTAGGGCCTTCGTAGATGCTGTTGGGTTTTCATTGCTGGTGGATTCTGTTAGGGGCGTGCGCGACCCGAGTTTTGAGGTAGGTGGTTCCATCTCTAGCATATTTTGACGAACCTTATTGTTCCCCGCTTTATAAATTGATTTATACAAGGAATTTTGCATGATTGATTTGTGTGTGTTGAAAATATTTTTTAAAGAAAAATGGGTTTTCCCTACTTGTTGATAAATGGAAAGAAAAAGTATATTTTCAAAGCATTGAAAATGGGTTTTTGAAATAGTTTTGAAATGATTTTCGAAACATTGAAATGGTTGTGAAAATGAGAACATGGGTTACCTTGAGTATTATGCGGAAGGTTTAGCTTGAGGTCATCATCCATTGTGGAGGTTCACTTTCTAGGGTGTTCCTCTTGTCCTAGAGTGTAGATTATTGGCTCTAGGTATGTATATGATATTGGGGTTTCACTTTCTAGGGTGTCTCCTTGGTCCTGGAGTGTAGATCAATGAATTCAAGTACCGCATAACACTGTTTCATAGATTTTTGGTACGAGTAGTATGTTGCCTGACCTGTTGTATTCCTTGGTATTGTGATGCCTGTGCTGCTACTGTTGTTTTTTTGTATTGCTTGACTTTGTACTGTTTTAGCCTTGATATGCATGCTGATGCTTGTGAAAGATGATATGGAAAAATGTACTTTGAAATTGATATACCTGCCTTGTTTTATAACTGTGATAAAAGGGGAATGTTTACCATGTTTTCTATAAAACTACTTTACTGCTTATCATACCATGTTTTAATTTAAAATGAGTACACATAAGTTGTTATATAGAGACTGGTTATGGAACACCTGGGTGGGATCCTACTGTGTCTGTTAGCTCACACCTTGCACACCTCTTCGGTGGTGCGTAGACATTTATATGTATTCCATTGTAGGGAAAGACAAGGCATCACAATGAAGTGACAATGTTTCATGTCAGCTGAGTTGGGTAGCTGGTGGTGAGATGTTGGGAGTTCATCCACTCCATCACATAGAGTAGCTATTTGGTTTTTGGTTTGTTACAGTTGGGCTTATCTCTTGGAGTTTTGGATACTTTTATTGTTGTTTGTTTTCCACTATCTTTCTTACAATAATGACATATATCTATTGGCTTTTTTCCGTTTCTTCTTACTTCATGTATATATATGCCATATGGTTTGTTCAGGTTGGGCGAAATCATTCCCTCTAGTTTGTCGTTCGATGTCCGGGTGCTTGCCGCCAGCCCGTGGGGATCGAGAACGCCCTTCAGGTATGTGACATATCAAGCTAGGTGCCGGTTTTGAGGGTAACCTGGGTTGGTTTGTTACAATTTGGTATCAAAGGAGGTCTGTCCTCAAGAGTCATTGTATTGGGACGTCTGTTATATTAGAGATTGGATTGTTGGAACTTGAGAGGTATGTTGCGATAAGTGCCTGACCAGCTCCTGTCATGAAGAAACTCAAGTTACCATGGGAAGTTGGGATATGTGTCTCTAGTGTTGGGTTTTTTTAAATCTTAGTTTATACTTATGGGTTTTTTGGTTTAATCTAATATTTACTCTATTGTCTGATTGTTCCTTCTGTTTCGGTGTGCAGCAGTATGCCTTTGAGATGTCTTCCACGAGTTCCTCGGGAAGGTGTAGCTAATGCTCTATAAGGAAATCTACCAGTGGATCAGAATCTCATCGAGACTATCATACGAGCAATTTGTACTATTGATCAAGATGCACCACAAGTTCAGAATGTGATTTTTGAGGTACAGTCAAAAGATGGAGGGGAGAAATATCAGTCATAGGAATTATTGTGCGAGAAGCCACCGTCCTTTAAAGGAACGAATGAACCTCAAGAGGAAGAGGACTAGATGGATAAGATCGATCAAATCTTTGAGTTTCTGGAGACACCTAAGAATATTAGGGTAAAGTGTGCAATGTTCAGGCTCAAGGGTTCTGACAAGCGATGATGGGATTCTATGGTCCAGGCTGATAGACATGTATACCTGGATTATGAGGGTTTCAAAACCCTATTCTTCCAGTAGTTTTGTCCAGAGTCACCAAAGTTAGAAAAGTCTATGGTGTTACTATCTTTTTAGCAGGGAGAGCGTTCGGTGTTAGGGTACACCAATCGGTTTACTGATCTTGTTTGTTTTTCTCCAGACGTGGTGAAGAATGACCAGCTAACGGATCAAAAATACCTACAAGGTTTGCGAGCAGATATCATATCGCATGTATTTATATTAAAACTTTTTACCTATGCGGAGATAGTAGATAGATATATGATGGTAGATATGGATATGAAAGGCAAGGTTGGTTTTCCCAACTCTTCTCTTCCATATAGTGGCAGCTTTAGTTGTGTGTATGGGAAGTAGAGGAAGTGGCGGGATTATCGTAGAAGTGGTGGTGGTGGGTCTCAACATAAAGCCTCCTCTGCACCATCTGATATAGATAGCAGTGTTCCCCTAACTTACTATTAGTGTGGAAGGGTCAGACACACCAGACTTTTTTGTCCTATGCCCGTGAAGACGCATAACAGCTGTGGATGTGTTGGTCATTTACAATGTTTCAGTCAAGCTATGACTACGCCTCATTATGGTCAGAGTTTTTCGGCTCCAAAGGCCACTGTGTTGAATTAATACTCTTCAAAGACTATAGGATTCTAGCCACAAGCCTTAGGAGTGAAGTACTTTCACGTAGTAGATGAGTGTCCAGCGGAAGTCGATGCAGGTCCAACAACAATGAGAGGTACTATCCTTATTGCATCTTCAGTATAAATTACATTATTTGATATTGGTTCCTCCCACTCATTTATATCTACATTTTTTGTTGATATTCTTAAACTTCCAATAGAACTTATTCCCTTTATAATGGAGTTAGTGACACCTCTTGGAAAGAGGAGAGAGCAGGGGTTTCAGTGTCCTTATTCATTAACAGCTGTTGATACGGAGTTGGTTTTGGATTTTCTCATTCTTGATCTAGATCTATTTGACGTCATCATCGGTATGGATTGGATTACCAGTCATTGATCTGAGGTCAATTTTTATCATCGGTGTGTCTTGTTTCTTACTGCCGATGAGATCTCTCATGTGTTTCAAGGGGAGTGGGACTTGAGATCAGGATGTGTGTGGACTTTTTGTGCATAGATCAGAAGTTTGTTGTCTGCTGTTGCATTCAATCCTGATGATTTTTATCCTATTTTTAACCTTCCCATTGTTGTTCAAGTCTTTCTCGACATTTTCCTAGATGACTTCTCCAACCTTCCTCTAGAAAGAGCGGTAGAGTTTACGATTTACCTAGTGGCAGGTACACAACCAATATCGATACCTTATTATTGTATGACACCAACAGAGCTGAAAGATTTCAATATTCTATTGGATGACATATTAGAAAAAGGTTTTGTTCACCCTAGTGTTTCTATTGGGGTAGCCCCTGTGCTCTTTTCCAAGAAAGTAGATGGTTCACTTTGGTTGTGTGTGGACTATCGGAAGTTGAAATAGGTAATAGTTAAGAACAAATATCCTTTTACTCATATGGATTATTTGTTTTATTAGTTAAAGGGGGTAAAGTGGTTCTCATAGATTGATCTTTGGTTGAGTTATCATCAGCTCAGAGTTTGGGAGTCTGATATACCAAAGATAGCTTTAAGGAGTAGGTATCACTATTACAAATATCTTGTGATGCCTTTTGATCTGACTAACGCTCCTACAGTTTTTATGGATTTGATGAATTAGATATTACATCAATATATTGACACTTTTTTGGTGATTTTCGTGGATGATATTCTGGTCTATTTGAAATTCGAGCATGAGCACGAGCACCATATGAGTTTGGTTCTAGAAATTTTGAGAAGTCACCATTTGTATGGAAATATTTCTAAATGTAGTTTCAGGATTCAAGAAGTGAAGTTATTAAGGAAAAAATTTTATGAACATGTGTTATCAGTTTATCCAGAGAAGTTGAATGCTATTTCGTCATAGAAGGAACCATATAATGTCTTTGAAGTTTGGAGATTCCTTGGTCTCACTGGATACTACTGACATTTTGTTAAGGATTTCTCCAAGATAGCGTCACCTTTGACTGCTCTTACTAGGAAAGTGGTAAAAGTCATGTGGGATGTGAATTTCAGTATTCTTTTGATGAACTGAAATAAATTCTAACATCAACTCCTATTCTGATCTTACATGATCCTGGTAAGGGATATGTGGTGTTTTTTTGATGCTTTTGGTGTTGGTTTGGGATGCATTCTTATACAGGATGACCATGTGGTAGCTTACAAATCTCGTCTTCTTCAGCCACATGATAAGAATTTCCCCACTCATGATTTAGAGATTACTGTAGTTATGCATGCACTTAAGTATTGGCAACACTATTTTTTTTGGGGAGAGTTTCACAATGTTCTCTGATCACAAGAGTTTGAGTTATATCTGTTCTCATAAAGACTTGAATATCAGATAGAGAATATGGGTAAAATACCTTTAGATGTTTGAATTTGATATCTATTACACCTCGAGGAATGGGAATGTCGTTGTAGATGCTCTTAGAAAGAAAGTAACACTATAGGATGTTCTATAATCGAAGGAGGAGTGGAAACTTATGGGTCTTTTCATTCAGTTGCACCTAGATGCTCAGGATGATGTTTCAAGTATGGTTATGACTAGTGTTCAGTTATCATCATCTCTCCTAGAGTCTATTTTGAAGAGTCATTATTAGGATGTTGAGTTTAGTAAAGTTCTAGAAAACGTTTATAGCGGGGATACCATTTCTGGTTGTTCTCTTTCTTCAGACGGTATACTCCACTTTGGGAATTGGGTTGTCGCACCAACATCTGTGAAGAGTTTAGTCTTGTTTAATTATCATAGCTCTTTGTGGTTCGTCTATCTAGGAACTAAAAATATGTATTATGACATGAGATGAAGATTCTAGTGGATGGGCATGAAGCATGACATTGCAGATTATGTGTCCCATTGTTGCACCTACCAACGGATAAAGGTAGAGCACTTGAAACCCTATGGTTTGCTTCAGCCTCTTCCTGTTACAGTTTGGGAATGGGATGAGGTATCCATGGATTTTTTTGGATTACCATGGACTCTTTGAGGGAGGAATTCTATTTGGGTGGTTGTTTATTAGTTGAAGAAGTCTGCTCATTTTATTCCGATCAAGGATACCACTAAGGTTGAAGATCTGGGTAAGCTGTATGTCCAAGAGATTGTGAGGTTACATGGGATTCCTTATGCATTTATTTCAGATAGGGATCCTAGGTTTACCTCAAGGTTTTGTAGGAGTCTCCAAGAGGCAATGAGAACTCAGGTCAAGTTGAGCACAACTTACCATCCACAGAAAGATGGTCAGACGAAGCGTGTGATTCAGATCCCAGAGGATATGCTTTGTGCATGTGTCTTGGATTTTAGTGGATCATGGGATAGCCATCTAGGAATGGTTGAGTTTATTTATAAAAAAAGTTATTAGTCATCGATATTATTGTATACCTTTGAGGTGTTTTATGTTTTCCCGTGCAGATCACCTCTTTGTTGGGAGGAGGTGGGAGAAGTATCTTTGGTTAGACCAAGTTTGGTCCAGGAGACATCAACAAAGATTCTGGATGTGCATCAACATCTGGTTATAGACTAGAGTTGATAGAAATTGTATGATTATTGTCGACATCGCCTCCTAGAGTTCTCCATTGGTGACTGGGTTTTCTTGAATGTTTCTCCTCAGTTGGGTCACCATCATCTTGGAAAACAGGGAAAGTTGGATCCAAGATATGTTGGACCATTTGAGGTCACTGAGCGGCTCGAGATGGTTGCTTATCAGTTGGAATTTCCAGTTTAGTTGATAGGTATTCATGATATTTTACACATATCTCATCTTATGAAGTACCATTTAGATCCCACTCACATTCTGAGTTGGGAAGAAATTGAGTTAGAGCCAGATGTTTCTGTTTTAGAGAGACCAGTTGACATCATTGACACTCAAGTGAAAGTCTTGCATGGGAATTTGATTTCGTTAGTCAGAGTACTATAGTAACACAGATTATATTCTCATGAGACTTGGGAACATGAGTCACTAATGAGGGAGCAATGGCCTAATCTTTTTCGAGGTATTACATCTTCCACATGACTTCCTAGGGATGAAAAAGTCATTATGGTGGGGATTTTGTAACACCCCGTTACCAATCGATCAGGTAATTCTTTAACCTCATCATGATTTTCCTTTTCTTGTTGTCTATATAGGGTGGAGAAGGAATTGGGAGGATACCTATAATGTATAAGTCAAAGATTTGTTGTACTTTTAGCTTTAACCAACTTTTTCTGTAGGCTGTAGGAGGATTTCATGTCGTGTAACTAGGTTACATGATGTGTAAGAGTCGCTGGATGCAAGTTGTGAAAGAATTCATGTTGTTAATGGTTACACGATGTGAAGATATGTTTCACGTCATGAATGTTTTAAGTAACTATTTTTTAATCCAAGGCGATGGATTTCTTGGTGTACTTAAACACCATGGACTTCATGATGTGTAAAGGAATTACACGCCATATAATTCTCTAATCATGAAAGTTTTAGGGTGCTATTTAGGTTTTTAGTGACCATTCAACTGCCTCTTTTCCATTTATATCAAACCAAATATCCTCTTTGGTTTGTGAAATGGTTTTGAAATGTTTTTTAAAACATTGAAATAATTGTGAAAATGAGAACATGGGTTACCTTGGGTACTAGGTGGAAGGTTTAGCTTGGGGCCATCATCTATTATGGGGGTTCAATTTCTGGGGTGTTACTCTTATCATAGAGTGTAGATTATTAGATCTAGGTATGGATATGATATTGTTGATTCACTTTATGGGGTGTATCCCCAGTCCCTAAGTGCAGATCATTGAATTTAGGTACCATAGTGCACTGTTTCATATATTTTTGGTACGATTAGTCTGCTGCCTAATCTACTGTATTCCTTGGTATTGTGATTCACGTGTTTCTACTATTTTTTTTATTTCTTGTATTTTTACTATTTTATCCTTAATATTTATGCTGATTCTCATGAAATATGGTATGAAAAAATGTGCTTTGAAATTGATATACCTGCTTTGTTTTAGAACTATGATAAAAGAGAAATGTTTACCATGTTTTCTAGAAAACTGATTTACCGCTTATCATTCCAGGTTTTAATTTAAAATGAGAACACAAGAGTTTTTATACATAGACTATTTATGGAACACCTGGGTGGGATCCTACTGAGTCTGTTAGCTCACACCCTACGCACCTCTTCGATGGTGCGTAGACCTTTGTATGTCTTCCATTACAGGGAAAGTCAAGGTACTGTAGTGAGGTGGTGATGTTTCATGTAAAATGAGTTGGGTAGATAGTGGTGAGATAGTGGGAGTTAGTCCACAACATCACATGGAGTAAATTTTTGGTTTTGGTCCGTTGTAGTTGGGATTATCTCTTGGAGTTTTGGCTACTTTTACTATCATTTGTTTTCCATTGTCTTTCTTACTGTTATGGCATATATCTATTGGATTTCCATTGTTTCTTCTTTATTTATGTATATATATGCCACATGGTTTGTTTATGTTGGGTGAAATCATTCCCTCTAGTTTTTCGTTCAATGCCTGGGTGCTTGTTGCCAGCCTATGGGGATTGGGAAAGTCCTTCGGGTATGCGATGAATCAGGTTAGGTGCCAGTTTTTAAGGGTAACCTAGGATGGTTCGTTACATGTACTATTATTATATTCATATATTATTTCTTTACAAGTATATTTTTGATAAAATTAAATAATCTCCATACTATTTTGATTATGATTAGTTGTGTGCATATACTGTTTTACATATTTTATATATTTAATTTATTTTTCTCATATATAGAGAATATTGTTTTTTGAGTTTTTTTGAGACATAATACATGTTCAATTAGTAAATTTTTCTTTTAAAATTAATAACAAAAAATACATTCCTTCAAGATAAAAATGATAGATCTTTTCTTTATCCACCTCATGTACTTCATTCCTTTGTTTAACCCTATTGTTTTAAAGGTCTCCCTAAGATAAATTTTTCAAAAATATGACCTTAGGGTTTTTGTATCAAAATTTTGATTTTCTATAGTGGTATTTTTCAATGATGGAAGATCTAATATCTCATCTATTAGTAAAAATCTAGACTTTATAGGATTCTAGACTTCAAAATGTTACTTCTAGATGAGGATTGGGTGCTTTTTCGATTTGAAGAGATGCTGGATTTCTATCAATGCTGGTGTTGAAGAGCTTGAAAGATCTTTGGTTGATTTATTTAGTATTATAGATAGTTTCATGATGCATTGGATGATTTTGTTTCAATAGTATTTCTAATATAGACAGCCCTTAAAGGGTTTCTAATCCACCTCTTTAGTTCATAATCTTTGATGATAATCAAAAGTTTAATGGGAACTTCGATCAAGGTAGATTCTTCAACCTTAGTATAACACCCCAACCCAGATCACTTGAACCATATCCGATCCAGGTGACACTGCATACCTCAGTTGCATCACCTCATATACCAGAGGTTATCAACTAGTATCAAGGGCCTGAACAAGCCATCAGGAGACCATTCCCTTAAGTATAAAACTGAAGGCTCTTTCTTGAATCTATAAAAAATTTGGTATAACCTATTTATATAATAGACATACCCAAAACCTATGAAAAAAAAACAAGGAGCTAAAAGGAAGTTGTGTAGTCTAGAATATATAAGTAAAAAATCCTAAATGATACATAAAATATAAAAAATCAGTAGTAGTATAATAATAATACTTAATAGGTATCATAAAAGTAAATGCATAGGTTATCCCATCCATCGGTAAAGATGCAGTACAACTGAATGATATATACAATTTCCTATGACCCCACTCACAATAGCATCTCCTACCAAGTCATCAACCTATGATACCCTACTCATCCTGATCTAGGAACCCAACTCCAAGATTATACATAGACATTAAAGAAAGAATGAAGTTATACCCACATACATTAAAACACATATTATGTATGCAAGTAAGGGGGGAGTCCAATGACCTTGTAGGATTCCCCCACACACCTCGATACATTGATCACTAGTGATCAAGTGGATGTGATTTTAAATCTTGTTGAGTGGAAATCAATTATAGTTGAAACTTACCCACCTAAAAACACAATTCATGAATACTCATAAAAATCCATACTTGTCTTCCATCTTGACTAGAAGACACATTCACCCCAAAGAATCATACTAAATCTAACCAACTTAGGCTAGGTTCTACCTACTTGAAATCGATGGAATGTATACACTTATGATTCAATGTGGTATACCTAAAAATCTATCATGTCTCATCAAATGTAATCTCAAATAGGTATCATTTCTCTATAATGAACGACTCATCAGAGTCTCACCTCACCCGTAAGTTATCTAATTTCTTATAAATAACTAAAACCTGAAATATCTTTGAAAAAAATCAATTAGTTTAAGAATTCCAATAATGGGAAATCAAAGAGGGGTCAATGGTCAATGAAAAATGTAAAATGAAAAAAAAACTAAAAAGGACAATCAAATATGTCCAAATCATCAATATCAATATTACTACAATCCCATACGAAGTTCCCATAGAGGTGTTGCACCACTAGGAAGGTAGGTTGAAAAAGAGGTTATTTTTTAAAAAATTATTTCTTTTGAAATTAACATCTATTGACCTATTAGGATCCGATCCACTCTTTTGATTACTCAATCTATCTCAAATGCATTAAAAGTAAATAGCATAAGAACATACTATTTTTACAAGGTTTGGTCTCAATGATAGCCAAATCTATGCTATGATTGGTTAGATGTCCCAAGAAAAAATTCCCCACTATAATCACAAGTGGTTATAATAGAAAAAAGTCACACTACGATTTCTAGAGCCCCACTGGAACAACAACTTCAAACTGATTGATATTAAAATGAATACAAAAAATACAAGAAATATCACTTTGAATGTATACTTCTATAACTATTGATGACGATCTTTATTTTAAGACTCTAAGATGAATCAAATAGTATATGATCACTTCATTAAGAATTATAAAAATAGGTTCTGTTAGCCATACTAACTTTCTAAAGAACATCACTGAATTTATTATTACTCAAATTATATAAATTCTTGAATTATCAACTATAAACTACTCATATAGTATGCGATATTATCATTATGTACATTATATGATTACTGCATATCATAGGTATTTTTTCCTGTACTTTCAGTTCAATTATTCAATTCTTTTTGAACTAATTCTTCACTGATAAAATCAAAGAATTTAATGTAGCATTGTATAACACTTTTAATTCTTAGAATTTTTCTTCATTTAATAGGAGAGTTCTTTGCGAAGCAATAAATATTCTTAAAAAAAATAATTCATAATGTGTTACACTTGTTTTTAGAAACTCAATTAGAGTAATGAAATATATTTATTGAAATAACTTATCCACCATACATTGGCACTGTTAATATCAAAATTAACCCACTATTTATAGGTCTCAAAAAAATGGTTAACACATGATAATACCGAAATATATGGTACACCCTTCATCTATTTGCGACGCTGAAAAATACATCACCTCTCTCCACAAGTGACATATATATTAGTTTTTCATACTCGAAAACTACATGGCCCACAAACTATTATAACTATACAACCACTTTTGTATGTGTGTCACAAACTATAATCACATGGAATTATTTTTGAAAACTAAACTTCAGAGTATGCATTATTTTGTAATTAAATTTTTTTCATCACATGAAATCATCTTCTATTCTCACATTTCATTGGATATGCTTTGCGGCTATGCATGGAATTTTGGATCACATGGTATTTTGTTTTTGTATACTTCATGTATGTACACCTTTGAATACTTCATTTTTATCAATGTACTGTAATCACCTATCATACTGTTATTCACAACCATATGGTGCATATTATATAGAATCCTCCCTGTGAACCCATCTTCCACATGGAATCACCACATAACAAAAACATTTGCAAACTAACCTTCGTATACTATCTTTATGTTTTACAAAAAAACCATACATATCCATTTTTAAAGCCTTTTTTGAGCTTTTGAAGATACCACAAAATATAATTCAATTTTGTATATAGGATTTATCCGCTTAGAAGAAGCTTCCAAAAAATAATATTCTCAAATAATTTTCATGATTTTCAGAAAAACATACTTATATGATTTTCAAACACCCATCTTGAATTAGATGACCTCACAGAATATTTGAGTTTTATCGTATGTGGTTTCTTAGTATGAAAACCCTCTATCCATAGAAACTTTCAACATCAGAAAGTTGAAGATAATCATGCATGTGATTGGATGTATTAGATTAACTCAATTGGAAGATCAACATTTTATGCATATCTTCTTAAACTGGTGAACAATACCTAAAAATAATCTCACCCCACATTGATTATCCCATGTTGATTAGTTTCATTTTATAAGAAAACTCAATTCCTTAGTTGGCCAAAAGAAAGTACCAAGTTCCTCTCCCAATACCCCACTAACACCAACCTATACCACCCTGCATGATGGCACCACTGCTCTGCTCCATATGCTTTACAGGTGCTATGCTATCCCCTCTATACTACTCCCATGGCTAGCCAAGTTGAATTCTCCCATGTGGTTGACCCTATGGGTCCCACATGTGTGGTTGATGGGTCCTTAGTTGGCATAGGGGTTGTCCAATTTTTGGCTAACTATTTTATAAGATAATGAAAAACACTCACCATCAAATACCTTCATGAAAAATATATATATGAATTTATATTTTTGAATGAATTTCTTTTAATTCTTCATGAAAATAAATATTTTAATGGTCTTCACTTCTGCCTCCATTTTTATAATTGATTCCTTTGAAAATAATCACAACCAATCATCACATTTTTATCCAAATATTAGTTGAAAAAAATTAAAATTACATCAAAAAATACAACGATTATTCAATATCCTATTCTGGATCTTTTTCAACCAATATTCCACTTTCAATAATACTCCTCATAAGCCATAAAAGCTCAACCTTTTTCAATGAATTTGTGTCCATGAGACTTTTTGCTCACCTATTTCTCATTTACATTTCCCCCTTTTACCACAACATTAGATTCACACTTTTATCCTCTTTAAAAATAGAATCCAAAGCCCAGTGGGGGTCTCACCCATAAGAATTCAGGTGAGAGGATAAGGTTAAACATGAAGTTCAACTTTAATTCCATAAACCACTCTCTTGAAATAGCTATGGTGAAAATATATGCAACCTGGTCTTTTTTAGAAATGTATCCAAGCTTGATATCTCCACATACCACATTTTCTTTGATAAAATAATATCTAATATCAATATGTTTGGATATTGAATTTTATATGGGGTTTTTAAACAACCCTATATCACTTTGATTATCACATGAAATTTATAATGGTCTATCAATATAAATTTTCAAATCTGCTAATGGAAATTACATCCAAATCATATATGTACATGAATGTTTATTTTTTACATATTTTCCTCATTAATTCTCAATGTTAATGAATTATTCTTCTTTCTATACCAACTAACACATACCTCTCCTAGAAATAAAGTTACACCTAAATTTGATCTTTATTCTATACAATCACTTGCCCAATCTACATATGTAAAGCCCAATAGTTTTAAATATGCACTATTTTTGTATAGAATTCCATAATTCAGAGTTCCTTTCATGCATCTTAGAATTTTATTATCATCCAAAAAGTGATACTCTTTAAGATCACTCTGAAATATAGAACATAGGGTCACTGAAAAATTTATATCTCACCTTGATGTTGTTAAATAAAGCAGACTTCTAATGATTATTTTTAATTCTTTCTGGTTAAAATTATTTATAGCTTCATCCTTACATAATTTGGTTCCAACTGAAATGGGAGTTGAAAATTCTTTTGCATTTCCCATTCCAAAATTTTTCAAAAATTACCTTGCATAATTTTTCTGAGATAGAAATAGGTAATTAAATTTATGGTCAATCTAAAATTATAGAATGTATTTTTATCTAACAAGGCTTAGACATATCAAATTTCCTTTCTATAGTCTCAAAAAAATCTTCATAGAGACACTCCTTATCACCAGAAAATATGATATCATCCACATACATGATGACTATGAGAGTACCTTTGGGCCTATTGGTCTCAAGCCCTTCAGGCCACCAAAGGCCTTTAGGCCATAGGGACTTTGGGTTGTTAGGGCCTTCAGGCCACTAATGGACTTTGGGCCACATGGATTTTGGGCCATATAAAAGACCAAGAAGTAGGGCGAACCACACAGGAGAATACCCAGACAAGGATTCAGAGAAAAAATAGCAACCGCTAGAGAAGAACTAATCAGATTGGAAGAATGAGAGGGTATGTAAACTTCCATTGGGACCAAGCACCATGCAACTTTGTATGGAGAAATACTAGCCGATTACCCATGAGAGGTTGGGAGTTAGGCGTATTCAAGTTGAAGATTCTAGGGGGGGACTATTTCAAGTGTGTCAAGTCTTGGGACTTTAAGGTCATGTATTAGGTCGTGTATGAGCCTTGTGCCTTGGGCCTATGGCTCATTTAAGGGTTCCCCTTTAACCCTTAAAAGGGTGATTATCCAAAAAAAATAACAAGGACTTCGGGCTAATCAGGCTTATGAAATCCCACTTGCACTACTAGAAAATGGATCTATACCCACGGTGTAAAAAAATGTGGGTATAAATGGTATGTTTTGACCTATACCCACAGTTTTGTTCAAATTGTGGGTATAATAACACCGATTTTAACTTTTTATCAGGCTCATATCAATTTCTAATTTCCTCCCCTGTGTCTCCCCTAAGCCCTGGCCTCTCCACCCTCCCCTCCCCTCCCTGACCTTGACCTCCCGCCCTCACCCCTGCTTCCCAAATTCCACCTCCCTCCCTCATCCTTCTTGCCTCTATGTCCACATCCACCTCCACCTTCTAGACCCCGCCTCCTCATCCTATCCCTTGCCTCTACCTTTGAAGCCACCTCTTCCTCTGCCTCCTCCCAGTTGTGGCCACCTCCGCCTCCCGACCCTCACCTCTGCCTCTATAGCAGCTTCCACCTCTGCCTCCTCTCGGCCGCAGCCACCTTCACCTCTTCCTCATTAGATTTAGTTATAAAGGATCTATATGTATGGATTCATCCGTCTTATCCATGGATTTATTTGGTTCTTTGGTTCTAGAATGGTGTTTCAAGGTTATATTCTCTATTATCTTCTACTTATTCTCTTGCCTTTTCAGCCAATTCTTATGTCAGTTTTAGCGAAAACCTAGGGCTGGTTTTTTATAAATCTATCATGGTTATTGATTTTAGGGTTTGTTTATTGTTTTATTGGTACTCCTATTCTCATATACAATGGATTTTTATCACCTGTGTCTGTATTTAGGTGTGTTTTCTCCATTCATAACTTTTTATAGTTAGAAACATGATTTCTTGGAATTTCAAAAATAAGATTTTAATGGATTACGAACTTTAGTAATTTTTAATTTTTTTTTAAAAAATAATCTATTTTACACTGGATATCATGGATTCAAAGATGGTTTCTTTTATGATTTCTTGTTTAAATTTGTTTTAAATTTCTTATACACATGTTCTATTTTTTGAAATTCCATTTTGTCTCATTAAAAACAGTTTCTTAACCCATGATGGGTGTTTTGGTTTCTAAAAAATACTAAATTTCCATCATTATAACCATGTTTGTGTCTATGGTTATTAAATATTGTCTTTTATATTCTTTTATGTTTATACAATTTTTCTTTTAAAGTAAATTTTATAATTTGAGTTTTAAATGTTTTTTTAGGTTTCATATTAAATATTCAAAAATGTGTTTATATGGAAATTGTGTTTCATTTTATTTTAAAATTATCACATAAATGATTTTAACTATGTTGGTTTAGAAAATTAATTTCATGATTTGGTACTTTCAAAGAGTTAACAAGGTATTTTTATAACTTTATAGAAGTGTTTTGGATCATATCATGATTATTTATTTTTTGTTCTTGATGTTTGAATGAAACATGGATTATCATGTAAGGGATAACTCATAGAAGAGGTGATTTGGGTTATTACAAGTTCTTGATTCTTAATTCATTTTATCTTGTGTTTTTTATTCTCATCACTACATAGTTGGTTAGGGGAACTTGGGAACTTGGATTAGGAAACCTAGAACCAACTAGGTTTCTTCTACTCATCCTGCATGTCTCTCTAACTAGTGACAAAGTATAAACAGTACCACCATCAGACTAGTGATGTCTTTGTATCTCCACCATTTTAGTTGAGGGTTTCTCCCAATATAGTGAAGTAATTTCACTACGTAACCACAACCTTAGTTTCTTTATATCCACTCTCACAACATTATCTAATTTTAGTTATTTATTTTGTGTATTATAATTTACTTACATTTAGTTCCTTACCTTTATTTAGTGAATGATGTCACTATATTTATTCTAAATTTTATTCTCTATTACTTATTGTTGTTATAATTGATTATTTACATCTCATATCATTAGTCTCACTACTTTTTTAAATGTGTGATAACCAATTTGTGTAATGTTTTGAAAGTAAATTAGTCAAAAAGTGTTTTTTAAATCACGTTGATGATATTCTTTGGGTTTCAATGGAATTTTAATGTTTTTTTTAAAAAGGGACCTACCTGAGTTTCTATATTAAATTAGTGACATTTTATAAATAATGTAGTTTAATTATAAAATGGACCTAATTTCATAAAATATATTTCAAACTAGCATAAAAGGGTTTTATGATTAATGACTATGTATAGGGTGTAGGGAGGATGCCTCTTGAGAATTTGTATGCTCATGCCTATATGAATTTTAGGTTCTTCTCATATTCTAGAGGATTTATCCCTTTTTAACACATTTCTACTAGATTCATCTAGTATGGGTATAATGTGGAGGCATGATGGTGACCATGGGTTATGTGGAAAATAGAAATTTGGTGTTGGCCCCTTTTTGTTTATTCTGTACTATGTATGTATTAGTCACTTTTTTCCTTATTATATATCAAGACCATCCTCTTATTTATCTCATCTCTTTTATGTTAGAAATTTCATAAATGTTTATATATATGGTTGTTACTTGTTTCTTATGTTTCATATTTTGAAACTATTTATTTTGTTTGAATGAAAATTTGAATTACAGAAGGGTTATGCCAAATTCTCATCATATTTATATTATGTATTTTATTAAGATAATTAGATGAAACCATTTATACAAGCTTATATTTAATGCCTCGGTGATTTTCTATGGTCCAAGGTGATTAAGAACATGCTTTAGATTATATCACGAGTAGGCTTAGGTGCCAGTTTGAAGGGTGTCCCGAGTTGGTTCATGAAGGAAATAATTTTTGTCCATCAGTGTGATATATGTTGACTATATAGCATATATTTAAGATAACTATTTTAGTTTCTAAATGTTCTCATTATTTACTTTATCATGGACCCATTCTACTATTTTCCCATAGGATATATTTATAGATTTGACATAGAACATGTCTATTGTTATAATGTGAATAATTTTTATTGTTTTATATAGAGAACATTTTGTTGGTTTTTATTTAGGTTGATTCTTGATTTTTATTTATCTTGGGTTCTATTTGACTTTATAAGAAATTTTTTCCATGTATAATGAAAAAACCAAACCAAACCAAACTTGTACCTCTCCAAACAGAACTGACACGCATAAAACCATGCTAACCCGACATAAACTAAGTAGAACCAAAATTTATTAAATTGAATCAATTTGAATCAATGTAACCTAATCTATAATGGATAGAATAAAACCAAATAAAAACTATAATGAAACATTTTAAAAAAACATTCACAAACTAACCAAACCATACTGGAATAAATGTAAATCAGATTAACCAAAATATATATGAATGATAAAGAAAATATAATTCAAATAGAGAAAATTAAATGAAACTAAATTGGACCAAGTAAAACTTATCTAACTTTAACTAATCTGATATTACAAATGATGAATCAAATTTGACCAAATATAATGAATTAAAACCAATATGATCACAACTAACATGAACTAAATCAAACTAAAAAAAATTGATATGAACCAAATTTAATTAAATTGATTTAATTAGAACCCAAATTAATGAAATTGTCCAAGATATTATAAATAAAAACAAGATAAAATAAATCTAATGAAAATTTCCTAAACAAACTTGTATCAAACAAAATCGAACTAAGATGAAAATCGAGCCAAATTGATTATATAACATTAATAGGAAGAGTAATTCTTAATTAATAGAAATATAATATTTGAAAATATCATTTTGAAACTTGGATCTATTTTCCCTTTACTTGCAGGAACATGATTAGACCCATGGAGAATTGTGGTTCTTATATGTTGGCAGTGATTTGTTTAATCACATGAGACAGGTATGTTGTAGTTTAATTTTTTAATTTTTTTTATCGCATAGTCCACTCAAGCATTTTACCGCTTTCTATGGATAGAGGGTACTTATATTCTATGAAGGGGTCTAGAAGGGCACTGGAGGCGGCTACATGGTTTTCTTTGCAAGAGAGGGATATTGGGGTAGTTGAGGGATTAATAGTGTGTTTAATTTTTGTTAGATTTTACTATGTTTATTCTATTTATTTTATTTTCCTTTGACATGGATGTCTGACATATAGACGGGTCATGATGAAATTTTATTTATTTTCCATGGTTGTTTTAATTAATCGTTTA
The DNA here is from genome assembly GCA_963277665.1 of Viscum album. Classification (NCBI taxonomy): domain Eukaryota; kingdom Viridiplantae; phylum Streptophyta; class Magnoliopsida; order Santalales; family Viscaceae; genus Viscum; species Viscum album. The sequence goes on from OY728142.1 coordinate 710,760,109, forward strand.
TGGGAGAAATCATTTCTAATAGGTGATTCCCAAACTAGAGCTCATGAGAGATTCCAAAATAAAACTGACATGAATGATCAAACCATCAACCAACTTCATGGGTCTAAATCACCACACCCAACAAACTTTTGGTAATTTTTACCTAAATGATCAAACCATCTGAAGGGAATGGATGACCATATGGTTCCCCATGTTGTGGTATTCCCCTCTTAAAATTTATTCACTGTAGTGTGATCATAAGTAGACTCATGCGTTACATTTGCCACATTTTTTCAATGACACTAGAAGAATAAAGTATAGAGAATAAATTTCCCCCCTTAATAGATGAGGTAATTTCCCAAAATATTTAGGGATGCCCAAAGAATGAAATTAGTCCTCTAATTTGGATCCATATTTGAGTAATGAAATTATTAATATTCATAGGATTAAAAAATAGGATCCCAAACTTGAATTATAAAATTTTTGAGCTTTATACTGACAAATTCACCAGTTTATACTCTCCCATCTCTATGTAATCATATAATATGTATATTTAATCTCACTTGATTAGGTAAAAATTACCAAAAAATGATTCAATCACTATCCACATCCCAAATATAAACTTCATATGGTTGAGATAATTCCACTCAAATGATCCAAAATGATTAGGCTTCAACTCACTGATTATTTTAATTATCAAACTAGTAATTAGTATCTAATAAATGTCTAATAGAAGTATAATGAAACACCCTTAATGAAATACATTATGGTAGAATAAATGTTAATAATTTCTAGGTAAAAACTCTATCTCATTTATTAAATCATTGAAATTTTTATTCCATTATCTTGGAACATTCATTAAACTATAATGTCTCTAGTTGATCCTACACACAACATCCTAGTTATAATGATCCATAAAACCTGCTGGTTACTCCATGTAAATTTCTTCATTTAGGTCACCATGAAGAAATTTTTCCCCCATCCAACTCCTCAAGATGATGTCCTTCCAATGCAACCACACTTAGCAATTTCTAAATAGTCATATGTTTAATGATGTGAGAAATTAACTCTTCGAAATATAAACTTTCCATCAGTTGAAAATATTTTACAACTAGCTATTCTTTGAACCTTAATTTATCTTCTAATTCTTCCATGATCTGATAAACCCATTTTTCTTATATGGTATTCTTTCAAAGTTGGACTCTCATTCAGATCCCTTAATCAAGACACAAGAAGGGAATTGATTACATCACTTATAGTTAACACCCAATAATTTGAGTCTTCTTAACATTGTTATTTTTTTGGGCTTCCCATCATCTATTATAAGCAAATAGTGAAAAATCAATTTCATACCACTACACTCATTTCCTCCACCTAGTAGTTCTCAATAATTTTTTCTATGGTTGTGATCCTTCTGATAGTAAAATTTTTAGGTCTTATCCACCAAATATTTTTATCATGATTATATATTCCTTGATAATTATCATACTTTAGGCCTGAAAACACTATTATATTTTTCCATCTTTTAGTAATTACTCCAGATATATCGACACTTCAAGAATAATGTGGTATCTAGATCCTCTAGAACATAAATAATATCAAGATTCATATTTAGTTAAAGCATAGATTTTGATGACACTTTTATGTCAACCAAATTTTCCTCTTGGATCTAGTCCATCCATAGGATCTCCTCATTAAATATTAAATTATGAATTCTAATGACCTTATGAGAGTTTTTTTCCTAGAGTCAAAAATACAAATTCTTTGTCACTATATTCAGAAATGTAACATTCTCAAAAAATATACTCCATCATGTATCACTCCTTAGAATCATTATATACATAGGTAAATGCACTAAAAATATTTATATAGATGAAGTAAATATTCCTTCTAGAGAAATAGTTTAGATAATTTCACTAGACAATTTGTGGCGAGAGACTCTTATGGATTATGTAAGTCCCATTGTTCACTACTTCAACCCAAAACAACTTGTAGACCCCCTCTTTAATCCTCATTCTTATATTTTTATCCGATAGTATCTAGTTCACCATTTCTACAATTCTATCATGTTCTAGTGTCCATGGAATAACCATTTCAAAACCAATCCAATTTCTCTAGTATAGCCTCTATTACCATTTTCTTAATACTCCCAAACATTTTCTAACCATAAGAATCTTCCATTGTATTTTACCTCTTTTTCTATGATTTACCTTTACTATATGATGATTTTATTAATCTCATATTTGTTCCTAATGAATTTCACCCAAACTTTTCATGTGGCATCACTAATAAAGGCCGCATATAAGAGTGATCCTCCATGAAAATACACCAGATCTATCCTAAATAAATTTTTGTGAACCAAATCTAACCTATCATTCTTTTGTGAACTATAGTTGTTTAATTTTTTTGGATTGATGCAGTCTGATCCGATTTGGATGATGTTTGAGCCGAATTTTTGTGGTTATACTTTTTTTTACAGGAAGACTATATTTTTTTACAGGTCAAGGATTTATACCCATAGTTATTGAACCATGGGTATATTATGTCTGGTGTGATAGTTTATACCCATGGTTTTGTAAACTGTGGGAATAGATGTATGCCCACAGTTTAAATGAAAATGTGGGTATTATGAAAATCTCTAGGGCTATACCCATGGTTTCTATAAAACCATTGGTATATCTCTATACAGATGCCTCAGTAGCCCATGATTTATGGAACTGTGGGTATAACCCATACCCATAGTTCCAAACTGTGGGTATAGGTTATTTTTCCAATAGTGTTGGTGCCAATAAAATTTCTATTTTTAGGTATTGGTACAATATCCCAAGTGTTTTTATTCTCAATATAATCAAGTTCCTAATACATAGCTTGCATCTACTATTCATTCTCAAAGACTTGTTCCACTTTATGAGGTTCAATTTAAGAAATATGTGCAGTTTGATCTTCAACTCTAGATATTCTTCTAGTTTGAATTGGATCATGTTGATTTCCAATGATATTTTTAGTTTCAACATGTTTCTTCAATTTTTGTATAGTTTTTTCTTATTTCCATTATATTTATCTCTATCACTGGTTTTTTTAGAATCAACATTGGCACTGATTGAATCTTTCTCAGTAACTTCATCATTCTTCTGTTCTAACATATGTATACCATTTTCTACCGAATCTTTTGAATATGAATCAACTATGATATATAATTTATTCTTGTTTTCAATAATTTTAACATCACTATAGTCATCTATCTTGTGTACCCATTTGTTCTAAAATCTCTATCTACTCCCATTAGATAGATATCCCATGAAAATTCCTTCCTCAAATTTTTCATCAAAATTTACCAAATTTTTATTATTGATCTATATAATGAAAGGAATTCTAAAAACTCTGAAATATTTGATAGTTGGATTTTTATTGTACCACATTTCATATGGTGAATTTTGTGTCTCTGGTATTAGTATACACCTATTTTGTATATGTAAGGTAGTACATATAGTTTCTCTCCATAAATACTTTGAGATGTTGTGTTAAGCTAACATAGTCCTTCCCATCTCAACTTTACTTATATTCTTCCTTTTAGATACACCATTTTGTTATGGATTATATGGTGTGCTATACTAATTCTCGATTCCATGTTTTGAAATATTTATTTCAAAATAATCACATGTAAACTCCTTGACATCATCTAATATGAGTTTCTTGATGTAGAGACCCAACTCATTTTCTGTTTTACTTAAAAAAACATTGAACATTTTAATTTCCTCTGACTTATTTTTGATGAAAATGATATTAGTAAACTCAGTATAATAATCAATAAATGTAATAAAATACAAATAAACTCTAGTAGAATTTTTTCTTAGCAGACCACAATAGTATTTATGAATAAGATCAATTGGTCTAAAAGAAAAAATTTCCACTCTTTTATGTGAACCTTGTGTTATTTCCCCTTTTTGAAAGGTTTTATAGATTTCATCTCTATCACTCTTTAGCTTTTACAGATGTCTCACAATATCATGCTTCAAAACTTTACTCATACTTCTTTGACCAAGATGTAAAATTCTTCTATTCTGTATGTTATTTTCATCTTTGACACTCAACTAACAAAAATTTGTGTAATCTTCAATTTCAAATATATTTCAATTGGTTATTTCCCTATAAAGGATGATAATTCCATCCTTTGTGATTTTGATGAAACATGAATCCTTTTTTAATATCACCTCATGTCTATCATCACAAAGTTGGCTGACACTAATAAAATTTTACTTTAGCACTTCAATAAATAATACATTATTAGACTTCAAATTTTGGGCTTCAATATTTACTGATCTATCTCATTTAATTTTTAGGGAAAAATCATTTATGAAAGTTACTGATCCAACTTCATGCTTCTAAATGTTTATCAAAATTTTTTCATCACTAGTAATGTGTGAAAAACATCCACTATCAAGTATCAAATACTTGGTTCTTATACTAGCCTTCAAAGAAAATTTAATGAAACATGATTTTTGTTTAATAAATTTTTTAATTAACTTTCCTTTATCAACATTGGATATTTTTATAGGAATAATACTCATGTACTTTTCATAAATATATCCCTGATGATCACATCTGCCATATATTAATTTCAAATAGTCAAAATTTTTATGTGTGGAAAGATAAGATGAATTCCTGGTAAATGATTTCTTGCTCTTAATTTTTTTTCATTTTCTCAGAATAGCTCCCCTTGGTTTATATATCATCTCTAGTAGTGACATGTTATACTAGCATGGGTATCATTTATTCCCAAACACCATACAACACCACCAATATCCTCTGAACCTTAATAAATCTTTTATACTGATAATATCTCTATCTTGAAGATTATTGATATTTAATTTTCACATATTATGGTTGTCTTTACCATGGAGGAAAACATACTATTAATTAATATATTTCTTACTTTGAGTTACAAGTGAATTTATCAATAGTATTCATTCTCAATACTAGAAAATAATTGATTTTAGGACCTGCATTTTTATAGATAACATATTTATTTTGAGATTAATTAAGATCTAAATTAACCTGGTTCTTTGAACCTCTCTTTTCAACATATTTTTTATGATTCTTCCTTGACCTCAACAACCTTGTTGAAATATTCTTTAATCATTTTAAAGATATTCTATAATTTAACACATTTTAATTGAGTCTTGGACAGTTTCTATTCTTTGAGAGAAAGTTTTTCTTAAAGGTCCTTTACCATCTTCTCAATTTCATCCACTTTCAGTTTATATCATTTGATTTCTCCAATGTAAATAACTTCTTTCTTTTCACATTCTTCCTTTTCCTCATCTATATTTTCTTTTTATTTTAATAATTTTTCTTCTCTTTATTGATCTTTTTGTTTTTCTAAATACAATATTATAATTCATTATCTAATATGCGATCTATCTTTGTTCATTCACTTTCATCATATTTATTACTAGAGGCACAAAACCCTTTTTCTACATGAGCCATGAAATTAGTTTCATCTTATGATTGAAAGTATGATGTGAGTCCAACTTCTTCTTATTTGAATCAATCTTATTATTTTAGTTTTAAATAACTTCTCCTTATTTCCAAAAAAATTGGTTTATATATTTGATATTTTTCCCCATTTCTTCTTCTATGGTTTCTCATCATCTATCTCAGGTTCATCATACTTATTCTTAGGAAAATTTATAGAAAAGTGTCCAATATCATTGAAATTGTAACACCTTTGTGGTAATTTACCTTTAACCTTAAATTTTCTATTATTTAATATCTTTGATAATGGAGAAATGATTCTATTATAATCATCATATTCATTTTCATCATCAGATTCATTTAATTTTGAAATTTTATCATCTCTAATTTTGAGATTTCTCATGGCCTAAAAAAACCATCTCATCTTTTATCTTCTTCTTAAAGGTTGGAATCTTTCACATTTCATAATCAATGATAATGTTATGTAATTCATTTAGGGTAATATCATCTCTATCTTCCAAATTTAAAACTTTAGGATCAAAACTATCAGGAAAATTTCTTATCAATTTGTTAACAATAGTTGAATCATATATCTTTTCTCCAAAACCCTAAATATTACTGAAAAATTAATTAAATATAGTAAAATATTCATCAACATTTTCTTCTTCATTTATCTTGATATTTTAATTTTTTTTCTCTAAATTTTCAAATTGGCCTCCTTGACTTTCATATTGCTTTCATAACTACTTTCTAATTTGTCCCAAATTTTCTTGGAATTTTTTAGTCCCATAACCTTTGTGTAAACATTTCTTGAAAGAGACATCAGAATTGAATTTTTATCTTTTCCATCAACTTCCATATTTATCTTATTAGTAAAATTCATAATACAATCTTAAAAAATAGGTGGTAATCCTAATATTAATTCATCTTTAAATTAAAGTCAAGTGATAGAAGATAGAGAAAAATCCAATTATTATAACTATGATAGTTATTGAAACTAAAATTAGGATCACCCATGCTATTGATATAATCTAGATTATACATATTCAATACTTATAGGATATTGACAGAGAGAACCTACACTCTACTACCAATTGAATTTCCCAATGAGGTTTTTCACCAATGAGAAGGGGGGTTGAATCAGTGGTGATTTTTTAAATTTTGTCTTTATTTTGAAATTAAACTATGTTGACCTATTAGGATCCAATACATTCTTATGATTACTCAACATTTAATGAATGTAGTAAAATTAAATAAAATAGGAACAAAATATTTTCACAAGGTTTAATCATAATGAGAGAAAACTCCTTTCTATGATTGGTTAGACACCCCAATAACAGATTCTATACTATAATCACAAGTGATTACAATATCATAGAGTCACACTATACTTTCTAGAGTCCCAATGGAACAATATATTCATAATGTTTGATACAAAAATCAATAAAAAAATGAATACAAACAATATGATAAAGATCACTTTTGATTGTTGGATGCTTCTGTACCTATTTATGAAGATCTTTATTTTGAGCCTCCAAGATAAATCAAATAGAATATTCTCACTTCTTCAAGAATTCTAACAAGAGGTTATTTTGGATAGACTCACTTTATGAAGAACATAACTGAAATTATTCTTCCTCATATTCGAGTAATTATTTAATTCTCAACTATACACCGCTCATATAGTATGTGAGATTATCATTATGTACATTATATGATTACTGTATAACCTATGTATTCTTTTTCATACTATCAATTAAATTATTTAATTCCTTTTGAACTAATTTTTCGCTCATAAAATAAAATAACTTAATGTAGAATCATATAACACTTAAAATTATCAGAATTATTATTCTTCACACAGGAGAGTAATCTACGAAGGAATGAATATTCTTAAAATAAATACTCTATAAAGTGATGCACCTATTTTATGAAACTCAATTAGATAAATGAAAGATATTTCTACAATTCAATCTCCTCCATACATTGTCACTATTAATATGATAATTAACCCACTATTTATAGGCCTTACAAAAGTAGTTAACACATAAAAATATCAAAAACTATGGTACACCATTCATTTGTTTATGATGCTAAAAAATACATCGCCTCCTCTTCAAGTGACATATATATTATTTTTTCACACCCACAAATTGTATGGCCCACAATCTGTTATCACCACATATAAACTTTGGTATGTGCGTTTCAAACTATAATCGCATGGAATTATTTTTTCAAACTAAACTTCACAGTATGAAGTATTTTGTACTTAAGAAAATTCTTCATCATGTAAACTCATATTCCATTATCTCATGGCATTGGATATGATTTGTGGCTGTGCATGGAATTTTGGATTGAATGTTATTTTATTTCCATGTACTGCATGTATGTACTCCTTCACATACTGTATTTTTATCCACATACTACACTCACCTCTCACACTATTATTAACAACCATATGGTGTACATTGCATGAAGACCTTCTTGTGAACCCATATTCCTCATGGAATCATCGTATAACAGCAACATCAAAAAACCAACCTTTTCACATTTTATTCATTCTTTATGGAAAACTATACTTATCCATTTTTCAATATTTCATCAAGATTCTGAAGATCCAAAAAAATGGAATTCAAATTTTCATAATGTCTTCATCCACTAAGAAGAAACTTCTAAATTTTTCCACAATCTTCTGCAAACTAATATTCATAAATAATTTTCATTCTTTTTGGAAATACATACTTATCCAATATTCAAACACCCATTGTGATTTGGATACCCCCACAAACTATTTGAGTTCAATTGTATGAAGTTTCTCATCATTAAAAATCTCAATCTATAGAATCCTTCAATGTCATAAGGTTTAATATAACCACGGATGTGATCAGATGGATAAGATTAGCTTGATAATATGGTTGAAATTTTATTCTTATCTTCTTAAATAGGTGAATAATATCCATAAAATATCATACCCACATCAATTCTCCCAAGTGTCTTGGATCCACTTTATAAGGAAACTCAATTTCTTATCTAGCTAGAAGCAAGTATCAGGGTCCTCTCTCAATACCCCACTGGCACTGATTCGTTCCACCCTGGATGGTGGTGCCACCACTCTGCTCCATGCACTCTACGGGCGCTATGCTCACCCCTCCATGTCACTCAAATATCTAGCTAATCAAACTCTCCCATGTAGAAGAAACCCTGGGTCCCACATGTTTGGCTGAGGGGTACTTGGTTAGCCTAAGGGTTGGCCTATTATTTGGATATCTCTTTCATAAGATAATTCCAAATACCCACCATCAATTTCATTCATGAAAAAAGAATATATTAATTTATATTATTGAATGGCCTTATTTTAATTCATCATGAAAATAAATATTTATAGTCTTCACTTATTTTTCTATTTTTTTAAAAGTTGGGGTTGATGCCTCTTTTTATTATGAAAAAAATACATCTTTATATATTGGTAAAGATAAACCCATTACATAACCCGTAGGCTCAAGGCCAAGTGTCCTAAGAACATGGCTTGAAGGACTAGTGAAACATCATGCCTACATCATGCTACATGCATCACTACCTTCCCACGTCATGCTAGTGTCACTTCTTGACTATGTCATGAATTCATCATAAATCCCCCAAGGGGCTTTCTAGGATTTGAATCTTAGTATTTTGGATGCAATATTATGGGTTTTACCACTTAGGAACCACCCCAACTTCACTTCTTAATCCATTATTGTAATTTATTCCTTTGAATATCAACATAACCATTCTTCCCATTTATATCACAAATATTGGTTGAAAACAATTAAAATTACATCAATGAATGCATTGGTTCTTCACCATGATAAAAATAACAGGAAAATTAAAGAATAGAAATAATGATATGAAATTAAAATCCCAAACTCTCATGCCCTACCATATCTCATCTCACTGATCCTATCCAATGATACCTTTTAGAGTACACATAGAGTACCCAAGGCCTAGCACCATAACTTGCAATTAATCATAGTGGTCAACTAACACTGTAGCATAGAATAACACTAGGTTTCATGTTGATCCCTTATATCATAAACCATCATCATCAAACAAGGTGTGTTCGATGGGAATTGTATTGCCTCATGTGGAACATTAAGAGGATTTGGTTTAACTCCATTATATATAGTTTGAAATCACCTCACAAGAGTTAGCCTCCATTCTTCCCATAGGCATGTTAGTCACCTCTCCATGCCTGGAAACCCATGGGGAAGATTATACCTAGATAGATTCTATAATTATAACTCATAAAATAAATAAAAGTGTGTGAAATATCTAAAAGAAACAAAAATATACTTTATTAATCATGACCCCCAAGGTAGGCCTAACTTTTCTTCCCAATCTAGGTCATATATTAATTAACGAGGTAGATGAAATACATCCTCCAAATTTGAGGTTCATAGCTAACTCAACCTGCCTCATAGGATTCATTACCAGTCACTCTGTTACATACTTGAAAAATCCAACATCACTCAATCAGATCATACTCTTCACTAACAAAAATAATAAAAAGGTGGAATCCACTCATCTTATAACCTTAAATAAAAATCCATAATAAGGATGATAAAAATACTAGGTCTAATTCCCTTGAACCCAGACTTATACATTAATAAAAACATTAAATGGAATATATACCACTTCAACTAGTGAGGTACATCATGAAGGCACTCCTACAATAACTATGGAGTCCAAAAAAATCATTAAGCATGTCAACCTATACCCAAAGGATAAATTTTAACTCCCCCACCTTGTCATTAATCAATTATAAGGTTCTTATAAACATACATCAAAAGAAAACCTAATGAGAGCCATAATTCCAACTAACCAACCCATCACCCAAGGGAAGGATTCTCATGTGGATCCTATGATATCATGTACAAAAATATAAAAGTTAAAACATTTAAGGAAACCATAATTAAATATTCTCAAACAATCATACAAGATTTGGAAAATAGGGCACAACTCCTATGAGATCAAACATACCAAAACATATATCAAAATAATTCCTTGTGGTCTCCCTTTAAAATAAAAGTCAAAACACTCTTTTAAATTCTTTAAGAAATGATAATCACATGTGCACTTACTCACACAAGACCTTCACTATAAAAACAAGGGAAAAAATCTTTGAAAACTCGCTCATTTTTTTGAAATAAAATTTCAATTCCACCTCTTTAAGTCATCCCTTTAATTTTGAAATTCCATTGAAATCCACTTCCTTTAGAAATTACCTTTAAATATAACATTCCATTTAAATTAAATTTAAAAGGATTTAAAAAAATTTCCCTTGAAATTCCATTTAAAAAAAATCCATTTATAAATATCATATCATTCTCTTCCATAAAAAAATGTCATGCCTCAACTCATACCTCCACACGAGCCATAAAATGGACAATTAAAACATGTTCGACCAAGGCACCACCAAATAAATGTTTATAAAGATATACATAATTTATTTAAAATAAGTCCAACTCAATTCTATCCTATTTATGAAGCGGTAACATACAATGTCACACAATCATGCTCATAATAATAATCAAAATAACACACAAACATAAAATATTACAAATGTTTAAGATAATCAACACCTAAAATCCATATTACACATATGAAGATCAATAAAATAATCCCAATCTTATACCAAACACCAATGATCCTACAAGACCCTATCTCATCTATAAACACAAATAAATAAATAACTAATTCATTTTTAAATTGAAAATACTAAATGGAATAATCTACGCCAAACTCATAGGGTGGAATAAAATCACTAAAATTACAAGAAATAGGGTGTGATAAACACTTGAAATGTACCCAAGAATAATACACATAAAATCCACAAAATTTAGTCCATAAATGATGGCCGATTTCACCCATTTCAACTAAAATACCTAATTAAATCAATCAGGTGGCATACCTCAACTAAATTGGTACATGACACTGAGATTACACCATTCCCATGCATCATCTATGTAACACACATGAAATCCCCACAATATTGGAATGATTCTACCATGATATGATAGAACAAATCTCAAAATATCTAATAAAGAACATGAAATCAAGGGAGAATATCAGGGAATAAGGAAAGAGGAGGAAGTGGGAAGAGATACCAAAAATCCATGAGACCGAGTAGCCTCAAGCCACTTAGACCAATGAAGGGGAGGATAAGGAAGGGATAGAGGTAGATTAAGATCTCTACCTTTGTGCGTTTGACTAAGAGGAAGATCCATGAGTGGGATCCTTTATGATAAATGTGTTAAATACCCCTTCCACCCTTCCTTAATAAAATAAAAAAAGAGACATTGAAAGTCTGGTGGCTCTTACCTCCGAATGGCCCGAAGGCCTTCTTTTTATTTTATTATAGATAATGCCCCTTTTAAGGGTTGAAGGGGAATCTGTACATGACCCATAGGACCAAGGCACAAGGCCCGACATGACCCGCAATACATGACCCGAAGACCCAAAGGCATACCATGCCCATACATGACCCGTAGGCCCAACCCACTAGAACTACCCCTCCCCAACGTCTTGCATCATTGATCACCTTAGCTCCCCACCTTACATTGCTGACCGACTAGAATTTCCCTGTACAAATCTACACGGTGCTTGGTCCCGATGGCGGCTGCCATACCCTCTCATTCTTCCAATCCAGTTAGCTCTACCTCTGGTGGCTGCTACTCCTGCTGCTCTGATCCTCTTCCGGGGCCTGTTCTGTGTGAACTGGGCTACTCCATGGTCTACGTGACCCAAAGGCCCTATATCCCGAAGGCCTTTTATGACCCAAAGGCCCCAGAGACCCGTAGTCCCAAATCGGTGTCCCGAAGACCCAAATCGGGTGAATAGTTCTGGCTACTACAATACCGAATATTAACTGCTATAGTGTTACTACAGTACTGCTACAGTACCCCCGGAAATTCGCCTCCACCCGGTTTTGAACCTGGGTCTCTTGGATGCCAAGAAGGAGCCCTTACCACTCTGGTACGGGCTCGTTGGAGGCTCTTACCAGACTTTGGATAAAGCCACTAGGATCCCAGTGGAATGGATAATGGGACACACCCACTACCCAACCCACCATACATCTAGTGGGATACAATTAAGAGTCTGGGGGATATCTTCTTCCACCCACTAAGCTCTAGTGATTTACTAATAATGAATTTATTTTCACTAAAATTATCAATGAGGTATGTAAAGTATAATACATTTATTTTAACTTGTAAAACACATACAAATGATCCCTCTCCTAATATATTCTAAAAAATTCAAAAAAATACATCCACCAATTTGATGAACATCTAAGCTATCTTCTGGATCACTGAAATGAAAAGGTGTGGATCATTAAAAACTCCCCCCATAACACTTCTCTTCTAAATAATCCTCATCGATCACCCATTATAATTCTCAACCAACATCACTTGTCAATCCTATGTCAAATCACTATATTCCATCCAATAATACTCATTATTATCTCATTTCATGAATCCAAAAAGAAAGTAGACTATCCTCTAAGGCTATGCTTCCCAATAAACAAGACATCCACTAGTCCTTCTGTGATCAACCTTACATAAATAGGATCACTTTACTATAAATTATTTGTAAACACTCTCTCTACTCAAATCCAATTCCCTGAGTATAATACTCATATTTTTTTGTTAAATTCCAATATGGTGTATGGACAGGACTGTAGATCCCAAAATAAAAATAATCATTCCATATATACCATTATGGAACTCCACACTATAAATACTAACTAATAAAAACCAAATTCTTATACCATCACTCCCCACCATAGGAATAACCTTCTAAAAATACATCCAATGTGACCCAATCTATGAAAACTTAAATTTAGACATTTATTTACCCAATATTTTTCTTCAAACCCATTCAATGAGCCTAAAATACATGTATATCTCTAATAAAATGTGGCATACAAGTATAAATATGAAATTAAAAATACTTTTTTATCTCTTAGTCAAAGCACTAAAACCCAAGAAAAATAGAAATACACCCATACTTTAATATCTTAAAAGTAGTTAAAATCAATTTATGCACACCAAAACTGGTACAAGTTAAAAAAAACCCATTGGCATCCAATGGTTTCCATTAAAACCATAAAACCATAAAATATATTTACTTATAAGTTTTTCCTTGAAATATGATTATATTTTGAAAATCTATTTTGAAATCAATTTTCAAAATCAATCTCCTTACATTTATCAAAAACTAGAAAATAAAACCCTCAACCAAGATGTTTTTCAATAACCACCTATAAAACCGTTTTATATATGCCTAAAACCACCACATGAGTTCTTTACATTAAAAAATAGTTTTTCCAAAAAATTAAAATTCCTAAAAACCACTGTCTTATAACCACCAAACAAACATAGAAAACCACATCATAAAAAATAAAGAAACCCCTACAATTCATATTAATACAATCATTTATTATATTTTATTAGATACTTTTTTTAATGGTTTAAAATTTTATAAAATTAATTGTGGATCTAGATTAGGTAATATATCAAACTACACCACTTTTAGGAACGTGTATAAAAACCTAAGTTTTCACAAGAATAATGTATGTAAAAATACATTGGCTCCCAAGTGATCCCTACAACACATACTTAGTCTCATTAATCCACATTGGGATTCTTGCTCCAAAGACTCACACATACCTAGAGTTCCTAATCCCAATATCAGGAAACCCATGGAAAATTAGGTTACAAAAAAATCTATATTGGCTAGGAATTCTCATGTTCAAACTCCCAAGTTCTAACATCCTATCCACACCTCTAAGTTTCATTATACCAATAAAATACACACTTTGATACCACTTATAACAACCTATCCCAGATTAGATGAATAATAACCAATATGGGTGATGTTTTTGTCAAAAATCATTACTCCTTATATAATATAGGATAATAACTAGTGTAAAGGAATTGAAAAATTCATGGGGAGACTATAACCTTGATTATAAATCATAATTGTTGTGTCTAAATATAATAAATTTTTTTCACAAACCATTCATATAATTAACATACCAAAAACCCTTAGAAACAAAATAGTGCACAAAGAGGGTATCCCATAGTCCTAAAAATAAAATTAAAATATCCTATATGATACATAAAATATAACAATAAGTAGAAGTGGAATAATAATACGCAACATGCATCATAAAAGTAAATACATAGGTTTGGCCATCATCCAACTAAAAGATAAATACAATGACCTTTTCCCCAAATCACAATAATATCTCATGTTGAGTCAATGGAATTTGATTCCCTACAAATCCTGAGATAATCAACCAAATACAAGATGATATCAATGCCTAAAATAAAACATGATGGTCTACCCATGTACATTAAGACCCAAGTCTTGTATATAAGTAGGTTATGAGTCCAATGGCCTAATAGGATTCTCTAAATCTCAATAAAAAAAATGGTTTTCTATGATAAGGTAAATATTCATGTAAATATTAGAGAGTAAAAATTGTTGATAAGTGAAACTCACCCACCTAGAAACATATCTTATTCATGATCATATAAAGTTATAGTTGTGTGACATCATGTCTGAAAGGCATACACACCCTAGAGACTTATACAAAATATAACCAACATAAGTTTGGTCCTACATTCATATAATTTATAAAATATATATACTCATGATCCAATGAGGTATACTGTACAATATTTATCATCTCATCAGACATAATCTCAAAGAAATCACCTTGTATCCATAAAAACACACTCATTAGAGTGACACCTAACCCATAATTCATTTCACTACACATAAATAACTAAAAAATTATATATTATGATAAATAATTATTAGTTCATTAATTCCAAAAACAAACAATCAATGATGGACCAACCATAAATGGAAAATGACAAAAAAACCAAAATTAGTAAATAAATGAGGTATAAAAGCCCCAAATATGAATATAATTGAAATACCTTGACAAAAAAAGAGAAAAATAAATAATGGGACTATGAACATAAAATAACAATCCCAAATCTAACACACTACCACATATCATCTCACTCATCCTCATTGAATCTATATTCCAAATTATTTATAGAGAATCTACATCTCAGTATCATAACTCACAATTCATCATAGGGGCTAGATCCCATTACAATATAGAACAATACTAGGATATACACTAATCCCTGATATCATATATCATTAATATAAATAAAAATATATATCATGGACATGGTATTACCTAATATGTAATATTAGAAGTATAAGGGTTATCTATATCACATGAAACTAGAAATAAAATCCCAAGATTCTATCACCATCTCTCTTAGAGTATTTTTCATCCACTACTCTATGTATGGATATGTAAATAATAGAATACACCTAGAGATATTACTAAATACCAAATAAGAAAATAATTCAAATCATGTGACATCTATAAAATAAAAATGAGGATACTCACTTGATAATGACCATTGAGGTAGACCTATGATCACATCCCAATATGGGTCATATCATTATCACTAAGGTTGATGGAACATCACCTATAAATAAAAGGTTTTACATTAACTTAAACTTGCCTTATAGGTTACATGACCAATCAATATGGATCATATGATCATAATATAACATCAATTAGTAGTAGGACACTATCTTATAATCATATTATTATATAGAAGGTTTCATCTAATCTCTTAACCCCATTATAAAATCTATATTGAGGATTATCACAATGTTGGGACTACTTCTTATGAATATGGCCTTGGATTTTAATTGAAGTATAAAAAGGGACCATTCACACCTAAAACAATTATTTCCATAATAAAATCACTTCTTCAATAACTAATAAGTCTAAAAACCTCATTAAGCAAGATAACCTCTTACTTAAGGATAACATTAAAATCCATTAATACGTATCAAATCCATTCCAATATTTCTTTGATAATACTTAAAAAAGAAAACTAATGAGTATCATAATCCCAACTAAATAACCCATCACCTATGGGAAGGATTATCCTATGTATTTTATGTTATAATGTATAACAATAAAATGAATATAAAATTTAAGGAAATCATAAATCAAGAAGCACAAACAAGAATACAATCTTTAGAAAATGATGTATATCCCTAAGTTCAAATAGACCAAAAAACATATAAAAAAACCCCTAGTGGATTCATTTTAAAATAAAATTTAAAAAAACTCTTTAAAATTCCTAAAGAAAAGGTTACCATATGCTAAATTAATTACAATAGGCCCTTGGTCCAAAAAACCCACGGAAACCCTCTTTAAAAAATCCTCATTTGTTTTGAAATATTGTTTCAAAGACACCTATTTAAACCTACATTTTAATTTTTAAATTTCATTCATATCTACTTCATTTTTAAATCCCATTAAAATAAAACATACACTTTAAATTCTATTTAAATGGATTTAAACCATTTCCCTTGGAGTCGCCTTATTTAACAAAAATCTATTTAAGAAGATCAATGCTTTTATTTCAGAAAAACAATTTGTGCCTTAACTCACACCACCGTACGATCCATAAAATGGTATACTATATAGAAGCCTAATAATTTTATACATATTATTACATGATTTTTAATATAAAAATCTATTAATTATAACACATATATCGTGAGTCCTGGTGTCTTTGGAAGACTAGGTTGATAATACATCAAAGTGAGACTAAAATAAAACTTTTCTATTTTATTCTACATAATGAGATCCTAAATCCTTTTGAGATCCTAAAACTATATGGGATAATCTAGGGAATACATATACAAAATGGTTGATCTAAAAATCCCATTAAGGGAATAAACATGATAAGGAAACATAACATGTGAATTAAAGGTATAACATGATATCATAAAATAGAAGGCACATGCGTAATCACATGGATGCATAACATAAAGAACATGGTATCATAAATTCAAGGAGACATAGTAATTATAGAAGAAACATATAACATGACATAGACAAGAGTCAAGGTTAACTATCTAGATAATATCACATGGTGGACAAAGTCCCATAAGGAATTAGGTTTACCCCTAATCCCATACACAACACCTCATTAGAATAAAGCTTTACCCATTGCATTGGAGCACTATCTGGGTGAACCAATCATAACATGTTCATGATTGTGTTCCAAAAGAATAAATCAATCATAAGGGTTAACATTAAAACTACCCATGGAAATAAAATGGGTTTCATAATCTTGCATCATATCATAATCAAAGGAAATTTCATAATGAAGAAATTTGAAAGATGAACATAAGGCATGTATTACCCCATAAAAGTAAGGGATAATAATCTAGGTATATATGTGAGAGATATATATGGATAATTTATAAGAAAACAATAACATTAAATTCTGACTTCATTGATAAAAATGTATTTAAAATATTACATGGAATATTATGAGAAAAATACCCTTTTCACTTTGAAATCACTTCTTCAACGTCTAAAAAATTTAAAAAATACTATAGAAAGAATTTTATTTAAAAATAACCATGGAATATTATAAAATAATATTCAAATAATTTAATGGTCATGGTGGTAGATAATTCCATACATGTCATATAAATTAAAAAAAACATTCTTTTCACACTGTTATAAAAAGGTTGAAAAGTACCTCATTCAAAAAATGACAAGAAGATTCCTTTCAAACCATTTTGTGAAAATTAAAACATGGGTAAAAATTTATTTAATAAATTATTGGGATAATGTTAAAAAAAATTCTTGAAAACATTTTTAGAAAACATAGATATAAAATAAAAATAATTGCTGACTAATATAAAAATAAAATTGGATTTTCTTAAAATCATTTTCTCAATCATTTTAAGTACCAAAGTGAGGAAAATAGTATTATTACTTAAAAATTTCATGAATAACTAAAGTATAATAAATTATATTGGGTTTAATATATAATTATAAATTATTCCCTCAATATATAATTAAATATAAATAATCACGAATAATGATGAGATTGTGAATTAAACCCTTTCCACTTAGTAACTTTTAAATCAAATCCCCCATGAAATAAATGAATTAAAATTATACTTTAAATAAAATTAAGATAAATATATTTATGATATAAAATTTCAAATGGGTATCATATACACCATAAAAATAAACAAGTGGTGAATATGACATATGTATCATGGAAGTAAAAGAAAGACGAGAAATCCCTTACCATGAGTCCAGACTTGTCGTGCATGTCCTTTATATCTTATATAATAAACTTATATAAATTATTTATTTTATTAGGTACCTTTTAAAGGTTTAATTACATATACTTAAACCATTTAATTCATTTATTCTAATTACATATTTAATTACTTATTAAATTATTTCCACATCTAGTGTTTTGAGGACGCTCAGTTCATAATTTCAGAACAGTATTGGTGTGTTGACAATGGTCAAAGGGGTACTTATTTCATCATATAGAGAATAATAATTATGAAATAATTATAATTTTTATACATCAATTATAATTTTAAAACCAACCATGAAATATGGTTTTGAAAAATTAACTACATTATAATTAGGGAGACGGTATGCCGTACATATGCTTGAGTAACGTTTCCATTTTCAATGATCATGATGGACACAAGGTAAGTTTTATTTTATATCTAAATAATGATTATTATATCATAAATATAATATTATTTCTTTAAATATACTTACATATACAATCCATGTGATTTAGTAATAAAAATGAATCACATCGCTTCGTGAGGCAGTAGTCCGCCATACACACAAACAGTGTTATCAGTTTTCAATAGATGGTAAGGTAAGAAGGTACATGTTATGTTAATTTTAAATAATTATTAATATTTATTTAATATAATATATAAATATTAAATAAATAATTATGAATAGTCATGAGAGACGATGATGGAAAATGAATTACATCGGTCTGCGAGGGGGTAGTCCGCCGTATATACGAACGATGATTTTGTTTCCCATTTGATGGAAGAGGGTGATGGATAAATATTATTCCATTAAAATAATAAAATACAAGTATATATGATATAATGGTGTTATTATATTGTAATTTTTATGTAATAACTGAATATGGAAAAAGAAGAAGTAAAAAAGAAGGAGCTCGGTGATGATGATTACCTTTGCTTAGAAGAACCTCATTTAGATCTCTTATCAATTAACCCAAGGTTGATAGTTTGGGAATAAGATAAGATATAAAATTTGTATAATTATTTTTTGGTGATATTTTTGTAGGTATTTTTTTATCCAAATGTATTTAGAGGTGTTAATTATGGGGGGGGGGGGGGTTCTCTTTTATAATTGAAGAGGTATGACATTTTTGTAAATACCCAAAACTATTCCATAACGAGAAATCACTCTAATTCTAAGTGCCTCCAAAATTGATAAATAATGTATTATAGGGGTTATATTTTATATAAAAACCTCCAAAATTCAATAAAAAATATATTTCAAAATTCTATTCTATTTTCCTCTAGGGTTACTCACTTTTACCATTTTAGTTTTTCACCACGGTAACTAGTTTTTTACTATTTTTATTATTTATTATGACCAAAATTAAGTTAACATTATTAAAAAATATAAATTATTATTATTACAAACATGGAATACATTTTATAAAATTAAAATCATAAAATTAGAATAATTAAATTTATAATTAAACCTGAAATACATGTCGAAAAATGGTTTTTCAAGAAACACATTTTTCAAGAAACAAATGATCTTATTTTAACACTATCACTATAAATAATAAATATATGAATTTAAATTCATATAAATATATTTATAATATATTAATTTCATTTAAATATTTAATTATTAGGGGATACTTTAATTAATCAAAATTGATAAACTTTATGCATTTAAAAACAATTTGGATAAACCAACATTTTTAAGCATAAAAATAAACTTATACCAAAATCATGAAAATTGATGATTAATGTGAAATTAATTAGATTATTATAAATAAAACGGTTTATATGTAACTTTAATACCAAATCCAAAATATAATCAAACTTTTAAATTACTTTATTTAATGAAAAGAAATGACAATATTTGAAAATCAGTAATTTTTAGTATTCACTGAAAAATTAAACACTTCAAAAAATTACCAAAATTTTACCCCAAGTTAATTTTGATATGATGATTTTGAAAATGATTTTAATTTTATAAAATAAAATTTCTAAAAGTTCACAAAATCAATTATAATATTTTCTTAAAAAAGGTAATAAAAATTATTTTTGGAGGAATCATATTTTTTTTAAAATAAACTAAATTTATTAAAATTTGGGTTCTTATTTATTAGAAATTTTTAAATAAATTTATATTGAGTAGGAAATTTATATATATTTCATAAATTATTTAATAATATTCATACCTTCTAATTTAAAGTTTTTGTTATATTGGTCATGTTTAAATAATAATATTTTAATATTATATAATGATTTATTTAATCTTAGTGTTGCATGTTTAATACAACATCGAACATAATGTTATTTTAAAATATTGGGATGTTAAACACCATCAACTATTGACCAAGTAAAGACCAATTTTTTTAGAAATATATATTTAATTTAATTAATTTCAACCAACCCAATTATGAACCATTTATGGAGTGGTATTATACAATTCCATACAATCCTACTCATAATAATAAAGAAATTAACACAAAAACATAAAATAATTCAAGTGGTCAAGATAATTAATGAAAAAAGGAAACCTATATTATATGATGATCCAAAAATAAATATAAATCTAATTATAACCACCAATGAGTCTACAATGTAACACCCCTAGTTTTTTAAAAAAAATAAATATATGTTCAATAACATATACGACACACAACACCAAGTTTTTACGAACCTCAGTATACTATTAATATTAATATTTAAACATGAATATTATAAACTAGATATTAAATTTGGATTTATGAATATGAATAAACAAATTTTTAAAATTAATTATGAATTATAAAGAAAATATATTGATAGACAATTACTTAATTTTTGATAGTCTTTATAGGAATCAAAAATAATTTTTTCACAAAAAAATGATTTTTATTACTTTTTTTGAACAAATAGGAAAATTAATTTTTACACTTTTAGAAATTGAATTTGAAAAAATGGAGGATTCATTTTTT
The DNA here is from genome assembly GCA_963277665.1 of Viscum album. NCBI lineage: Eukaryota > Viridiplantae > Streptophyta > Magnoliopsida > Santalales > Viscaceae > Viscum > Viscum album. The sequence continues at coordinate 710,781,720 of OY728142.1, forward strand.
ATATTTTTCTAAAAAGTTTAATTTTTTTATTGAATAGTAAAAAAGACTGATTTTTTTTGAAAAATGCATTTTTGTTTAAATAATTTACAAAGTTATATTTTATTTTAAAATGATTTAAAAGTAAAATTTATTTAATTATGTTATTATTAATCCTATTTATTTAATAGGAACCCATTTTATGTTTAATTATGATATAAAAACTTTTTATACTTATGAAAACTTTTTCATTGGAAAACTGTTTTTCATCGATTCATAAAGTTTAATTTTAAATTAAATTTTGCCACTTATGTGAATTGAATTTTAAAAAATGATTTAAATATTTATACTCATCTTAATTAATACTATATAATAATTCATACTTAATTTTTGGTCATAATGAATTGTAAAAAGAGTAAAAATTAATTACCACGATTAAGGCTAAACCTAGTTTACCAGGGGGGAAAATAAAAATATATGGGTTAAAATGACCTAAAAAATACTTCAAATACTATTTTATGAATATATGTCTTCCTTATATTATCTAAGGTTCATTAATTATCCATTTTTTAGCCTTGTGTCATGTGTAAAATGTGGGTATAGCTTTTTGTTTTAAAAAATTCCATGCGTGTCCTCTCCCACACTTATAAAAGGAAACCCCTATCCTCTTCTCTTTACACTTATAAATCCTTTATTAGTCCAATAACTACCCAAATATCTTTATTAATTTTATCCCCACTTCCTATAGTACTTGGTTTGATCAGAAACCCAATCTAGGTATTCTTTAGGTACAATCCTAAAGAGGTAGTCTCAAGAAGAGGTATCGTTCTCAACCAAGCATATTTGTTTTATTTATTATTAAACCTCCTTAAAATATTTCTAAATCATGATGAAGTAATAAAATAATTATATTAAATATAGTAAGATTTTATTATGACAATTTCATAACTTAAATCTATCTCTACTTCCATCAAATGGGAAATAAAACCATCATTCATGTGTACAGTGGACTACCACCTCATGAATCAATGTAATTAATTTTCCATCATCACCTATTATGTCTATTAATGATGATGGGTTTAAGGTTTATATAAGATATTTATTAAATATTAATCATTATTTAAAATTAATATATCATATACCATCTTACCTTAGCATCCATTGAAGAATGATTATGCTGTTTGTGTGTATAATAGACTACCGCCTCACAAAGTATTGTGATTCATTTTTTATTGCTTCATCACATGGATGGTATATTTAAGTGAATTTTTAAAAAATAATATTATATTTATGATACAATTTTCATTATATAAAGATAAAATAAAACTTTCCTTCCTTCCATTATTATTGTTGAAAAATGGACACGTTACGCATGCGTACGTATGATTTACTATCTCCATGATTGTAACATAGATCATTTTTCATAACCATAATTCATGGTTAATTATTTAAGTATAATTTATGTATAGAATTTATAATAATTTCATGATTATTATTATATATATTATGAAATAATAATCTCTTTTTCCTTAGTTAACTTTCCAAGGTGATTTTTTACATATGAGTCGAACATCATCAAAATGTATGACTTAAACCTAAATAATTATGTAATTGAATATAACATGACAGTGAATAAAATAAAATGAATAATAAAAATGAAAATTTTTATTAATCAAGTAAATAATTAACATAAGTTTATTATTCAGGAAAATAAATAATGCATTTGACAAATTAGGTTTAAGGTAAGGGATCTCTTTAAACCACCATTTTTATTAGGTTATAACCAATATATCTATAACTCACTTTATATCCCTATTTAAAGTTAATAAATTCTTATAAATTCTGTATATATTTCACACAAATATATACCTATCTTATTCCCCCTTTTATTGATGGGGGGTAATACATGACTTATGTTTATTTTTCAAATACCTTCATTATAAAATTTCATTCGATTATGATATGAGTAAAGATTATACAACCAATTTTCTTTCAATGGGAAATTCATATATTATAACTTATAATTGATTTAATCTTTTTGGTACACATAAATAATTAATATATTATGATGGTTATGCCTAGATATCTCTCTAATTAATTGTGTAAAGCTTTAGTCTAATGAGACATCCTGTATGAGATTAAGGAATAAACCTAATCTATTATGAGACCCTTTCAACCACGTGATATTGTTTAGGTAGTTATCCTTGACTCATGTTTATATCATGTTTTATGTTTCTAAAAAATTTCCTATGTTACCATTATCTTATAATACCATGTTATCTATGTTATTCTTCCATGTTATTTTTCATGAGCCTTCTATTTTATGATATTATGTTATACTTTTGACTCAAAAGTTATAACTCCTTATCATGTTTATTCCGTTACTAGGATTTTTATCAAACCCCTTTATTTTATGTATGCCCCAAGTTATCCTATATATTTTTTGCGCTCAAATGGATTTAGGAGATCATTATAGAGAATGAAATAAGGTAGTTTCCTTTTGATTCATTATAAACCTAGTCTTACAAATATACTAGGCCTCATGGTATTTGGGATATACTTATTAGATATTTATATTTAAAAATCATGTAATAATATGTTTAAAATACCTGTGTCTCTATATATGGTATTAGAAAAAGGTCTAGTTATTTTTTCAGATTAGGAATAAAATAATTTAGTGATAACCCTAGGGATAAGTATAAGGATAATAATAAGTATAAGAAAATATCTTAGAATTTTTGGGAAGTATAAAGTAAGTGGATTACAAGAAAATACATCCTTATCTAGATAATACAAGTGGATTTGGATCTTAAACAGTTTTACCTAAGGGTAATAGATCTAAAATGGTCAAATTGATCTAGACTATTTCTACCCAGTACATGAAAATAGGCCTCTCTACACACCTAGTTTGACACTTCCAGGGGATATATTTTTAGAAATTTACAAACTCTTTATGAACCATTATAAAGGACTTGAAAAAATTATTAGTTTAGAAAACATAATAGATAAATTTCTATAGATAACCTAGATTTAAACCTAGAGAATCATAAGTTAGGATATAATTATCATTTATAAGCCATTCCTACCATTATTGTAAGTTTACCTTCTATATGTTTATTAGTTAATGCATTATCATATTGTTTTTATTATTTTAGTTAATGGTATAAAATAAGAGAAACCATGAAAACAACCATCATGATAGACAATGTGATGATTTCCTCAATGATATGCCTAATATTATTTGATCAGGAGATGATAACTTCATAGTAGCACTTTCTTAACTATCTCAAGTTATGAATGATAACATGAATTATATGGAATGACCTACTCCTCCTAAGAAATATCAAGTTGTAGTCAATACTTTTATGTAAAAAAGTCCTCCTACCCTTAGTGGATCTTCTAATCCCTTCATCATTGAATAATGGATTAACCCCATTGAGAAGATATCCTATATTCTCCAATTATTATAAAAAGAGAAATTTGTGCTGGTCATTTATCACATTGAGGGAGAAGCTAATCAGTAGTTGACATTAATCAAGAACAGAAATTCCAAAGAGGATATTGATTATATAGAATGGAAAGACTCAAAGAAAATATTTTTCAGTAAATATTTTCCCCAAAATCTCCATTATAAAATAAATAGGGAGTTGCTAATTATAAAAAAAATGAAGATTATTCTATTAGGGCGTATGAGGAAAAATTCACAAGTATTTCATGGTACATCTCCGAATTTTTCATTAACATAAAAAGTAAGGTGGAACTCTTCTTTATTAGATTAAATCAATGTGTAAAAAATATTTTTTAATTATAAACTTTGATAGTTATGAAGAGATTGTTAGTTGTGCCCTCAAATTTGAGATGAATATTGGTAACTCTCAGTGGTCTCATGATAATAGATTAAAAAAATTTAAAATAGTGTTTTGTTTAGGGGTATCAGAAGATAAATCACATGGTGTAAATAAAACCTAACACCACACTTGTAAAAAGTGTTAAAAGAAGTATCTTGTAAACTTTATATTGGGAACCAGGAGATGTTTTGAATATGAAGGGTCATATGGTAAACCAGTGCTAAGGGAAATGAAGAAAACCACTAATGTGAAAAAATATAAGAAGGTTAAAATCAACACTTAGCCTTCAGTGAATTATTTCAAATGTAAGGAACACATGAATTATTCAAGACTATACCCCAAGCTAAGGGTTTTCAGAGACAATCAATGAAAACAATATTAAAGGTCTAGAGATAATAGAAGAGCATATGCTATCACTACTACTAAGGTGGATCCTAAAAATTATGTAGTGATATGTATTATAGTTATTCAATCAATAATAGATAACACACTATTTGATTTTTGTTATACACATTCTTTCATATTTTTAAGTTTAATAGAATTATTCAAGAACCACATCAAATTATGAGGGTTGAGCTATCTATTAGAACAAAAAATAGAGAAATGGTTACATCCCAAGTATATAACTCACCCACAATAATTTTTTGTGAAATTAATATTCTAGAAAATCTCTTTTTATTTATTGGATTTTGATTATATATTGGGTATGGATTGGTTATCCTTATATAAATTCAAAATCAACTATAATGAGTGGCAGATCACTCTTCAAATTTGAATTCATCCTCCAATTTGATAAAAGTGTAAGGAGAAGGATGGATCCCCCTAGAATATTTTGTTCATGTATGAATTTTATTTCTTGATGAGAAATTATATATATCCTAAATGATTGAGTTAAAGGATAGAATCATGCTTGAATACGTTTCTATTATGAGGGATTATACTATTATATTCCATGAAGAGTTGTTTGATCCTTCTTATGGTAAAGAGGTTGAGTTCTCAATTGAACTTATATGTGAATATCTAACCATATTTAAGACTCTTTAAAGAATATCCATCATTGAGTTGGAAGAGATGAAGAATTAATTACAAGAGAAACTAGAAAATGGTTTTATATGACCAAGAGCTTCACCATGGTGTGTGCCGATCCTCTTCATCAATAAGAATAATAGGTCAATGCACCTCTGCATTAATTATTTTAAAATTAAAAAAATATTTATAAAGAACAAGTACCCCTTTCCATGGATAGAAAACTTTTTCGATCAACTATGTGAAGCATGATATTTCTCTAAGTTGGAACTTTGATTAAGATATCACTAATTAAGGGAAAAGTAGGAATATATTCCCAAAACTACATTTAAAATATGGTATGAACACTATGAGTTCATAATGATTCCTTTTAGACTCACAAACACTCCAGTAATCTTTATGGAATTAATTAATTGAGTCTTTAGATATTACCTTGAAAAATTTGTCATAGTATTTATAGATGATATTCTGATTTACTCCAAAAGAAAGGAGGATCATGAGAAAAATTTGAATATTATTATTAAGGCTTTGAGAAAGGATAATTTATATTCAAATTAAAGTAAATGTTAGTTATGGATGAAGGAAGTATCATTTTTGGGGCATATTATCACTAGAAAAAGGATATCTGTCGACCCTTCTAAGATAAAGGCAATTTTAGACTGGATTAGACCAGTATCTGTAATGGAGATTTGTAGTTTCCATGAACTAGATGGGTATTACCAATAATTTATCAAAAAATTATTTTTATTTTCAAACCCATTAACTAGGTTAATACAGAAAGTAGTAAAGTTTTTTTTGGACTAGTTAATGTGAAGATATATTTAAGGATTTTAAAAAGAGGCTTATCACTGCACCATTCCTTATGCTACCCTCAAGTGTGGAACTTTTTACAGTATACAATGATGATTTAAGGAAGGGATTGGGTTGTGTAATAATTTATAATGATAAAGTGATAGTATATATCTTATGGTATTTGAAATATCATGAGAAAAACTATCCCATGCATAATCTGGAGTTGGATATAGTGATATTTACATTGAAAATATGGAATCATTATCTCTATGTAAAGAAGTGAAAAAAATATGAACCATAAGAGCCTCAAATATATTTTCTCAAATAAGGATATTAATAATAACCAATGAATATGGTTAGATATGATCAAGTAATATTATTTCTCAATCTATTATCATCCTAGTAAACTAAAAAAAGTGGCAGATGATCTAAGTAGAAAGCATATGGTGACTTTATTGGTGTTGAGAATTGAGAAGGATTCAATCTTCTTATACTTGAAAAGGATGAACAAGAGAATCATAAATGAAGGGAAATAATCATTACTTTGTCAAATTATTGCTCAAACATACCTTATATAGAAGTTAAAAGATGATAAAAGAGTTGATGTAGAAATTCAGAAGAATGAGGAATCTATAAGAAAAGGGAAATCCTTAGAGTTCAAATTTGATGAAGGAGTTGTAAGATTTGACTCACGACTATGTGTACAATAAAATCTCAAGATAAATAAGGAGATGTTGAATATGCACATATCTCAACTTTCTCTATCCGCCCAATGAGCATAAAGATGTATTTAGATATCTAGGAGTACTATTGGTGGGACAATTTGAAGAAGGATATCACAGAATTTACATCAAAGTGTCTAGTATGTCATCAAGTGAAGGATGAAAGGAAAAAGCACAAGGGGATAATGAAACAATTACCCATACCTATATGGAATAAAAAAAACATCACCACAAACTTTACCATTAGTCTTACCAAGACATCAAGAGGAAACAATGCCATATGTGTTGTGGTGGATCATCTTACAAATACTTATCACTTAATTTAAATTTGAGAGGACTTATCAATCAATTATCTTGAAAGGATATAAATTAGAGAGGTGGTGAGGATATATGGGACACTACTGTCGATTGTATCTGATCGAGATCTGAGATTTACCTTTATTTTCTAGAAGATCCTCCAACATGATCTAAATAATGAGTTGAACTATAGTAATACTTGTCACCCCCAAAATGATGGAAAATATAAGTAGACTATTCAGACACTAAAATAAATATCGAGATAATGTTTGATGGACTTCAAAGGAGGATGAAATCAACATCTTTCTCTGGTTGAGTTCTTGTACAATAATAGATCTCACTCAAGCTTCCAAATGGCTCCATATGAATCCCTTTATATGAAGATATGTATATGACCTTTTTATTGGGATTTTTTTGGTGAATAAAAGTTTTTGGTACCTGAAATGGTTAAGGAAATGGTAGAAAAGGTCAAGTCCATTCAACAACACATCAGGCTTGCTCAGATTTCGAAAAAGATATATACTGACAATCTTCAATGAGACCTAGAGTTTGAGATCAAGGATAAAATGTTTTTCCACATATATCAATGAAATAGAGTCATGATATTTGAGAATAAGGAAAATATAAACCCCAAGTACATCTACCCCTTTGATATTCTTGATTTCATCAGAGCATTGGTTTATCGTCTAACACTCCCACCAGCCCTTTATGAAGTATACAAAATATTCCATGTATCCCTCTTAAAGAATTACATACCAAATAACTCACATGTATTTAATTCACAGGTGGTATAGATGGAAAATTACATATATTACGAGGAGAATTTGGTAAAGATCTTGGATGTAGTGATAAATTTCTATGTAATAAGACTACTCACCTGGTCAAAGTCTTATGACAGAAACATAAATATGAAGAGGTAATTTGGGAACTAGAGGAAGAAATAAAGTAGAAGTAACCTCAATTATTTTCACATTGATATGTAATATAAAATTTCAAGGTAGAAAATATTTAAGGTAGAATAATGTAACACCCATAGTTTTTTTAAAAAGAAATCTACGTTCAATAGCTTATGCGACACACAACCCTGAGATTTAATAAACCTCTATATACTATTAATATTATTATTTAAATATTACCATTATAAAATATCCATTAAATTTGATGGTATGAATATGAATACACATTTTTAAAATTATGTATGAAGGATAAAGAAAATGTATTGATAAATAAGTACTTAATTTTGGGTAAAGATTTTATAGGTTTTAAAAATGCTTTTTTCTCAAAAAAATATTTTTATTGATTTTTGTTAAAAAATAATAAAATTAATTTTTAACACTTTTAGAAAATTTATTTTAAAAAATGAACTTTATTTTTTGGAGTCAACATGTCAAAATTATCTAGGATGAATTTTTGGGATTTTTCTAACAATTTTATTTTTAACGAATAGTGAAAAATATTAGTTTTTATTGAAAATTTAATTTCCTTTTAAATAATTTACAACGTTAAATTTTGTTTTAAAAATTTTTAAAAGTAAAATTAGTTCAATTATATTATTATTAATCCAATTTATTTCATCTGAATCTATTTCATGTTTAATTTTGATATATTTTTTTATACTTATGAAAACATTTTCTTTAGAAAATCATTTTTCATCATGTCTACAGGTTTAATTTTAAATTAAATTCTTCCAATTATATGAATTGAATTTATAAAATTGGATTAAATATTTTTAATAATAATAATAATTAATAATATATAATAATTTCAACTTAATTTTTGGTCATAATAAATAGTAAAAACAATAAAAATTAATTACCGAGGTTAAGGTTAAAACATGCTTAACATGATTTAAACTAAAAATATAAGGGCTAAAATGACCTAAAAACTTGTTAAAATCCTATTTTATGACTATAATTAGAAATTATATCATATAAGGTTCTACAATAATCCATTTTGGATCCTTGTTTCATGTGTAAAACATGGGTATAACTTTTTCTTTTCAAAAATCCAAGTAAGTCTTCTCCCCCACTTATAAAAGGGAACCCCCTATCCTTTACTATTTACAATTATAAATCACTATGGTTCAGATAATCCATACCCAAATATATTTTTAACTTCCTTACCCACATCCTATAGTACATTTTTTTGATCATAAATCCAATCTAGGAAGGATTTAGGTATAATCCTAAGGAGGTGATCCGAAGAAGAGGTGTCATTCTTAACTGAGAATATTTGTTTTATTTAGTATTACACATCATTAAAATATTAATAAATCATGTTTATATAATATAATAATTATATTACATATAAAAATATATTATTATGTTAATTTAATAACTTAATTCTATCTCCACTTCCATCAAATGGAAAATAAAACCATCATTCACGCGTACGGAGAACTATCGCCTCACGAACCGATGTAATTCGTTTTCTATAACCACATATCACGAATATTCATAATGATATATTTAAGGTTTATACATTATATTAATAAAATATTAATCATTCTGGAAAATTAATATATAATATACCTTCTTACCTTACCATCCATTGAAGAATGATAATGTCATTCATGTGTATGGAAAACAACCATATCTCAAAGTTACGTGATTCATTTTTTATTACCGCATCACATATATGGTATATGTAAGTATATTTAAAGAAACAATATAATATTTATGATATAATTATCATTATTTAAAGATAAAATAAAAATTTCCTTATTTCCATTATTATCGTTGAAAATTTGATACATTACACAGATGTGCGTATGACTTACCGTCTCTATGATTGTAACGTAGTTCATTTTTCATAACCATAATTCATGTTTATTTTTTAATTATAATTTATATATAAAAATGATAATTATTTCATGGCTATTATTATATAGATTATGAAATAATAATTTCTATAACCTTAGTCAACTTTCCATGGCGATTTTGGACATATGAGTCGAACATCATCAAATGTCCAACATGAACCTAAATGATTAAATAAATGAATATAAAATGATAACGGATAAAATAAAAAGAATCATAAATTTTAAAAAGTTTCTTAATAAAGTAAATAATTAATATAATTTTATTATTTAGGAAGATAAATAACTCATGTGACGAATCGGGTTTGAGGTAAGGGATCTCTCCAAACCACCTTTTTTTTCAAGTTAGGACCAACCCCTCTCTAACTCACTTTATATATCTATTTAAAGTTATTAAATTTTTATAAATTCTGTATATATGTATCAAACATATATAAATATATTTTTATATCTTCATTTTATGGGTTAATACATGCATTATGTTCATTTATCAAAGCCTTCATTATGAATTGTTTTTTATTATGATATGAGGAATGATTATACAACCCATTTTTTCCCATGGGTAATTTTTATATTATAACTTATGATTTATTTAATCTTTATTAAAAACATAAACCATGAACATTTTATGATGAGTTTTCCTAGATATTTCTCCAATTTATTGGGTAAATCTTTAGTCTCATTATATGTCATGTATGGGATTAGGGAGTAAAATTAATCCATTATGGGACTTTGTCCACCATGTGACATTGTCTAGGAAGATATACTTGACTCATGTTTATATTATGTTATATGTTTCTACCACATTTAATATTATGCCATGATCTTATGATACCATTTCCTTTATATTATTCTTCCATGTGATTATTTACAAGCCTTCTCTTTTATGATATCATGTTATACTTTTGACTCATAAGTTATGATTCCTTATCATGTTTATTCCCTTACAGGGATTTTTAGCTCACCCTTTTCATTTATGTATTACCTAGGTTATTATATGGAGTGTAACACCCCAATATTTCATAGTACGTTATTTCTTCAAAGTAATTCTATAACTTGCACTATACGCAATACTGAGTTCAAGCGAACCACGACTTACCAAACTAGCCATTCAAAAGCGGCTATGAATAGTATTAACTGAATTTTGAAATTTATATAAAACTCATAATTTTAGAATCCATATTATGAGTTTCTTATACACAATTTAAGAACAAATTCAATTTTTTAGATAAAGGAAGTATTTTTCAGAAAATGCAATTTTACTGCCTTTTAAGGGAAAACCCTTTTTAAATCCAATATCTGACACTTTTATATATTCAATTTGACAAAATAAACTTCTTCTTTAGAATCGGGAGATAAAAATTTAGTTTTGATAAATTTTTGGTATTTTTCTGATAACTTTCATATTTTGGTGAATAGTGAAAAATACTAAATTTTAATTAAAAACAACTTTTTTAATCGAAATAATTTATAGTGTTAAATTATAAATTTTAATGGTTTGTAAGTATAAATAGATTATATTTTTACCATTTAATCCAATTCTGGTCATTGTAAGTAATTTCACTTTGAAATTGGACATAAACAAGTGTCAATCTTTTGATATTTATTGTTTCTTAAAAACACGCTATTTGTTTTAACAATGAGAATTAATTTTACATTAATTAATGCCACTTATATGTTTTGAATTTATTAAAATAAACATCATTTTTTAATTTGTAATATCGAATAAACCTTAGGCTGAATTTTTGGTATTTTTCTGAAAAACTTGATTTTTTGATGAATAGTGAAATCACTTAGTAGTAGTTAAAAAGAAACCGACTTTTTCATTTAAATGAAATTTTACCGCTTATGTGAATTGAATTTTGAAAATCCGACATACATGGTTGTTATCAAGAAGTAAAATGTGGTTCAATAAGATGAAAATAATTTTTGGTGAATAGTAACTTTTGACTTTTATTTACCATGGTTAAAGGTAAATAGGGTAATTCAAGGTAAAAAGAAAATTATAATAATTCAAAATTATCTTAAAACTTGTCCAAACCTTATTGTTTGAGTCAATAACGACCATGGGCATCTTTGGGTCGATTTTGGGACCCCATTGAGCCACTTGGGAGTGATAATGACAATTTAGATTAATTAATTTAAAGTAATGGAAAAATAGTCATAAACAAAAATCCTTTAGTAATTAATTTTTATAAGGTGTTATATAAGTAATAATTTTGACTATAAATATTCATTTGAAATATAAATATATTTCCTACATCATGTTATTTTTTTTATAATTTTTAGACATCAAATAAATTAAATTATTTATGACATAATAATGATGAAGTATTTACCTCATTAATAAATGATTTAAATAAATAAGATTATAATGATTAAAAAATTATCCAAAACATTTCCAATTCTGATTGGATGATTTTATTTCAAATATGAGTCACCTTATCTTCTACCTTAATGATTTTTGGACCTTTTGAAACCGAATATCATTATATAATAAAATAATATTTTCACACTTTCCTAAAGAGCCCCTCCTCTCCCTTATAAAAGGAGACCACTTCTAACCAATTCCTTACACCTCTTAAGCCTTTTTTCTCATCCAAACTCTGACCAATTAATTTCCCTACACCCCTCTCCTCCTCTTATAATCCTTACCTTAGGAAGAAGACACTTCAATAAGTCCTTTGGTTCAAACCAAAGGGAGTTACCCAAATTAAAGGTAATGGTTTCTCTTAAATTATTTTCTTTTATTTTTCTTCTCCAACACCTAAACTCTTTTTATTCATTTATTTTGTAACAAAAATAGTATCCTCAATATACTAGGATGTTTTTATGAGAATGATTCGAACTACACTTACACACACCTCCATCTAATGGGTGAAGAACATAATGTTTCTGTGGATGGAAAACTAACGCCTCACGAAACGATGATTGTCCAATTACCTTTTACCGCCTCTCATGGTGGCCATTATGATGGAACTATATTTATATATGATATATATTATGTTTATGCTTCTTTATTTTTCATTTATAGCATGCCTTTATGAATCTGATAGTGGGTAAATACAATAATCTCATTTGAGGAAGTGCGGACTACCGCCCCCTCAAAGTGATGTGACTCATTAATGCCTTATGTGAGATGTATAAAGGATAGAGTTAATGATATTATATATGATATTATACTATAATTATAATATAACTATGTATAATTATGTTTAAATCCCATTAAAATAAGAAATATAAATGAAAGTAGCGTTCATGCGTACGTATGACTTACCGTCTCCATGAACGGTGCATTTCATTTCTTACCTCCATATGTTATGTACTATTATAAATACATGTATATACTGGATATATATGAAATATATGATATCTAAATCATGAATATAATTCTGGATATAATGTACTATTGACCACATAGACAACTTGTAAATATAACGTGTTCATTTTTAACTCAAGTACCAAATATCGACAAAATGAACGTTATTAACTTAAATGATTACATAATATTTATAACATGGTAATAAGTGATATAAAAGGAATAATAAACTTGAAAAATGTTCATAAGTAAGTAGAAATTAACTTTACTTTATTATTCAGGAGATTAAATAACGATCGAGTCAAGTCGGACACGAGGTAAGGGATTTTCTTATCTCACTTTTAATTCCGTGAGATTTCCATTATTCACCACTTATTTATTGCATGTGGTGTATTCTGTGCTACCATTTGATATATATTATCATGATTATTTTTATATTCATGATATTATATGATTCATTTGGTTTTTATTGACTATTTATCATACGACTTGATTGATTACAACGAGGTAAGGGGTTTTCATCTCACTTCTTATTCCCGTGAGATTCATGCCATATTGCCACTATTACCTCTTGTGTGGTGTATGTACTGCCCATAATTGTATTCTTTGTGCAATAAAATTTAATTTATGTGTATTTACATATTCATTGTATGATACTTCTTTCATAGGGTCTATTTTTCATAAGTTACCAAATTGGTAAGGGTTTATTTCACAATCTCTTCATTATCCGAGGTTGTTTATACGTAATTATCTACTGAGACCTCTTTATCATCCACATCCCTGATTCTTAAAAATGTATTTCAAATAATTCTTACTATTTTACAGACTATGGGTTAAATTTATTTATACCCGTTTTTGACCTTTTATAATATTTTTATAAAGGAATCTTTCCGTCGTTTTCCAAACAAGGTCCTTTTTAACCTTTTCGACAAAATTAAGGTAAGAATGTATTTTTTTTTAAATTATATGGTGGGTGCAGATATTTACCACCATTATAAAATTTTCAAAGCTTCACTTACAATATTATAAGAATATTTTCAAAGTAAATGTTTTCTTTTATAATTATGTGACTCTTAAATGATTTCAAAAAAGAGATATTTCCCTTAAATAGTTTTGATTTCATCTATGTCAACATCATTTTAAATGTTTTGAAGATTTATTCTTCTAAAACATTCTAATTAATGTCCATGTTTGAAAAATGGTTTTAAGGATTTATTTAAATGGACATTAATGTTTTAAAATGTTAATTACTTTAAGAAGTTTCAAAGTGGTATGGGACACTTTGATTCAAAAAGGTCTTTAAATGTCTTCCTTTCTAAGTTGTGTGGATTTTAAATGTTTTCATGAAAAGGGATATTTCAATCAAAGAGTTTTACAAATCATTTCCATCTATGTAAAATCATTTAATGGATTTTAAACTTGTTTTGAAGTTGATTTATTATGATACAAAACTTCCATATTGTATTGAAGGTTTTGTGATATGTTTGACTGTGGATGTGTTATTTTTATACCATTCATGGATTATAGTTAAAATACTGACATTTCATATCCTAGTTCTTATACGAATTTTTATTTTATGTTTCAACCTTTTCATATGAGAAATTTATTGGACATAGCAAGTGACGGGTGGAGCCCTCTATAGCTCCTTGATGCATTGGTAGGTATCATGAGACGACTAGATGTGGAATTGGTTGAGGCCTTTTCCTAATTTGATTTATGGTTTTGGCTGAGACCTTAATCATTTTTAGACATCTTGGCAGAGGCCTTGACACAATGTTTTAGAATGTCTGGAATTATAAATTCCCTCATTATGGAAATAATATTGATGGTTCATGTGGTCATTCGACTAGTAAAATACCCATGATAATGTTTTATTATGGAATTATTTACTCAGCTCATATTATTTCCATATAAGTATTCATGTTTATTATTGGTAAAGTCATGTCGTTTCAATTATTCACCATACTTGATATTTATGTTATTTTCCTCTATATTTCTTACCCTTACTAAGCGTTTGAGCTCACCCCTTTCAATGTTTTATTTTTCCTAAGATTCCAAGAAGTGTATTGTGATTGATATGTAGGGTTAAGCCAAGGGAATAATAGAGTTCATAAAGGATTATTTATGTTGTTTTATATGTTATAATGTGTAATATAGAATTCATGTATGAAACATATTTTCCAAGACTGCTAAATCTATTGGTCCTTCGGGACTTGATTCCTTGTAATCATGCCAATGTATTAAAATAATGCACCGACTCTGGGTAACTGGGGTCGGGGTGTTACAGTTGGTATCAGAGGAAGTTCAGTAATAACCTTAGAAGCTAAATTTAGATAAACTCTGATTAGAGCACATATACCTAAGATAGGCTTTGAGAATTATTATAGGACTTCCTAGAATTTTGGTAATGTAGAGATTTTGTGAGTTTTCCAAGAAAATACATCCCTGTCTAGATACGAGCAGGTAGTTGCGGCTCTGACACAGATGTACCTAAAGGTAAAACCCGAAAACACTGCTTTGAGCTAGACTCGAACGAGAACTGGTGCACGACAACGGTCCTTACTGCACTCTTGGATACAACACTCTTGGGGGATATGCTTAGGATAATTCTCATTTTCTTTACAAATCATTATGAAGGGTTTATAAATATATACTTCATCAAAGAAAACATTTTTATGATTATGGATTATATCCATAAACTGTTCAATTTTTTTTAGGTGTTTTACAAGTTTGGAATTATGTATTTCGATTCATAAACTAATCTAGTTTATGCCATTGTATAGAAATGGCGCCCAGTAGAAGGAATGTGAACTCCAGCAATACGTATGATCCAAAGAGTAAGAAGGATCATATCTTTCAAGGTATTAAGAAAACATTTAGAAGGGAAATAAGTATCCCATGTATTCTCAACATATGAAGAAATAATATCATGTGTTAATAAGATAAGTACAGAATTATTTGAGTCCTATGGCTTTGAAGGGAAGCAAGAGAAGAAAAGGACGAAAGATAAAAAGATGGATAAAGGGAAGAGGGAAAAGAAGGATTTTCCCATATGTGATAACTATGGAAAGAATCACCTTGGTAAATGCTTGAAGGGAATGTGAGTTTATTATAAGTGTTGAGAAAATGGACACCAATTATGTGATTTCAAGGGTAAGAAAAAAGTTTCCAATGTGCAATGCTTCATCTGCAAGGAGTTGGGACACTACGTGAATCAATGTCCAAATCACTAGAGTATACCCCAAATACTGCTATTGGATAATAATAAAGTTATGATACTACTGAAGATGAAGAGGAATGATTATATTTCTTATGTTTTTATTAAAGTATTGTGTCATTTGAGTATTGTATTAATGATGTACATGTTATAAGAATTATAGAGTATATAAGTATTGTACTGCAGTACTTTTTCGTTTAGGACTTGAGATTGTGTGGAACCAAGAAAAGTGACTCAATTGCAGGTTAAATTTTTAGAAAATATATGGTTGGGAGAAAGATAAACCATAATATGGTTATGATACTGAGGTAATGATTTTGGAATAAGAGATGGTTGATTTGGATAAATTATATTGGATATTCTTGACTTCCTTGGAATTGATTAATAGTTTTTTTATTTCATCATTGTTGGAATATTCAATATTTTTGGATATAAGGAATATATACAGTATTATATAAAGGATAAGGGAGAATGAATATAATCAATAAAGTTTTATGGTAATTTAGGGTGTTACCAAGTTTTAAAATAATACACGATGAAGGTGTTCATATGTTATTATATGGAAAAAAGGATCTTCATTGTGTTTAACTTCCTTATAAATTTTGGACTGTGAGTTTGGATAGATTTATTTTGGATAAGTGTAAAGGTTGGAATGGATTAAGATACTATTGTCAAGGTTATTTTTGGATTTTTATAAAAAGGACAACACCCAGACCGTGTGACAACCCGTCGCGTTGGACAAACCTGCTGGAATCGAACCCACAACCATAGTGCGATTGAGATTTATTGCCTACCACTGGACTACATGAAGTCCCTGGATTGTATAATGTAGTTTCCTTTTTTTAAAAGGTTCTGATAGGTGAATTATAAATTCATTTTTTATAACCCTATACAAATAAGATAAATATAATATTTTTTTAAATTTCTATTATCTTTTAGAGTGGAAGATGAGTTTGTGGGAGAAATTAGTTAAAGGATGGAACTTTACTTGTCAAGTATATATATATATATATTTTCTTATCTTATTCTATGAAGAAATTAATTCTTAAACTTTAGGTAATGGATCTTAAAAATAAAAATGTATTATCCTAATACCTTATGTTTTGTTGAACCGATGATATTTTAAATCATCAGAGATTGATGGCTTTGAGGCCCTCAATTCTACAATTGTTTGTGATTGATAACCTCAATCACTCCCTATAAATATTTACATTTTCTCTCAAATTATGTGTCTCTAATTTCCACCAATGTTCTCCTAATCAAGATAATAATTTGGTGGTGGCTGTTTCATTCCCCCTTTCCTCTTATTAAGACTAAATTTTATAAACCCAACTTCTGATGTGGGTTTTCCCATAAAGGTATTTTCTATTTTCAACCTTTTATTTTCGAAGAAAAATTTCAAATTGTGAGGATGCAATTTATTGAAGGAGGGAAGAATGTAACACCCCAAGATTTCATAGTACGTTATTTCTTCAAAGTAATTCAATAACATGCACTACACGCAACACAAATTTCAAGCGAACCACGACTTACCAAACTAGATGTTAAAAAGCGTCTATGAATAGTATTAAATGAATTTTGAACATTATATAATAATTATAATTTTAGAATCCATATTATTAGTTTCTTATACACAATGTAAGAACAAATTCATTTTTTTAGATAAATGAAGTATTTTTCAGAAAATGCAATTTTACTACCTTTTGAGGGAGAACCCTTTTTAAATCCAATATTTAACACTTTTATATATTCAATTTGACAAAATAAACTTCTTATTTAGAATCAGGAGATAAAAATTTAGTTTTGATAAATTTTTGGTATTTTTCTAATCACTTTCATATTTTGGTGAATAGTGAAAAATACTAAATTTTAATTAAAAACAACTTTTTTAATCGAAATAATTTATAGTGTTAAATTATATATTTTAATGGTTTGGAAGTATAAATAGATTATATTTTTACCATTTAATCCAATGCTGGTCATTGTAAGTAATTTCACTTTGAAATTGGACATAAACAAGTGTCAATATTTTGATATTTATTGTTTCTTAAAAACACACTATTTGTTTTAACAATGGGAATTAATTTTACATTAATTAATGACACTTCTATGTTTTGAATTTATTAAAATAAACATCATTTTTTAATTCGGAATATAAAATAAATATTAGGCTGATTTTTTTGGTATTTTTCTAAAAAACTTCAATTTTTGATGAATAGTGAAATCACTTAGTAGTAGTTAAAAAGAAACTGACTTTTCATTTAAATGAAATTTTAACACTTTTGTGAATTGAATTTAGAAAATCTGACATACATGGTTGTTATCAAGAAGTAAAATGTGGTTCAATAAGATGAAAATAATTTTTGGTGAATAGTAACTTTTGACTTTTATTTACCACGGTTAAAGGTAAATAGGGTAATTCAAGGTAAAAAGAAAATTATAATAATTCAAAATTATCTTAACACTTGTCCAAACCTTATTGATTGAGTCATTAACGACCATGGTCATCTTTGGGTCTATTTTGGGACCCCATTGAGCCACTTGGGAGTGATAATTACAATTTAGATTAATTAATTTAAAGTAAAGACAAAATAGACATAAACAATAATCCTTTAGTAATTAATTTTTATATGGTGTTATATGAGTAATAATTTTGACTATAAATATTAATTTTAAATATAAAAATATTTTCTACATCATGGTATTTGTTTTATAACTTTTAGACAACAAATAAATTAAATTATTTATGACATAATAATGATGCAGTATTTACCTCATTAATAAATGATTTAAATAAATAAGATTATAATGATTAAAATATTATCTAAAACATGTCCAATTATGATTGGATGATTTTTTTTCAAATATGAGTCACCTTATATTTGGCCTTAATTATTTTTGGACCTTTTGAAACCGAATATCATTATATAATAAAATAATATTTTCACACTTTCTTAAAGAGTCCCTCCTCTCCCTTATAAAAGTAGACCACTTATAACCAATTCCTCACACCTCTCAAGCCTTTTGGATCTTCCAAACTCTACCCAATTAATCTCCCTACATCCCTATACTCTTCTTAGAATCCTTACCTTAGGCAGAAGACACTTCAAGAAGTCCTTTGGTTCAAACCAAAGGGAGTTACCCAAATTAAAGGTAACGGTTTCCCTTAAATTGTTTTCTTTTATTTTACTTCTCCAACCCCTAAAATATTTTTATTCCTTTCTTTTGTAACAACACCAGTATCCTTAATATACTAGGATTTTTTTATGAGAATTATTTCAACTACACTTACACACACCTCCATCTAATGGGTGGAGAACATAATGTTTCTTTGGTTGGAAAACTAACGCCTCACGGAACGATGATTGTTCAATTACCTCTTACCGCCTCTTATGGTGGCCATTATGATGGAAATATATTTATATATGATATATATTATTTTTATGCTTCTGTATTTTCCATTTATAGCATGACTTTATGGTCTCCATAGTGGGTAAATACGATAATCTCATTTGAGGAAGTGCGGACTACCGCCCCCCAAAGTGATGTGACTCATTAATGCCTTATGTGGGATGTATAAAGGATAGAGTTAATGATATTATATATGATATTATAATTTAATTATAATATAACTATCTATTATTATGTTTAAATTCCATTAAAATAAGAAATAGAAATGAAAGTAGCGTTCATGCGTACGTACGACTTACCGTCTCCATGAACGGTGAATTTCATTTCTTACCTCCATATGTTATGTACTATTATAAATACATGTATATACTAGATATATATGAAATATATGATATCTAAATGATGAATATCATTCTGGATATAATGTACTATTGACCACATGCACAACTTGTAAATATAATGTGTTCATTTTTAACTCATGTACCAAATATCGACAAGATGGGCGTTATTAACTTAAATGATTACATAATATTTATAACATGGTAATAAGTGATATAAAAGGAATAATAAACTTGAAAAAGGTTCATAATTAAGTATAATTTAACTTTATTTTATTATTCAGGAGATTAAAGAACGATCGAGTCAAGTCAGACATGAGGTAAGGGATTTTCTTATCTCACTTTTAATTCCGTGAGATTTCCATTGTTCACCACTTATTTATTGCATATGGTGTATTGTGTGCTGCCATTTGATATATATTATCATGATTATTTTTATATTCATGATATTCTATGATTCATTTTGTTTTTATTGACTGTTGATCATACGACTTGATTGATTACAACGAGGTAAGGGGTTTTCATCTCACTTCTTATTCCCGTGAGATTCATGCCATATTTCCACTATTACCTTTTGTATGGTGTATGTAATGCCCATAATTGTATTCTTTGTGTAATACAATTTAATTTAGGTGTATTTACATATTCATTGTATGATACTTCTTTCATAGGGTGTATGTTTCGTAAGTTACCAAATTGGTAAGGGTTTATTTCACAATCTCTTCATTATCCGAGGTTGTTTATACGTAATTATCTAATGGGACCTCTTTATCATCCACATCCATGATTCTTAAAAATGTATTTCAAATATTTCTTACTATTTTACAGACTATGGTTTAAAGTCATTTATACCTTTGTTTGACCTTTTATAAGATTTTTATAAAGGAATCTTTCCGTCGTTTTCCAAACAAGGTCCTTTTTAATCTTTTCGACAAAATTAAGGTAAGAATGTATTTTTTTTAACTTATACGGCGGGTGCGGCTATTTACCGCCATTATAAAATCGTCTAAGCTTCCCTTACAAGCTTATAAGAATATTTTCAACAAAAATGTTTTCTTTTATAATTATGTCACTCTTAAATTATTTCAAAAAAGAGATATTTCTCTCAAATAGTTTTGATTTCATCTATGTCAACATCATTTTAAATGTTTTAAAGATTAATTCTTATAAACCATTCTCATTAATGTACATGTTTGAAAAATGGTTTTAAGGATTTATTTAAATGTACATGAATATTTTAAAATGTTAATTACTTTAAAAAGTTTCAAAGTGGTATGGGACACTTTGATTCAAAAATGTCTTTAAATGTCTTCCTTTCTAAGTTGTGTGACTTTTAAATGTTTTCATGAAAAGGGATATTTCAATAAAAGAGCTTTACAAATAATTTATATCTATGTAAAATCCTTTAATGTATTTTAAACTTTTTTTTAAGTTGATTTATTATGATACAAAACTTCCATATTGTATTGAAGATTTTGTGATATGTTTGAATATGGATGTGTTATTTTTATACCATTCATGGTTTATGGTTAAAATATTGACATTTCGTATCCTAGTTATTATACGAATGTTTATGTTATGTTTCACCCTTTTCATATGAGGAATGTATTGGACATAGTAAGTGACGGGTGGAGCCCTCTATAGCTTCTTGATGCATCGGTAGGTCTCATGAGACAATTAGACGTGGAATTGGATGAGGCTTTTTCCCAATTTGATTTATGGTTTTGGCCGAGGCCTTAATCATTTTTAGACATCTTGGACGAGGCCTTGACACAATGTTTTAGAATGTCTGGAATTATAAATTCCCTCATTATGGAAATAATATTGATGGTTCATGTGGTCATTCGACTAGTAGAATACCCATGATTATGTTTTATTATGGAATTATTTACTCAGCTCATATTCTTGCCATAAAAGTATTCATGTTTATTATTGGTAAAGGAACGCGGTTTCAATTATTCACCATGCTTAATATTTATGTTATTTTCCACTGTATTTCTTACCCTTACTGAGCATTTGAGCTCACCCCTTTCTATGTTTTATTTTTCTCAGGATTCCAAGAAGTGTATTGTGATTGAAATACAGGGTTAAGCCAAGGGAATAATGGAGTTCATAAAGTATTATTTATGTTGTTTTATATGTTATAAAGTGTAATGTAACATTCATGTATGTAATCTATTTTCTAAGACTGCTAAACCGATCGGTCCTTCGGGACTTGATTCCTTGTAATCATGCCAATGTATTAAAATAATGCACCGACTCTGGGTAACTGGGGTCGGGGAGTTACATGGAGTTTAAGATCTCAAATGGATTTATTATCTCATTATATATAATGAAATAATGATTTTATATTTTAGTTTCTTTTTGATGTATTATGAACCTAATATTCCAAAGACACTAGGCCTTATGATCATTGGGATTTATTTATTAGATATTTATATTTAAAAATCATGTAATAATATGTGTAATAGGATTAGGCCACTATATAAAAGCCCTGATATCATCCATAAACACTAATAAATCAATAAAAAATAATTTTAAATTGAAAATACCAAATGGAATTTCTTCCTTTAAAAGATGATGGATGGTATCCCCAGGGTTTAAGAGACATGATTCCTAATGCCTATAATGATTCAGTTATTTTTTTTCATTATATACACTAAAAAATAATTAGATTTTTCCAACATGGATATATATTTTGGTAAAAGTGCATTTTCTATTGGTAAATTGTTTTACCAACAAAAATTTTCCTATCACTAAATTATTGGTAAAAACTTTATAGCTAAATGTTTTTGCAACAGATAAAATAATTTTTTTTAAATTATAATAATACTAATAGATAATATATTTGTTGGTTAAAATTTTTAGTGGTAGATTCATATGACATATTTATCTCTTGATAATATTATTACCAAAATTTATCTTTCCATCAATAATATTATTACCAACATTTATCTTTATTCCTTACGTGCGCTGTAAAGAAATAAGTTTTAATTAATATATATTTATAAATTGTTTTTAAAATAAAATATTATGCCTGGATATTCTAATATTTATTGCCAAAATTTTATATTATATTTATTAATATAAAAATATATATTATATATATTATATAATTTTTTTTTCATTATAATTTTTATTTCATGAATATAAACATTATAATCACATAACTCTCAATCATGTAGATTTTAAAAATCCAACACAATACAATATACAATAGGTCTAGGAAGGGGGTAAAATTGAAAAGATATGCAGTCACGATGAGTCAAAACCAATACCTTCTCAACACACCACCATAGGTACATTAGGGATGGAACCACTGAACTGCGCCCTATGGGGACAAATCCAACACAATACAAGAGATTATAAATAATAAATTTATAATTAAAAAAATTTATTAAAGGTCATCAGTGTATCAATGTCATGTGACGACCCAAACATTCATGAATAAAATTCCCCACTCCTTTTTTATTATTATTGGGTTTAAATGGTTGTTAAGTATCATTACCATTGATAATATAGCCATTGAATAGTAATCACATGACTGATATAAATTTAGGGTTTAAAAAAAAGAGTCCTTTCAATATAGAAAAAGGAGAGGATGGACTCATCTAGTAGAATCGGGCCATACGAAGCTCATTTTTCGGAGCTCATAAAGGAGGTAGCATCACTGGGATTTTCTCTTGACCAAGACCAATCTGAGTTTCAACATGTTAATCTTGAACATAATCACCTATGAGATATGTTCAAGTTAATAGAGATTACCACCCGAATGATGTTATCCGATTCACCCTAAGAGGCTGTCACCATCGAATATCTTACCCTTAGGTCTTATGAGTGTGTCATAAGGGGTTATATAATAAGGAATTAATTACTTATTGTGTAATCCCTTTTTATAAATAAAAGTATTATTCCATCAATTTCTTTATGAGAATAGTTTTATTCAAAAAATTTAATGAATTAGATAAATTTATTTTTTGGGTAAAATGGTACTTTTTAGAAATATATAAATTATTATATTAAACTAAGGTTTTAATAATAATGTTATTATAATTGTGTTATTATAACACTCCTTTTAATTATAAGTAATGATTATATTTATTATTTATTGTTTTTACTCTATAAATGATTAAGTATTCAGTTTGATAAGAATTATATTTTTATACGATAAAACTGAAATTGTAATTTTAGTTAAAGAATTTATTTTGACGAATTAATGAATTTTTTGGAATAAATTATATTTTAAAAATATATTATTATTATATAAGTTTTATTAAATATAAATTATTATATAATTTTTATGAAGTCAGACGTAACTTTTATTAAGGTTTGGAAACTATTTTTGTCAAAACCCGTCAATTTTCAATAAATGATGGTTTTTATTTTAAAAGTTAAAATTAAAATATTTAGAAAATTATTTATAAAAAATTAATATTATTTTTGTAATCAGGATGTCAAAATTATCCAATGGTGATTTTTTCATATTTTTCCGAGACAATCGAATTTTTGGGTAAAAATTAAATACTGTATAAATATATAATGTGTTTTTATGACATCATAATGATCTAATAGTGATGTAATAAAATACTATAAAAGATATATTATGCCAATATATTTTTTAACTTTAAAATAATGTGATTTTAGATTTGTTTTATGAATTTTATAATACCTTAGTGGACCCTATAAGACTTATAAAATATTTTAACATTTTAAAATGATTTCCTTGAGAGTGTAAATCACCTACACATAAGAAATCCTAATATTTTATTATGTTAGGACCTTGGAATTATAAAATATTTTATACCAACCCCCTTTGGCAGAAACCATGGGATGGTTTTTAGTTTTGAATATTTTAATGTGTAGTGTCTAAAACCTAAATAATAAAGAATTCCCTCTCATTTCCTATATAAAACCACCCAATCTACCATTTATCTTCACTAAAACCATTTTTAGATCTACAAACCTCTTCACCATACTCTATAGAGTCCTCCCAAGGTTCCCTCAAGATCCCATTAAACCTCTATAAATCATTTGGGATCACACATCCAAGTAAGAGATCTTCCACCCTCCTCCTTTATCAAGCATTCTTTTCATATCATGTCTTTTATTTTATTTTATTCATATATTGGGATATGTTACTAAATATAATTTTTAATTACCATTTGATTTATAAATTATGAGATTCCATTTCACTCTCATTTATCCCTCTTATGAACCCTTATGTGCACCCGTTACCATACTGAATTTTCATAAGGGATTACTTCCTTTTTCATTTTTATCCAAGTTTCTTAATGTTTTTATACCCTTTTATTTTCAATTAAAAATGTTTTGGTATGATTTCACACCTCCCCCATACTGAACTAATTATGTTTTAATGGTGAGATACCACTTTCTCTTTCTTTAATTCCTTCTGTGTACACCCGTTACCATGCTGAAATTCCGTAAGGGATTTCTCTCTTTTTATTTCCATTCAAACATTTCTTCCATATTATGCATATAAATTCCATTTAATATGTTGGGATATTATGTTGAATGATCCCCTTACTTTCTATTTCATTTATAAATGATGATATACCCCTTTATCTCTCATCAACCCAACTTATGGATTTCCTTATGACGTCGTTATGCTGCTGAAATTGAACTGCAATTTTCCAAGACAAAATCACCGCATAGTGAATACCATACCCATTTATCTATCAAGGGTATTCAAATTTATGAACATATAATTATTAAATGCTACTTACATATATTTATTCCACATTCCTTGATCTTGTAATAACTTATGATGTTTAATGATTCCATGTTATATGAACCATGTGGAACACTTACGCATGAAATGAAATGTTTATGAAGGGTGCACCCAAATAGCACTCCAATGTATTGGATAATGTTTAGAATCATGATACACCATGTGTAATTAGGGTTTAATCATGCCAATTCATGTGAAATGAGGGTTTAATCATGATAATTCATGTGCAATGAGGGCTTACTCATGATAATTCATGTACAATGAGGGTTTAATCATTCTAATCCATGTGCAATGAGCTTTGGCTCATGCTAATATCATGTTGTATGTTTTTTACACATTTCCATGTTATGATAATAATTTTATATCATGCCATTATGTTTATTTTTCTCTTATGATCCATTGATATTTCTATTGATTAACATGTATTTTATTCTTCATGTTATTCCTTTTTACTCCATTACTGGGCTTTATAGCTCACCCTTTTCTTATGTATATCCTCAGGTTTTCCCATGAAATTCTAAGTATGAAGGAATTTTGTGGTCATGTAAAAGGATTTTTCAATAAATATGTTTTATTTTATGTCTTAAGTTGTCATGTAATGTTCCTAATCCCTAAATACAGTAGTCCTCATGATCTTCTGGGTTGTATTAAGTGAAAGCTTATGTAATAAATCATGTTTAATTGTGTAATAAAGAGTAGGGTTGTTATATGTCAACCCCAATTAACTTTACCAAACAAGTATCTGTATCTCCCTAGAACTCCCTTTTACAGCATTAATATCCATTACATGGGCCTTTTTTTCTTTCAAAGACATTTGATACAGAGGACCATTAGCTGATCCATCTTCATTCTCAACAAAAATCCTTATAGCATCATCAGCTACTCCACTGAAAATCACTACCACCCTTGACCAGTGAATATATTCTACATTTATTCCATCCACTTAAAAAACTTTAATGTCAATATATTCACTACAAGAAACCATCTTATCTCCACCAACATTAAAAGAAAGAGGCTAGACAGTGGAATAATGTCCATTATTTGATTCGCCTAATGTCTATACATAATTACAATCATCACTATCACCAACATATTCCCAAATATTAATAGTATTATAATATCTTAAATAGAATAGAAAATCAACAAATGGGTGTGAGTGAACCATTTTAGTAGAGACACTTTGAAGAATCCATGAACTGGGTAATGTGCATACCCTCACTTACCATAAATTGGATATTTAATGAGTAAATCAATACTGGAAACATGGATGAAGTCACAAGTTTATGGATGTGTTGATAATGGTTCATAATTAAAACCTTGAACATGTGAACCTACATATTGAAAGGGTTATTGTTCATAGGTGAACTTGCATATTACTAACTGAAAACATGTAACATATAATCTTGAAAATAAAAAAACCTTAATTGGAAAACCTATAAAACCTTGGAAAAACTGTAAAACTTTAAACATGTATAGCTAAACTATAAAACATATAAAATTTTAAACCACTAATAAATAATATTCTTACCTAAAAACATGTAAACAAATAATCATGGAACCTGAAAACCTACAAAACTGCAACCTATAAATAATTAAATTTTAAATAGATGGCATAAAAACCAAAAAACATATAATTTTGTAACTAGTAACATAGAAACCCATAACCAACACAAATATAATCATGAAAACATATTTATGAAAAATAAATACTATTGAATATAAAAATTAGTAAGAACCATGTTTTTTGGGGGAGAATGAGATTGTGAAAACCTGTTTCTACAAACATGGGCATACATGGGCTCCCACAAACTAAAAACCTATTTGTGAAAACCTAAAAACCCATTTGTGCAACCCTATTTGTGAAAAATACAAACCTTTTGTGAAAACCTATTTTTTCAAACTACAAACCTGTTTGTGAAAACCTTCACACGTATTTGTTCATATATGGGATCCTATAAACTAAAAAATATTGAACATAAAGCATAAAATTATATAAACCCACGACCTTCAATTTTCAAACCTACAACCTGAATACTAGAAACCTATATCCTAAAAATTAGTAAAATAATCAATCTAGAAACCTACAATCTTATAACATGAAAACATTGAAATATATAAATATGGAAACATTTGAATCACCATCATGTATACCTAAAAATGAAATTCCCATATGATCATCCACATAAGTCTTCCACAACATTCCTGTATTTTTCTTACTAATAATCCTAGATACGCTGATAAATAGAAAGGGATGAAATCCGATCAGAGGAAGTATGTAAGAGGAAAAAAACTAAAATCTGTTTTATTATAATAAGAACCTAAGAATTCAATAACACATGATTACAAAAAAAACATATACTAACATAAACTCAAAATGAATCATGACCAAATTCCCATTATTTTTATTATTTTTTCTTATTCTTTTAATGTTAAATAGAACATTATTTCAATCCAGAGAGACTTACTATAAGTATATAGAAGCTTTATGTGTGTACTTTTACAGCTTTATGTGTGTTCTTTTGTAGTTTTTTTCTCCAGCCATAAATTGGTATGATATTAATGGATAGGTGAAATTATTTACTTTATTTATATCTATTTTTAGATTAAAAAAAATATAAAAAATATGCTCAAATTGGAATTCACATCTTTTCACATTTTCAAACAGATTTTATTTTCTAGAATTCTCACTGCATAAATCTTCTTTTCAGGTGCATATTGAGGCCTTAATAATATATATATCATCCAATTTTAATCCCCTAAATAAGGGAATTAAATTTCACATACAAGAGAGAAAGTATTTTACACTATCAAGTTATGTAAAGAGGAGAAACACAACAAGCTACATGGACTAAAATTGGTGGAAAACACCACTATCATGTGCCCAAGCATACTGGAATCAATCTCTATAGATGTTGAGAGGCCTAGAAATTACCCAAGTGAGGGGGTTGCTCAGACATCATGATATCACCAAGATAATGAGAATATGTGCTACAAAACACCAATTAGAAGCTCTACCAACTTTTCATGGTGACCAAGGAGATGATACCTACACATTCATCAAGGATTTCATAATAACAATTAATACTTTCCTTCTCAAGGGATTGAATGAAAATGAGTTATGTTTAAAATCATTCCCCTATTACTTTAAGGGAAGGCAAGTAGATGGATACTACGACATAAAGAATACACGTTTGACACTTGGGAGGCCATCTATAGTTCATTTTTATATAGGTATTACCTAATATAGAAAATAAAGGGAATGATGAGGGGAATAATCATAAGTATTTATGTGGTTTTATTAAATGTTTACAAGAAACAAGAATAAAATTTAGTGAGTGAGAAAGTTGTTAGAATCCTTGAAAAATAGTTAATTCATTGACTTAACACACTGTAATAACATGTCTATTCTATTTTATTCCTGATCCCTAATACCCAGATAAATAGTAAGGGATAAAATCAGATCAAAGGAATTATATGAGGGGTGAAACCCCAAATCAATTTTAATAAAAAAAGTCTTGAAGAATATAATTATACAAGATTACAAAACAGAATAAATATATAATACTCTAATTTATAAAAAAGTTATAATAATAACCAATTTACAACATTTTCTTTAGTATTTTTTTATCTCCTTATGATAAAAAACAAAAACATAAAACAAAATGAAAACAAGAAATAATAATAAGTATTTTATGTGGTTTTCTCAAATGGTTATAATAAACATGAATAAAATTCAATAAGTATGAAATTTTTTAGAATCCTTGAAAAAATAGTTAAGCCAATGGATTTAATCTCTCTCTTCCCTTAAACACAAATATAATAATTGAAATAAACAAAAATTCACAACAATATGTATAAAACCTTTCAGTTGATGTTAAAAAATCTAGAAATTTGGAACTCTTCAATCACCCAGATCGCCTTTGATTGTTCTACTCAATCCATCCCATTAAATTATTCAAGGATTTTTAAAATTCTATGTATTGGCTATAAGAACCTCAATTAACATGAATTATAGAAATATTTCCCACAAACTAATAGACAAATTCCAAGGACCAACCTCTAGTGAAATTGTAGAAACAAAACATATCAATTGCACCCTCAATATTCAGAGCACAACTAAAAATATATGGCTGATTCAATGAAATGAGAATCAAAATTAGGATCCATTTTATAAAAAATTATGAAAAACAATTTATAAGATATAATAAGTACTTCTGTATACTATCACTTATTTAACTGAGGAAATTGTATGTACATGGTTTATGAATTCCCTAATGAAATGTCCGATATTTCTTCAAAATTTAATGTACAACTTTCAACAAGTACTATATCAGTATGTTGATGAAAAGTCTGTAACATAACAATTCTAAAAAATTAATAAAAAGTCATGCAATAAATCTAATTAACATAGTAACTAAAAAAACAGTTAACAAAGAAAATATTAGCTGTGTATTAACAAACAAAACTAACTTACAAATAATGCATAAAATAATTAATTTAAAAAAATAAAATAAAATATAATTCATGACCATTGAATACTAATTTAAAATTAAATAATAATAACATTATGATGCTCAAAACATAAATGAAATTCAATTTTGATATCAACTTTTGTCCATAGTTTAACTAATTAAATATTTGAACAAAAGGAATGATTATAAAAACTCTTAAAAGTATATACTTTCAATATCAAATTCAATGTTACACTAGATGATTAATGTTATAAAATAAATATATTGAATTTACACACCACAAAAAATGAGAATCATACATTAATCATGAAAAAACACAACATTGGGTCATTCCACACATTAAATCAAAAAATGAAATTTAACCAAAGATAAATGGGAAAATATTATTCACAAAAGTAATAATGAATCCCTGTCTAATTAGATGATTATAGGTGAATTCATATGTAAAAAATTCAATCTCCACCAATTTAAGGGGTGAAATTTTTATGTGGAATTTATATTTTACTACAATCCATAGAATGAAAACATTTAATTCAATTAAAATGAAATTCATACCTAAGAATGAAACATGCAAGGAGTCTTGTCAATCTATATCTCCAAAAAGCACCCATTCATCATCATAGGGCCCTTAATCTTTCCAAAATCAAAACAGGGTACAACAATTAATTTTCAGTTGTAGAGAGTTGGTTTCTTTTTAGTGTAACTGGTGTATTAACATTAAGTTGATTAAATTCACCCATTAATAACAACTGTTTATAAGTGGTTCATCAGTTTTATGATAGATAGAATGGTGTTTTAATCCATGAGATATGAAATATAAAATAGAGGCATTCACTCAACATTCACAGAAAAAAATTGGGATACAGGGATATATATTTCACATTTTTTCGCATCCAATAAGTTCTTCACAATCTAATTCATTTATTTTTTACCTAAAATTAAAAATTTCCCTTTCGTGGTCAATATTTTGAGTATAGTTGAATAAAATAATCATAGAAATATATATTTCCTATTAATTTTGACGACGTTTTTGGGGACAATGGAAAAGGATGTGAGCTAGGGAAGCAAGGGATGAGAATGAACAATAGACAGAGAATGACCAACATCAGTGAACTGAAGGGGTGGATGATTAATGGAAACATACATGGTGAATAATTTGGGAGCACGGGGGATGAGGAGGAGGAGACTGTGTTGGTGGTAAAGTGTGATGGGTAACCTGGGAGGCACGACAATAATTGAGGTGGGGGAGACAACATCGACATGGAGGGCAACATGAGCAGGCATTGTTAGTGGAGCGGGAGAGGGGACATATAACGATGGAGTGGAAGCATGAAGGGGAGTAGACCTCAATGTGGAGAGAGGTAAGTGTGGATTTCCAGAGACACGACAAATCATGGGGTTAATTCTAAATAAATAAAAAATTATATATTTATAATAATAAAATGAAATATTTTTATTATTAAATAAATTATTGGATTCAAATAAAAATGTATTATTTTTTAATGATCCATTACAATATATTTTAGGGTAAAAAATGTATGGTTAATATTTTTTTTAAAATGTTGGTATTAATATGATCTATTTCAATATATTTGTTAATGATATATTTTAACATGTTTAAAAAAATGTTGATATTATTTTTCAAGGATCTATTTGAACATATTTTTCAATTATGTTTATTATTTTTTATTGATTATCATGTTTCTATTTATAATGTTTGTTAAATTAAAAATATTATAATGATTTAATTTTTTATAAAAAGTATTTAAATGTATATTAAATGAAATTAATAAGAAAATGTGTAATGCCCCGACTCCAGTTACCCAGAGTCGGTGGATTATTACATAACATTAGCATGATCACAAGAAAGATCAATTCTCGAAAGACCGATTAGTTTAGTAGTCTTGAAAACACTAGATACATTCATAAAGTTTACATTACATAATAAATTGAAAACTACAAAAAAATATTGTCTTCACACTCATATCCCCTTATACTATCCCTGCAGGTCATTCATAAAATACTTCTTCACATCCTGGGAAAAATAAAACATAGAAAGGGGTGACCTCAGATGCTCAGTAAAAATAACAATATAGCGGAAAATTTCATAAATAAGAATAAACATTTATGGAAATATATAACTAAAACAAAAGGCTTTTAAACTTGAACTTCAGCATAATATGGAAAATATAAAATCAAATAATTCCATTTACTTATTCACATGGATATTCTACTAGTTGAATAATCACATGCAATATCAATAACCACTTTCATAATGATGGAATGTATAATGCCAGAATATCATAACCACATAGCCAAAGCCTCATGCCAAGACTACAAATAAGATTTTGTCAAGGCCTTGTTCCAAGACACTAGTTTGTCTCATGAGACCTACCGATTCATCGAGGAGCTGTAGTGGGCTCCACCCGTCACTTATTAAGTCCAATTCATTCCTCATATGAACTGGTTTAAACATAACATAAACATTCGTATTAAAACTAGCATAAAAAATGTCAATACTTTCTCTATAAACCATGAATGGTATAAAAATAATACATCCACTGTCAAAATATCACAAAACCTTCAATACAATATGGAAGATTTTTATAAACTTCAAATAAGCTTAAAATCCATCAAAGGATGTTGACATAGATGAAATCAAAACTATTTGAGAGAAATATCTCTTTTTTTGAAATAATTTAAAAGTCACATAGTTATAAAATAAAACCTTTACTTTGAAAATATTCTTATAAGATTGTAAGGGAAGCTTCTAAGATTTTATAACGGCAGAAAATAGCCACACCCGCCGTATAAGTTAAAAAAAGACATTCTTACCTTAATTCTGTCGAAAAGGTTAAAAAGGACCTTGTTTGAAAAATGAAGGAAAGATTTCTTTGTAAACTTATTATAAAAAGTCAAAAAAGGGTATAAATGACTTTAACCCATATTCTGTAAAATAGTAAGAATGTTTTGAAACACATTTTTAAGAAACATGGATGTAGATGATAAAGAGGTCCCGGTAGATAATTACGTATAAACAACCTCAGATAATGAAGAGATTGTGAAATAAACCCTTAACTTGTACTTTTACTTGGTTGGGGTAGGTTAAACTCCTGTATAATGGTTAAATAATTGTTATTAAAATATACAAGAATCATATAAATTAATATGATATCATATATGATCTTTTAACATTGCTTTGTTAATAATATCTTAGTATTATCGTCGTTTTGGGTGTTAACTTACTCGTTTTCTTTCATATGTTTTGTTACATAAGACATGTTTGCTATGGATAGGTTGTATCTTATTCAAATCCAGAATGATATCAAGTCCTTAAATACTATTATTTATCATCAAATGATAATTATACTTGAATGGATACGATGGAGAATGAATCTCATCACGTTCGTGGAGACGGTAGTCCGTACGTACGCACGAGCGACAATATCATCATTTTGATATTAAAATAATATATAATTGGATGTTATATCATATATAAAGAATCATCATCATGTTAAATTTATTATTTACATGAATTAAAAATCATTATTATACCCATCCAAATAATAATTTATTGAATGACAATTACACCACGACGTGGAGACGGTAAGCCGTACGTACGCACGTATGGTGACATGTCATTAAAAGGATGGATAGAATACTGAATATGGTTGTACCATATTTATAATAACATCACAGTATATATAAGATACTGGAGTTATTATTTTAGAATGGGAATAACAAATAAATAAGAAGTGGAAGAAGAAAGGAACTTGAAAAAGGGTGGTGAAAACATTACCTTTTCTTCGGGTTCTTCCTTTTGATTTGATCAAAAGGGATCCTTAGGTTGTCTTTCTGATCAAAATAAGGCCTATAGGATGAAGTGAGGGAAGTTGAGGGAGTATTTGGGCAGGGGTTGGCTGAACCAAAAGGCTTTGAAAGTGTGAAGAATTGGTTAGAAGTGGGGTCCTTTTATAAGGGGGAGGAGGGGCACCTTAGGAAAATCTAGAAATATTATTTTATAATAAATTCATATTCGGTTTTTAATGGATCCAAAGTGGATTATTTAAAGGTTAAGGTGGGTATAGGTAGAAAACCACTCAACCAATAGAATTTAGATAGGTTTGGGTTATTATATTAACCTTATGTTTTAGTTTTAACTCTCAGTTAATTAGTTTGACACTTACCATGTCACTTTGTATTTTTATATTATATAGTTAATAAACTTACTATATACCTACAAAAGACCCCCAAGTGGTCTATTAATGATACAACTATCATGATATAAGTCTCTTGGATGAACCTTATATTTTTAGGAATTGAATATAAATTAATAATATAATATTTGTTTTAAAAAATCTTTTATGTCAATTTTGACACTAATCAATAATTTATTTTTTTAAAGTCTTAACTTTATTAATTCGAACAAAATTATTTTAAACAATACTATAATGTCATGTTAAGAAATAAAATTCATGTATGTCATCAAAACTTTCAAATTATATTAATTTTAACATTTATAATACCAATTATTTGATTCTTTCATCAATAAGGAAAATACTGCATCATTATTGTGTCATAAATAATATTTATTATTAAATTTATAAAAATTATAAATAAAATACCATTATGTAGGAAATATTTTTATATTTCTAATTAATATTTATAGTCCAAAATCCAACATATATAACCCCATGTAAAATTTTTTTTTCTAAAAGATATATGCTTATGTCATTTTTGTATTTATTTTTACATAATTAATATAAAATGTCATTATCACTTACTAGCGGCTCCATGGGGTCCCAAAATCGACCAAAATATGCCCATGGTCGGACATGTATCAAAAAATAAGGTTAGGACATGTTTTATGGTAATTTATTATTATTATAATATTATTTTTTTACCCTTATTTACCGGATTTACCCTTTAACCATAGTAAATAAATTTTTTACCGAAGTAATTATTCAAAATGTCTAAAAATAAAAGTTACCTATTCAAACAATTTGGACATACTGATTCCAAATATGAAATCCATTTTTCCAAATTCAAAACACAGAAGTGGCATAAATTAATTTAAAATTAAATCCCGCTGTTAAAACAAAAAGCGTGTTTTTAAGAGATAATGACTATCAAAAGATTGACAGTTGTTCATGTCCGGTTTAATTGTGAAATTATGTCCAATGAACAAAATTGTATTAAATGGTAAAAATTATTCTAAATATACTTTAAAACCACTCAAATTCATAATTTATTACTATTAATTATTTCGATTAAAAAAGTTTTTTTTAATTAAAATTTAGTAATTTTCACTATTCTTCAAAATATAAACATTATCCGAAAAGTTCCAAAATTTTACCCTAGGCTAATTTTGATATTCCGAATCCAAAAATGAAGTCAATTTTGAGTGATGAAATTTATAAAATTTCAAAAATTGGGTATTGCTATTCATAACTGCTAATTTGATTGGTTGTGGTGTGTGTTAGAACTCGAAGTTGCATACAACACACACTACTGTATTATTCAAAGGGAAGCGTACCGTGGAAGCTTGGGGTGTTACATTCTATCCTGCTTAAAATAATTTTATCCTCGAAATTTCTAGAATACTACCACATGAAGAGACTCGGGTGGTTCTTCATCATAAGTTCCTCAGGTTCCCACGTTGCCTCTTCCATCTTATGGTTTCTCCATAGAACTTTTAACAGATGAGTCGTTCGGTTTCTCAGCACTTGTTCTCTTGTATCAAGAATCCTGATGGGATCTTTGCAATTAGATAGATCGGTTTCCAGTTCTAATTCTTCATAGGTGAGTACATGCATTGGGTCAGGCATGTATTTTCTCAATAGTGATACATGGAACACATCGTGAACTTTGGAGAGATTTAGCGGCATTGCCAAACGGTAAGCTACAACCCCAATTCATTCTAGAATTTCAATTTACCTTTCTTGACAAAACATATAACCCCTTCCATGGAGATACCTTCAAGAAAACATGATCTCACACCTGAAATTCCAAATCCTTTCTTCGGTTGTCAGTATAGCTCTTCTGCCTACTTTGAGCTGCTTTGATGTGGTTTTGGATAACCCTTACCTTTTCCATTGTTTCCTCCACCAGTTCTGGGCCTACAAGTTTTTTCTTTCACCAATGTCATCCCAAAAGGTTGGTGTGCGAAATCTCTTTCCATATAACACTTCATATGGTTCCATCTGAATACTCGAATGAAATCTATTATTATAGGAAAATTCTACCAAAGGTAAATATTGATCCCACATAACCTAAAAGTCAAGTGAGAAAGATCTCAACATGCCTTCTAAGGTTTGAATAGTCCATTCTGATTGTCCATCTGTTTGAGGGTGGTAGGCAGTGCTCAAATGAAGTTCAATATCCAAGGATTTCTGAATACTCTTCCAGAATCTTGAAGTAAAACGGGGATCACGATCAGAAACAATCGATAGGGGTACTCCATGAAGTCTCACCAGTTCATTAATATATATCCTTGTTAGACGTTCAAGTGGTAAATCTTCCCTTATAACAAGAAAATGTGATGACTTGGTAAGACGATCAACAATAAACCATATTGCATTATTCCTTCTAGGAGTCTTTGGTAGTCCCATGACAAAGTACATCATAATATTGTCCCATTTCCACTCCGGTATGGGAAGAGGTTGCATGAGTCCTCCAGGCTGTTGCCTTCCAGCTTTCACTTGTTGAAAAACCATACATCTTGACACAAAATCAGCATTCTTCCTCTTCATGTTGTCCCACCAAAAATTTTCTTTCAAGTCTCTATACATTTTGGTGCTCCCAGGGTGTATAGAGAAATTGGAACTATGAGCATCGTCCAACAATTCCATTTTTAGATCAGGTATATTGGGAACACAAAGTCTCTTCCCAAATTTCAAAATTCCATCTTCATACCCAAAGTCATTCAATCTCCCATCATTCACAGCTTTAATCTTCTTTTGAAACTCTTCATCACCAGTATGAGAACTCTTTATCCTTTCTAGTAAAGATGGTTTGACAACCATTTGAAAAAGTATTGATGTTTCACCTTCCATGGTAATTCCCATATCCATCTTCACTAGATCCATGAAAATAGGATCCCTTTCAATTCTCATATTTTTCAAAACTCCATGATCTTTTATACTCAAATCATCTTCCACCTTATTTGCCTTCCCAGGGTGGTAGTGTATCGTACAATCATAATCCTTGAGTAATTCAAGCCATCTCCTTTGCCTCATGTTGAGTTCTTTTTGTGATAAAATATACTTCAAACTCACGTGATCAGTATAAGTCTCACATTTTTCACCATAGAGGTAGTGCCTCCATATCTTCAAAGAAAATATCACAACTACTAACTCGAGATCATGAGTAGGATAGTTTTTCTCATGAATTTTCAACTGTCATGATGCATAGGAAATAACCCTATCATTCTGCATAGGGACACAACCAAGTCCTTTCTTCGATGCATCACTATAAATAACGAACCCATAATTCCCCGATGGTAGAGTCAATATAGGAGCATTGACTAATATTCTCTTCAGTTCTTCAAAACATTATTCACACTCTTTTTTCCAAAAAAATTTAACCCCTTTACATGTGAGCTTTGTTAATGGGTTATCCAACCATGAAAAATTCTGGATGAAACTTTGATAATAACCTGCTAAACCAATAAAATTGTGTACCTCAGTTATACTCGTAGGTGCTGGCCATTCTTGGATCGCCTTGGTCTTAGAAGGATCAATAGATATTCCGTATTTAGAGACAATATGGCCAAGAAAAGAAATATCCTGAAGCCAGAATTCACACTTGCTAAACTTCCCATATAATTCATGTCTTCTCAGAGTCTTCAGGATAATGCGCAAGTGATTTTCATGATCTTCGTAGATTTTGGAGTATACCAAGATATCATCAATAAATACCACCACAAAATCATCGAGATATTCCTTGAAAACTCTATTCATTAGATCCATGAATACAAAGGGTGCATTAGTCAGCCTAAAAGGTACTACCGTAAACTCGTAATGCCCGTACCATGTTTGAAATGTTGTCTTCGGAATGTCTTCCTTATTCACACACAACTGATGGTATCCAGATCGAAGTTCAATATTTGAAAAGTATTGAGCTCCATGCAGTTGGTCAAATAAATCATTAATGTGAGGTAGGG
This sequence comes from Viscum album, assembly GCA_963277665.1. Lineage (NCBI taxonomy): Eukaryota > Viridiplantae > Streptophyta > Magnoliopsida > Santalales > Viscaceae > Viscum > Viscum album. The sequence continues at coordinate 710,819,869 of OY728142.1, forward strand.
GATACTTGTTCTTTATTGTTATAGCATTGATCTCCCTGTAGTCGATACATAACCTCATAGATCCATCTTTCTTTTTAACAAAAAGAACAGGGGATCCCCCTGGAGAAACAATAGGGATAATAAATACCTTATTACTCAATTCCTCTAGTTGTTTATTTAGTTTAACTAATTCCATAGTGGCCATTATATAAGGGGTCTTCAATATAGGCCTTGATCCAGGAATTAAATCAATGGAAAACTCAACTTCTCGTTCTGGAGGATGTCCAGGTAAATCTTCCAGAAACACATCTACATATTCTTTCACAATAGGTACATCCTCTATTTGAACATTCCTTTCCTCAACCACATTCATTTAATTCTCTTCCTTCCCAATAATTGAATTTAGTTGAGCTACTAGGGGTGGATCTAGATAAGAATTAGGTGGTGACGATTCTGCTCTAAATATAAGGTGTTCCTTATCATCATCATCAAAAATCATAACCTCCTTCTTCTTATAATAAATCTTCACATCATGGTCCAAAAGCCAATCCATACCGAGGATTATATCAAACTCAATCATAGGTATGACGATGAGATCAGCAGATAAAGAACATTTATGTGCTCTAATAGGGACTGATTCACAAAACTTTGTTGCAATGATACTTCCCTTAAGAGTTTTAACTGACAACTCCCTTGTTAAATCAAATTGGAAATATCTAATTTTCTTAGTAAACTGGGAAGATATGAAACAATGCGATGATCTAGAATCAAATAATGCATTTTCTAAACTTGAGGAAACCATTAAATTACCTGCCACCACGTCTTTTGGAGCTTCTACCTCAGCCTTAGTGATAACAAAAGATTGGCCTTGATCCCTTGGCCTTTTTTGAGGTAAGTTCCCCTGACACTTAGGACATTCATTTTCATAATGTCCCATCTCTCTGGAATTGTAGCATTGGACATCAGTAGCTTCCTTCTTCCCCTTGCAATCACGAGCTTGGTGGCCTTTTTCACCAAACTTGTAACAGACTCCCATTTCTTTTAAGCAAGTACCAGGGTGTTTTTTACCACATTTACTGCAGGATGGATATTCATCTTTTCCCTTCTTCCCCTTATTTCCATTCCCAGATTGATCAGTAGATCTCTTCTTCTCTTGCTTTGCTTTAAAGTCATAAGACTTAGATAATTCTTTTTCTGTCTTGATAGTACATGAGACAATGTCTTCATACGACGAGAAGGATTGTGAGACTAATGCTCGACAGAGAAATGGTTTTAACCCATCAAAGAAATGATCAATCTTACTTCTTGCGTTACGTATATAATCTCCAGCATACCGTGCTAACCTTGTAATGTTAGCCTCATACTTTGCGACATTCTTATCCTCCATTTGTATCAGACTCAGAAATTGTCTTTCCATATCTGCTCGATGGTCACGAGGAAAGTATTTTTCTAAAAACAGATCCTTAAACTCCCTCTATTCCATATTTGATACTTCATCATCTTCCTTCGTGTTTTGAATCAATGAACACCATTGATCAGCATCTCCAATGTGGCGATAAACTGACATGACAACTTTTTCCCTTTCACTACTCACCAAATCCTAAAATATTTTCTCTAGTGAACTTATCCATTGCTCAACTACTAATGGATTTATACTCCCATTTAATGTTTGTGGTTACTGCCTCATGAAGCGATCTAACATTGATCCTCCATGCTGTGGATTAGGGTGCTCCATACGGGTAAGGTTATTATTCATAACCTGAGTGAGTTGTCCCAGTATGGTGATTAGTTGATCAGCACCAGTTGCATCACCAACTCCACTATAATTATCTTGAGCAGGAGGGAAATCCCTACATGGAGTGTGTGCATTGATATGGTTTCCATTTCTTCCACTAGGCACCATTTCTAAACAATGGCATAAACTAGATCAGTTTATGAATCAAAATACATAATTCCATACTTATAAAACACTTAACAAAAATTGAACTATTTATAGATATAATCCATAATCATAAAAATGTTTTCTTTGAGGATGTATATACTCATAAACCCTTCATAAGGATTTTTAAAGAAAATGAGAGTTATCCTAAGTATATCCCCTGGGAGTGTCGTAACCAAGAGTGCAGCAAGGCCCGTTGTCGTGCACCAGTTCCCATTCGAGTATAGCTCAAAGTGGTGTTTTTGGGTTTTACCCCTAGGTACATCTGTGCCAGAGCCGCCTCTACCTGCTCGTATCTAGACAGGGATGTATTGCTCAGAAAACTCACAAAATCTTTTCAATACCAAAATTCTAGGAAGTTCTTCTATACTAATACTCAAATTCCATCTTAAATCTATGTTCTCTAATCAGAGTTTATCTAAATCTAGCTTCCAAGGTTTGTACTAAATTTCCTCTGATACCAACTGTAACACCCCGACCCCAGTTACCTAGAGTTGGTGCATTATTACATAACATTGTCATGATCACAAGAAATATCAAGTCTCGAAAGACCGATTAGTTTATTAGTCTTGGAAACACTAGATACATTCATAAAGTTTACATTACATCATAAATTAAAAACTACAACAACATCTTGTCTTCACACTCATATCCCCTTATACTATCCCTATAGGTCATTCATAAAATACTTCTTCACATCCTGGGAAAAATAAAACATAGAAAGGGGTGATCTTGGATGCTCAGTAAGGATAACAATATTGCAGAAACTTTCATAAATAAGCACAAACATTTAAGTCAATGTATAACTAAAACAAAAGCCTTTTAAACTTGAACTTCAGCATAATATGGAAAATATAAAATGAAATAATTCCATTTAATTATTCACATGGATATTCTACTAGTCTAATAATCACATGCAATATCAATAACCACTTTCATAATGATGGAATGCATAATGCCAGACTATCATAACCACATAGTCAAGGTCTCGTGCCAAGACTAAAAATAAGATTTTGTCAAGGCCTTGTTCCAAGACACTAGTTTGTCTCGTGAGACCTACTGATGTATCGAGGATCTGTAGCAGGCTCCACCCATCACTTATTAAGTCCAATGCATTCCTCATATGAACAGGTTTAAACATAACATAAACATTTGTATTAAAAATAGCATACGAAATGTAAATACTTTCTTTATAAACCATTAATGGTATAAAAATAATACATCCAAAGTCAAAAATATCACAAAACCTTCAATATAATATGTAAGATTTGTATAAACTTCAAATAAGCTTAAAATCCATCAAAGGATGTTGACATAGATGAAATCAAAACTATTTGAGAGAAATATCTCTTTTTTTTGAAATCATTTAAAAGTCACATAATTATAAAATAAAACCTTTACTTTGAAAATATTCTTATAAGCTTGTAAGGGAATCTTCTAAGATTTTATAATGGCGGAAAATAGCCACACCCACCGTATAAGTTAAAAAAATACATTCTTACCTTAATTCTGTCGAGAAGGTTAAAAAGGACCTTGTTTGGAAAAAAACGGAAAGATTCCTTTATAAAATTCTTATAAAAAGTCAAAAAAGGGTATAAATGAATTTAACCCATATTCTGTAAAATATTAATAATGTTTTGAAACACTTTTTTAAGAAACATGGATGTGGATGATAAAGAGGTCCTAGTAGATAATTACGTAGAAACAACCTCGGATAATGAAGAGATTATGAAATAAACCCTTACCTTGTACTTTTACATGGTTGGGGTTAGTTAAAATCCTGTATAATGGTGAAATAATTATTATTAAAATATACAAGAATCATATACATTAATATGATATCATATGTGATCTTTTAACATTGCTTTGTTAATAATATCTTAGTATTATCATCGTTTCGGGTGTTAACTTACTCGTTTTATTTCATATGTTTTGTTACATAAGCCGTGTTTGTTATGGATAGGTTGTATCTTATTCATATACAGAATGATATCAAGTCCTTAAATACTATTATTAATCATCAAATTATAATTATACTTGAATGGATACGATGGAGAATGAATCTCATCGCGTTCGTGGAGACGGTAGTCCGTACGTACGCACGATCAACAATATCATCCTTTTGATATTAAAATAATATATAATTGGATGTTATATCATATATAAAGAATATTTATCATGTTAAATTTATTATTTACATGAATTACACATCATTATTATACCCATCCAAATAATAATTTATTGAATGACAATTACACCACGACGTGGAGACGGTAAGCCGTACATACGCACATATGGTGACATGTAATTCAAAGGATGGATAGAATAATGAATATGGTTGTACCATATTTATAATAACATCATAGTATATATAATATACTGGAGTTATTATTTTATAATGGTAATAACAAATAAAGAAGAAGTGGAAGAAGAAAGGAACTTGAAAAAGGGTTGTGAAAACATTACCTCTTCTTCGGGTTATTCCTTTTGATTTGATCAAAAGGGATACTTAGGTTGGATTTATGATAAAAATAAGGCCTCTAGGTTGAAGTGAGGAAAGTTTAGAGATTATTTTGGTAGGGTTTGGCCGAACCAAAAGGCTTTTAAAGTGTGAATAATTGGTTAGAAGTGGTGTCCTTTTATAAGGGGGAGGAGGGGCACCTTAGGAAAATCTAGAAATATTATTTTATAATAAATTCATATTCTGTTTATAATGGATCCAAAGTAGATTATTTAAAGGTTAAGGTGGGAATAGGTATAAAACAACTCAACCAATAGAATTTATATAGGTTTGGGTTATTATATTAACCTTATGTTTTAGTTTTAACTCTGAGTTAATTAGTTTGACACTTACCATGTCACTTTGTATTTTTATATTATATAGTTAATAAACTTACTATATACCTAAAAGAGACCCCCAAGTGGTCCATTAATGATACAACTATCTTGATATAAGTCTCTTGGCCGAACCTTAGATTTTTAGGAATTGAATATAAATTAATAATATAATATTTGTTTTAAAAACTCTTTTATGTCAATTTTGATACTATTCAATAATTGATTTTTTTTAAAGTCTTAAAAACTTTTTTAATTCAAAAAAATTCATTTAAGAAATCCTATAATGTCATATTAATAAATAAAAGTCAATGAAGTCATAAAAACTTTCAAATTATATTAATTTTAACATTTATAATACCAATTATTTGATTCTTTCATTAATAAGGAAAATACTGCATCATTATTGTGTCATAAATAATATTAATTATTAAAGTTCTAAAAATTATAAATAAAATACTATTATTTAGTAAATATTTTTATATTTATAATGAATATTTATAGTCCAAAATCCAACATATATAACCCTATGTAAAAATTGTTTTGCTAAAAGATACATGCTTATGTCATTTTTGTATTTATTTTAACTTAATTAATACAAAGTGTCATTATCACTTACAAGTGGCTCCATGGGGTCCCAAAATCGACCCAAAGATGCCCATGGTCAGACATGTATCAACCAATAATGTTAGGACATGTTTTAGGGTAATTTATTATTATTATAATATTATTGTTTTTACCCTTATTTACCAGATTTACCCTTTAACCATGGTAAATAAAATTTTTAGCGAAGTAATTATTCAAAATGTTTAAAAATAAAAGTTAACTATTTAAAATTTTTGGACATCTTGATTCCAAATATGGAATCTATTTTTCCAAATTCAAAACACATAAGTGGCAGAAATTAATTTAAAATTAATTCCCATTGTTAAAACAAAAAGCGTGTTTTTAAGAGATAATAACTATCAAAAGATTGACACTTGTTCATGTCCGGTTTGATTGTGAAATTATGTCCAATGACCAACATTGTATTAAATTGTAAAAATATATTCTAAATATACTTTAAAATCACTCAAATTAATAATTTATCACTATTAAAATATTTCGATTAAAAAAGTTGTTTTTAATTAAAATTTAGTAATTTTCACTATTCATCAAAATATAAATGTTATCCGAAAAGTTCCAAATTTTTACCCTAGGATAATTTTGATATTACGAATCCAAAAATGAAGTCATTTTTGAGAGATGAAATTTATAAAATTTCAAAAAGTGGGTATTACTATTCATAATGGCTAGTTTGATTGGTTGTTGTGTGTGTTAGAACTCGAAGTTGCATACAACACACACTGCTGTATTATTCAAAGGGAAGCGTACCGTGGAAGTTTGGGGTGTTACAAAATGTAAGCACTATTTATACTTAGAGAAAAATGAAAATGAAAATTAATTAATGAGATATTTTTTAATAAAACATCTAAAAGTAAATATTGAATTTGGTCTAAAAAATAATAATCTATATAAAATTTTTGGTTTCTCTTAATTGGTTATTATCATTGTATGAATTATTTATATATATTTTATTAATAGAAAAATATTTTTTGGTAATAGTTATTAAAAATAATAGATTCAAGTGTTGGTAAAAAAATGTTTGTATTAGTATGATAAAACAATAGATTTAAATATCGGTAAAAGATTTTTTGGTGTTAATTGATTAATACTGAGAGATATATCTACTCATAAAAATAAGTATTGGTACTTAAAATAAATACCAACAAAACTTAATATATGTTGGAATTACTTATTTTTACCAACAGATATATTATTTTTTAATAAATTTCTATTGGTATAAGTCTTTTTTTTTGTAGTGATGCTTTCACATCCGGTTCACCATTATTGTTTCCTTTGGAGAGATAAGATATCTGATGATTGATTGTGGAGGGTTTAAGCCTATTTTTACAATCATTCACATCATGTTTAACATTTTCATCTCCCATAGAAACTCCCAATAGATTCCACATCCATGAAAATGTACATACCTTCTTTCTAAAGGCAGGCAATCATTTGTGGTTTCAAACCCAATAGCATTTAGAAACACACATTGGTCATGAGGATGGGAGATCAGCCTCATCACACCCTTTTTGTGGGAAATTATTTCCAATTTTGGGACTCTCTTATTAATTTAAGATATTTTCATGAATCTCTTCCAAATTTCGATATAAGACTGGTTACCCTAAAAAAATTATTGGGTGATAAATCCTTATATGTGTAAAGGGTAATCTATCTATGAGAACATCTATAAGTCTTCGAGGTTCTCTATCGATTTCCTATCATTTATTATCAATGGATTTTTTTATATTTTGAAGCTGTATAACTAAGAACTCTGGAGTTTAATACCATCCAAGGAGGCGATTAATGTATTGAATATGGGTTGAACATTCATGAGGTGTCCTATGTATCATGTTTATAATAGTAATCAAAACTCACATAGTTAGTTTAAGTCCATTGAATGCAGTTTAACGTCATTTAGGAAGGACATATATGAGGTCCCATAGGAATTGGGTATGGAGAACATGCCTTAATATGGCATCCTATGTATCATACTTATAATAGGAATCAGATACATCATAATTTGATATTCCCTCAACCTGTTTATGGGTGTTGATAGGTAATTAATTCTCATAAGGGTTATTTTCCCAAGGTTTACTAATATGAGAATTCCTTTGGGACATACACTATGGTGGATTCCCTTATATAGGAGAAATCATATCATGTAACTGCATGGGTATTAAAAACTATTTTTTCCATTTCTAGGGGTAATTTATGATTCAATTTATATAATCATTTCAAATCCCTAAGCCCATGTGATTCATGATCAGTGTGATATGGAGATCATTCCTTAGGAAGGTGTCCTATGTATCCTTCTTATATCAGGAATTAGAGTCCTCATAGTTCAATGAGTCCCTAGCCCACTGATGGGTTTGAGGCACTTGAGGGAATGGATGGGGATTACACATAAAATGATTCCCGTGTATAAGCCCACTTCTCATATGATGATGGACGAGGAAGGATGGTAGAATTATGAGAGAATTTAATCCCATGAGTTAAAAATATTTGAGATATAGAGGGACTTATACCCGGATGGATTCCCATTGGAGATCAATACTTAAAAAGGAATCATACATATATTTTTTGGATAGGAATCATAGTCCTCATAGTTTAGTTATCTTATGTACATGTGTGTCTTCTCGACAAGTCTATCATGTCCTGGGGTGTCTGTCTGACATGCCTAACATGTCAAGAATGTCTGCTGAACATGTCTTGGTTGTCTACATGACATGTATGAGAATGTTTGGACATGTATTAAGGTGCCTTCCATATGATCCAACTGACTTGTTTGGGGGACACCACATGAAAATGATGACATGTCCATGATTCTTCACATGATTGAAGCAAACATGTTAGAGGGATGCCACATGATTCATCTGATTTTCCCAGAGGGTTTCCATTTGATCTATCTAGCATGTTTATAGGAATTCATGGGAATTGGATTACATATTTGATAGAATTAATGTGACTTGGATTAAATTTCTATAGGAATTATCATTAATTGGATGACATGTCTGGAGGACTTCGTGTGATCGGTCAGAAATGTTCAGGTGTTGGAACATGATCTGGCTAACATGTATGAGTGTTGTCGCATGATCTGGATAGGTTATTAAAAGCACATGATGCCTTCATGTGAAAATAAATATATCCTTCTTCACTTAATTATTCTTTATTTTTTTATATTTTTTTTGTATATATGCCTCAATTTTTATCAAGCATTATCTTTTTGAGGTTTCATATGACCATGTAGACACATAGAAACTCCTTCACATAATCTAGCCAGCACACCAGAAGTCCTTTTTTTGTATACATGCCTCAATTTTTATCAAGCATTATCTTTTTTTTTATATATACATTTTTTAATCTATTAGGTCACTCCCTATGTTTACCTAGTAGAATACCTAAGCAATTACATGTATTTCTACTCCAAGAATTCCAATCTTGCTTCTGCACTCCCACGCGTGTCTTACATGTGTGTATTATATCTTTTTTTTTGTGATGAGATGGATGGATTTATATACCTTTTTGGAATATATCTATTCCACCTTTCATGATTCATATATTCTAGATATGGTATTGATTTGGTAGAGCATCACATGTTTCGCATGAACCAGACGCATGTCGTCCATCAATTCGTCCTTCTGTCGCATAATAAACAGAAACCGCAAGATCACTTCTTCATTGTAATATTTATTGGGCCCACGAATTGTCAAAGGGATTTATCATAATCATCTCGACATTTTAAATATCCTTTAAAATATCAGGATTACATGTCTGAGAGTCTTCATGGGACTAGGATGGCTGCCAAAGAGGATTTTGTATGATCAAGGGAGACTTGTTAGGGGTATTTTGTGAGATCGAGTTGGCTCATTGGAGGGCCTTCGTGAGATCGATCTGGATCATTATAGGGAATTCACATGAAAAAAACATAACTTACTTTTTCATAAGGGTTCTTACTTTTTCATATTTTTATCTACTATTTTCCAAGACTTTCCCATTAGGTGTCCGTCAAGGCATCACATGATCAATACTAGATCTCACGATGGCATGTGGGAATTGTCAAGGATGGTCACTCTACTTTTGTATAGTGGATCACATGATCAATTTTGGATCTCATGATGTAATTAGGCCATTATCAAAGATATTATCCCTAATTGTGTATGGATTCAAAGGGGCATCGCATGATCAAATGGATGTGTATTAGTGCGTTCTCATGATTAAGGTGACATACCTAAAGGATTTTGTGTAGAATGGATGTCATTACATGAGGGATATCATGTGATCATTGAACTAATCACATGAGTCGTATTATACCTTAACATAAAAATCAATATAACTTTATTCCTATGATTATTCTACCTTTTTCATATTTTATTTTACAAGGGGATTTACATGATTATCATGTGTTTTTCAGTTGACTTGTTTCCTAATCATAAGAGATAATTTGGAATATTTCTCATGATCATAAACACTTTTTTGACGCCTTTGCAAGAACATAAATGATTTTTTAAGGGGATTCAAATGATCATACACATATCATGTGAAGTACATGACCGGTTCATGTTACTTTTCTAGCGTCATGTGATCATGTTTCCTATTAGGGACCACACGATCTACATAACCTAGACACTTGATATTCATGTGGGCACGATGACCCTTACTTTTTATTATGGAAAAATTAATACCTATGATTCAGGTATTTATTCTATCCTAGAATTTTCAATGCTTATTTTCTGGGTGTTAACAAATTCTCCCCTCAGGAGAGAGGTCCACATGGACAAGGAATCATTTCTGAGGAGAGTAAATGTCTGCCTAAGTCCACGAGGCTTCTGATAATTGGTTTCCCAAGTGGTTTTTGGTCTCCAAGTTAACCTTTTTTATTTTTCGTTGCGCATTATAAATAAAGGAGTGGAGGATCCACTCATTTCACTAGAAAATTAGACTTCCAGAGCTCTTATGACCACCTTTCTCACACGAATACTTTTCATGAACTTCTCACAAGATTGAATCAAATGATCATACCCCATAATCATTTGTATAATATTATTGTCTCGGTGACCTATGCAAAAAACTTTCTAAATGACTGATGATGATTTGGTTGAACCATGATATATTCCTTACTCACAGGGTAGTTTCTCATCCTTCACATGATATAAGGGATTGTTTCATGGTAACTCAATCTTTATGTGGTTCATGTGACCTTTATATGGTCACACGATCACATGTTTTTAAATTTATCATAAAATCATGAAATTTTATATGGGTCAAACACCTTGTGAGACCTATGGTAGGTTATGTGATTGAAAACCCTTATATGGGTCATGAAATTTGCATGATGTTTCCTAAGCTATATACCCCCTTTTTTGACTCCTGTTAAGGTTTATCACCCATTTTCTATATGTCTCATGTTTTGTAAATATGGATTCCAGTTCACCAAAGGTTTAAAAAAGTGAGACTACGACAGTGGTGGCTCATTGCAATTCCCTAGTCACAAGTATAGACACCAGTCATCGTTCCATCTTCCAGTTATCCCTGATAATTTTTCTGAACCTGACGGGGATAATTCTTATGTAATATCCCACCCCTTTATGGGTTTGTTCTTATGAATTATGTTCCTATCCTTCCACTGTATTCATTGATCATCCCTCATTCTTGGGTCCTAAGGACCCATAATACCTTTAGAGAAAACATCTCCCATATGAGAAACTTTATTACTGAGGAAAAATTATCATATGAGTATATGATGAAGTTTATGACAACATAATTCCAAAAGAATCATAATAAATCTGATTTAGACATCTATATTTACCAATCAATAATGCAGAAATATGCAAAAAACCAGAATTTTGAGTGGTTTTCTAGCTAGGACTTCGATCAGGAGGGAGATTTAGGATGGATTGAGGTTGGACCTTCTGGGTGTAGCATACTTATTCCAATTTTTCCATAGATATTAAAAAAAATGGGATGTATGAAGACATCTGGACCTCCAAAACCTTCCCTTATTACAAATAATTCTGGCAGTGTACTTACTTAGCCAGTGGATTCCAGTCACAAATACATTTCATTTGATGCATAGTGAGGTGAGAATCAGTCTCTGGGACATTGATAAGATTTATGAAACACCAATTTTAGGAGATATGTGTGATGAGTTTATACCTCCATATTCTATTTGGGATGACATGGAGAGGACCCCACCCATTTCCAAGAAGATTATCAAGTTGTATGAGAAGGCCTTGCTTCATGGGGAAGACATCTTGTTTAATAAATGGGCTGGATATTTTATCAATAAAGCATGTTTTGTACCCAAATCCCAAAAGACAAAGGCTTATGCCAAAACATATTCCTATAGTGTTGAGGGTGCCTACTAGCCCACAGTTGAATAGGGTTCATTTATGAACCGAGGAAGGAAGTTATTCATGACATTTACTGAGCCATTTGGTTGGTCTATTATCTTGCTATGTGCCTGAGTGGGTACCTAATTTCAACCCAGGAGAAGGGTGGAGTCAGAGTTTCCACCTTTGTGAATGCGATCTCTATAGAATAAGGAAGGCATGATGGGTTAGATATGCTTGTGTTGGTCAAACTATACTAGCTTCTGCACCACCTTTATAGGGGAATAGACCCACATAAAATTTATAATCTCTTCCAGGTTCTATAGGGTTGGATGGGGGTTCTCCAAGGAGGATATGAATACCTAAGTATCTATAATATTCCCAATTTTAGTTTCAATCCTTTCTTACAGTGTATTAGTAGGGTGATGCCCATCACATTAAATGACTAGGAAATTTGGGCCGTCTTGAGTTGTCATGATGGTTATCTTTCAAACCCTAAAATATTCCTACCAGTATTATAACTGACAATAGTGGGGGTAGATATGAGGATCAGGATTATATGATGTTAATCCATGAGGGAATAATTTTACCCACATTAATGGGAGCATTTTCTATGAATGGTATGCGACTTGTTCGTCCAGTTATCAATTTCAATTCATTTAGAAAAAATTTCATATTTCTCTTCATGTACAATCCAAAAATCATCCAATGGTGGACCATAAATTCAGGATGATGTTTACTAGATAGGAAACCCAAATTTAGATAAACTTTCCTCCAAACAATGCGGAGATTATTTTTACCCAACATTATTCCAAGATTTGGATTCACACATATTCGAATGGGAAATTATCCACATTAGTACTTGAGGATGTGAAGTTACCACTGACCACTGAATACAATCCATGGCCTAATAAGAAACTCACTTCTAAAAAACCATCAACCTCGAAGATTCCTTGTAAGAAGGTGAGTAATTTATCACCATCTTTGTTACCAAGAGAGGTTCCAACTGTTGTGAATGAAATAAGTGCGGTGCTTGTAAGTGAATCCATGTTTTCACTATTATTTCACCTTGAGTTTTAGAAATGGGGAAACTGGAGGGCGGCGAACTCAGATGCTGAGATTTTGGGGGTACTATGTTAGGAAAAGATACAATTGGATGACTTCACATTCATTACTTCTACCATAGGTGTATCCTTCCAAAACCAGCCCACTGAGGTTGAGGATTTCCTTTGATACCTTTATGCAGTGATGGAAAGAATGAAGTTCTTGATCCATTATTCACCTATGGTGTAGTGGATGGTGGTTCCTGGAATAATGCACGTCGTTATGGATGAAAAGGGACATACTATCATTGAGGGTATGGTAAGACTATACTTTCTACCATATTCAAATGGTTGTGCTACCAATGAAGTTTCACTAATGTATTTTTCATTTTTTTGGGTATGGTAGGAAGCTCTAGGAGACTAGTCATTCCCACCATCCTCAGTGTATTCTCCCAGAGGTAAGATTATCAGAGCTGAATTATGCAGTAACTAGGGAACTGATGATGAGGGTTCCTTAGGTTAAATGGCTTTGATGAGGGTGGAAACTTCCATTCTTGAGGAATTACAATCTACACTTTCATTGGTGCCATCCTCAACAACTTTAGCATCTTCCCTTTATGGGGGACCTTTCTCGAAGAGGAAATAGAAAATTAATTACTCCAAACTATTAGAGTCCTTTCACCCAAAATATTCAAGTAAGAATCAAACTTTACTTATTTTACTATTCCGGGACATTTCAATAGCTCATTTTGGTTTGTCAAAAATGCATTGGTCCTAACTAATCCCTTCTAGAGGATCATACATCTTATCATAAGGATATTATTGGGATTCCTATCACTCTAACAGAACCTTCAATATTGGACCCTATTCGTCAAGAAGTAGAAATGGATGAGGTTCCAACATGGTTAGACCTATCACCCACTGTTGACGCTCCGGTGATCAATCCATTTGACTCATAAAAATAAAATGCACTTCTAGAGGAGGCTGATGCTGGTATATATTACACTTCTAATTTTAACTTAATGAAGGAATATCTAGGTGAAGGTGATTAATTATTTAGAGACTAAACATATTGCCCACATTTTATTATATTGTATAAAATTTATTGATTATTATATCCCTGGAAGGTAGTGAGTGAAGTTTTCCATCATAGAAAATAATAATGGTTTCACCAGGTCACTCATCATAAGAGGGAACTACCTCTTCACCTAAAGAAAGGGTTGGGGTGGAAGACCTCTACTACTTCAAAATTGTCTTTTAACAATGCTAATTTTTTTATCAGCACTTAAAAGTTATAAATACCAAAGAGATATTAAAATTAGTTATCCTTTATTAGTGATAGAAAAAGCACTGATAAAGGGCCCCTTTATCAGCGCAACAAAAATATTTGATAAAGGGTAATTTTATTAGTGCTAGAAGAAGCGTTGATAAATCTAATTCTAGATTCTACATAAATGCAGCCCTATAGTATCATTGCAGCAACTATGAAAAATCAAACCCAATCATAAAGAATAGAAATATATAGAAAATACAGTTGTAAATTTTATATTTCATGTGTGTACTAGTGAATGAAATAATCCATGCAGCTATGTGTGATTAAATTTTTTTTAAATGGTTTCAAGACATTAAAAGGGATTTATAGAGTGCCATGTATGATTAATTTACATTTTCAAGGGTTTGTGTGCATTTAAACAATCAATGCATAGGATTCAATGTGAAAAAGGGTAGTTGTGTATTATTATTTTTGTAAGAACTTACTTTGTAAATGAATAAATCAAGTGGATGTAATTGTATGATTTTAAATGGATTTTTTGATGGTTTTGTGTGATTAAACCAAATTAAAAATTACCGGGAGTGGTTAAATGATTGCTCCAAGGATATTTGTATCTCATATGACCCTATATATGATAGATTAACTTCTTAGAATCCCCCAAGTAAGATTAAACATGGTATGTAAAAGCTAAATTTAGAATAAAATTATTCTTTCATGAGACTAACAGTGATCACACTCGTCACATAAGAATAAATTCATTCTTCCATCAGGTTAATTAATCTTCATTAGTTTTATCATAAGATTAATTGGCATGATTCAAAAAAATAAGTCAAATTACATCAAAGGGATATTCACATGCTAAATCATCCTCTATGACATTCCAAATCCCTTCAATTCATATTAAACTCAATAATCTAGATGACTACATGGGATTAATTAAAAATTATAAAGAATACTACGAATATTGACCATTTTAGAAAATTTTAACAAGAAATAAATATTCAAGGGGCCCACATAGAACCCATAAATAACTCAAAGATTATAAGATAATAGTGGATTAATTTTATACTAGAGAACCATGAAATATTTGTGAGTGATATTATATAGATGAATCTCACC
Source organism: Viscum album (assembly GCA_963277665.1). Taxonomy (NCBI): domain Eukaryota; kingdom Viridiplantae; phylum Streptophyta; class Magnoliopsida; order Santalales; family Viscaceae; genus Viscum; species Viscum album. Next base: position 710,834,992 of record OY728142.1, read on the forward strand.
CCTTGAACAATCCACATAGAGATGATCGGGGTTAGGAGATCACTGTTACTGATTTTTATAGGAATGAGACTTTATAAAGTAGAACGGGGGAAGAACCATGTAAATAGAATGGGGTACCCACTATAAAAGGGGTTCCCTACTAGGGACTAGATTATAATTTCTATTTACTGTACATAGATTTTAGTAATATTAAATTTTGTTAAAATATTCCTGAATTTTCTTATTTATTTATTTAAAATTTTCATATAGTGTTCTCTAAATATCTCACCAATGATGACTGGATAAGCTAAGGATCACCACCTAGATAAAACTAGATCATTCTAGATTCTACACAATTACTCTATATAGATTTTTTAGTTCATAATTTAGGGATTGAGTGGTCGAGAAGGTGAGGTGTGTGACAAAAGTTTTTACTACTCTTTCCCCCAATTCATTACATAACGTGAAATACATTTTCTCTCTCATTAATTGAGTTATAGATGTATGATGGAGTTAGTAGCTTAAATTGTGTGTGGATTCATGGTTTGATCCACTAATTCGATGATAAATGTACTCTTAACACATATATTTCCATATCTCTAGTCTTAGATATATCTATGGGAATACTACATATGAGGTTTCTAAAAGAAATCCAAAGGATTAAAAATATCAAACCATCCTTACAATATAAACATTTCAAACATTGGTTTTTAAAATTACATTAGTAAGTAAAAATTATCATAGAAATTCAAAAAAATCAATGTTACTTTGTCTTTGGCCCCCAAAACCCAGTCATGTTATTAGTTTTCCAACAAACCAACCCATATCAAGCAAAATAATACACCTGTATAAGAAAACAATTCTTATATTAATAACACTATGCAGAAATAAATTAAACACAAAGTGTCAATTTTAAAATAAAATCATATAATTTGAGTCATATAAGGCACAAAATGTATAAAATTGAGGTGTGAATGATTCTTATACATCAAAAATGACTTATGGATTTTTTTCCTAATGTATCAAAACAATCTGAATGCATTTTCTTAGTTTTAAGTATATCACTTATCTTGTTTACTTAAATGTCAATTTTAAATAAAAAGATACACTTTGAGTTATTCTAGTCACACTATGAATCATATTGAGGTGAATATGATTAATACACATAAAAAATGACTTATTTATAGTTGAACTAAAGTATCAAAAGAATCTGAATTTTTTTTCTTAATTTTGAGTTTGTCACTTGTGTTTTTTACCAAAATGTCATTTTAAACTGAAAACATGCACTTGGAGCCATACTGGTCACATAGTGTATTATTTTGACATGAAAATGATTCTTACACATTAAAAATTACTTATTAATCATTTTCATAAATTATAAATACAATATGAGCATGTTTTCTCATTTTTTAGGGAGTGACACAAATTTTGATATAAAATGACAATTTTAAACTGATAATGGACACTTTGAGTCATACCGAGAACACTGTGTATCTGATTGAGGTGAAGATAATTATTATATTTTAAAAATAACTTATGGATCATTTTAATAAAGTATAAAAATAATATTAATTTGTTTTCTTGGTTTTGAGTATTTCGCTTGTTTTTTCACTAAAATTAATGTTAATTTTAAACAAAAAGACACACTTGAAGTCATACCAGTCACACCGTGCATAGGATTGAGGTGAAATTAATTAATACACCTCAAAAATGACTTATGTATCATTTTACTAAAGTATAAAAATAATATAAATTAGTTTTATTGGTTTTGAGTATCTCACTTATGTTTTTTATTAAAATGTCATTTTAAACTGGAAACATGAAATTTGAGTTATACTAGTCACATAATGTGTTGGTTTGATGTGAAACTGATTAATATATGTAAAAATGACTTATTAATCATTTTAATAAATTATAAAGACAACCCAAGAACATATTCTTTGTTTTTAGTGAGTGAAACATGTTTTGAATTAAAATGTCAATTTTAAATTGATAATAGACACTTTGAGTCATAATTTTCACACTATATATCAGATTGAGGTGAGGCTAATTACTACATGTCACAAATGACTTATGAATAATTTTAAAAAAGTATAAAAACAACCTGAATGTTTTTTCTTAGTTTTGAGTACGTCACTTGTTTTTTTTATTAAAATGTCATTTTAAACTAAAAACACACACTTTGAGTCATATCGGTCACATCATGTGTCAGTTTGATGTGAGACTAATTCTTACATGTAAATGATTACTCATGAATCATTTTCCTAAATTATCAAGATAATATGAGTGTGTTTTATTAGTTTTCAGTGAGTGACACATGTTTTGAACTAAAATGTCAATTTTAAACTGATAATGGACACTTTGAGTCATACCAGGAACACCATGTATCAGATTGAGTTAAAGATGATTTATATATGTCAAAAATGACTTATAGATCATTTTAATGAAGTATAAAAACAATAAGAACTTGTTTTATCATTTTTTAGTATGTAACTCACATTTTTTACTAACAATTATTTTCAATTTTAAATAAAAAGACACAATTGGAGTCATACCAGTCACCCAGTGTATCAGATTGAGGTGTAGCTAATTTCTACACATCAAAAATGATTTATGTGTCATTTTCCTAAAGTATCAAAACAATATGAATATTTTTTTATTAGTTTTGAGTATATTATGTGGTTTTAAACTAAAATGTAAATTATAAACTAAAAACATATATTTAAATTCATAACGAGCACACTGTGTATCATATTGGGGTGAAGATGGTTGAGCATGTGATGTGTGTTGTGATTTAAACCATATAAAACAAGGAAGAAAAGAGAGAACATGGAACATGTTCTCTATTTTTTGGATTTCTGTAGAGAGTTGAAAGAAAAATTTGAATTCCTAAAATATATATGATAAAAACTAAATAAGTATTAGATAAAAATGATAAGGAAATTAAATTAAAACAGTAGATAAAATGATGAAAAAATTAAATAATAAGTAGTGGGAATTCAACTTTTAATGATGGGGGATAAGTCATAAGAAATAAAATTAAATAATAACCATTTGGGAGATAAATATGATGAGTATGATAGTTGCCTCCTAAATCTAAATATTCTCAGGCTGGGAGTTGGTGAAGCATCAAATTTTTTTTTATAGTTTGTTTCCTAAATATGAAAAAAAACAGTAATAGTCTAATCCCTATAAGGGGATCCTTGATTGGTGTGACCATGAGAAGGCTCAGTTGGATGGTATTACAAACACTCATGCTAAGACAACCATTGAAGTTTCAACATTAAAATAAATCCTTAAATTACTCCAGGAAAAGGAAAAAACCTTTGGTCTGAGGAATAAATTTTATAAGTGCTTAACTTCTCATGACAAAAAGATGACAATTCTTGGACGATTTTTGAAACCTTGCTAGGTGAGAGTCCAACAAGTGAGAGGAGTTGATGTTTACTCATTTCTTCACTTGTTATGTGGTGGGTCAGGTGGTTTTTCATTGAATTATGAGTAGATATTTAAAGGAGTGAGAAATATATGGTGACTATCAGCTTTCAGTAGAAAAATTTCATGTATGATTAATTTAAAGATCCAAAAAATATGTGGGAAATTGAAATCATATGGGAAATTTGACCACTAACAAGTATCGGTAAACCGTTGAACCATATTTCTTTTAATTATGGCATCTTACCAATTATAGGTAGCCACTTCCAAAATAAATGTCTCCTCTGTCTTTTATCCACATTGTGTTTGTGTCTCTTAATGTTGTAGGAAAGGTTAAACAGTAATCAAGTTGGTCACTTTGGAAGGTGGAAATGGATTTTAAATGGTGGAATATATAAATAAAGATTCACTAATCCCCCCACCCACCACCGAATCTATGACGATCTTAATACCTATTAGTATCTATGTATCCTTAAAAATTGGTATCAGAGTATTATGATTATATAAAAAATAATAGTTATTGTTTGTTGATTGGAAGTGATTTGTGTCCTTTTTTTTGAAATTGATTTGGTTCTTAATTTTATATCCATAATAGATTATATAAATTCAGTGAATATATAGGGAGTTCCATAATTTTAAGGTAATAATTATCACATATGAAAATATATAATGTTTCCATACCTATTATCCATTGGTTTAGACGTGCTTAAAGTGACAAAAGGGCATATTAATCATGTTGAGAATTTTGTGTTGATCATAACTGATTGAAAGAATATAAAGAATAATGGTTGAACTCAAAATTTAATACTTTCATTACTGTCAAAGAAATAATTCTTTAAATTTAGAGGGATTAGGATAGTAAAATAATTTGGGATAATATGGAGAATATTTATGAAGAAAAATGTTAAAGTGAAAGAATATAAATTACAAATTTATCATTTCAAGTATGAAGACATTTGAATTCATAAAGATGATGTTGAAGAGTAAGTCTGAAAAGTAAATATCCCTTAAAATTTTGAAGAAGAAGAATATTCAAAAAGATATTAAGGAGGAAGAGAATAATTTTAAAGATAAAAATATTTGAAGATGAAGGCTAAAAAATTTATTTCATTCATCTCAAGAAGCTTTCAAAAAGGTAAAGTAAATTACTGAGGAAACATTTCACTATAATATTTCAAATGAAAAGCTATTGGATATTTTATAGCTAATTTTATGAAAACATGTATATTCTATTTCATTTAAAATTATAGGAATGTGAATTCAAAATATATAATTCCACAAAAATAATAATTCATAAAATATTAATATAAAATTAATTCATAGAATATTGATAATTAATGTGAAGTCAAGGGAGAGTGAACCAATGAAATGGTTTAAATTTTTTACTTTATTTCCGTAAAAACTTATTTACAACCTTGTGAAAAGTTTATTTTTCATAAATTATTAAAAAAGTTTAATTTAAATAAGTAAAATTCACCATGTTTAAAGTTTTTTTGTATAATGTATTTATTTCATCATTAAATGTTCTTATAAGGAATTTATCATTGGTAAAATTATTGTTTATCTATGAATAACTTGTTCACATTATATATTTATGCTTGGTTTATTGTGTAAATTCTATTAAACATATTTACTAGTTTTAAAATTATTTATTCTATGAAATTAAAGGTTTGAATTATGTTCTTTAATTATTTACATTATTTAATTTATATAAGTTCATTATTATAAATTTGATAAGCTATAAATCATTTTATGATCCACAAAGGAATGCAACAATCATATGTCTGAGTTATGTCACCTCACTTTATTTTGATCAAGTAACCTGAATATTCCCATGTCTTAGATCTTTATTCAAGAAACAAAATTACTATTTGGTTGTGTTTTTATATCTTGATTACTTTTAGTAAACCTGGATTTAATTTTAAATCTTGAGTTTAAATGGTATGAATATACTTGGTTAAGTATTCCATTTTATACCTTGTCTTGTACTACAAAGAAATTCATTTCCTTTCACTATAATATAAATGAATTATAAGTCCATGAACAATAATTAAGCTTGATTTACTGATTGCATCAGTGATGAGATAATGGATGGTTTTATTAAGTGGTAAAGAATGATTTTTATGATAACTTATTAAGTATAATCAACTTGTTTGATTTTTGAAACTAAACTAAAAACTTTTTAAGTACTAAATAATCGAGTTTCATTAAATAACCCAGTCCTAATCTAGCTAGACACAAGTTAAAATTGAGTTTTAGCTCATCCATGATACCATTTAGTTACCTAGAATTCCCATGACCAAGAAACCAAGTGAGTAGGTGAGAAAGAAATGGAAATACAAACATATGATAACAAAAGCTGTAGGATCAAAATAATGATGTAGATTCTCAATATACAAGAGAGGGGGTGAATTGTATACTTAAAAAAAACCTTTGGAACTTTTAAATATGGTATAAACCTTCCTATTGTTTAACAATGTTAAACAAGGTAAATTCAAAAGACCTCTTAGTTCTACAAACTTGCTATATTCTGGAAATATGGTTCTAGAAATGAAACTTAAGAAAAGTTTACAAGGACAAAGATTCTACCTTAAAGCGTATAAAATATTACTAATCAGAGTATGAGAATAAGAAAGTATAATATAGTTATACTTTCCTTATCAATCAAAATGCAGCAGAAAACAAACTTGAAACAATACAAATAACAAGTAGTAAATCTTTTAACGCAAAGAGAAGAGTATCCAACAACCTTGGAGAAATGTCCCTTGATTTATACTTTTAAGAAAGTCTGTCTTAACCACACCAGGTTAAGCCCTCGATATAAATATCGGAGTCTGTCTTGCTATCCCCGCAAGCCCTAGAACTTCAAGGTAGTCGAAACCTCTGTCTTCCTATCCCCAGAAGCCCTCGAATTTACTCAAAAACATTTGGAGTCGCATGAAGAAATTCTGAACAAGATGTTCATTACACACAAAGCATGAGAGTCTCTCTCTAGAAATCACTTCAGCAACATCTAATCTTTAGAGTCGTAGAACAGTGTTGAGCTTGTTCAAATGAGCCCCTATTTATAGGCACATCTTCAACGATCGACTCCCTCCACCAACGGTTATATTTTTCCTTGAATTTCAGAGGGACCTGTACACATGTCACTCAAACAATAGTTGGTTAGAAACTGAATGGAGGACATCATTATATAACTAAAACAAGAGTAAGTAAAATATTGTTTCTCAACCAAATTCAATTTTTCAGAGTCTACGGAAAAAGGTCAGAGTCTAAGGGAATGAACATTAGAATTCAATATTGCATGGATATTCAGATCCAGTTTTTCAAGGAATTCAGAATCATAATTATGTAGACTTCAGAATATGAATTCTGAGGAATTCAGAGTCCAAATTCTAAGGAATTCAGAGTCTATATTCTAAGGAATTTGGAACCTGAATTCTATGGAATTTGGAGTCTGAATTCTAAGGAATTTAGAACCTAAATTCTAAAGAATTAGGAACCTGAATTCTAAGGAATTCAGAACCTGAATTCTAAGGAATTCAGAGTCTGAATTCTAAGGAATTTGGAAGCTCAATTCTAAGGAATTCGGAACCTGAATTCTATGGAATTCAAAACCTAAATTCTAAGGAATTTAGAGTTTAAATTCTAAGAAATTTGGAACCTGAATTTCAGAGAATTCGGAGTCTGAATTTCAGAGAATTCAGAGTCTGAATTTCAGAGAATTCATAATCTGAATTCAGATCCTGAAAATAGAATACACTATATCTATTTATTTATAGAAATATGATATTTTATATGTGAAAATGAATTTTTTACTTAGGAATAAAAAGAGTTAGATTTAAAGGAATTAAAACATGAACAATGAAAACATGGTAAGGGTAATTTTTCCTTGGGGAAGAAAATTTTTCCTCATTATGAAAAAAACTTATGGAGAGAAATTTTCCTTGGGATAGAGTGTTTGTGATTTTCAAAACATTAAGGAATAGAAAAGTCATAAGGAAACCTTATTGACTCAACAATATTACCCTTTTTGGAAAGCACAAACTTCCTTATAAAAGAGAATATAAAGACTTAGAAATTTTATGGTCTTGTAAATAAAACTTATCACCCTTTTCTTATGAATAAAAGTGAATATGAATAACTCCCCCTTAGGATTTTAAAACTCTAAGAATCATATTCTGAATTTCCTGAATGATATTTTTCATTTTCTTACATACAAAAATCTTCATGATGAAAACTCCCACTTGGATGAACTCCCCCTTACTTAACGAAATTTCTTCTTTACTATGTATCCTTTTTTGACATTCCTTTCTCCCCCTTTTTGATTTTCAAAAAAAATGTAGAGAATGGAAAGAAAATACAGAACCTAAAATATTAGTACTAGACAATGAAAAAATATGAAGAGCAACTAAACATTTCATTCAGAATGAAAGAATTTTTACAATAAGGAATTACAACAAAAGATCGGATTTGAAATAAAATTATCCTTCCTTATCCTTTGACTTTAGATTTTTCACTATGGTTTTTAACTTCTTGAGCTCTTTGTGATCCTCTTCTACATGCTTGAGCAACTGATCCTGATCTTATGTTTTCTTCTCTAAGGCTTTAATTTTCTCTTCCAGATCCTTAAGAGATTCTGCCTGAGCCTTAAAAACTTCTTCTTGCTTAGCAAGATTCTCTTCAATATCAATTCTGAGATCCCTTTCCCTCTTAAAACTCTGAGAAACTGAATTTAGCTTCCCATTTAGGTCCTTAACTTCTTTATTTTGAGAAGTCTGTTCGAGAGTTATCTTTTCCTCAAAACTATTAGTGAGATTATTGATATTCACATCTTCGGTGTCAAAAGCATCCTTGACACTTTCTTGGAATTTATCAAAGATTATCATCTATTCTATTGTCTTATTTGAACAGCTTGTCATCTTTTTTTCATGATATTTTATGAGCTTCATGGCTAATAAGAAAAGTCTTGAAGTCTGCCTCGAGTTTGACACATTTATCCATCACCATAGATATTGAATCTGATTTTTGATTTAATGAATGTTGAAGCATATGGAATCTTGAGTCTATACTGGGGAATATTCTAATAGTCCCAACAAGATTTTTTAAAGACTGAACTACAAAGTCATGTCCAAGAGAGGATGAATTTGAATTCTAGACTTTGGTTGGTGAGGATTATTTTTCTAATTCAACAGCCTTCCTCTTCGATGAACCACCAACTTATTTATTCTTCACCACAAATTTTCTTGGTGTATCCACAACCACCTATTTTCCCTTATCATCCTTTGGAATGACTTCTTCTTGATTAGGAGATTCATGTTCACTATCTGATAGCTGAACAATTTTTTCTTCATCAACTTCTTCCTTCTCGGATCCTACCTCAACATCCTTTGGGTGAATGAAATCATGATTGCTATTATCATTTTCAGACAACTTATTCAATTCTTCCTCACCCTTATCCCCTTTTATAGGGGTAGAAAGTTTTGAAGAATCTGCTTCAGAATTTCGGATTGATAACTTCTCATAGGGACTCTCCTTCTCATCGTAATCTTCCACTTGCTTAATGATATCTTCGGTATCAACACTCCCTTCGTCCTATTATTCTTCTACTTCTTCTTATTGCATTATTTATTTGACTTGATATTTTTTCCGAATCACTAACTTATTTCCTGGAGTCTCTGGTAATGGTTCTAATAAAAATGATTCTGGTACCGGAATATTCTCAGAGGCTTTCTTAGCAGCCTTAATAAAAGATTGCACTATCTCATCCTCAGACAACTTCTTCCTTTGGTTCTTTTATTTTTCTTGCTTTTCTAGATTCTCAGTAGTCTTTTCCTTTAATTATTTTTCCTTAGATAGATCCAAGATAAACTTAGGCTCCCCTTCCATCCTGTTCTTCTTATCTTCTCTCCACTTATCCACTACTTCATTAGGATATGCTTTTTTTCTTCTTCGTCTTTGGAGGTGCGGACTTAGTTTCCTTAGCCATTGAAGATTTTGCTTTCTCTTTTGGTTCATTCACCTTCCTATTTCTTTCACCCTTCTTAGAAGTTTCAGCCACTTTAGGCTTCTTTTAAAGAGCTTCAACTTCTACTTCTGAAAAATTATAAAATTATTCGGATTGACTATTAAAGACAATCTTCATTCTTCTCAGAGTATCATCACTCAAAAGCATCACCTTACAATTCTCCGGCTTAGAACTGCAAAGAATCTTGAAAGACTAAAGAAAAAGGACTATTATCTTTGAAATAATGGATAAATACATAATAATATGAGACTTCAGATTTCTATTCTTTATATTCTTAATCGTAATCAAGATATGCTTAACCAGATTTATCTTTATTAGGTTCACTAGGAAATCTAGAATGTAAATATCTCTTTTATTTAGGGTATCCTTGTCCCCTTTTCTAAGAATTATAAAACCTTGAACCCATAGTTGAAGAATCCAAAGATTTGTAGAGAGATAAATAATTTTCGGAGTCTTTACTTCCTCAAGACCAAGACAATCTAGAGCCTTTTTCTTATCGAAGGATCCTATTATATCAGGTAGCTCGTGAGAGAAAAACTCAGCTTCTCCCTCATAAGAAATTCCAATCAGATTTGCTGCCATGTTATAAGAAAGAGAATACATCTTTCAATAGTTCTTGAATGAAAATTTATCTCTTCATCCTTCATTGAAAAAGCTAACTCTCTCAAAGAATTAAACTAACAATTACGGACACACCAGATCTCGTGCTCTTGGTTTTGATATACATACACTCTCCCAACTATCCAGATTGATATTCTTAGACACAATAGAATCATATTTGGCATAAAAATTCAGATCTACTAACCTTTCACGGTATATATTCTACTCATAAATTTCCTAAACACTTGACATCTCTTTATGAGAAGAGGCTTCAACATACATTCAGAAGTAAGGAAACTTTAAAGATCTGGAACGAATTTAAAATCATAGGCAGAGCTTCAGCATGCGAAGGCTTGAGTTTCGATGTGGGACAACCAATGGGGGGTCTTTTATATAGGCAATTGAAGCGACGGTCCAGCTTCCCAGATTGATCCAACAGTTGAAAGTATCTTGAGAATATATAACAGTTGAGATGATAGCCGAAGAAGGATTTTGATAGATTCTGATCTTTTGAGGTTTTTAAGATAAAACATTCATATTTAAGGAAAAGAGAATCCAAAAAATTTAAAAACAAAAAGAAAATACCAACTAGTAAAAGATGTTTAAGAAAAATTAGGAAAATAAACATACCTTTAAGATTGCTAGGAAGATTATTCTTAATGAGGAAAATTTGTCTTGAATAACTTTAGATTCCGAATTTTTTATTATGGGGAAGAAAAAAAAACTACAAAAATTTTAACTATGAAAATTTTGACTACAAAAATTTTGACTATGAAAATTTTGACTACGAAAATTTTGACTATGAACATTTTTAGATTAACAAGAAAATATACCCCCCCTATGAAAATGAGTTTCTTAATGTAAGGATATAGGTTTAAAAAAGAAGTTAATATGGAGGATTACCTTATGATTATCATTCCAAACTTCTATTTAATGTATTCAAATATATTAGATGATAAAGATTTTGTGAAAATATCAGCAAGTTGTTCTTGAGTTCTGATAAATTGAAGAATGATATCTCCTTTTTGTGTGTGATCCCTAAGAAAGTGATGCCTAATATCTATGTGTTTTTCACGAGAGTAATGTGAAGGGTTTTTTACTTAAGGTAATGGCACTAGTATTATCACACAATATTTTTGTTTTGGTAAAACTCATACCATAGTCTGTGAGTGTGTGTTGCATTCACAATACTTGAGCACAACAACTTCCAGCTGCTATATATTCAGCTTCAGTAGTGGAAAGTGCTACTAAGTGTTTCTTTTTGCATGACCAAAAAACTAATGAATCTTCTAAGAAATGAAAAGTTATGGATTTAATTTTCCTATCCATTCTACATCCACCAAAGTCAGCATCCGAAAAACTTTTTAAAACAAAATAATTTCCATAAGTATAAAAGAGTCCTAAATCCATGGTTCCCTTTAAGTAGCGAAAAATCCTTTTCACCGCCTTTAAATTAGATTCATTAGGATTGGATTGATATCTTGCACATAAGCATACTAAAAACATTAAGTCTGGATGACTAACTGTCAAGTAAAGTAGACTTCCTATCATACCTTTAAAAGATGTTTGATCAACTGGTTTCCTAGCTTCATCAAGATCAAGTGAATTTGAGGTACCAATGGGAGTAGTTATACTCTTAGTGTCATCATATACATAATTTTTAAAAATATATTTAATATAATTATGTTGGTATATATAGATTCCTTCTAGTTTTTGAGAAATTTGAAAACCAAGGAAATTTTTTAACTCACCCATCAAACTCATTTCAAACTCATATTTCATTAGATCCGCAAAGGAATCAATTACAGATTATTGAGTTGAACCAAATATAATGTCATCAATATAGATTTTAACAATAAAAATATTTTTCTTATCTTTCTTTATAAAAACGGTTGGATCAGCATTTCCCTTAACAAAATTATTTTGAAGCAAAAATCCTATAAGTGTATCATACCAGGATCTTGGGGATTATTTGAGTCCATAAAAAGATTTTGTAAGTTTGAAAACATGTACAGGATGTTTTGTATCTTCAAAACCATGAGTTTGTTCAACAAAAACTTCATCTTGTACAAAACCATTAAGGAAATCACATTTAACATCCATTTGAAAAAGTTTGAAATTGAAGAAAGCTACAAAGGCAAGTATAATACGAATAGATTCAAGTCTAGATACTAAAGCATAGGTTTCTTTATAGTCTATTTCTTCTTTTTGATTATAGCATTTTGCAACCAATATAGCGTTATTTCTTACTATGATTCCATTTTCATCACACTTATTTCTGAAGACCCATTTTACTATAATAATATAAGTTTTATTAGGTCTTTCAACCAAGGTCGAGACTTTATTCCCTTCGAATTAATTTAGCTCATCTTGTATATCTTTTATCCAATCATCATCACCTAAAGCTTCATCGGTGCTTTTTGGTCCTAATTGGGAAATGAATGCTAGATGTTATGCTTCATTCCTTAAGTAACTTCTAGTCCTTATAGGTTGATTTACATCACCAATGATACTATCACTGGGATGATTCTTAAGAAACAACTGATTTGGGTTTTGTAAAACCTGTTCATCAATGTAGGGTAGGAAATATTCTAGGGTAAATGCTTCAAAAAAAATTTCTTGAACATTTTTCTTATCAGAAGGATCCTCTATCAATGGTTAATAACCAGTTTTTGAAAACACATCAGAAGGTTTAGGTTGGGGATGTTTAAAAACAAAATGATCAGTTTCATCAAATTTGACATGTACTGTTTCTTCAACAGAACAAGTATTTTTTTTGAAAACTCTATAAGCCTTAGAAGTTGTGGAATAGCCCAAGAAAATTCCTTCATTAGATTTTGGTGCGAATTTGTGTAGATTATATTTAGTATTCAGAATGACTACCTTGCAACCAAAAACCTTGAAGTAAAGAAGTCTAGGTTTTCTACCATTTCATAACTCATAAAGAGTTTTATTAAGAAAAGGTCTAATAAAAACACGATTTATAGTATACCAAGTAGTACTTACAACTTCAGCCAAAAAATGTTTGGCTACCGAATATTCACTCAACATGGTTCTTATTATCTCTTGAAGAATTCTATTTCTTCTTTCAACAACACCATTTTTTTGAGGTGTTCTTGGTGCTGAGAAGTTATGAGTAATGCATTTTCTACTACAAAAAGTTTCGAAATTAGAATTTTGAAATTCTACTCCATGATCTCTATGAATATTTATCAAAGGAAGGTTTTTCTCATTTTTAACTTGGGATCTAAAAATTTTGAAATAAGAAAAAGATTCAGATTTATTTTCTAGAAAATAGACCCATGTAAATCTACTGTAATCATCAACTAAAACAAATACATAATATTTGCCTCCAATGATTCTAGTTTTTGTTAGACCAAAAAGATCTATATGCACTAACTGTAATGCATCAATAGTTGAGGCTTCAACAACTAATTTAAAACTCTATTTATGTTGCTTTCCATATTGTCAAGGATCACAAACTTTTGAATAATCAAATCTAAGCTCCAGTAGATCCTTAAATAATATTTTCTTAGAGATTTTGCATAGGTTTCTAAGGTTACAATGTCCTAACCTTCTATGACATAACCAAGAATGATCTTCCATTTCACTAAGACAAGGTAGATCTTGTCTTCTAAGGTATTCTAAGTTTAGTGTGTAAACATTCTCTTGCCTATTGGCAGAAAGAATAAACTCTTCCTTGGAATTGTGTACTAAGCACTTTTCATTCCTAAAATTCACAAGGTAACCATCATAACATAATTGAATTATGCTAATGAGGTTGTGCTTAAGACCCTTAACAAATAAAACATTTGAAATCAAAGTTTTTCCAAGAAGTACAATGTTACCTATACCAATAATTTCTCTTTTAGCATTATAATCTAAAGTTACTTTTCATCCTTTAATCTTGATAATATTTTCAAAGAAGTTTTTGTTACCAGTCATGTTATGGGAACATACACTATCCATGTACCTTGTATTGTTGTTGGTACTATCTTTATTTTCCTGAAAATAAGAATGTTAGACTTTCAGAACCCAAACTATCTTAGATCCGAAAACTTCAAAAAGAAAAATTTTAGGAATCCACATTTTCTTTGAAAAATAAGCTTTATGAAAACCTAAATACTGAGTTTTGTTTAAGGAACATTTTTTTATCAATGCCCACCACACTGACACTTAGTGCAGAATGGAGCACTTTGAGAAAAAAAATAATTGTTTCTGAAAATCAGTTTTGAACTGGTATAACCAAAACCAGAATTATTCCTTAGAGGGCGAATTTGAGAATATATCCTATAAAAATTTTCCTTACCTAAGGTAAAGTTTGAAAAACACTTCCTGAAGGAAAATATTTCTGACTTTAGTTTAATAACTAAGTTCTTATCCTCAAATCATCAGTTTTAGTACTAGAGTTAGGCTCAAAATCATTTTTCTTAGAAATTAATTTTTCTAGATCCTTAGAAAGTTTATCCTTCTCAGAATTAACTTCCTCAAGGTGTTTTGAAATACTTTAAAAATCATGGGTTTTCTTATCAAGATCTTTATAAAGATCTGATATTTCCTTAGTAAGAATATAAATCCTAGAATTTTCCTTATCAAGGTTTTTCTTGACTTTATAATTTTCATTCTCAAGAAGCTTAGAAAACCTAGAAACTTATTCATAGGTAGGTAAAGTATTATCTTCATCAGAAGAAGATTATTTATCTAAGGATTCATAATATTTACTATCACTATAATTAGAATTTAAGGATACATTGGTTATGGATTCAACATTATGTACCTTGGACATTAAACAATGATTTTTAATAGGTAACTTGGTAAGTAAACCAAGATTCTTCTGTCCAGAAGATTCGTAATATGAGGTTTCATCAGAAGAGTCTCCACCAATGGCACTCCAGGTGTCATTAGATTTCAAAAATTTCTTATCTATAGATTTATAGTACTTATTTCTATTCCTCTCAGAATGTTTTTCATTTATATCTTTTCTCTTAAGCATAGGACAATACGACCTTATATTCCCTGCTCTTTTGCATTTGTAACAAGTGACTTCTGAGTCTTTCTTGTACTTTATTTCTTTCTTCTTATATCTATACTGAAAGTCTTTCTTCCCAAGTATCTTGTTCATCCTTTGAGAAATATTAGCTAGTTTATTCTCAGAATGTTCACTTTCACTTGATTAAGATAAAATAGTGACCTTCGTGGATTTAGATCTTTTAACACTCTCAGGAGTGTTGGCTTTCATATGATTTGAAGAAGTTGTAAAAGCAACACTACCATTTCCATTCTTCTTTTTATTCATATCAACATCTCCTTTCACTCTAGTCTCATGTTGAAGAAGAGTTCCAAAAATCTCATCAAGAGTAATCCGTGATACTTTCCTATTCTCATCAATATCTATTCTCTTTGACTCACACTCATTAGGCATGATGTCTATAATATTGTCCACAAGTGCCTCATCATATAAACCTTTTGTGCCCATGGATTGCAAACTGTTGAAAATAGTCATAAATCTCTGTTGTACCTTACATATAGGTTCACTGTAAGGAAATCAAAAACTATGATATTTAGCTCTAAGCATATTTCCTCTAGTTTCAATAACTTTGGAAGTTCCAAAGTGAGTGAATTAAAGCTTCTTTCAAATAAAATTTATAGCTTCACAAGAAGAAATATGGCTCTATATATTCCTGGTCATGGAACACAACAAAGTATTGCGTACCTTATAGTTTAGTTGATATTCTGACTTTTCTTGATTACTAAAATTTCTGACTTCCTTATCAGGAATCTTGTAATCTCTAGTCAGAATAACAAAGTTTTCCACTCCAGTGTTAATAATAAAAGCCTTCATACGATCTCTCCAATATTTATAATCATTCCCATAAAATATAGGTGGTCTAGTTGGATTATGATTGTCAATAGAACCAACATTCATTCCTACCATATCAAAGAAAAAAAAACTTTCCACACAAACTTTTTAGTAATATAAGTTTGTAAACAAGGATAAAAATATCCTAAGCAAGGAAAAAATAGAACAATGAAAACTTGAGTAAGAAAACTTATATGTGAATAAAAGTATTTAAGAGACTTTCTCTGATACTAATTGTAGGATCAAAATAATGATGTACATGCTCAATATACAAGAGGGGGGGTGGGGTGGGGGGTGAATTGTATACTTTAAAAAAAACTTTGGAACTTTTAAATATGATATAAACCTTCATATTGTTTAACAATGTTAAACAAGGTAAATTCACAAGATCTATTAGTTCTAAAAACTTGCTAGATTCCGAAAATATGGTTCCGGAAATGAAACTTAAGAAAAGTTTACAAAGACAAAGATTCTACCTTAAAGTTTATAGAATCTTACTAATCAGAGTATGATAATAAGAAAGTATAATATAGTTATACTTTCTTTATCAATCAAAATGCAGCGGAATTTTTTTTTGAAAAAATAAAAGTAACAAGTAGTAAATCTTTTAACCCAAAGAGAAGGGTATCCAACGACCTTGGATAAAGGTCACTTAATTTATACTTTGAAGAAAGTCTGTCTTACCCACACCAGGGTAATCCCTCGATATGAATATCGGAGTCTGTCTTGCTATCCCCGCAAGATCTCAAACTTCAAGGTAGTCAGCACCTCTATCTTCCAATCTCCGGAAGCCCTCGAATGTACTCAGCAACATCCAGAGTCACATGAAGCAATTCTAAACAAGATGTTTAGTACACACAAATCATGAGAGTCTCTCTCAAGAAATCAATTCAGAATTATGTAATCTCTAGAGTCATAGAACAATTTTGATCACATTCAAATGAGCTCCTATTTATAGTCACATCTTCAACGGTTGACTCTCTCCTCCAACAGTCATATTTTTCCTTGAATTTCAGAGGGACTGGTACATGTGTCACTCAAACAATGGTTGGCTAGAAACTGAATGGAAAAAATCATTTTATAACTTAAACAAGAGTAAGTAAAATATGGTTTCTCAAATAAATTCAATTTTTCGAAGTCTAAGGAAAAAGTACGGAGTCTAAGGGAAAGAACATCCAGATTTTATATTACATGGATATTCAGATTCTATTTTTCAAGGAATTCAGAATCAGAATTCTATAGAATTTGGAATCTAAATTTTGAGGAATTTAGAGTCTGAATTATAAGGAATTCAGAGTCTAAATTATAAGGAATTCAGAGTCTGAATTCTAAGGAATTCATAACCTGAATTATAAGGAATCCGGAGTCTGAATTCTAAGGAATTCGGAACCTAAATTCTAAGGAATTCAGAGTCTGAATTCTAAGAAATTCAGTACCTAAATTCTAAGGAATTCAGAGTCTGAATTCTAAGGAATTTAGAGTCTGAATCCTAAGGAATCCAGAGTCTGAATTCTAAGTAATTGAGAGTCTGAATTCTAAGGAATTCAGAATCTCAATTATGAGGAATTTGGAACCAGAATTCTAAGGATTCAGAACCTGAATTCTAAGGAATTTGGAGTCTGAATTATAAGGAATTTGGAACCTGAATTTCATAGAATTCGGAGTCTGAATTTCAGAGAATTTGGAGGCTGAATTTCAGAGAATTCGAAGTCTGATTTTCAGAGAATTTAAAGTCTTAATTCAGATCCTTAAAACAGAATACACTATATTTAAGTATTTATAGAAATATGAGGTTTTTTATGTGAAACCGAATTTTTACTAAGGAATAAAAATAGTTATATTTAAACGAATTAAAACATGAACAATGAAAACATGGTAAGGGTAAATTTTGCTTGGGGAAGGAAAATTTTCCTTATTACGAAAAAAAACTTATGGGGAGAAACTTTACTTGAGATAGAGTGTTTGTGATTTTCAAAACATGAAGGAATGGAAAAGTCATAAGGAAACCTTATTGACTCAACAAAAGCAATATCCCACACCTCACCTCCAACAACCTTGCACATAAAAAACCCTTTCAAATCATACATACTTTATAAATTGATAAACAAACTATAACTGGAACACCAAATACAATGAGTGATCAATGAGGGTATTATGAGCTATAAACCAATTTTAATGTGCCAAATGGTATATTAAAAAAAAACCTAAATCAGGGTTCCAATTTATTTTCCTTTCATTTGAAATTCAACAATTTCAATGCTTTGGAAATATTTAGAAACACACCCTTTTTATATTAAAAAAATTATTTAAAACTCTGTTTCTTCATTTTAAACCCAAAATATGGCCTAATCCTTTCATTTGACATAAAAATCGACTTGGAATGTCTCATAAGCGTATGATCAAACACTTGGAATGATAAAATATTTAATTCAAAATAATTCAATCAAAATACATGGAAAACCCTTTATACCAAGCCTGGAATTCAACCAAAATGTTTTCTAAATCCATTATAAGCATTACACATAAGAATACTTTAAATAAAAATGAATTTAAAAAGACTCACACATTCCTTGATTTGTAAAATAAAGGATTAGAAGAGAAAAACATACATTAATAAATCGGAATGGAGGGAGGAGGCACCTAAATCAAAAGGAAGAAATAGGGGATTTACATTATAAAACACATGAAAATTGAGGGAGGAGACACCTAAATTGAAGTAGAAGGATGTGGAAACCCTCTCAGGGATCCCAACAGGTTCGACAGAGCATGAAGAAGAAGAGAGAGGAGGATACAAAAAAACACTGCAGTAATGAAAAACACGGAACCAAAACAAGCAATCAATGAGAGAGTAGGAGAAAAAAATAACATCCCTTGGATTCAAGACTTGATTTGTCTAAGATAAAGTCGAGGAGGAGTGCCAACAATTGTGGAATTCTATTAAATCTTGAGAATTGTGACTAGAAATAGTGCGATTAGAGTTCTTTTAAATAGATTGGGGAGGGTTTTATCAGTGCTTCCAAAAAAGTGATAATAAATATAGCTTTTATTAGTGCTAAATTAATAAGCATTGATAAAAGGTATAAATTTATCAATGCTGATAAAAGTCATCTTTATCACTGCTAAAACTTAAACATTGATAAAGTATTTATAATTATAATTATAAATAAAAGTATTTGTAAAAGTATTTATAAATATTTGTATATGATTATAAATGTATTTATATCATATATATATATAATAAATATATTAAATACATTCATTATTTTAATATATTTATTATAATTTATAATTATTTAAATATATAATTATTTATTTATAATCATATAAATACTCTAAAAAACTATATTTATTTATTGTCCTAAATGCTTGAAGGTATTATATTTTATTAATTTTTGATAACCCCTTATTAAAAGTTGAGGGGAAACCTTTACATAGTTCGTAGACCTAGAGGCACTAAGGCTTAATACACGGTCATTTTAGGCCCAAAGACCAAATTCCCAACAACAATACCCACCCAATTGATGCTAATTTTTAGTCCACAGCAACCGACCTGCAAAGGTGCTCAGTAAGAAAATCCCAATGCATGAATTCATGAGCCTCGTACCGATGAAAAAGCCATACCCTCTCATTCATCCAAATTTGATAGCATTGCTGGTGGCTGCTCCTTGCTCTGACCTCATTTGGGACTGCACCTTGGTATGTGACCCAAATTTATAAATATAATAAATATACATTTATAAATATATTTATAAATAAATATATTTGTAAATATATTTATAAGTATTTATTTATGATTATTTATTTATAATTATTTATTTATAATTATATATATATCCATATCATTATATATAATTATATAATTATATAAATTTAATTCATAAATATAAATATAAATATAAATATAGTAAATATATTCATTATTTAAATATATTTTTTATAATTTTATAATTACAAATATATTTATATCATTATATATATATTTAATAAATATATATGAATATAAATATAAATATAAATATTGTAAATATATTCATTATTTAAATATATTTATTATAATTTTATAATTATTTAAATATATAATTAATTAATTATAATTATATAAATAAATTTTAAAAAATATTTATATATTTATATAATTATATATATTTATATAAATATAAATATATATATACACATATTTATATAAATATATATTTAATAAATATATATAAATATAAATATAAATATAAATATAAATGTAAATATAGATATAATAAATATATTAATTATTTAAATATATTTATTATAATTTTATAATTATTTAAATATATAATTAATTATTTATAATTATATATATACTTAAAAAAATAATAATATTTATATGTTTATAATTATAAATATATAAATTTATAAATATAGTAAATTTACAATTATAAATATATATATTTATAAATATTTATTTACAAATATATTAATAAAATTATTAATGAATATATAATCTCAAATGCATGCATGTTAAAAATGAGTGAAATTGAATAATTAAAAATAAGTATACTTTAAATATATTGAAAAAATTGATAAGTTAAATTAAATATAAATTATTATAAAAATATAGATATATAATGAAATAAGGATGAAAACATATTGAAAATATTAAAACATAGTAAATAAAAATAAATAAATAAATATTAGAAAATGATTAAGTTCCAAAAAAAATAAAAAATAAAAAATATTAAAAATGGATTAAAAATATCTGACTATAATAAATATTAAAAATAAATAAATAAAATTTACTGATTAAAAACATGATATATTAAATGTATCATGTTACAAAATGAAATTCTAAAATAAATATTAGAATATGAATAAATTACATAAATATTAGGTGCATGTTTTTCTATATAAGATATCATTAGTCACATAATTTTTTTTGTTCATGTGTTGTATATAAAAATGCATTGATTACGTATATGTATGTGTGAAATCAATGTAACACACATTTTATATATGTTAAATTAAAAAATCAAGCGACATTCAATTAATGTCCATTACTCGATATAATTAGTCAATATTTTTAATTAATATTAATTTTTAATTATAAACCATTCTTCACTAAATATATGACTTATTTAATATGTGCATAAATATTTTGTATTATATAAATCATATTTTAGAAAATATTATATATATTGATATATATATATATACATACATAAAAATATATATGAATATATTTATATTAAATGCGTTAATGAATTATTCTGTATAAAAACCATTAAATTGAAAAAGAAACTAATATGTTTTTAATTATTACATTTTATTAATTTTCTATATTTATAATTATTATATATTATTTATTCATATTTTTAATTAATATATATATATATATATAAAATTTATTCATTTTTATTAATAATTTTTTCCTTAATAAATTATTTTAATTATTTTTTAATTTTTTAATTTTTTTGTTTAATTTTTATAATTTATTCATTTTATATATCTTTAGTTAATATATACTGCTTATTAATATTTATAATTTGAAAAAGTGCTAATAAATGGTAACTTTTATCAATGCTAAAAATAAAGCACCGATAAAGGCGAGCGATGATAAAGACACCCTTTATCGGTGCTTTTTGCTAGTGATGATAAAGACCAGTGATGTATAGAGCATGTTTTGTAGTAGTGGTCGCTAGAGATGCAACCAAGAAAGGTATGTTTTGAACATTGATTAGGCCCATTGACTATATGAAATTATCGTATTATTTACCTATCAACTGATAATCATTTGTGCCTCTTGTTGCAGTACCTTCACATTGGGGCTCAGATTTTTCAGTCCCTTCATCTTCAAGATTTTCCCTAACTAAGTTAACTAATGGAAAGAACTGCTCCATACCCACCTTGTCGAAGACCATGAGTTCAAGTCCCTCTATTAGTGGATTAGTCCTAAAATATATTATTGTTCCCAGATTGGGATTGATTCAAAACTCAAAGTCAGTGACACTCTAACAACCAATACGGTGTCAAGTGTGGATAGATATTTGGACCCTAATCTTTGAGGGCCCTTTGAAAGAGGTGAAGGACCAACTGGGTCATCTGAGGTATATGTTTACCACACTTGGCTATGGGGAATTTGACTAGACATCTTTTCATTCCTGGGTTATGGAAGAAATTTCCTTGAGAGAGTAGAGCAGAGACCATGAATTGAGGGTAGTAGTGACAAAGGCATCATCTTCAGTCAAACAAAGTCAGGATGAGGACCTGAATGAGGATTCCCAACACACGGTGGAGGCGATGGATCACTAAAATGTGATCAATGCTAGGATGGTTGAAATTATCTAATTATAGTTTGAAATTAGTCATCTCTAGGAAGAGCTGTATCGATTGTAGCATGTATTGAAAACCTTGGAGAAAACTATGTTGGGGAAACATGGGCCCCTTAACCTGGTGGAGAAGGACATACTTGATGTTTTTTCCAAGGTGAAAGCATTACAATGGACTGAAGATGTGGAAACTGAATCCATGGGTCAATTGTGCCAATCCATGGCCTCCCTAGAGCAGAGGTATATAGAGCTCGAGGTATCCTCTCGAATTTTTTTGTAATGGGATTCTAGTTTCATGAACCTCAATTTTTTTGAGGATTCATGGGAGAGACTCTGGGCTCTAGAGATTTCTCCCCTTTTTGAACATTATCAATGAACAAATATTTTTGAATGTTTCATTTCATTATCATGATTTCTTTTATTCATGATGTGCCTGAAATTTCATTGATCTAATATCATATAGACCATCAAAGATACAATTCATTTGTATAATAAAAAGTAAACCCAAACTCCAGGATTTGAATGACTGAATCACAATATATTTCTCATGAGAATTTCTCATGAATGCCTACTAAAATTAGATTCCTCATTGATGTATCTACTTAGATAGTCTTGGGATCACCTAGTTTAAAAAGGATAATTTGGGTAAAATACATGTCTTAGAGGGAGAGGACTCTAATTTTTACCTAAGTGAACTTAGTGAGCATAAATTGATTTTTATAGGGAAAAATAATGATCCTCATAATATTTGTATATTTTTTATTTATTACCCTGTCTTTTTATTAATTTTCATATGGGGAAAGTTTAGTGGGAATGGACTCAGTTTTTTCTCAGACCTCCCTTTTATGGGTTTTTGATCAGACATGTTTTATTCCTTTTACATTTTATGAGTGCTTAATATTTTCTAGATCACACAAAGTGTATGTCCAACGACCAGAGATTTGAATTTTTCCCAGGGTTCCTTTTTTGGGTTTTCTACATGGAAAGCATTGTGTCTCTTTCAATTGGTTGTTTTAAGGTCTTGAAAATTGGACTATTGTTGTGTTGTAGTTTAGGGTCTTCCAGACCGAACCATTTATTGATATAGTTTAATATATTTGATCTCAAACTATATGCTGCTATAGTTTAAGATCTTCTATCTCAGACCTATTATTTCTGTAGTTTAAGGTATTTTAGCTTGGACCATCTAATTTTATAGTTTTGGTCTTTTAAATCAGACCATCTACTGCTACTAGTGAAGGATTAGTACACATGAAGGATTAGAGATCCCTAAATTATAAATAATGAGTGTCCATGAAGGGTTCTAACACTCTGAATTCTTAATTTATATTTTGAATAATGAATGTTCATGAAGGGTTACATAACCCTATGTTTATATAGAAAACACAAAGGAATAATTCCCATGATGGATTGTGGTGATCAAAATCCTTATCGAGATTTGGTTTGATGTATGTTAAAATATAAAGGATTATAATTCCACTTGGATAGTTCGGATATGGATTGCGTAAATCACAAACCAATTGTTTTAACCCATGAATATGGAATGGATAAGACATTCTGGGGATGATCACAAAATACCCTAAGGTGCATAGTTATACCATGGTATTTATAGGGATCATGAGGATTGGAAGGCCTTTCCTATAAGGAGGATACACCTCTTGTTGGTTGGTCAGAGGCCCTTATGCATGATCCCATAGGGCTTACATGCATGGTCAAGCAAAAGTGGTCCCCACTTTCCAAGTACCATGAAAGATTTTTGAAGGTTTAAAAATCTAGATGATGAAGTTGGAAGTGGGATGAAGGCTTTCTGACACGTTCCTATCGCGGGGTGTGACAAAAACAAATAAAACCTAAGTTAAAATGTATCAAAGTGGGTAACCTAAGTTGTCTCCAGAGAGGAGTGCACAATAATTACGTTTGTCACTTAAATTTAAGAAAGAATGAGAGGTTCTTTTTGAAAGTTGTTTGAGTTCAAAAAAATAAAGCAAGCAATTTAAAAGAAAGGTTGAACACTAATGGATGAAGAGAGTGATGGGGTAAGGGTAGGATCACCTTTTGTAATTTCATCATATTCACAAATATCATCTTACCTTTCTTCCTTTTGAATGAAAAATTAAGGACTCCTCGATCGAGTTATCTATCACCCTTGGTTAAAGAAGAAAATAGAACTCACTCCTATGTGCATGGAAGTTCATAAAAAATACCTAAACAACTAAGGCAAGTCCCGATCGAGAATTGTTTCTCCCTATAACTATAGAAAAAGTTTACTAGTTCCACACACGTGCCAACTATCATTAGACACTCACCACTTAACACAATCTGCTCGATCGAGACAAATTGCACTAGGCGGAGGGAGATTAAAAGTCTTTAACCAAAGCTATTAAAAATGAATACACCAAACTCAAAACATGATCGCATTAAGAGAATTGGGAAATAATGAGAATATATGTCATTCAAAAGAAGGATAAGGTTTTACATTTAAGCACAAAACTCTGACATTACAAAAGATAAACTCCCCCTTCCCCGATCACTCAAAGGTTTTACCCCTCCATGTGAAGGGTATTAGATTTGAAAGGGGAATAAGAGAGCATAATAAAACTAAGTAAAAAGAAAATATAAAATACAAAGAACTTAAAGAACTCAATATTGCAGCACAGCCCTTCTTTCAACTTCTTCAACCCCTTTGAATGGAAGTGAATACTCTTATTTATAGGCTTGGGGAGTAGAAAATTTCCCTCCAAAATTACTCCCCAGAACGATTGAGTTAGGTTGGCATAGTAAATGACATAATTTTGGAATTTGTCCTTAGTAAAAGTTGTTCTCCTAGATCTCTTATGCCGACACAAAATTGTTTAGCCTTATTGGTACACGTATGAAGGAGATATGGCAAACTACTCCGGATATTTAATTATGTCCAGGTGACTCTTTGTATTCCAAAACCCCGAGTTACAACGTATTAATGACCTTGAAAATGAAAGAATCATACGCATCCATCTTAATAAAAGTTGTTCGTATAGAGTTTATCTATCTTCACGTAAAATTTCAGCTCCAATGGTTCTACCATTAATGATATATGGGCCCCACAATAAAATTATGTAGTTCTGTACACAGTTTTCAAGGCCTGATTTGTGAGATGAATTTGAGCTTCCAAATGATGGATTGAGCTTTGGGTCCAGAAGGATAAAATGAATCCCACGAGCATATAAATACTAAAAAAAAGGAATCATACAATTTGGATCAAAAATATAAATGATATTCCCGAAATACAGAAGCTCCACAAAACTGCTAAATTTCCAGAATTAACCAATTTCCAGAATTAAGCCCATAATTCACCAAAATGCTAAAACGATACAAATCAGCTTAAATTGATTAATTGGAAGGGGTTAAATCATTGAAAAACATATGAAAAATTATGAAAATATTATCTCTATCAATTCTCCCACACTTAGCACTTGGACTCCCGGACAAGTCAAAATCAAAATCAAATCAAACCAAATTCGAAACACATGCCATTTAGATCCACCAATTCCACACCGAGAAATAAAAGTTATCATTCCTCATCCATAACCATTATTACAAATTCTAGAATCATATAATTCAATATTTTTACTCTTTATTTCTCCTCCCATGCACACAAGACATCTACCTCACATTAATTTTCTCTCATCTCACAAATATCACTTTTCAACAAAGTTTTTCTCATCCAAACCAATGCATGGGTCACCATAGGTTTGAAAAACCTCTACTTCTCCACCCGATGTGAGTCAAAGACATTTTTTTATCATGAGGACTTTGCAAGGTTGTTCTGTGGATTTTGTTTGGTAGGATTTTTATGTGAAAAATTATGAGGCTGAATGAGGAAGGCTTGGCTCTTTTTGAAGCAAAATTGCACAATTCTAATTTTCACTCAAGTATGGTATCCTCCTCACTCCACTTAGTAGAAATTAAGCTCCATCATCATGAAATATAAAGAAATGTCCCACGCACACAAGACACCTAACTCACATTAATTTTCTCTCATCTCACAAATATCACTTTTCAACAAAGTTTTTCTCATCCAAACCAATGTAAGGGTCACCATAGGTTTGACAAACTCCTACTTCTCCACCCGATGTGAGTCAAGGAAATTTTTTTATCATGAGGACTTTGCAAGGTTGTTCTGTGGCTTTTGGTTGGTAGGATTTTTATGTGAAAAATTCTGAGGCTGAATGAGGAAGGCTTGGCTCTTTTTGAAGAAAAATTGCACAATTCTAATTTTCACTCAAGTATGGTATCCTCCTCACTCCACTTAGTAGAAATTCATCTCCAACATCATGAAATATCAAGAAATTTTCAAACAGCTCATCATTTCTTCAGAAAAAATTTCAATCTTCTTAATCATGATTTTATTGAAAGCTCCAGAAAAGGCACATATTTCTTCCTCCATTAAAAGCTCCAGAAAGGCACAGCTTATTTTATCATGAAAGCTCCAGAAAAGGCACAACTTTCAACATAATGATTTTTCATCAGCACACACATCTCTTCAACATTTTAGTTTCCACCCAAAGTTTCACCAAATGAGGCAGCACAACACAAGACAGCTTCCCCAACACTTAAGTTCAACTAGATCATGCAATTTCACTGCAAGAGCAGGTTGGAAATGGAAAATTGGCTTGTAATGTGGCTAACCTAATAGGATGTTCATGGATTATATGGGATACAAGGATTAATTTACAAGGTAGGCCATAATGAAAGGGATTATCTTGAAAATAGGGCTTTCAAACCAAAGAAATGCCTCAATCATTTAAAACACATGTACCACAAACCCTCAAGTTTCGAAAGGAATGAATCAAATTATGGTTAAGACAAGCATGGTATGGTTCTCTCAAGAAGCGAGGTGAATGAAAAGAATACACAATAATGGTTCATAAGCCTCATAGTAAAGTGATTTCAAAGATAATGACAGTGAGATGTGGTATGGGATTCAAAAAACAGAGTACTTTTCATGAAATTCCCAAAGAATTGAACTTGAAACAAAATCATTTTCAGAATTCATTTAAGCTTAGTTTCATGGAATAAATTGGTTCAATAAATGACATGGGCTTTAAAAACAGAAATGATAATCATTTTAGCCTAAAAAGTTTCAAAAACACACCAAAAACTGAAAAATAAAAACACAAAAATTTGAAAACACACAATTTTTTTAAAACAAACAACAAATGAAAATCCAAAACTACAAAGGTTCCCTCCCCCACACATAAATTATGTAGTGTCCTCAATGCATTCAATTGGATTTAGCATGTAAGTAGATTTTAGAATGAATCACAGTAGCAAACAAGTGTAAAGGAGAGGTACAACCTGACTTATTGGTAATGCAACATTGATTTAAGCTGCTAAGTGTTGCACACTAAAAACCTAAAATAAAAATAACAAAAGAAAACACAATACATTTATTGAAATAAATTAAAGTAGAAATAGGATGAGAAAAGAAGGATAGATCTTGGTTTAATCCCCCAAGTGGGCCCTGGGTTTTGACTGCCTCTAGATGGGCAGTTTCAGTTGGTTATCCCCAATCTGAAGGTGGGTTGAGTTTATTTGTGATGAACCAACAAAACTTCTTCTTCACATCATGTGCTTCCTCCTTTTTGTTGAGGACACCATGGGTATAGTACACCAAATCCACACCTAGTACAATAAGATACAATTTTCTTAGTGGGGGTAGGATAAAGAATGAGTCCTCATCTTTCTTGGTTTCCAATTTCATAGCCTCCTCTTCATTCTCCAGTGATTTCTAAAGGTATGCTGCATCATTGGAAAAATCAAAGGAATAGTCAAAGTATAATTCTATTTGAAAAACGTTAACGCATGAAGTGTCAATATCATATTCATCCCTTCCAAAGTAATCATCTAGAATCTCTTTTTCCTTAGGCAAATCCACTTGGATAATCTCATGTACCCCCTCCAATAAATGGTCAACATGTTCTAGGAGCTCCATATGTTCTTCGTTAAGCACATATCCCTTTTCTTCCTCATCCGCCAAGACAATACATGAGTTTTCCGAGTCTGAAAATCAAGGGGAGGTGATAATCAATTCATTTTCAGTAAAATTATAAGACAATGAGTTCAGGAAAAGATTATCTCCCTGATTTTTCTTGGCTTCAATTGCTTCTTCAGTGGGAAGTGCCTCTTGGAGTAGAGTGGTAGCAGATGGAGGAGGGTAGTCAGGCTCCTCAAAATTCTCTTCAAATTCAACCATGTTGGTGGTGTATTCCTTCAATGATGATGTATCTTCTACATTATGAGGAACTAGGGGATCAATTAGTTCCTCACACTCCTTTCAGAACTCATCCTGATCTTGTTGATCTCTTGTACTTACTGGTTCTTCAACATCAAGGATGAGTGGGGAATACACTTCCACTAATGGATCAGGTTTAGGTTCCGGTTGAGGTTCTTGATCCAATGTAACCTTCTCTAAGGACTTAAATCTTTGATAATAAATGTTGACTTGATTCACCGTGTCCATCATTTCTTAAAGCGAGATACCTGTGACATGGCCATTCATCATTTTCTTGGCCAAAATAGTGAGTTCATCGAGCTTTTGAAAGAGGGATTCCCCGTAATTATGAACCATTTTTCCCTGAAACTGTAAGTAATAAATCCAAGAAGAATAATTACAGTTGGAATACATCATAGATTTTTTTTAGATTTTTTTAAAGTAAAATAAATGAAAATATTTAGAAAATGTTAGAATTATATTGTTGGCACAATCTCCCCGGCAACGACGCCAAGTTTTGACACGTGCCTGTCATGGGGTGCGACAAAAACAAATAAAACCTAAGTTAAAATGTAGCAAAGTGGGTAACCTAAGTTTTCTCCAGATAGGAGTGCACAACAATTACGTTTGTCACTTAAATTAAAGAAAGAAAGAGAGGTTCTTTTTGAAAGTTGTTTGAGTTCAAAAAATAAAGCAAGCAATTAAAAAAAAGGTTGAACACTAATGGATGAAGAGAGTGATGGGGTCAGGGTAGGATCACCTTTTGTAATTTCATCATAGTCACAAATATCATCTTACCTTTCTTCCTTTTGAATGACAAATGAAGGACTCCTCGATCGAGTTATCTATCACCCTTGGTTAAAGAAGAAAATAGAACTCACTCCTATGTGCATGGAAGTTCATAAACAATACCTAAACAACTAAGGAAAGTCCCGATCGGGAATTGTTTCTCCCTAGAACTCTAGAAAAAGTTTACTAGTTCCACACACATGCCAATGATCATTAGACACTCACCACTTAACACAATATGCTTGATCGAGACAAATTGCACTAGGTGGGAGATTAAAAGTCTTTAACCAAAGCTATTAAAAATGAATACACCAAAATCAAAACACGATATCATTAAGAGAATTTAGAAAAACTGAGAATAGATGTCATTCAAAAGAAAGATAAGGTTTTACATTTCAGCACAAAACTCCGACATTACAAAAGATAAACTCCCCCTTCCCCGATCACTCAAAGGTTTTACCCCTCCATGTGAAGGGTATTATATTTGAAAGGGGAAGAAGAGAGCATAATAAAACTAAGTAAAAAGAAAATATAAAATACAAATAACTTCAAGAAATAAATCCTCCAGCACAGCCCTTCTTGTACCTTCTTCAACCCCTTTGAATGGAAGTGAATACTCTTATTTATAGGCTTGGGGAGTAGAAAATTTCCCTCCAAAATTACTACCCCGAAATATTGAGTTCGTTTGGAATAGTAAATGACAGAATTTGGGTATTGGTCCTTCTTGAAAGTTGTTTCCCTCTGTCTCTTATGGAGACCCACAAAATTTGAGCCTTATTGGTCCACGTATTAAGGAGATATGACCAAACTACTCTGGATATTTAATTCTGTTGAGGTGACTCTTCGTATTCCAAAACACCGAATTCCAACGTATTAATGACCTTCAAAATGACAGAATCATACAAGTACATCTTAATAAAAGTTGTTCCTATAGAGTTTCTATAGATCCATGTAAAATTTAATCTCCAATGGTTCTACCATTAATTATAATGGTCCCCACAATAAAATTATGCAGTTCTGTACACAGTTTTTGAGGCCTGATTTGTGAGATGAATTTGAGCTTCCAAAAGATGGATTGAGCTTTGGGTCCAGCAGAATAAAATGAATCCCCCGAGAATAGAAATCCTAAAAAAAATGAATCATACAATTTGGATAAAAAATATAAAAGATATTCCCTAAATACAGAAGCTCCACAAAACTGCTAAATTTCCCGAATTAACCAATTTCCACAATTAAGCCCATAATTCACCAAAATACTAAAATGATACAAATCAGATTAAATTGATTAATTGGAAGGGGTTAAATCATTGAAACACATATGAAAAATTATGAAAATATTATCTCTATCACTTTCCAAGAAGGGTTCAGTAACCCTTGGGTAGTTTAGTTTCTAGTTGGGAATATCAGGTTCTATGCCATGTGGTTCTAAGTCATATGGTGCAAGTCATCAAAAGGTTTAGGAAGGGAATATCACATTCCTGCTTTGATAAAGGGAATAATACAAGGTGACTTAATGTAGAGTAAATTGAATCAACTTGAATAGTCTAGTTTTAGAGACTGTACATCATGGTCCATTAATATCAAAGTTAATTAGAGTAAGAGATTGGTGTGTATAGGTCACCCATTGATAATGGATAAATCCCATATTCCAGATGGTTAGGATAATAAATACTAGATTTATGGTGGGCCTATCCCTTGAGACCAAACATCCTCTAGGAACAAGCTATTTTAAGGTTATCAATTATTTAATGAATACTATAGGGGTCCTTTTGGATTATCCAGTCCCTGTTACCATTTTTCTATTGGGAAGAACCAGAAGAAAGGGAGCCCAAGGTCCATGGGGTACAAAGAGAAGGTTGCCAACTTGCAAAATTGGTTCTGTTAGCTCATACTTCAAATACATGAAGGTGTTTTATGGAAAATTTAATATACAATAAATATTTGAGCACCCTAAAATTTATGTCTCTACCTAGTGAACATGAAATCTTGACAAAGAGATTTGACCAATAATTACACTAAATTTTTCCTTGACTAGGGGGTCCAGCAAGCACATATCAGATTTTAATAGGGGAAAAAGTGGACCCAATGAGCTTTATGACTTATTTAGTTACACCCTAGATTTTTCCTACACTCTAGAAATGAATAGTTTAGTAAGAAGAGACTTAAATATTTCTCATATCTCCCTTTTCAGGTTTTTAGCATGACTAGTTTTATGTCTCTTTCACTAGTAGTTTAGGGCCTTATGATTTGAACCATCAAAGGATAATTTTTAAGGTTATGAAAATTTGAAAAAAAATTATATAGTTTGTATTCAGGATTCACATGGACCTGGTATGAGGGGAGTGTTACAAAATATCATAATTAGGATACCCAAGATCAAGAGTACCCCAAAATCCTTTTGAGATGGAGATGAAAATTTTAGAAATCCTAGCTCAAGGTTCTTCTGTTATGAGTAATAGTATGATACAACCATTCCAAAAATGATCATGATTCACTCTAAGGCGATGAGCTCTACTGTGATGATATCAGGGACCACAAGGATCATAATTTATTTTTGAAAGATAATGAAACATATGGTTTACATCCAGAAGCTCATATATAGAAACTAGAGGCATACACACATAGTCAAAAATGGTCCCTTGAAGTCAAGTGTTCTTTTCCAAGGGTTATTTAAGGTTGGAGGCATCCCAAGCTACTCAAGACATGAAGTGTGATTTGTGGGTTGAGGTGCTTAAAAGATAATGGAAACACCACATACTTTGGTTGACCAGGGTCATGATCTTGTGGTTATTCAATAAAGAATGATGATGGGTTATGGTCTACACATTTTAACATCATATAGTGGGGATGTATCTATCGTTCTGTTTAACATCACACAAAATAATGTTTTCCATGAAGTTTAACGTCATGAAGTAATGACATAGGAACTGACATAAAATTATGAAATATATAATTGGGGTTACTTTTATCTAGTTAGGGACATATAATTGTGTAAAACTCTATTTATCCACGAATAATCCTATTTATGGGTATCCATATGTTATATCCCTTCTTTCATTAGTTTAACTCATGCGTAACCAATCCAAATATAGATCTACCTTTTACATAGTCATAACTAGTATATATGACTTGAACATCTTTAAACATAGGCATATTCAATTTTTTATGGTTGGGCTTCCCTGAGCTTCCCAATGCATATTTTAAGGGAAGGAATTATCCCATCATCAACTATTTTATGGAGACCCCTTTGTATAGATCTGAATCATATGTAGGGGATAATGTCATTTTGTTTCCTTCCCTTAGTGAGTCTCGACATCAGGGTTGGAAAAGGGGTCCTCTACATAGATCATGATCATACATAGGGATAGGGGATTTCCATATTTTATTCTAGTATGAAGGTGATAAATTCATCCCTCTCATAGATTCAAGGATAGGATGGCCCACTCTGAGCTATTTTAGGTCTTGTAGGGTGGACCATATTTCATGTATTTTAACATCATGAAACTAGGACATTTTCATGAAGTTTAACATCACGTGACTATGGAGTATCATTGAGAGGAATGACTAACTTGAAGAAATTGGGTCTCCATGGAAGATGCATACCCATTATGGAAGGGTATAAGAATAAAATTTCATAATATTTATTTGAAAATGTGTACTTTTCACATATGTGTAACATTGAGAGTATCCAAATCCACTTAAATAGTTGGGTTATAGAAGGTGTAAATCATAACCCAAGAGTACTTGAGTTAACTGATTGTTGAAATCAGTGGGTACATGTCAACCATTGATAATGGAAGAATCCCATATTCGATGTGGTCAGGATAATAATGCCTAGATTTAAGGGGGACCTCTCCTCTATGACAAACATCATTTAGGTACAAGATAATTGGTAGGGTTTAAATTCTCCAATGAATCCTAGTGGGGTGCTTTTGGACTATCCAGTCCCTATTTCTAGCTTTATATAGGGAATAACCAAAAGAAAGGGAGCCTAAGGTCCATGGTGTTCCAAGAGAAGAATATAAAATCAAGTAATTGGTTGGTATTAACTCAGATATCAAAGATATAAAGTTGGATCATAGAGAATGTAAGATTCATAGAGGGTTTGATCACCTTAAAAGCTATGTGAGCATGTATTGAACACATCTCAAGGTGAAAGGATAAAACATATGATTCTTGAGTACACAATAATCATGGGGATGATTTGTTCAATATGAAAACCTCTTGTTGTGTATTTTAATGTCATGTGACTTGGATGTGGTCACTAAATTTAACATCACGCGATTAGGAATTTATTCCCTATCTAAGACATGAATCGATCATGCTAGCCAGAGCATCTTTCCAGGTTTCCTAAGATCACATGAGCCATGCTTGGCATGAGAAACAAGGGATAACTAGGCATTTGATTAATCCATGCATGAGTACATGACATGGAATACGTGAGGGTTTTCACAATTTATTATGGACTAGAGTCTCCAAATGGATTTGACTCCCATGGAGGAACATTATTGGGGGTGATAGAAACTAGTGGATGGGCCTGAAATAGAGGATACAAGTGTCACTATATATCATGTGATGGTAGGAACCAAGACACACATTGTTCTTTGATAGTTTCATGCATAGTTCTGGACCATATGGAGGGAGTATATTTTTATCATTCTATATATTGAGACTGGACCTAGGATTAGAGATCTAGATGTCACTACTCATCCTATAGTAATAGGAATCAATCCACACATAGTTTTTGAATGAAAAAATCTCTACATAGGTCTGACCCATATATAGAGGGGGGGTATTATTTTCTATTGATACTGAGGATAGACCCAGGATTGAAGATCCAAGTGTCACTACATATTCTTTGATAGAATGAATTAATCCAAACATAGTTCTTGAATGAAAACTCTCCATAAAGGTCTAACCTACATGAAGATGGGGCATTTTTTCCATTGATTATTGTATCTAGACCCCAGATTGGAGATCTAGGCATCATTATATATCTTGTGATGATAGGAATCAATCCACACATAGTTCTTGAACAAAAAAATCTCTACTCAGATCTAATCCATATGTAGAGGGGGTGAATTTTTCCTTTTGATTATTATATCTAGATGTAGGATTTGGGATTTGAGTGTCACTATATATCATGTGATGATAGAAATAAATCCACACATAGTTATTAAATGGAAGTGTGGTGGGAGACAAAATCCAATGGTAGTGGTCCTATGTGGTGAAGGCCATATAGATTCATAGTTTTACATCATCCAAGAGATGTTAACCATATAGTTTAACATCATGTGATAAAGACATTTGGTGTTCCATTTAAGGTCTTGCATCCAGGACCATGCTAACCCAGACATGAACATATATTCCTTGATCATGTGAGGATTACCTTACCAAAATTACTAATCCCATGCGATCTATGCTCGGTGTGAGAAATAAGGAATGGAAATGGTTTCTTTCACCTGGTGATTAATAGAAAGGACATGGATATTTTTATCATGTGGTGTCTAGGTAAGGATATATAGTCTATGCATTACTATGTATCTCATTGAGATGAGAATCAATTCACATGTAGTTATTGAATGGAAAACTCTATATGTAGGTCTGATTCGTAGAAAGAGGGATAATTTTTTCATTTATATTGTGTCTAGACTCAGGATTGGGGATCTGGGCATCACTGCATATGTTATTATGGCATGAATTGATCCAAATGATGTTCTTGAGTGGGGAGATTCCCTATGTGGATATAACTCACACATAGGGATGAGAGCACTTCATTTTTTTTCAAACAGATCTAGCTCATGTGAAGTGAACTATTTGATAAGTAAACTTTTTTTGTACAGTTTAACATAATGTGGTAAGGATGTATTCTGTGAAGTTTAATGTCATATAGTGAGAATGAATTATATAGAGTTTAACATCATGTGTTAAGGGTGAATTCTCTGTAGTTTAACATCATGTGGTAAGGATGAATTCTGTGTAGTTTAACCTCATGTAGTAAGGATGACTTCTGTGCAGTTTAACATAATGTGGTAAGGATGAAAGATTCTATGTAGTTTAAATTATTTCTATCAAGACATAGGACATTGTGAAGTTTAAATTATTCCTTTCTGGAATTTTCCATTTAGTTTAACATGATTCAGTAAGAATGAATTATGCACATTTTAACATCATGCAATGAGGATAAAATATGTTGTGTAGTTTAAATTCTTACTGCTAGGACTTATGATGCTATGTAGTTTAGAGTATTAATATTAAGACTTATTCTGTGCAATTTTACTTCGAGTAGTAATGATGGATTTCGTGAAGTTTAATGTCATGCAGTAAGGATGAAAGATGGCGTGTAGTTTAAAATCATGATTCCACGACTTAGGATACTACGTAGTTAAAGTCTTGTTATCAAGACTTCATCTAGGTATTTTAAATTCATGTAGAAAGGACAACTTATGTGTAGTTTAAAATCATATGGTAAGGAAGAAATATTTTATACAATTTAAAATTTTACTTCCAGAAATTAGGATTCTTGATGGAAGTTATGCTTTTTACTTTTTTAGAAACCTTCCATTGACGGGGGGAGTAACATGTTTCCCATCCATTATTTCTAATGATAAATCTCTATTGTAATAAAACTTACGTATGATATAAGGACCTTCCCAATTGGGTTATGTATTTGGAGGTTTCTTTGCTGGTATCATTGGAGTTTTTAGATCCAATACCAATTACCCTTATAGAAATGAGTGGAGGCAGACCTTATTTAAGGCTCAAACAATCTGACTTCAATGGACTTTGAGGTTGTGAAGTGTATGAAACCTTTTATCATTGAGTTGTTCTAACTCATCCAACCACTTTTGTGATTTCTCTTCATATGACAGTTTTCCATAAATAGATATTTGGAGAAATGGAAAATTTACTTCTCTGGAAAAAACTACTTCAGTCCCATAAACCAATGAATACGGTGTATCTTGTGTGACAGTGTGCATGGTAGTATGGTAGGCCCATAAAACATGAATGATCTTCTTTGTCTATTAATTCTTGTCCCTTTTCACTATATTTTGGAGTATATTTGATAAAGTCTTATAAAAGGCATCTATTTTTACATTTTCTGCTGCATGATATCAGGAGGAATGATAGGATTCAATGTTGTACTCTTGGTATAATTTCTTCAACTTAGAAGAATAGAAGTTGGTATCATTGTCCATGAATATCTTGTGAGGGAATCCAAATTTGGTGATGATATTAAATTTTATAAATTTAATCATATTCTTCATCCTAATTTCCTTTGAGGGGTATTTACTCAAACATTTTTTAAAAGAAGTTAGTAGCAGTAAAGATGTACTTAAATTATTTAGCAGTGTCTGGGGGATATGGTCCTACCACATCCATTCCCCATATAAAAAATAGCCAGGAATATTTTGCAGTATGTAGAAACTCTGGGGGTTTATGGATGAGGTTTTTATAAATATATAATGCATGAAATTTCTTGGTGAATTCCTCACATTCTTGTATCATTATTTTCCAATAGTAATCTAGCCTCATAGTTTGGTAGGAGAGTCTAGTCCCAGACTAATGAGCGACGTAGGAGCCTATATGGACTTCTTCCATGATAGTGGGAATCTCTCATTATACTATGAATCTAAGGAGGATTCCATTGAATCATCATTTTTAGAGTCATTTTTTTCTCATTGAAATAATCATGAAGGGTATAGTTCTCTTCTCTACATCAAGTCTATTCACTTTCCACTTGATCTAATGAGTGTTGGGCGGAAGAAGTGATGGCAAGAGGGGGGAGGGTGAATTTCCTTTTAAAAAATAATAAACAATTTAAAATCAAAGTTAAAGGTGCAGCGGAAATAAAAGAGGCAAGACACAAAATTGATAATGGAGTTCGGCTTAAACCAAATCCTACGTCTCCGCTCCCAACTCAACCGTTGAGAGATTTACTACCGCTTGCTTTTCAATGGTTTTAGCAAGAAACCCACTAGACTTTAAGGTTAGTCTAGAACATATTACAGCTTGCTTTTAATGGTTATGCAAGAACCCACTAGCCTTCTTACAGATGAAGGAATAACTCACCTATGACTCAAGCCTTTTAAAGGGAAGGCTTGACTAACCTCTTCACACCTTGAAGGTGGTGTGAAAACCCAAAGAAGAGAGGATGAGAGAAATGATGGATTTGTAGGCACAAACCCAAATTTATGCTCAAAATAGATAAAACAAGAAAAACCGTAATGGGATAAGTCTTGGGCGCCAATGGATTGATGAAGTTGATGAAGAGCGCTCCCAAGATTCTATGGTGGTGCTCCTTGGATGTGGAAGAAGGTTGGAGCAAGTGAGGGTTTCTTGAGGGAATGCGCCGGAGGTTCGCCAAATGATCAAAAATGTTCCCGTGGGCTTCTGTATGTTTTCGGGGCTTCCTAGTCCTTTATTTATAGAGGGGGAAGCCTCAAATGGCCTTTGGGGGTCTTCGGAGCCGTTGGAGAGGCCTTCGGAGCCGTTGGGGGTCAAGTGGGTAAGCCTGGTCAAAGCCCAACGGCTAGTTTGACTGGATCCACCGGCTGACCGGTGCTTCTCCACCGGTTGGCCGGTGCTTTGAAAAAGGGAGAGGGCTCGGGATCAGGCACCACCAGCTGGCCGGTGAGGAGGCCACCGGTTGGCCGGTGCTGAGGCAGTGGCTGACACTATTTGTCTGGGTTCCACCGGCTGGCCGGTGGTGTGACACCGGTTGGCCGGTGGTCTAGACAGAGGGATGCCTTCTGCCCAGGCTCCAGCGGCTGGCCGGTGGTCTTCCACCGGTTGGCCGGTGGACTGAAAATCAGTCCACTTTTGCTTCTTGCTTTCTTGGCCCAATTCCTTTGCAACCTGAAATCATGCCTATCATCCAAAAACACTTAAAACAAGATTAGATAGATAAGAGAGTGATTGTGATCATGAAAATTAAACCACGAGGGGTATGAGAGGTACAACAATCTCCCCCTATTTTGATGATCACAATCACCAAAACAAGCAATGTAAAAGATTAAAATGAGAGGCATGCTTTAAAGAATAAGGCAAAGTAAAGTAAAGCATGAGAGAAAGATTTCTCCCCCAATCAACCAAGAATTTCTCCCCCTTTGTGATTATCAAAATAGCACGGGGCATAAAACTTGATTGAGGGAAACGTTGAAAAACGAGATAGAGATTTTAAACCAATTGGAATTTTTGAAATTTGAATTGAAAGTTTTGAATTGAAAATTTTGAATTGAGAATTTTGAATTGAAAGTTTTGAATCAAAAGTTTTGAATTGAAAATTTTGAATTGAAAATTTTGAATCAAAAGTTTTGAAATTAAAGTTTTGAATTGAAAATTTTGAATTGAAAATTTTGAAATTGAAATAAAAAAGGCTTAAATGATCCTAACTCCCCCTAAATAAAAACAACAAATCACCGGGGAGAGGTTTTTGAAACCGAGACAAATTTTGGTCCGGTGAGACTCGCTAAAAGGGATTTTTCAATCCAAACTTGTCTAGTGGCGGGTCTTCTCCTATAAAATTCATCATTAAATGAAATGGTTTTGGGCCTTCCATACCGGGCATTTTTGCAATTGCACTCATAAATTAAGTGCCCGGGTTTTTTGCAATAGTTACAAAATTTATATTGGGAGCTCCCCCTTACAAAAATAGTTGGAGCATGGGAAGAGGAAGCTTGCTTGGAATAGCCAAGCCCTTGGGTGGTTCTAGATACGCATTGAGAACCTAGAAATTTGGTCAAATTTTGTTCACCTTGAGTGAACTTGGCAAGGTATTCCCTTAAATCTTTGATTGTTGATTCCATAGAATCAACATCGGGAAGGTTTTGGATTTTGAGGGACAACTCTTCCTTCTCTTTGAGAAGTTGTTCCTTTTCGGAAGAGAGTTTTTTGAAATTATTTTTTAAAGCAACAAATTTGGAAGAGAGTTCGTGAAAACCTTCCTCTAATTGATCTCTTGCATATTGGAGATCCTCATAAGATAAATGATTGAAAGAATTTGAAGAACTAGAGGATGAGGAGTCGGAAGATGTTACCTCGTGAAATGCCATTAGGCATTTTTTACCGTTGTCACTTGAGGAGGATGAGGAGGAGGATGATGTGGAGCTATCACTCCATGTGGCCTTGAAAGCCTTCTTCTTTTCCTTTTTCTTGGCCCTTTTCTTGTTGAGTGGACAATCGGGCTTGTAATGGCCTTTTTTTCCACACCCGTAGCATGTTACCTCGGGCTCAGATTTTTCGTCGTGTTTTTCCTTTCGAGCCTTGCGGGATTTCTTCTTCTTGTGCTTCTTCATGAAGTTGTGCATTTTGCGGGCAAGATTCTCCATTTCGGAATCGCCGCTTGAAGAGGAAGACGATGAGGAGGAGTAGCTTTCTTCTTTTTGAACCTTGAAGGCGATGTTATTTGGAACTTTGATCGGTTTGCCTTCCTTTTCAGCTTGCCTCCTCATGGTAATCTCATAGGTCATGAGGGATCCAATGAGTTCTTCGACCGGCATGTTCTTGATGTCTTTTGATTCTTGGATTGCCGTGACTTTTGGTGCCCATGTTCTTGGTAGGATCCAAAGGATCTTTTTGACCATCGTTTCTGCAGACACATCATCACCAAGGGACTTTCTCCCATTGAAAACATTAGTAAAACGTGTAAACATTTCAGAAATTGATTCATGTGGGTGCATGGTGAAAGACTCAAAATCTTGACGGAACATATCCAATCGAGTATCCTTGACTTTGTTGGTCCCCTCATGGGTAACCTCCAAAAGTTTCCAGATTTCATGTGATGAGGTGCATGTGG
This sequence comes from Viscum album, assembly GCA_963277665.1. NCBI lineage: Eukaryota > Viridiplantae > Streptophyta > Magnoliopsida > Santalales > Viscaceae > Viscum > Viscum album. The sequence goes on from OY728142.1 coordinate 710,875,033, forward strand.
AAACTCGATTGAATTCATTACGATCAAGGCCGCAATGAAGAGCCTTCATGGCTTTGCCATCAAGCTCGAAATTTTTAATGTCGGCTTGAGTCCATTTGGATTCATCGGGAGAAGAAAGAGAATAACCATGCATATAGGATAACCTATACTTCTAAGAAAAGTGGTCATGCAGGTTTTCCAATAAGTATAGTCGGTTCCATCAAAAAATGGAGCACGACCCAAAGAATATCCTTCGGGGGAGAAAGAAGATGAAGCCATCACAATGGATCTTGAATTTGAAACCGGTGAAGGTATTACTCAAATTTTCCTTTGATACCAATTGTTGGGCGGAAGAAGTGATGGCAAGAGGGGGGGGGGGGTGAATTGCCTTTTAAAAAATAATAAACAATTTAAAATCAAAGTTAAAGGTGCAGCGGAAATAAAAGAGGCAAGACACAAAATTGATAACGGAGTTTGGCTTAAACCAAAGCCTACGTATCTGCTCCCAACTCAACCGTTGAGAGATTTACTACCGCTTGCTTTTCAATGGTTTTAGCAAGAAACCCACTAGACTTTAAGGTTAGTCTAGAACCTATTACAACTTGCTTTTAATGGTTATGCAAGAACCCACTAGCCTTCTTACAGGTGAAGGACTAGCTCACCTATGACTCAAGCCTTTTAAAGGGAAGGCTTGACTAACCTCTTCACACCTTGAATGTGGTGTGAAAACCCAAAGAAGAGAGGATGAGAGAAATGAGGGGTTTGTAGGCACAAACCCAAATTTATGCTCAAAATAGATAAAACAAGAAAAACCGTAATGGGAGAAGTCTTGGGCGCCAATGGATTGATGAAGTTGATGAAGAGCGCTCCCAAGCTTCTATGGTGGTGCTCCTTGGATGTGGAAGAAGGTTGGAGCAAGTGAGGGTTCCTTGAGGGAATGCGCCGGAGGTTCGCCAAATGATCAAAAATGTTCCTGTGGGCTTTCGTATGTTTCCGGGGCTTCCTAGTCCTTTATTTATAGAGGGGGAACCCTCAAATGGCCTTTGGGGGTCTTCGGAGCCATTGGAGAGGCCTTCGGAGCCGTTGGGGGTCAAGTGGGCAAGCCTGGTCAAAGCCCAACGGCTAGTTTGACTGGCTCCACCGGCTGACCGGTGCTTCTCCACCGGTTGGCCGGTGCTTTGAAAAAGGGAGAGGGCTCGGGCTCAGGCACCACCGGCTGGCCGGTGAGGAGGCCACCGATTGGCCGGTGCTGAGGCAGTGGCTAACACTATTTGTCTGGGTTCCACCGGCTGGCCGGTGGTGTGACACCGGTTGGCCAGTGGTCTGGACAGAGGGATGCCTTCTGTCCAGGCTCCATCGGCTGGCCGATGGTCTTCCACCGGTTGGCCGGTGGACTGAAAATCAGTCCACTTTTGCTTCTTGCTTTCTTGGCCCAATTCCTTGGCAACCTGAAATCATGCCTATCATCCAAAAACACTTAAAACAAGATTAGATAGATAAGAGAGTGATTGTGATCATGAAAATTAAACCACGAGGGGTACGAGAGGTACAACAATGAGAGGATCCCATTTTGGAGGTAATCGACTATGAGATCCATCCTTCTAGGGATAGATATCGATTCATCATGTTCTGTGAATTTTTTGACTTGATTTATTTCCACCATGTTACAAATGATTACTGATGAGACCATCCTTTGGTGTGTGATGTGGAAAAGCACTTCATCCTGATCGGGTTCATCCAGGATTGTGGCTGTAGTAGCTAGTGCATCAGCATGAGAATTTTTTTATCAAGGTACATGATGTAATGTTGGTTAAAAAGGAATCTCTTCTATTGGTCAGAGTGAGTATCTCAAGGGGGGTGAATTGGGTACCCAATAAAAAATTATATCTGAAATAGGTTTAAATAAAATCATCCAATTAATTAAAAAATCCTAATTAATCAAAATAGAATATCGATATAAGTTATGATCCTTTAAAAAATTTCTTAAAGATTGATTAATACTTAGTTAAAATAATTATGAAAACTCTTTTAACTTTTCAAATAAATTTACTTAATCAGAACCTTATATAAAAACTAATTAATACTAACTATAAAAGTAATGGTTTTTTAGTTTAAAAATAGCTTTAGTTTAATGTAAATAAATAAAAAAAACAAAAACACATAGCAGAAATAAATACAATATGTTTATTCTCAAGTTGAGACTTAATCCTCTCCACTTGGAAATCACCCATTTACAAGAAGGTTATGTAAAATAATATTTTAATCCATAACTTGGATAAGGTATATAACAAAATATCTTTCCATTCCACCTAGGGAACTCTTAAAAAACAACTATTGTAATGAAATAAATAGAGTACACAATAGGACATATTCCTCTACACTGTGGGAAAACAAAGGTAAAAAGAGTTTGAGAAGATATCTAGTATCTTCCAGTTAGATCACATGATTTAGTGTGGGTTAAATAAATATGGTAAACCATATTTCTCGTGATGTAGAGAAAATAGATAGAAATAGAAAATAAGAAATATATAGAAATATCATATTGCTCTATATGAAATGGTCCAAAGTTTGTGACTCCTAGATTATAGATTTAATAGTATCTAAAGTTGAGTTTTTGAAAATTTCAATGGAACAAAGTGTCATGAACTCCTTTTTTTCTGACTATAAGAAGGAACTAAATGTTATGTAAGCTCCACTCTTCCTCTATAGTGTGTAATAAATATGTAGAATATAAAATCTTAGAAAGCATCACTCTTTATGTGTCTATTATCTCTACACATATCCACAAGAGGGAGTGTGATATTTATTTTAACATCAATATTCAAAGAGAATCATCTGGATCTTCTACTGCTCATACTGGATGACTGTCATAGACTTTAATGTATATCTACAAAAAAATTAATAATAATAATTAAAATAAGTCACAACATAAAATTTGATAATATATCCATTATAAATATTTAATTAAAAGTAAATAGAAACAACGGTGGTGACACTTTTGAATAGTGACACAACACTAGTGATGATTGATCCTAATGGTGACTTGAGCTGGCAGGGAGTTAGTCCAACAACAACTCATCTCAGTGGTAGGTCATTAAAACACTTTATCAAATTTTCATTTTGATGATAAGTCATATTCAACAGTGAATACTCTCTAGCAGTAGGTATTTTTGACTCAAATCCAAATTACCATAGGTCACCTCTGATGGTAGGTTTTTCCATACCTTTTCAAATTTCCTTAGTTCATATCTGATGGTAGGTGTTTTATAAACTTTGTAAAATTTTTGGTTCAACAACAAGTTATCCTCTGACAGTGAGTCATGTATGACAACGAGTTATCATTGGTGATGACTCATCTTCAATAGTGATCCATTCTTATCCAAATTTATCCAATCTTCCTTATATTGTAAAATAATACCATAAAACATAAAAATCATTAATATAATAATAAACATGATTTTTTGATTATTAAAACAAGGGTGACAAAAATATCCCTCTTTTTTATGATCACAAATCATGAAATTTTATAAACCATGACATAAATGGTAAAGAAGATACATAGGGTATCAAATCCAGGGTATCAAAGGAGATATGATAGTAAATAGAAAGAAAGGAATTAGACATATATGAAATCATAAAAAATATTAGTATCAAAGGACTATATCAAAGGAATATGATTATATAAAATAGATAAATGAAAAAAATTCCATAACTTCTACCACTTTTAGGATTATCAGTAAGTTAAAATAAAACCATAAATGAAAAATAACAAAATATGAATATGAGAATTTCCATTAAAAATCAACTGAAGTACAACAAAAAATGTTGAAACAAAGAGGTTACACAAAAACATCCCCATCAAAGAAAAATAGCACAATGTCAATGCTTCTCATTCTATGTAGAAGGAATCAAAGGTTCTTTTCCCTTAACTTTTTCCAATGTAGAATGATCAGTAGTATAACCTGTGGGAACTATAGGGATGGCTATAGAAACATCAGTTAGAGAAGGATGATCTATGATAATTATAGGACATAAATATTTAAATTCTTCCATTAGAGATAAACTGAATGGCTGAAAGTGAACTGGAAAGGGTGCATGAGGATCTCTTGAGACACTAACTCTGAAGAAATCTATATTAGAGGTTGGAGGTGTCATATGAGCAGTAATAGTAATGGAATATGAGCCACCAAAATAGTTTTAGAAACATGTAGTAAGGGTTTAATAAGATTTATAAAATCCATAATGATATTTTCACCTCTCTCCATTAAATTGAATAAACACTTCATATCGTCCTTAAATAGATTTAGCACCAGGGTCATAACCTTCAACTGATTCACTTGATCTTTAAACTCTTGATTCACTGGAGGCATCCTCATATTTTTAGCAAGAAACTTGAAATGAGAATTCAACTCATTCTTAGTGTAAATATGATATATGTAATATTTTATAGATTTTGTGATGGTCTCTCTTTCAGCCTTCATATTTTTCATATATTCTCTGACCATCATGTGAATATGATCAATGTTGTGATCTAATTTCCTTAAACTCTCCTAAGATAAGGAAGGTAAAACACTTGAAACACCACTAAGTTCTTCACTTACCAAAGACCTGATCAAATCAAAATTAATAAGAGGAGGTAGAGAATTTGATGAAGAATCCATGGAAGACTTATTCTATATCCTTTCTAGAAAATTATCCACGTAGTCAATAAAAAAACCTCATCTTCTCCACTATATATTTTAGGAATTCCATATCATTTTAAAATCTTTTGTTTTTCACATCCAATTATCTAATGTGAAGCATCATTTTAGGATGGATGTGATGAATCATAGGCCCTAACAAATGCCATGAATCCTTATCAATGATCTTGGTAACCAAGGTAGGTTGATTTTTCAGTAACAAACTAACATCCAAGTGAAGATTTTCTCTAAAATAATCTAAGTCAACTTTGGTGATGACATCCACTGGAATTGAAGGACTAGAATGGGTAGGTAAGGGTAAAATGGTAGGTGTAGGAACATCAGAAGAAAACCAATGAAACTATCTTGTATCATAAATATGGTCTACTAAGGATACCTTAGGATCTCTTCCCTCTAAAAAAATAGGTTCACCATGAGTTGTTGGACATCCATTTTCATCTAAATCTGAGTATTCCAGACCAAGTTTGACATAACTAGGTAATTTTCCCATTCCTCCAGAACTGGGTCCATAAATTTAATAGAATACATTCCATAAGTCTCAATAACTCTAGGACCTATAGTTATAGATGAAACAACGATAGGTAAAAAACTCATCTACACATTGATCTCTACATAACAACCACTATCTATTCCATAGTGGAAGGCTCAACTACCTTCTACTCATCCACTGACTGTTCAACAATAGTCTTCTCATAAACCATCTAAACATCATCCGTATTCACACTAATATATCCACAAATATAAGGGTCAATTTGATGACTATACAGTCTTGGGGATTATTCCCCCTCAACTAATGCTTCCTTATCTTCTCTAGCTATTTTGGCTACATATTCAACTAGCTTTGATCAATATTCATTTCTAGAAAGAGATAAATGTGGAGAAGAGATAAGTTCTTGAGGCATATTAGCATCATCATCTCTAACTCAAACTTCAAGACCATCATAATCTATATAATTATAACTTTTATCTTCATCTCCATTTCTATCATCTTCATTTACATCTTCTTAATCTTATCCATCTTCTTAATTTTCTTCATCCTCATCACCATTTTCACAATTTCCATAATCTTCAGAGGCTTTGAAATAGGTTTTGAACTATTCTTCACCAGATATTTCTATTTATTCTTCCTCAATTACTTCTTTTAAGAGTTTCTACCTAAAAGGAAGAGGCCTAGGTGGATTAGGAGCACCAAAAGATATAGTTGGAGATCTCTGAGGTAAATCTAGGTCACAACCTTCTTCCATAAAAAATTTCTTTTCCTTATCACCGGAGATAAAAACCTCCTACTATTAATAATCAACTTAATCTAGCTCCAATCTAGGGTCCAAAATATTTTTTGGTCTATAAGGATGATCAACCGGGTTGAAGCCATTATATAGAAATTCACCATTATCTATCCGCTACTTCTTCCAAGTATTCCAAATGATTTTCATCCTTTTACATATGAACCTACTAATTCAAAATCCTCCACATCTGACTAAATATTCCTCACCTTCATTGACTAGACCTTTGGCCTCTAGAATATCCTAAATAAACTGGGGGTATATTTGGGAATTGGATCTAGAAGATGAATTTAAAATTTCCATCATGTGAAGCATTAAGTATATACACCAGTTGATATTCTCTCCTCTTTTCATAAGACAAGAAAGATAAAAATCATGATACATCATGGCCGAAAAGTCACCTTTTATTGAACATAGCATACGTTGAATGAACTTGAAAATAAACATTCATTCACCATCCAGTTTAGTGGCATCTGATCTTCTAACTATCCCATCACCATTTAAATAATCCAAGGAATGTTCATAAACAAAAGTATCACTATCATCTGGAATAGTTCCTTAATAATCATCTTCAAATCCTTCATGAGGAACTCTCAAACATTTATCCCACTACCTTGAATAAAATACAAATTTACATTCGTTTATTATGCTTCTTACCCTATATTCATTTTCCTCAAAACTACACTCAATGAACTAATAAAACTGGTACACCAACCTAGGATATAAAGGCCTATGGATAGATGAAAACCATTATACACATCCTTCGTCATATAGAAGTTTGAGCACCAATGACTTCATTGAAAGTAACCACTTTACTTGAACTTATTTTTTGGGAATAACTATAAGCTTAGAATGATTAGTATTCACAGGATCTATAACAGCTAAACATATCGACTCACCTTTCTACTTCTTTAAAGGACACAACTTGTCCAGATAAGATTCACAACCTCTCGTAATTCTAACCATGGAGATCGACTTGAGTGGTTTAGGTGAAGGATAAATAAGGTTGACGGTCAGAAGATAAAGAGTCACAATAGGGATCAAGAGAAAAGGTGTGAGGGAGGTGAGAATTGGAATTAGGAAAATTTATAATTTATATCATTTATGGATTTAGGGATTCTTAAAATGAAAATAAAAATAAAATTTGAATCAGAATAAATAAATAAATAAATAAATAAATAACCCATAAAAATAAATTTAAAATAGTGGATTAAAAACAAATAATTGAAAATTTGACAAAGGTAAGAAGTTTCCAATGGTAGGTAAAACCAACGGTGAGTATTCAAACAGTGAGTAATTCCAATGGCAATCAATCCCAATGGTGAGTAAAATTAAATGATGGGTAAAGCTTAATGGTGAGTAAAACTCAATGGTGAGAAAAAATAAATGGTGAGTAAAATTCAATGGTGAATCCCAAAAATTTAGACTTAACTAAAACTGATCATGAATAATTTTTGTTAATGTAGTTCATTCTCTCATAATTCAAGGGATTAATGAAAATTTCAACAAGATGATGTTTAATACTAATGTATTCATGAGTTATATCACCTTTTTGAAAATGATCTCTCAAAAAGTGATGTATTACATAAATGTGTTTTTTTCTAGAGTGAGATATAGGGTTTTTAGAAATTTTTATAGCACTTTTATTGTCACAATTTATAGGGACATGTCATAATTGATATCCATAGTCTAGTAAAGTGTGTTTCATACAAAAAATTGGTGCACAATAGCTACCTACAGCTATGTATTCAACTTCAACAGTTAACATTGCAACATAATTTTGTTTTTAACTACACCAATAAACTTGAGAATTTACCAAAAGGTGGCATTATCTAACTTGTAACCACCAAAATCAAAATCTAAATAAATATTAAGTCAAATGCTTGTCCTCTAAGGAAAACATTTCTAAATTGGTTTTATATTTAAGGTATTTAAAAATACTTTTTACAACAATTAATTGTGAATCTTTTGTATTTTCTTGAAAATGAACACACATACACACACTCAATGTAATGTTAGGTTGACCAAGAGTTAATTATAGAAGACTTCAAATCATACATCTATAACTAGTTTGATCCACTGATTTCTCATCTTCATAAAGGTCCAAATTATAGGTGGTACTCATAGGAGTGTCACTACTCTTAGGGATATCCAAACTAAAACGTTTTAAAAGTTATTTATTATATTTACTTTAATTTAATATAATTCCTTATTTATTTTAAAAAATATGAAAAAAAGAAAGAATTTCAGTTCACCCATTAAACTCATTTAAAATTCATTTTGCATCATTTTTGAAAAGTCAAAAAATAGATAATTTTTTGAAGATCCAAAAATAATATCATCCAAATAAATTTTAACAACGAAAAAATCTTTTGAAATTATTTTTATAAAAAGGGTAGGATCAGTTATACCTTTTGAAAATCCATTTGAAATGATAAAAGAGCTGAGACTATAATACCAAGATTTAGGAGTTTGTTTTAAACCATATTAATATTTTTTTTTAACTTGAAATCATTATTTGGAAAATGAGGATTTTGAAATCCAGGGGGCTTTTCAATAAAAACATCATGAACTATATACCAATTTAAGAATTCACTATTGAAAACCGTTTTATATAGTTTGAAATCTAGATGTGTTGTATATAAAAATAGTATTCTAATTGATTTTAGTATGTATACAGGTGAAATGTATTTTCATTGCCTATACCCTCTTCTTGACTACACCCTTATGAAAATAGTCTATCCTTATTCCTTACTATTGTACTAGATTCATCAACCTTGTTTCTAAACACCCATTTAGTGCCTATATTCAAGGTGTCTTTCGGTCTATCAATAAGTTACCAAACTTTATTTCTTTCAAATTGGTTAAGTTATTCTTTCATATCTATTACCCAGAATTTGTCATTAACTACATCATTTATGTTCTTAGGTTAAATATGCAATAATAATTTTTGATGTTCAACTTAGTTTCTTAGAGAAGATCTAGTTATTGTAACTCTATCCAAGTATCTAAAAATATCATATAAAATATGGTATTTAAGAGTCCTACTAGATCTAGATAAATAAGGGATGGTCACATTAGTGTCCTCTATAGGTCTAGGTTCTCAAAGTTACTCAGAAGTAAATGATTTTTTATGTATGATTTAAAACAAAATCAGAATGTTTTGAATTTAAGTTCAAAGTGGATAAATCATCATCAATGTTTTCTAAATAAGTATTAGTCTTGTGTACATTTTTCTCATCAGACTTGATATGAAAAAATTCTTCCATGGTCTTGGTTGTTTTGTTAAAAACTCTATAGGATTTACTAGAGGTTTAATAACCAAGGAAAATTCCTCCATCTATTTTGGAGGAAAACTTTTCAAGATTATCCTTAGTGTTAAAAATAAATACTTTGTAACCAAAAAATCTTAAGTAATTAAGCTTAGGATTTATACTATTTTAAAATTCATAAGGGGTCTTCTTTAATATAGGTCTAATTAATACCCTATTTATTATACAACAAGATATATTCATATCCTATTCCCAAAAGTATATAGGTAATTTATATTCATTAATCATAGTCTAAGATATATCTTGAAGTGTTCTATTTCTTCTTTCTATAAATCCATTTTTCTGAGGGGTCCTAGAAGCATTAAATTTATGATTATATCCATTTTTTTAGAAAAATTATTCAAAGTATTTCTTTTCAAACTCATGACTATGGTCACTTCTTAAGGTATTAATTTTAAGTCCACTTAGGTTTTCTACCTATTTATCATACTTGGTAAAATAAGAACACGATTAACTCTTATGATATAAAAAGAATACACAAGTATACCTAGAAAATTAATCTACAAGTACATAAATATAGTGCTTCCCATTTAAAGTAAAAACTATGGATGGTCCAAATAAGTCCATGTGAACCAACTCAAGAGGTTGAGAAGTTGTAACTTATTTTTCAAATTTAAATTAAATCTTGTGTTGTTTCCCTTTTGGAAATGAATTACATACTTTTTAACTTAGGAATTTATGTTTGGGTAGATACATAACTAACCATTTCCTAGTAATATTTATGAGTGAATGTTACAGTGGCCTAGTCTCTATTCCAAAGCCAAGATTATCTGTGGAAGGCACTTAAGAAAGAAACATTTTGAGAAATCAAAGAATCAAGATTAATAATATACACATTCTCATTTCTCAAAGTAGTAATCACTAAAGAATTTTTATAATTAAATATATTACAATCATTATTTTAAAACTTCACATGAAAACCATCATCTCATAATTGTGAGATTCTAATAAGATTATATTTTAAACCATAAAAAAAGTACTTTAGAAATTAAAACTGAATTAGTGTCACTGATTTGGCCATTTCCAATGATCTTTCATTTAGAATTTTCACTAAAAGTGACATGACCACTATCAAACTTCATGAGGATCTTGAAGCTAGAGTTATATTCTATTATATACATGAAATATCTGATTCCAAGTATCATAGATTTCTATATGAGCTCTTCAAGAAGCTTTCCTATAAAACATAGTTTATTTCAGAAATGATTTTGGTACCCATATTTTATTGGGTCCATATATGTTAGTAATTAGGGATTTATCAACCCATATTCGTTTATAGGTTTCTTATAAGAAAATTTAATACTTTTTTAAATAAAAAATTTATGCTATTCTTTTGAATAATAACTACTCATAGAATTTCTAGAATTTATCTTAGGAACAAAAGTGTTCTTAACAATTCTATTTTTCCTTGGTTAGTAACCTAGATGAACAATGTACTTAGGATAATTTTTTTTCTTAAAAGTTGAGTTAGATTTTCTCTTCCATTTGTAAATATTTCTATGTCTTTCTTTAATTGATCATTTGAAAATTTCAGTTCAGTGTTTTATCTTTATAGTTGATCATTATTCTCTCTCTCCACAGTGATATTACATTTAACATTAATAGATAAAATATGTCATTTATTATGAATTTTATATTTGTCTTAAAGCTCATTAAAGGTATCTTAAAGCATTTTGAAGTATTTAAACATTTGTTCTTTAGAAATATCATCACCATTTTCACTTTCAGATTGATCATAATTAAGTATTATAGATACAATAGGTACCTCAGATATGTTTTCCATGAAGCAAATGTTTTCTCTGTTAGGCTTCTCTTCATGAGGTGAGTCAAAGTAACTTAAACTATACTCAAAGGCACTCCATGTGGATTTCATTTCTTTCCTATATTTTATATCTTTGTACTCATACTTCTTCTTATATTTCAACTTAGGGTAGTCAGCCTTAACATGTCCTTTAATCTTACATGCATAACATGTAATCTCATTTGAGTTATAATATCTTTTACAATCCTTTTTCCAAGTTCATTTTTTGTCATAATTTTCTCTACATATTGTTTTAATTAAGAATTTATTCTTCTTGTAAAATTTATTGAACCTTCTGAAAAAATTGTCCATTTCCTCATCATTTTCTGATGGTGATTCCTCATCACTAGAACATACATTTTGGACATTTTCTTTTTGTTTTCTTTCTATTTGGATGAAATATACTTGAATGTGATAGATTTTATCTTCAGTTCATCATCCCGTTATCGATTCAATTTAAGATCTACTTTATAAATTATTAACTTCCCAATAAATTCCTTGATAGGTATTTAAAAGATGTCACATGATTACCTTATTGACATAGATGCCAGTCTCCATCTCTCTATAAGGTATATCAGTAGTCTCATAATTTAGTCTCTATAATACATTGAATTCCCCAAGGAGAACATTTTGTTTTTCTATCTCATTTAACTTAAGATACATATCACAATTCAACTCATTAGGTTACATTTTGAATGAATCATACTTAATTGTATAAGTATTTAATATCATTTATTTTTCATCAGTGGTTCCTTCACGAGAAATATATATTGTATCCCAAATTTTATAAGTAGTTTTACAATAAGATATTCTATTAAATTATTCATATCCTAAATCATATTAATGGGAATTCATGGATTTTCAATTATTGTTATAATAAAGTTTAGTTTCGTTATCCCAAGTATTTCTAGTATTCTTAGGTATTTCATACTTATCCTCTATAACAATGCAAATTTCAATAACCATACTCTCTATATGCATTTTTATCTTTATCTTCCATTGAGAATAGTTATTTCTATTAAATAAAGGATGTATATTGGTAGTAGAACCTTCTTTCCTATTATCAATTTAAAAAACTAAATTTAGAAATGATAGAAATTTAAGATATTTAAAACACAACAAAAATCACAGTTAAAAAGATTTAAAAAGCCTTTGATACCAAATTTTGGTCATAGTGAGTATCTAAATAGGGGGATGAATTGAGTACCCAATAAAAATTTATGTCTAAAATAAGTTAAATAAAATTATCCAATTAATTAACACAACCCAATTAATCAAATTAGAAGATCGATATAATTTCTGTTCTTTTAACATATTTATAAAAGATTAATTAAGTCTCATTTAAAATAATTATGACCACTATTTTAACTTTTTAAATTAATTTACTTAATCAAAACATTATATAAACACTAATTAAGACTAACTATCAAAGTAGTGGTTTTTTTAATTTAAAAATAGATTCTGTTTAAAGTAATGAAATAAAAAAAACAAAAACATGCAATAGAAATAAATATAATAGGTTTAGTCTCAAGATGAGACTTAATCCTTTCCACTTGGAAGTCACAAATTTCAAAGAATATTATATAAAATAATCTTTTGATCTACAACATGGATCGAGTATACAATAGAAAATCTATCCAGTCTACACAAGGACCTATTCCAAAACAATTGTGGGAATAAAATAAACACAAGACACAATGGGAACTCTTCCACAACACTATGGGAAAACATAGGTAAAGAGAGTTTGAGAAGATATCTAGTATCTTCCAGTTAGATCATATGAGTCAGTGTGGGTTAAATAAACAGGGTAATCCATACTTCTTACAATGTAAATAAAATATGTAGAAAGAGAACACAATAAATATATAGAAAGATATTGATGCTCTATCTAATATGATCTGAATTTTGTGACTCTAAGAGTGTATCTTGAATAGGATATTGAGTCAAGTTTCTGAAAGTCGCAATGGAATAGAGTGTCATGAAATATTTTTGTTCTAAATGTGGGAGGGAACTGAATATTCTATAAGATCCACTCTTCCTCCATGGTGTGTAAAAAATATGTAGAATGTAAGATCTTATAAAAAGGAAATATTTATGTTTCTATTAGATTTATGCATATCCATATGAGGGATTCTTATACTTATTTGAATATCATCATGCAAGGATAATCATCCATATCCTCTGATCCTTGTACTGGATGACCGACACCTAATTTAATTTATCTCTTCAAAACTATTAAGAACTATCATTAAAATAAGTCACAAAATTAAATAATATAATTTAACCATTATAAATATTTAATCTGAAGTAAATATAAATAGTAGCAGTTAAACTTTTGAATGGTGACACAACACTGACATCGATTCAATCCAAAAAATGACTTATCTCGGTGGTAGGTCATTCTAATAATTTATCAAATTTTCATTCTGATGGTAAGTTATATTCAATGGCAACTACTCTCAAGAATTAGTTATTTTTGAAACTTATCCAAATTCCCATAGGCAACCTCCGATGGTAGTGTTTTCCATAATTTTTCAAATTTCCATGAGTCATCTCTAATGGTAGGTGTTTTCAACACTTTTTCAAATTTTTGATTCAACATTGATTCATCATCTAGAGGTGAGTCATGTTTGACGGTGAGTTATCCTTGGTGAAAAATCATCTTAAATGGCGAGTCATACTTAACCAAATTTATCCAATATTACTTATATTGTAAAATGATACCATAAAAAATAAAACTCATTAATATCATAATAAACATGTTTTTTTATCATTAAAACATGGATTCCAACATATTCCATCAATCCTCTAATGTAACCGATGTGAGGGGCCAATTTTTCATTCTTTATGGAATATTCCCCAAGGATTTGTTTGATCAGTATCTCTGAATCCCCTTTCATGTTTAGGTAGGATATCTACAACTGTAGGGAAAGTTCCAAGACAACAATTAGGGATTGGTTTTCTGCCTCATTATTAGTGAAACCTTTGGATGTTGAGAAGGAGTAGGGAAAATTTTCTTTGTATTGGGAAAAAATACAATCCCTAGACCAACCTAGTTGAGATTTGGGTTTAAAACCTAATTTCAATAGAACTTAGGGAGGAACCATAAAAATACATCGACCATATTTGGGGTGTTTCATGGGCTTAGAAAACTTATTCATATTGAAGTTTGGTGTCCACTAGTGTGATTTCCAAGATGGTATGTTCCATAAGGAAATTAGCCAGTACCTTCCCTTTATCTGTGTTTTGTGACATGAACTAGATGTCATATTACTGTAGAATAACATCCCATAAGGAAAAAATCCTAATTAATATAGGATAAACAAGGAAGTAATTGATCAGGTAGATATGGGAGACCAAGTGGACTTCATGAGGCTGCAAGCAATGTCTCATCTTTTTCAGTATAAAGATAATCATGAGATAGTTTTTCTAGGTTCCAGAATACCAGGTCTCAGTATCTAGAATCATTTAAATGAGGTAAAAGAGGATATTATAATTCTCCAAAACATTTTTCTATATGGGGATATCATCGAGCGATCATTCCATAGAGGCCACATAAGATTAGTGGATTTACTTCTACCAGCAACACTAAGCCCGCGGGGTGAAATAAGTACTTCTTGAGATTCTCAAAGGATTCTTGGAAGTCTACATACCCTCGATTGGAAACTCCCTTCTTCATTAACTTGGTGAAATGGAGTGATTTTCTATCCATGTTAGAAATGGAACATTGAATGTAAGTGAGGTTCCCTCGAATCCCCCTCGGTTCTTTGAGATTATAAGGAGGTTACATTACTAGGACCGCAATAGTCTGTTCTGGATCAACCTCTATGCTAAAGTGGTATACCATAAATCTAAGGAATTTCCCTGAAGTTTCCACAAAAATAAAACTTTAGTAGATTCATCTTCTAACTGTGTTTCTACAACTTGCTAAAGATTTTTTTTGATCCATGAAGTGATCAAGTCACTTTCAAGATTTAACTACTAGTTCATTGATATAAAATTCCTATATTAATCCCAAGAAGGGCTGAAAGAAATGACACATGACACATTGATAAGTAGAATCACTGTTCTTTAATATAAAGGGAATGACCTGATAAGGCGTTGATAAGTATAATCAATGTTCTTTAATATAAAGGGAATGAACTGATAGAAAAATATCCCATGAGGTGCTCTAAAGGTGGTGGATTCCTCATATTCACATTCTATATTTATCTAATTATACCCTAAATACCCATCCATAAAGGATAGGGTTTGGAAACCAACTATTTCATCGATCAAAAGTTTGGTGATCAAAAATGAGAAATCTTACTTCAATAAGTGTTGATTAAGGTATCTAAAATCGATATAGACCTTGATATTTGTATTATTTTTCTTGACATGGATGATATTAGAGAGCCATTTTGGGCACTAAACTTCTAAAAAAAGTTGTATTTGATCAATTTTTCAACATTATATTCTTCATTAGTAGTATGAGAGGGGTACATCCTCTTGGATACCTTTTTAAAACCTCTATGGTGATCGGGAATGTCTAGGTGATGTCTAGCTACATTGGGGTTCAAACCAAGAATTTTTGTATAATTCCAATCGAACATGTATCAATGCTAATTTAGGAATGAAATATACATATCCTTCTCCTAAAGAGGCATGGTAAAACTAATAAAAATAGGTTGAGATTATTCTTTTATTCCCATGTTCACTTTCAAAAGCTCGTCATGGGAGGTGGAGATGCCTTCCTCAAATACGGGAGGGGAATTCCTGAGGTCATCCTCTTATTCTTCCATCTTATGGTCTATGAAGTAATTTTCAGACATATCCGGTTATCTAAGGGAATATCTATCACTATCAAGGTAAGCGAGGCTTTAGGGAGAGACATTATCATCCTAAACTTCCATAGTCATTGTAGAGATATTTCAGATATGCATGTTTTCTTTTATGCTGCCATCTAGGGTAGGAGGATCCCGGGCATCTTGAGTTTGTAGAGAATGTATTAGGGCCATCATCATTTTTTTCTAATGGTATGATGGAATTATCGGATCCCAACAAAAAAATTATCCTGGTCCCCTTTTGGAGAATCCATTTCTATAGAAATGACTGTAATCACATGGAAATGATCTAATGAAGTTTGCAGTTCATAATAGATTATTGGGATTCAATATGCTGCCTCAAATAAGTTTGTGGGTAAAAAATTGTCATTTTTGAGCATACTCTATGGATTCACATGGACGGTCTCCAAGACATTGGGGGTTGAAACTTGTATATCATCATCCCCATTGATAATTTTCTCTCCTTCATGTAGAAACCAACCTCAACATATATCACTTCTTAAGACTCAAAGGGGGAACCATCACTATTTAGTCAGCTGACCTTCCCATCAACAAGATATTTCAGGCATTGATGAAATTTAAGAGGTACCACAATGTAGATTTGAAGCCAAGGTCTTCCAAGAAGTAAGTTATACGCTGTGTCTTACTAGTTAACCATGAACTTAGAGTTAGATGTGATAAATTGATGCTTGAGCTTGATCTTCCTCAGAGGCCGCTGCTCACTCTTATCAAACCCTTTAATGGTTAGTTTTATTAAAGATAAGTATCCATCTCTAATTCCCAAACATTGAATGGTCCAAATCTGGATGAGGCTGATCCCATAACCATTCACTACAAAATTGGGTTTATCCAGTGCTGGTGTTTATCAATGCTAGTTAAAAGCACTTATAAAGGCCCCCTTTATTAGTGCTAGCAGAATTAATGATAAAGGGGGACCTTTATTAGTGCTAATAAAAAACAAATGATAAAGGGGACCCTTAATCAGTGTTAGGAAAAAAACTGATAAAGAGTGTGGGGGCTTTATCAGTGATTTTTTATAAGCACTGATAAAGGCCCCCCTTTATCAACGCTTTTTTACTAGCACTGATAAAGGGTATATTTTATATAAAAATATATTCCATTAAAAAAAATATATTAATATATAAATATTTTTACATTGATATAAATATAATATATTTTTTAAAAATAGGTTTTAGGTAAGGATAAATAGCCATTTACAATTATTCTATAATAAATTTAAGGAAAATGGCTTATAAAATAATTAAAAAATATTATCAATTAATAATTTTCTAACTATTATTGAGTAATATACATTTAATAAAAATTGGATGACATAAAAATTAAATGAATTAATGAACAAGGTAAGATTAGTTGAAAACATGACTTGAACTTAGAATGGACACAACTTTTGATTCAGGTGTCCGTTTGGGCTCTACCACATATTAAATTGAATTATACTATAATATTTATTCCCTAGTGACCAAGAGAAATCCTATAAAATTTTTTGAGGCTAAGAAAGTAACAAAAGGCCTCCAAAAATGAGTTTTTATTTTGGGTATCCCAATTTTTTAACATTTGATGGGATTTCAACCCCATTTAATG
Organism: Viscum album; assembly: GCA_963277665.1. Classification (NCBI taxonomy): domain Eukaryota; kingdom Viridiplantae; phylum Streptophyta; class Magnoliopsida; order Santalales; family Viscaceae; genus Viscum; species Viscum album. The sequence continues at coordinate 710,892,553 of OY728142.1, forward strand.
GGGTCTTATTTTCTTTTTTGGGTGGGAAGTAAATGTATTTCTATGGATTAATTAATATAGATATTATGGTCTTTAAATTTTATCATTTTTCATAATGAAGTTTTATTTATACTTAAATATATTCATATTTTATTATATTTATTTATAATAAATTAATTGTATAAATACATATTTAAACATATTTATATAAAAATTTATTTTTGAATATATAACATAAATATTTATTATTCATTTTATTTCAAATAAATTTTTTCCATTTTATTTACATTATAAAATGCATTAATATGTAGATATATATACCTATACAAGTAATATTTATATATAAACATATGAGTGTCAATAAACAAATATATATATATATATATATATGTATATATGTATATTATAATATGTGTAAATACATTCAAATTATGTAAATATTTGTATGTGTATGTGAGAAATATAAATGTATACTTATGTGGGTTAATATGTGTGTGTGTGTGTATATTATGCACATATATCATATATTAAAGTATTTTTATAAACAAATCATTATCATTATCATTAAATATAGTTTATAAATTTATTTTACAATAACTATTTATAAATACATTAAAATCATTTATATGTAAAGATAAGATTATATGTGAATATATAAATATTTATGTATTAATGTATAAAATTTATATCTAAATATACAATATATATATAGAAAAATTCTAAAAATGCATTTAAAACAATATCTACACATTTTTTACATTATAAAAATATATGAATATATATATATACTTATAAAAATATGTATATAGTTTTTATATATACATATGTGTATGTATTAATAAATGGATATATATTTATATTATATTTTAGTATATGTAAATGAATATTAATATATAATATATTTCAATAAATATAAGTATATATATATACCACACACACAAAAACAAACATTTCATATATGTATTTAAAAATAATTATATAAATATATAAATAATATATATATATATGTAAATATACATATAAATAAATAGAAATATCATAAAATAGTCAATTAAACAACATGGTGCAGTGGTAAAGGCATTTGAGTTACAAAGGAGAGGTACATGGTTCAAATTGAAGCCTGCGCAGAAGGCTGAAATTATGTAAAGCATTGATAACGGGGGGGGGGGGGGGTACCTAGGAAAGTTAGTGAAAAGTGATGATAAAGGGGGGTGAGAAGCACTGATAAATGGTGGGGTGGGGAGAGGTCTAAACAAAAATAAAATTTCCAACTTTATGAGAACTAAAAAATAAGCACTCACAAAGGGGGCCATTGACAATGCTTTTTTTAGGATTGATAAAGGTACCCTTTAACAGTGATAAAAAAATATGATAAAGGAGGCCTTGAGAAACACTAAAAGAAGCACTGATGATGGTCCCCTTTATGAATGGGTTTTTTAGCACTATTAAAGGTTTCCTTTATTAGTGATTCTTATGAGCGTTGCTAAAGGAAACCCTTTAACATCGCTCATATTATCAACACTTATATAGTGTTGATAAAGAACTTTTACTAGCTCTATTAAAGGCCAAATTTTTACTATTGATTATAAACCAGATCCATTCAGATTTTGACATTGTTGAGTTTTCCTAAAACATATAGAAGTCTGATATATCCCAAGATAAATTCTTCCTAATCCTATTTTGAGAACAAGATGGTGACATGATAATCTGATGGGATAGTTTCCAATTGGTAAACCTTAAATATAACTAATTCTATCTCAAACTCTTATGGGATCTGAACGGATTTGATGAGTGCCTCTCTTAGTTATTTTGAAAAATGGAGAGTATCCAGGATTGAGAGTTTGGAAGTAATAAACGAAAATGGTTTCAGAATGCCATATTTTTGACCTAGATTTCTATGCATACCAAGGTTTGGTTTCTCCCTATTATGTGGCTAAGGATTTGATTTGTTTGAGGTGGATGGTCATGGTTATTTATTAGAGGTTTTAGGATCATTTATTACAAGTGGAATGGGTCTCACTGGACTTCCCCTTTGTTAGGTATGATCAAACAATCACACCCCTGCCACTCGTTCATGTTAGATGACTGGTCTTGGAAGACCACCAAAAGGAGTTGAGGCATATTGATGTTTATTTTGAGCTTGATGGAGTGATCTTCCATGGGTATTGGATGCATATATGGATTCTACGATGATGTGACTAAAATATTGGGTTCTACCACACCCTCGTCGTCTCTTGTATCCTTAACTTCTACATCCTCAGCCTCCATTTCCTCGTCCAGGTATGGGGAACTTGTATTTAGAGGCATATGCATTATCAATGAAGGGATATATTAAGATAAATATGTTAATATAAAAACATTACCTCTTCATCTAATGATGGTTCCATTTGGTGGGGAGGTTCCCATTCTCCAGATGTTGAAGGAAAGAAGTCTCTAAGAGTTAGATATTCTGCGAGAGATGGATATGTCTCTTTATATTGTATATTTTACTTTATTTAGTGATTATTTCTACCTTTGGGAGGTTTATTAAATTAATACTCTCTAAGTTATGGGATCTTTGTTGGTTTACTATTCTATCCTCTCAAGGTGGTATTAACTCGGTCAACTATATTTCGATTCATCAAGTTATCGAACTTTTTTCCATGAATGACCAAAACTTCTTGCCTATCACCCTCTTCTTTTGGTCAGGAGACAGTTACACAATTCACTTATACCGGAAAATTCTACAGTATCACCTATCCATAATCAACCATGATTTTGAGAATGTCTTTCAATACAATGAAACCCTGGATGGTATGACCCAACCTTCTATGGAAAGGGAAGTAGTTAGGATGATCATTGAGGTTTACCTAATTGGGTTTCCTAGAATCTGGAAGATTGAGTATGTTATTTTTGATGTATTTAAGGAAATAATGAGGTAAGTAATAATTTCGGAAGGGGTACTCTTTATTCATCCATTCCTCAAATCACGGGTGACCCTGATCAACTTTTTCTTCTAGACGAGGGTTATTTTCGGGATACTACCACTCAATGGGAGGAGCTGGATGATTCAGGTCTTACCTAGGTGTTTGAACATAAATTTATACTTTTTTTAGGTTAAAAAAAAATCTACCTTACCAATCCTTTTCCCTATGCCAAGGTCATGGGCCAAGATTTATCTTGGGTCTGCTGAATGGAATCTTCAAAGAGTTATGCCATTTCTATAAACTCATGGAATCTACCTGGATACTTCATTGGGATCAAAGGTGTTTTTATCTCATCCTAAAGATTTTCAACACAGAGTTCTAGAAGTTTATACTATTATATAATTATATTGAGTGAATAGGTTAAACCATTCCATCTAGAGTTGAAATCATAAACCCTCTCTTTTTTACATTGTTTGCAGTTTGTGAGGTCAATAATTGTTGTTTTCCTAAGCATGAAGACAGTATGATAAACGAATCGATGATAAAGGTATTCTCATCCTATAATGGATCCTACAGGATGGTTATTGTACCAAATTAAGGTTGTACCTATCAAATTTTCTACAAAACATATCATTTTGGTCACCTATTTCTAGTCTCAAGGGCCCATCATCGAACCCCATTGGGACATGAAGTGTATATCTCCCTTCCATGAATTTCATTCAAGTAGATATGGATTTAATGGAGTTGTGGATTTCTAAGGGTACCACTCTCTAGTCCTCCACCCATATATAGAGAGACATAGAGGATTGATGAGGTGAAATCATTTTCATATCCCACTAATTCTCGATCCATGCTTGGACTGAATGATCACCCAGACAGGGGAGAGTGTAACGACCCAAACTTTTATTAATGAAAATTCCTCTTAATCTAATTAAATGTATTATTATTTAAAATGGTTATATATCATATGAAATTATTTGGTATTATGATTTTGGATTTCAAAAATACTGTTAATAATGTTTACTATTGCTAATATATCTGTTGAATAGTGATCAATTGATTAGTATAAATATTGGGCTTTAAAAAATCCAATTTACTCAGACAAAGGAAGTGATGGCCTCATACAATACAATTGCTCCATACGAAGCTGATTTTTTGGAGCTCAGAAAGGAGGTGGAATCATTGGGCTTCTCTCTTGACCAATCCCAAGCTGAGCTTCAATAGGTTAAGCTCGAACGGAACTGCCTATGGGATAAGTGGAAGTTGATTGATATTACCACCCGGGCGATGTTATCTGAGCCAACCCAAGAGTCGGTTCCCATCACACACCTTACCTTCAGGTCTTATGTGGATTTTATAAGGGGTTATGTAACAAGACCCTAGTGCTATAATTATGTGAATTATTTTTGTATATAATAAATAATATACATTCATTTTATTATTGTTACTTTGTAAATGGTTTTTAAAGAACAAATGGTATTTTTTTGTTAATATTAAATTAAGAAATATATTTTTATGATTTAATGTATTTTTTAATTAAGTAATATTTTAATAAAAATATTATTAATAAATTAATTTTTAAATATAAATGATTGTATAATTTTTAGGAATACAATTGCAATTTTTATTAAGGTTTGAAAGCTGTTTTTATTAAAACCCATGAATTTTTGATAAATGTTCGTTTTTATTTTAAAAGTGAAAAATCACATATTTATAAAATTATTTAGATTAAATGAATATTATTTTTGGGATCAGGATGTCAAAATTATCCAATGGTTAATTTTTCATAATTTTCTGAGACAATCGAATTTTTGGGTAAAAATTAAATACCATTTAATTATATAATGTGTTTTATGACATCTTAATAACCCAATAGGGATGTAATAAAATATTATAAATTATATTTTCGACCAATATATGTTTTACCATTAAAATAATTTGATTTTAGGTTTGTTTTATTTATTTTACTAAGCTTTAGTGGACCCTCCAAGACTTATAAAACATTTTAACTTTTTAAATTGATTTCCTTGAGAGTGTGACTCACCTCCACATAAGAAAGACTAATATTTTAATAATTTAGTAAATTGGACTTATAAAATAATTATTTACACTCCCATTTGTAAAATACCATGTGAAGAAACCATGGTTTTGTTTTTGGTTCAGATTAGTTTAATCTGTGGTCTCCAGAACCTAAATAATAAAGAATTCCCTCTCTTTTCCTATATAAAACCATCCAATCTCCCACTTAATCTTCACTAAAACTTTTTAGAGATAGACCAAAACCTTACCACATCTCTCTATAATCCTTTAAAGTCTCACCAAGCTCCCAATAATCCTCTCTCAAGCCTCTCCCAAGCCTTTGGGATCACACTTCCAAGTAGGGGATTTCTTCCTCTCTCATTTTTGTTAAAATTTATTTATGTTATTATACCCTTTTATTTTAAATTAAAAATGTTGGGGTATGATTTATCAACCCCCATAAATCCCTAATTATGTTTTTATGATTATATACCCATTTATCTGTCATTAATTCCTCCCATGTACACCCGTTACCATGCTGAAATTCCGTAAATGATTTCTTCCTTTCTCATTTTTATCCAAGTTTCTTTATGTTGTTATTCCATTTTATTTTCAATTAAAAATGTTGGTGTATTATTGAAACCTCTCGCATAATTCAATAATTATGTTTGAATTATTACATACCTCTTTATCTCTCATTAATTCCTCTCATTTACACCTGTTACTATGCCGAAATTCCGTAAGGAATTTCATTCTTGACATTTACATTCAATCAATTATTTTGTATTATGACTATAAATTCCATTACATATATTGGGACATGTATCTATATGACCCCCATTACTGTCTATTTCATGTACATATTATGAGACACCAATTTATCTCTCATCAACCATTTTTTGAATTCTTATGTCACACCATTATGCTGCTGAAATTACACCACTCTTTCCAGGCCAAAGTCATTGTGTAGTGAATACCATGCTCATTTCTATATATAGGGTATTCAACTTTATGCACATTTACTTATTGATTATGGAGTTTCATGTATGAATTCCACATTCCTTTATCATGGAAAAAATGATGATGTTTAATGAATCCATGTTATATGATCCATGTGGCACACTTATGCATGAAATGAAATGATTAAGAAGGGTGCACCCTGATAGCACTCCAATGGATTGGGTAAAGATTAGTATCATGATAATTCAAGTGAAATGAGGGTTTACTCATGCTAATTCAAGTTAAATGAGGGTTTAATCATGTTAATTAAAGTGAAATGAGGGTTTACTAATGCTTCATGTGAAATGAGCCTTGGCTCATGCTAATATCATGTTAAATGTTGTTGCCACATTTCCATGTTATGATAATCATGATATATCATGCCTCTATGTTCATATTTCTATTATGATACATTGATGTTCCTATTGCCTAAAATTTACTATATTCTTCATGTTATTCCTTGTTTACTCCCTGACTGGGCTTTATAGCTCACCCTTTTCTTATGCATGTCCTCAGGTTATGCAATGCTATGTATGGAGGAATGTTGTGGTCATGTAAAATAAGTTTTCAATAAAGATGTGTATTTCATGTTTTAAGTTATTATGTAATGTTCCTAATCCCTAAAGACACTATACCTATCAATCTTCTATATTATATCAAGTGAATATTTTATGTAATAAATAATGTTTAAGTGTAAAATAAAGTGCAGAGTTGTTATAGTTGGTACTAGAGGATAGGTTTAGTTATTTTTGGGATTAGGATTAGAAACCCATAGTGAAATCCTTAGGGATATAAATAAGTATAATAAAAACATCCCTAAATTTTGGTGAGTATTTAATAAGTGGTTTATCAAACAAATACATCCCTGTTTGGATATGAGCAGGTAGAGGTGGCTCCAACACATAAGTATCTAGGGGTAAAAATAAAAAACACTGCTTTGAGCTAGAATCGAATGAGAACTGGTGCATGAAAATGGGACTTGCTTTACTCTTGATTACGACACTCTTGGGGGATACACTTTGGTAAATTCATAAGCTTAGTATGAACCATTGTTAAGGAAATAAAAAAATACCTCTATGAATATATGTTGGGAAGTAGATCATGGATAACATATATTGAAGACTATAAATTCATAAGTTAAAGAAATAAAATTAATTTATAATTAATCCATTTTTTTCTTTGGATTTCCCTCTATGTGTTACCCCTAACTTTCCTTTTATTCCATCCAATGGTCGGTAATAGGAGGACTTAGGCTAGCAACCAATGTGAAGATCAAAGTAACGATTGTTATAATGAGATGCCCAATTGGATGGGAGTAAGAATTGTGAACTTTGTCATGATAATATCTCAGTTAACTCAATTTTTGAATAGAAAAATGGGTCAATAGGAACATTCAACCCCCTTACGAAAGAACAAGTCACAATCGAGAGCTTGAAAAGAAAAGTGCCTCCTACTTTTAATGGATCATATAATCCATTAATTGTCGAACAATGGATCAACTCCATTGAAAATATCTTCACCATCTTTCAATGTTCCAAACAAGAGAAGGTTCTTCTGGCTTATTATCATATGAAGGGTGAAGCTGATCAATGGTGGACATTGATAGAAAATATGAAGCCTGAGGAGGAGATCAAGGCATTTGAATGGAAGGATTTTCAATTTTTTTTTTGATAAATATTTTCCTCGCACCCTCCGACTTAATAAGGAAAGGGACTTCCTTTCACTCCAGAAAAAAGATGACAAATCCACTAGAGCGTATGAGAAAAACTTCACCAGTCTTGAATGATATATCACCAGCTTTGTCGTTACCCCTGAATTCAAGGTTGACCACTTCTTTGGTGGGTAAAACCTAGCCTATGAAAAGACCTAGCGATCCATGACTTCGAGAGCTATGAGTAAATTATCCGATGTGACCTCAAAGTTAAAATGAAGATAGGAGAATCTCAGGGGTATCATGGGGATAAGAAGCGTAAGGTGTAATTTAATTCTAGTGGTCCAATGGATAAATCCAACAGTGAAAAAAAAAATCCAGCACGCCACTTTCCAAAGGTGTGGAAATAAGCACACTGGAAATTGCCTAAAGGGGATGAGAAAATGCTTTAGGTGTGGAAGAGAAGGGGACCTGGCCATTAATTGCTGAAAAGAAAAACTTGCGGCTGTGAAAGGGGAGAGGAATGCTTCGTTTGACCCTCAACATGTTGTTCATTTCTTCAAATACAAATAACTAGGGTGCTTTTAAAACTAGTTCCCTAAGACAAGGGTTTTCGGAGGCAACCAACAACCTCCAAGGCATCAAGGGTGAGCTTTTTCCATCACTACCGCCGAAGTGAACCCCAACAATGAAGTGGTGAAAAGTATGCTAGTTATTCATTCAAGAATAGTGAATGCACTTTTTGATTATGGTTTTATACCTTATTTTATATCCCAAATGTTTCGCAGAACAATCCCAACGACACCAAAAATCATGGAAGTAAAGATGTCTGTGAGAATGGAAAATAGGGAAATCATTGCATCCCATGAATATAAATCCTCCCCAGTCATAATTTATGTATTTAAATTCCCAACTAATCTCATCATACTCCCTTTAGTGGAATTTGATGCAATTCTTGGAATGGATTGGATTTCCTTATATAGAGACAATATAAATTTCCATGAGAGGGAAATCACTCTCTATATGGTGAATCAACCCCTGATTCTGTACAAGTGAAAGGAGAAGGATGAATCTTCCTTTTGCACCATCATATCAAGCATGGATATTACTACCCTATGAGAATGTGTATCTGACTCAGATGATTGAGTCTAAGGAAGAAACCATCCTTGAAAACATGCCTATTATGAGGGAATTTGCTGAAGTGTTTCCCGAGGAATTTCCTCGTCTTCCACCTAGAAGAGATGTTGAATTCTCGATTGATCTTATACCTAGGGCGTTTCCAATATCCAAGACTCCATATAGAATGGTTGTTGTGGAGCTTGAGGACCTGAAGAAAAAACTAAAGGAGAATCTAGATAAAGGGTTTATATGCCCAAGTGCTTCACCATGGGGTTCACCAGTCCTATTAGTCAAGAAGAAGGATGGGTCAATGCACCTTTTCATTGATTATCATGATCTCAACAAAATCACAATAAAGAAAAAGTATCCGCTACCACGAATTGATTACTTGTTCGATCAGATACGTGGAGCACAATTCTTCTCCAAGGTGGATCTGTGGTCAGGATATTACCAAGTAAGGGTGAAGAAGGAGGATATCCCAAAGACTGCTTTTTATACAAGGTACATGCAATATAAATTCATAGTAACGCATTTCAAAATCATTAATGCTCCAACAATATTCATGGACTTGATGAATAGAGTATTTATAGATTACCTCAACAAATTTATGGTAGTCTTTATAGATGATATTATAATATACTCTAAAACAAAGTAGGATCATGAGGAGCATCTAATGACTATACTAGAGACCTTGCGAAAGGAGAAGATCTATGAAAAGTACAACAAGTGTGAGTTATGGTTGAAGGAGGTCTCATTATTGGGTCATATCATCACAAGAAATGGGATATCTATGGATCCCTCTAAGATAACTGCAATATAGGGATGGATGAGGCCAACATCATTGACAAATATCTGTAGGTTCCTGGGGTTTGCTGAATATTATCGCCGATTTGTGAGAAATTTCTAACGATTGTCAAACCCTCTTACCAAGATAACTCAAAAGGGAGTCAAGTTTTCTTGGAGTGATGAATGTGAAGAGAACTTCAAGGAGTTGAAAAGTAGGATTATCACTGTTCTCGTACTCACACTACCCACAAGTGGAGAACTTTTTGTGGTATTTAGTGATGCTTCGAAGAAGGGCCTGGGATGTGTGTTGGTGAAAAATGAAAAATTCATTTCCTATTATTTAAGGCAATTGAAATTTCATGAGAAAAACAATCCAACACATGATTTGGATTTGGCTGCAGTAATCTTTTCTTTGAAAATTTGGAAACATTACCTCTTTGGGGAGAAGTGTGAAATATATATGGACCACATAATCCTCAAGTATATATTCACATAGAAAGAGTTGAACATGCACCAAAACAGATGGTTAGAGGTGATCAAAGACTATTACTAATCAATCCATTAACACCCTGGGAAAGAGAACAAGGTGGAAGATTCTCTAAGTAGAAAGGACCCAGGAATTATATCATTGATGAGAATTGGAAATGATCCAATATTCTTATATTTGATGAAGATGGACATGGGAATCATAAAGAAGGGGAAATCATCAACCCTTTCACAAATGATTGCTCAACCATCCCTATTGTAAAGTTTAAAGGATGCCCAAAATGATGATGTGGGAATTCAAAAGAAAGTGGAAACTATTATAAAATAGAAATCCTCAGAGTTCAATGTTAATGAAGAAGTAATTGTGAAATTTGGGTCAAGAATATGTGTTCCATAAAATCCACAGTTAAAGAAAGAACTTTTGGATGATGAACATAGTTCAAATTTATACATTCACCCAGGAAACACAAATATGTGTCAAGATATTTGAGAGAATTATTGGTGGGATAACATGAAGAAGGAGATCATTGAGTATACATCAAAGCGGCTGGTATGTTAGAAAGGGAAGGATGATAGGTAGAAGTCAAAGGGGATGATGCAACCATTACCTATACTAGGATGGAAATAAGATAACATAACCATGAAATTTGTCACCAGACTTTCTAAGATATCCAAAAAAAACAATGCGATCTGGGTTGTCGTGGATCGTCTTACAAAAAATGCACACTACATTTCAATTTAAGAGGTTTTCTCTTTGGATAAACTAACATAGATATATATCAGAGAATTGGTAAGGCTTCATGGAGTACCACTATCTATTGCATTCGATCGAGATCCAATATTTACCTCTATGTTCTGGAAGAGTCTTCAAAATTTTCTTAACACTGAGCAAAACTTCAGTACGAATTTTCATCCACAAACTGATGGATAATATGAATGGACTATCCAAACACTTGAGGAAATGTTGAGATCATGATCAATGGACTTGAAAGGAGGATGGGATCAACATCTTACTATTGTTGAGTTCTCTTAAAATAACATTTTCCACTCAAGAATCCAAATGGATCCTTATGAATCCCTTTAAGGGAAGAGGTGTAGAACAATGGAATGTTGGGATGAAGTTGGGGAGTAAAAACTTTTAGGTCTAGAAATGGTCGAATAAATGGTGGAGAAGGTTAATACCATCCAACATCACACTAAAGCTGCTTAGAGTAAACAAAATAACTATGCGGATAATCATTGATGAGACCTAGAGTTTTATGTTGGAGACATGATATTCCTCTGCATATCACTGTGGAAGAGAGTTTTGAGATTTGGGAAGAAGGGAAAGCTTATTCCAAGGTACATTGTCCCTTTTGAGATCTTTGATCACATTGGAGAAGTGTCCTATTGACTAGAACTTCCACCAAACCTATCTCAAGTACATGATGTATTCCATGTATCACTCTTAATGAAGTACATACCTGACCCGTCACATGTACTCAATCTAGATGTGGTACCATTGGATAATGACCTCTTCTATGAAGAGATTCCGGTGATGATCTTAGATCATAGGGAAAAGGTTCTACGAAATAAGAAAATTCCCCTCATCAAGGTGTTGTGGTGAAACCAAAAGTTTGAAGAAGAAATGTGGGAATCAGAAGGAGTGATGAATTAGAGTTACCCCCATCTATATTAGTGTGGGAAAAGAAAATTTTGAGGGTAAAATTTCTTAAGGGTGGAAGATTGTAACAACCTAAACTTTTATTAATGAAAATTCCTCTTGATCTTATTAAATGTATTATTATGTAAAATGGTTATATAGCATATCAAATTATTTGGTTTTATTATTTTGAATTTTAAAATATCTTTAAGAATTGTTACCTTTTCTAATATAGCTGTTGAATAGTGATAAATTGATTAGTATAAATATAGGGCTTTAACAAATCCAATTTACTCATACAAAGAAAGCGGTGGCCTTATCTAGTAGAATTTCTCCATACAAAGCCCATTTTTGGAGCTTGTAAAGGAGGTGGTGTTATTGGGATTCTCTCTTGACCAAACCCTAGATGAGCTTCAACACATTAATCATGAATGGAACCTCCTATGGGAGAAGTTAAAGTTGATAGATATTTCCACCCGAGAGATATTATCCGAGCCACCCCAAGAGTCTGTCACCATCGCAAAACCTACCCTTAGGTATTATGTGGGTGTTATAAGGGGTTATGTAACAAGACCATAACACTGTGATTATGTGCATTATTTTTGTATAGATTAAATAATATACATTCATTTTATTATTGTTACTTTGTAAATGGTTTTTAAAGAACAAATAGTATTTTTAGTTAATATTCAATTAAGAAATCTATTTTGATGAATTAATGGATTTTTGAATTAAATAATATTTTAATAAAAATATTATTAATAAATTAATTTTTAAATATGAATGATTTTATTATTTTTAGGAATACAATTGTAATTTTTATTAAGGTTTGAAATTCGTTTTTATCAAAACCCATGAGTTTTTGATAAATGTCGGTTTTTATTTTAAAAGTAAAAAATAACATATTTAGAAAATTATTTATATAAAATGAATATTATTTTTTGAATCAGGACATCAAAACTATCCAACGGTGAATTTTTCATAATTTTCTGAGACAATTGAATTTTTGGGTAAAAATTAAATACAGTTTAATTATATAATGTGTTTTATGACATCATAATGACCCAATAGTGATGTAATAAAATACTATAAATGAGAATTTCGTCCAATATATGTTTTATCATTAAAATAATGTGATTTTAGGTTTTTTTTATTTATTTTACAATGATTTAGTGGACCCTCCAAGACTTATAAAACATTTTATCTTTTTAAATTGATTTCCTTGAGAGTGTGACTCACCTCCACATAAACAAGCCTAATATTTTAATAATTTCATCCATTTGAATTATAAAATAATGTTTTATACTCCCATTTGGAAAGAACCATGGGCAAAAACCATGGGTTGGTTTTTGGTTTTGATTAGTTTAATGTGTGGTGTCCACAACCTAAATAATAAAGAATTCCCTCTCTTTTCCTATATAAACCCACCCAATCTCCCAATTCATATTCACTAAAATCCTTTTTAGATAGACCAAACCCTGATTTCATCTCCCTATAATCCTCCAAAGGCTCTCCAAGCTCCCAATAAGCCTCTCTCAAGCCTCTCCCAAGCCATTGGGATCACACTTCCAAGTAAGGGTTTTCTTCCTTTCTCATTTTTGTCAAAATTTATTTATGTTCTTATACCCTTTTATTTTCAATTAAAAATATTGGGGTATGATTTATCACCTACCCCATACTTCCCTGCTTATGCTTTAATAATTATATACTCTTTTATCTCTCATTAATGCTTCCCATGTACACTCGTTACCATGCCGGAATTCCGTAAGGTATTTCTTCCTTTCTCATTTTTATCCAAGTTTCTTTATGTTGTTATTCCCTTTTATTTTCAATTAAAAATGTTTGGGGTATGATTTCATACCTCTACTATACTTCCCTACTTATTTTTTAATGATTATATACCTCTCTTTGTCACATTAACTCCTCTCATTTACACTAATTACCATGCCGAAATTCTATAAGGAATTTATCTCTTCTCATTTACATTCATGCAATTCTGTTGTATTACGAGTCTAAATTACATTAAATATGTTGGGAAATGTATCTATATGACCCCATTAATTTAAATTTCATGTAAATATGATGATACACCCCTTTCTCTCTCATCAACCATTTTTATGAATTCTTATGTCACGCCGTTATGCTGCCGAAATTGCATTGTGATTTTCCAAGCCAAAGTCCTTGTATAGTGAATACCATGCTCATTTATCTATCAAGGGTATTAACCTTTATGAAAATTTACATATTGATTATAAAGTTTCATGTATTAATTACACATTCCTTTATTATAGAATAAATGATTATGTTTAATGAATCCATGTTATATGATCCCTATGGCACACTTATTCATGAAATGAAATGATTAAGAAGGGTGCGCCCTGATAGCGCTCTAATGCTTTGGGTAAAGATTAGTATCATGATATGTCAAGTGAAATGAGGGTTTACTCATTCTAATTCAAGTTCAATGAGGTTTTAATCATTATAATTCAATTAAAATAAGGGTTTACTCATGATCCATGTGCAATGAGCCTTGGATTATGCTAATATCATGTTAAATGTTGTTGCCACATATCTGTGTTATGATAATCATGATATATTATGACTCTATGTTCATTTTTCTCTTATTATCTATTTATATACCTATTTCTTAACTCGTAATATATTCTTCATGTTATTCCTTGTTTACTCTCTAACTGGGATTTATAGCTCACCCTTTTCTTATGAATTTCCTTAGGTTATCCCATGCAATGATAAGTACGAAGGAATGTTGTGGTCATGTAAAAGAAGTTTTCAATAAAGATATTTATTTCATGTTTTGTGTTATTATGTAATTTTTATAAGCCCAAAATACACTATATCTCTTGATCTTCTATGTTGTATCAAGTGAAGATTTTATGTAATAAATTACATTTAAGTGTAAAATAAAGAGCATGGTTGTTATAGAGAGGTTATTTCCATAATGGGGGAAATTTGTGATCATCCTTAGCTTCATCATTTATATAGACTGGTTTCCTAGATCTTGATATAGCCTAATGCTCAAATTCTATCCTTATAGGTGGATTAATTCTCTCTTGATGTATGGGAGGGGGATATTCATCTTTGTATAAAGATGATACCTAGTGGGAATATTTCCCCTGAGTAGCTCCTCATTGAGCTATCTGAGATTTTGTATCTCATTCTAAAGCTATGATAGTATTTCCTCTATGGAGGGGATTTCAAATCCTTTGGGTGGTGAGTGAGATGTAGCCACAACTTTCCCTTTATCCTTGGTATTGTTCCACCATAGATATTGAAATTCATTTTTTATAGGTGCCAAGTCATGGATCCTTCTCAGATTCTATGTACATGCAACCTCAGTTGGTGCATCCAGATCACCCTCCTCTTGAGGTATGTTTTCTATATTGTGTCCCTATATGTTTGTGTCTTGGTTTGAATTATTTTTTATATTTATAGTGACTAAGTTCATTTATGTGTATCTGGTTATGTTAGTTATACCATTACTCTCATCATAATAGGGTGATCATGAACCACTTACTCCTCCTTAGAGGGTTGAATCCGGGTCATTTCTTTGACCCCTATCCATATTGTACAACATTGTCTTATGGCACTTATGGGGTTTGATTTCCTTCTCCATATGTTTATCCTATCTCAGTATGTGAATATAGACCTTAAGTGATTTTCTAATCATGTTTTCTAAATAGTACCCAGATAGAAAAGGAATGTCTTATAGTGGTATGAATGGATGGGATCTTGGATATTGATATTTACCTCCTTACTTGGAGAAGACTAATTCCTTTTAGGGTGATGAAAATTAGGAAAATTTCCCTTGAACTATAAGCTGGTGATGATGCATGGATGATATTGTCACTTTATGATCCTTTTGTTGAGGATTCAATGATTCTAGTCGAGGATTTGATGGATCCTAAGACGAAAATTGATATATAAATTCCTCTAGACCTATGGGATGGGGTTGATATAGAATTACTGATAATTTCTCTATGACCCTCTTGGGGTGTGATGAACCTGGTGATGAAAATTGAGAAAAAATTTCCCCCATCACTATTAGTTGGGGTAGGTTTTCTTCTGCTATCAATATTTCCTATATCCTCTCAGGGATTGATGACCCTAGGTGTGGGGGTAGTGGTAAAAATTCCCCCAAACCTATGTGATGATTTCACTCTTGGATAGATACTTTGAAGGCTTCTATTGTGATCCATTTTATTTGAAAAATTGTGCATGTGTATGAACTGGGTTCAATGGATGCATATAATAGGAGTTATTTTCTATGGGAAGCTGTCAGGTGGTCCACAACTTCATATTCCATGTATGTAATGTGCTTACATTTTTTTGCTGGGTCTATATTAGGTATATTTTAGAATCTCTATCCATCTATACAAGACATATTTTCCTCATTAAAGTGGGGGATTTTTATTGTATTGACCAACTCGCCCATGCATTAACTGATCCCCTGATTTCACCTACAGCTATGACATTACATATGACATATCTAGGGAGTTATGATGTTATATATATGTGGTGGAGTGAAATTCTCCATAATTTTCACATCCTTGGGTATGAATATTTGATGAGGCCTTGGAGATCAGTTGCTGAAGAGTTTTGGTGAAATTGTATCAAGCATGTTGTATATTTTTATAGTGATTTTCTATTCTCAGGTACCAGGCCATAGATATAGCAGTCAGGTCTATTTTACAACAATGTATGTGTATGGTTTTAAGGAAACCCTCTTATTCTAGATAGGGTATATTTCTATCCTTCAATCACTGATGAGTTTCCCACATGTTTTAGTGTAGGTAAGGCATGCATCCTTCTCTATATTATCTAGGATCTCAAATTTGGAAGTGGTGATGGGATAGAACATTATTGAGAGGTTATTTATAGCTAAATCTCTCCATATATCCATTTTATCCTCTTTTTTAAAAGATTTATATGCCTCCACTTGGGCAGACCACATAGGTTTCTTACCTGGGTCACCTACTTACCGCGGTGAAGTGCTTCTGATAGTTTATGGAGAACTATATAAAATTAACTCTAGTGTTTTGAGAATGTCTCTATATTAAGATGTATTATTATTGATAAACTATTTATACAATGGTGTCTGGTTAGGGAGAGTATTTCCTTGTCTGAGAGATATCGCCATGGGGAGGTTGATCCTGACGGATGTCAGGAGTAAAGTCCCTATGATGCATCTCTATACTACCAAAAGGAGGAATATCAAGGTTATGATCACCTTTTACTTTAGTTTAATAGTTGAAAAACCATTGAGGTGTTACAAATATATATTTAACAACCTTAAGGACACTAGTATTGAGTGGATCTGGGATATGAGTCTCATTATGCATTGTGGATGAAATATTTTGACTTTCATTTTGGGGTTGATTTGGGATATGAACCCAATACATTACGGTTTCTAGAATATATTGATAAACATCTGGCACTGTGAGGATATGATCCCACTACTGTGATGTTGCTGGAGTATGCCGGTGAGATTATATATTATTGGTAAGAATATGATCCTTCCTATAGGTGGTTTCCGAAATATGTCAGTCAATCCAAGATAAATCAGGGATATGAGCCTAGTTAAAATATATATTAGACATCAGAATATGATGAAAAACATCCAAAATGGGAGAAGGGATATGAATCTCCTCTTTTATAGACTCTGAAGGATGCTGGTGTAATTATTCTTTGGGGGAAGTCAGGATATGAGCATAGATTCTGCGGGTAGGTACAATATGACAAGTAGATTTATTAGAAGTGATATAAGCCTTCTATGAGGTGATTTCTATATTATACTGAAAATACTTGATTGGAGTGGGGATATGAGCCCAATCATGTGCCTTTGGAGTATTCCACTGGTATTTTTCAATAGGAATATGCCCCTGTCCTCAGGCATGTTCCAAACCAACTTGGCAAGCCCTTGTTATAAAGGGAAAATGAGCCTAGTTATGTGCCTTTGGAATATTACACTGATTTTTTTTGATAGGAATGTGTTCTTATCCAGAGGCATGTTCCAAACTAATTTGGTGATCCCTGATCAGAATGGGGACATGATCTCGGTCCTATGCCTCTTCCTTTAGCAGAATATACTAATAATTCTTCTGGATGCGATTAATAATGTGTTCTTTCTCTGAAGTAGCCACCTACTCATACTGATCATGGTGATAAACTACTATTGATGTCAGGATAGGAATATATGCCTATTACTTTATCTGTACCAGTTCCATAATATAATGGAAAATTTCTTCTACTGTTTCTATAATATAGTGGAATTTTAGAAAAGTGTGTGTAGGAATATAGGCCAGTATATTTTCAGTCTCCAAAATATACTGGCAGATGCCTTCAATTGAAGTGGGGATATAGTCCCACTCCCTTCCCCCATGTTCCATATAAATATTCTTATAGGATTCATGCACATGTGAAGTTATTTGTTCCTCCCCTATGATTTCTGTAGGAATATACATGCACACTTGATATGAGTGAGAAGGGATATGAGCCTGCCCACGAGCTACTACTAGAATATGCCGACAGAATTCATCAGTGGAAGTGGGGATATAATCCCACTCCCATTTATCCATATATTTTTGTTCCCAGAAATACCACATTGTTACCCATTCATGAGTGTCCATGGTGAAATTTTTTTACGTGGTTCCCTCAGTAAGTGATTGAGGGGAACTGGTGGGATGACGTTGGTGACAGTGGATAACAAGACCCCTCCTAAGAATCTCCTGAACCATGATAAATCCATAGTAGACACCTTGATCCAACTTTCTAATAAATGGAAGGTGATTATTTCCATGTTCTATAAATATGATTCTGTAGTGATTTGTGGTTGATATAGGTTCCATTGGTTTCATTGCAGCTTTCCCTAAACGAGATAGACTCGTTGGATTTAGTATATAAAGAACTTTACATGCATCCTCATAAGGTGGTATCATACCATGTTGGTGTTATTCCTAAACCATTTCATTATCCACCAAATATAAAGGCATATGTTGTTTGAGGTTGTTTTTTGACTCATAGAGGTTATTGTTTTAGATGAGGTTTGAGAATATTCTCTTGATAAAGACATGATTTCAAGTCAAGAGGTATGTGAGAGTAGTTACAACAAGGAACAAGGTTCCCTATAAATGCATCATCGCAAGTACGAAACATGATTTATTAGCTTTGAATAAGTAACATAATTATCATTTCTTGTTCCCAGTTTGGAAATTTTTTTCACATGGATTTTTTACTGTGAGAATAGACTTATTTCATGGGAACCCTAGTAATGAAGGATTTCACATTGGGTGTACCGTTTTCTTTTTCATAGGATACAAAAAATATCCCAGTTCATGGTCAACCAATTGTTTTAATTATTTGATAGATTCACATCTGGTTCACCATTGTTTTCCTTCAAAAAATGATGGATGGTATCCTCGGGGGTTAGGTGACTTGATTCCAAATTCCTATAATGATTTAGTTATTTTTTCGTTACATGCTTTCTATTCAGGTTCACCATTCTTATTTCCTTTAGAGAGATATGATCTATGATGATTTATTATGGGTGGTGTGGTTTAAGTATGGTTTTATAATCATTCACATCAAGTTTACCATTTTCATCTCCCATAGAAAATCCCAACACCTCCCACATCAATAATAAGGTAGACACCTTCTTTCCAATGGAAGGCAGTTAATTGGGGTTTCAAACCCAATGGCACTTAGAAACTCACATTGGTTGGTAGGATGGGAGGTCAGGCTCATCTCACCCTTTTTTAGAGGAATTATTTCCTAGTTAGGGACTCTTTTAAAGATTTAAGATATGTTATTGAATCTCTTGGAAATCCTGATATGAGATTTATTAGCCTAAAAAATGACCAATTGTTGAATCCTTCTATTCATAAAGGGGGTTATATTGAGAGACCATTTGTATGTATCAGAGGTTCCTTATCTATTTCCCATTATTTTTTAATAATGGGTAGCTGTTTATATTTTTAAGCCGTATAACCAGGAAATCTAGAGTTTTTTTCATATATGGAGGTGATTGATGTATTGGAGATGTGATTGAACCTTCATGAGGTGTTCTATATATCCCATGTATATCAGGAATCAAAACCTACATAGTTAATTTAATTCCATATCATTCAGTTTAATGTCGTACAAGAAGTACATATTGAGGGAACTTAGGCACTAGGTATGGTTCTTAGGCCTTAATAATGTTTCCTACATATCCTACATATAAAAGGAATCATAGACATCATAGTTTGATCTTCTCTCAACCCACTGATCGGTGGTGAAAGATAATTAATTCTCATAAGGGTTATTTCCCAATAGTTTGTCAATATGGGAATTCCTTCAAGACTTACACTGAGGTGGATTCCATTTTATAGGGGCAATCATATCTTGTCATTAAATTGGGCTTACACAATAAGGTTTTCCTGGATGGTGTAAATTTATAATGTGAGTGATATGATCATTGAAAATCTGTAAGCCCACATTAGTCATGCTCAGTGTGAGAAACAAGGGATAATGAGTGATCAGACTCACCACATATAGATATGAGAATTATACACTGGGGCAGCCCTATTAGGGTTTTTGATATAGATATCAGGCCTTAGGAATGCATCCTATATATCCTGATTATAAAAGGAATTAGATTCATCATAGTTCAATGAATCCCTAACCCACTTATGGGTTTTAGGTACTTGAGATCATGGATAGGGCTTACACATAAAAGGATGCCTGCAGGTAAAATCACTTCTCATTAGCTGATGGATGAGGAAGGATGGTAGACTTATAGAAGAATTCATTCCCATGGGTTAAGAATTTTTGAGATATAGAGGTAATTCCACTAGGGTGGATTCCCATTGGACCTCAAGCTTTAATAAGGCGTCCTACATATCCTCTTTGGATAGGAAACAACGTCCTCATAGTTTAGTTAGATTATGTACAAATGTGTCCATCAGACAAGGTTATTGTGTCCTAAGGTTTCTAACTGACATGAATTACATGTCAAGGATGTCTACTATACATGTCTTGGTTTTCTACCTGACATGTCTGAGGATGTATGAACATGTCTAGGGGTGTCTACCACATGATCCAGCTGATTTATTTGGAGGACACAGCATGATAAGGTTGACATGTCCAAGATGCTTTGCTTGATTGAATCATACATGTCAGAGGGCTACCATGTGATTCAACTAACTTACACAGAGGGATCCCATGTAATCTGTCTAGCATTTATGTAGTAATTCGTGTGAATTGGAGGACCTATTTGAACGAATTTTCATGACATGGATTACATTTCTATAGAAATTTGTGTGACTTGGATGAAATAATCAAAGTATTTCACGTGTTCTCACTGACATGTCTAGGTGATGTCACATGATCTAGCTGACATGTTTTGGCGCAGTAGCATGATCTGGATAGGTCATGCAAAATACACAATTCCTTCATGTGAAAATCAATGTATCCATCTTCATGTAAGGATTCCATACTTTTTAACCATTATTGTATATAGGCCTTAATGTTTTTCATGTATTAGCTTTTTGAGGTTTTGCGTGGCCAAGTCAACACGTATAAACTCTTTCAAATAATTTGGATGGTGCACCATAAGTCCTTCACATGATCAATAGGGTGATCACACAAATTATATATACATTCCACATAATCCCTTAGGCCGTTCCCTGGGTTTACCCGGTGGAATACCATTATGATTGCATGGATTTCTGCACTGAGATGTCCTCTCTCTCTTCGGTGCTCCTGTACATGTCTCTTGTGTGTGTATTATATCTTTTTTTGTGCTGACATGGAGGAATTTATAGGACTCACTTTTTTGTATCTATGCTTAATTTCATTATGTGTATATAAAAAATATGGTTTTGAGTCGGTAGAACAACATGTGTTTTACATGAACCAACCATGAGTAGTCCATGGAATTATCCTTATATCGTGTAATAAAAAATAGTCAGGAGATCACTCCGTTGTTAGCATATTTATTGGAATCATGACCTTTAAAATGGATTTTTCATAATTATGTTAACATGTGTACATTTCAAAGAGACTTTTAAAGATCACGCTGAAATGTTTGGAATTCTTCATGTGACCAGGATACATGTCTAAGAGGCTTTCACTTGATCAAGGGAGACTTGTCTAGGGTCCTTCAGGAGACCGAGTTGGCTCATTAGAGGGACTTTGAAAGATTGAGTTTTCTTTTTGGAGGGATTTTGTATTAAAAATAACATAACTGTCCTTCACATAATGGTTCCCCCTTTTTCATCTTTTTATCTTCTATTTTTCATGACCTTCCCATTGGGTGTCTGTTAGAGAATTATAGGATCAATACTAGATCTTGAGACGACATGTGATTGTTGTCATGGATGGTCGATCCACTTGTCTATGGATTAGTGCATGATCAATGCTAGATCTCATGACATCAAGTGATCATTATCATAGAAAGTTTCATTAATTTTATGTGGATTCGAAGGGGAATCACATGATCGAATAGACACGTCTAAGGGCCTTCACATGATGAAGGTGACACACCCAAAGGATTTCAAACGACATTAATTTCACAATGTTAGGGATCTCATGTGATTATTTAACTAATCATGTGATTTAACAAGAAAATAAATGTGACTTAATTTGAATGATGCTTCCACCTTTTTCATGTTTTATTTTATAAGGGGATTTAGATGATTGTTAGACTTTTGTCATTTGACATGTTTATTGATCGAAATAGATATTATGGTAGCATTCTCATGATCATTTTCACTTGTCTGGATGTTTTATCAAGAATAGGAGGGATTGTTGGAGGGGCTTCACGTGATCATGAACAGATCATGTGAAGCACATGACCCGTTCACATGACATTTCCATGGTCATGTGATCGTGTGTCATCCTAGGGTTCTTAAGATCCAAGTAAACTAGATAATAAATATTAATGTATCCATGATGATCCTTCCTTTCTATTGAGGAGAAATAATACCTATACTTCTGGTATTTCTTGAATCCTAGAATTTTCGATGATGATTTGATGGGATTATATAGGAATAACCAATTCTAAACTCACCAGGTGGTGTAATATCACAAAAACTCAAAGAAATTGGGTTCAATCCACTCCTAAAATGCACCTAATAATAATAAATACAAAATAGATAAATGTTAAACCTAAATCAATGGAAAATTTCTCAAAATTCCTTTGAAATTATCAATTAAATCCATTGAGTGAAATACATCAACCAAAACCATGTGTGATTATAATATCCCATCATTCCTATGAAACATATACACTAATCACATGAATGATACCTCATATAAAGATGAATACACTATTCATAGAATTTTAACACTCTCAAAATCCATAAAAAGAACAGGAAATTAGATTAAAAGAGAGGTAAAAGGAAAATATCATTAAGAGGGAAGATATAACTTTAATATACATGATATAATGGGAATAAACCACCCAAACCAAGGATATAAATGTATGAGAAAGGGAGGTATGGTGGAGATGGATCTCATACTTCATGAAACTTTCCTAGGTAAAGATCTCTGAGTGGGATTTTTTAAGATAAATAAGGGAAATTCTCTTTTTATCCCTAAAAAACCTACCCAACGATCCACTAAAATTTTTATGGATAATGGACCATGGAGCATCGTTACTTTTCTACAGGTGGTATTAGTTTATATATTAATTATATTTACCAATACCCAACCGACAAAAAAAGGGTAGATAGTGTAATTTTAAGATCGTCCCATGAAGAGGATACAATTATGAGCCTTAGAAGGTGGTTGTTTTAGAAGTTGACTCGATCACTACTCAGATGGTTTAAGTTTTATGAAAATAAAAAAAATTCTATTGATAAAAAGTGATTTATGAAAAAAAATGCTTGGGGTAAATTTATAAAGATTTTACAATGTAAAATATCATCTCTCTTATCAATTTATTAGTTATATTATTGGTCAAGAAGTAATTAAATGTTCATTATTCTCTCATGTTTAAATATGATAATTCCACATGAGATAATAAAATCCCTGGTATTAAGAAATTAATATGATATATTATTTATACTTGACTCTTAAATTGGAATATGAATATGAGTTACTATTTATATATCTATGGACTCAACTCGCTTGAAGTTCCTCCCTCTATACTCTTTATGATTAGATTTTTGTAAAGGAATGTGATTTAGATAAGCACCAAATCCAATTCCTAATAAAAAATTATGTTAACATGATTGAGATATATGATCCATTAAGAAATAGTCCTCCTAATATGAATCCCAAAACTCTTTAGCAATTAACCATGGATAACCATAGAATACACCATCATACAGGAGGAAAAAATATTAAGAGTTGAGTTTATTATAGAAGAATAGAAATTACCATTTAAGAGAATGATGAAGAACAAATAAAATACACTTGGATTATAATAAACCTTCAAAAAAAAATCCTTAAAGTTGAATGGAATTCACTACAACAACAAAAATATGGAGAAAAAATGAATAACATCTAATGAAAATTTGAACCCAAAAACTCTTGGAAAACTCTACCATTTATAATTAAACACCATCCACAATGTGAATAAGTTTATAATGAAAAGAATAAACAAGGAATTAGATTCAAACTCTTCTTATCTAACATATTAGGTTGTGAACCATCATCTCATGACATGAAGCATTATTTCCTATTTTGAAACTTGAATCTCCCCAAAAACCATGGTGAGATATCCTATAGTAATTAGCAAAGATATCCTCTTATTGACTATTGAAAAACCCTTTAATGACACAATATCCACTATAATATCCCATTTTTTTGTGTAAGAATTTGAAATATTTATTGGAATATTTTTGAATCTAGGAAATGAGATGGTTTGAGATTATAAGGCTCAATGAGCCCAGGATATATTTTTTGAAATAAATTAAATATATTAAATACCACACATGGATTGATTGACGAATCAGTCATTTTTGTGGGTATGAGTTTGTTTATTTTGAATTTGGGGGATAGTTATTATTTTTTTATAGTTGGTAATTCATTCACCATTATAACAACAAAAGATCAATTCCAACCCCAAAAAGGCTAAGGTTCATTCATCTGTTGGATCGAATAGTAGATATATATGTCTATTAAATGGAATAATACAAGAGGGGGGGGGGTGAATTGTAGGTTTAAAAACCTTTGGGTTTTAGCAACAAAGAGATTAGTTTAAATGATCTTAAACTAATACAAATACAAACACCCACAATTGTATTGAATATAAAAGGTATGATGTAATGTAATACTAATGTAAAGTAAAACAATTGTATTCAAGGTGAACACAATAATCAGAGCAATACAAAGATGAATGATTCTACCTTAAAGCGTATAGAATCAATCAATACAAAAAGTAATAGAATGATTGTAATTGAAACAATTACAATTGAAAATGTAAAGAAGAAAGGAAACAATAAAAATCCCTTTCTAATACAAGTAACAGCGGAAATGTAAAAGTATTACAATTCTTTTGACCCAAAGAGAAGGGTTATCCTTTCACCTAGGATAAAAGGTCTGTCTCACCAATACCTTGGTGAGCCCTCGATACGATGATCGGCACGTCTGTCTACCTATCCCTGGCATCCCTCGATACGATGATCGGCACGTCTGTCTGCCTATCCCCGGCAGCCCTCGATACGATGATCGGCACGTCTGTCTGCCTATCCCCGGAAGCCCTCGATTTTGTAGGTAATCGGCACCTCTGTCTTTCAATTACTTGAAATCCCTCGATACGATGATCGGACGCACAAGGCTGATGAGAGAAGTCACATTGTCTCTCTCTAGAATCTTTGTAGTTCACAGAGTCTCTTCATTCGTTCTCTTCGTTCATCGTTGTTCTCTCAGCTTCAAATAACCTCCTATTTATAGGCTTTGGGTTCCAACGGTCATATTGCCTCCAACAGTCATATTGAAACAGAAAGCACGACATCGTTTTGATTAGTTTGTAACTAACTCAACGACATCGTTTTGTTAGGACAAGAGATATATAGAAATGAAAAACATGAGTACGATTCATATGCAGAGAGAGTTTTTGACAAAGTACCAAAACAAATAATGATCATCTGAATAGCAGAGTCAGTACGATATGATTGACAGAGTCAGTACGATACGATTGACAGAGTCAATACGATACGATTGACAGAGTCAGTACGATATGATTTGGTCGGTACGATCAACATCGTACGATACGATAAACATGATAAAAGACAATTGTAATTTTCAAACATATGATAGAATACATTTGTGATTTCCAAAACATAATATAGAAGTCAAAAGAAGACTTTTGACTTAACAATCTCCCCCTTTTTGGAAAGCACAACACACAAAGTAAATGTAACAAGAAATACTTATTTCCCCCTGAGTTATTTAAAACTCTTCTGAATAAGAAATTGAATACAACTAACTCCACCTTAGGTATGGACTTTCCTAAGGATTGTATTCGTAGATTTTTCTTAAGAGCATTGTAAATCATTCTCCCCCTTTGTAAAACAATCTTTGCTTTGTAAATATTCTCCCCTTTGTGATTTACAAAAAGAAAGGAGTAATCTTGAATTGTCTGAAAGAGTTAGTGAAGCAATACAAGACAATAGATAAAAGAAAAGGATCATAAAAGTTATTACAAACCAAAGACAAGTTCCAAAAGAACACAAATACAACAATAATTTGTTTTCTCTTTCCTTCTCCTTTTTTATAAGCTCATGAAGAACAACTTTCATCTTCTTGATCTCCTTCTTGTCTTCAGAAATTGATTCACCCTGAGTTTTGAGAAGCTCTTGTTGATCCGCAAAAATCTGATCTTGATTTCTGATGGTCTCCTCCTGGACTCTGATTACTTCTTCATGGGTATCAATCCTCTTTTGCAAATTCTTGTTGTCTTTGGATAACACAGAATTTTGATTCTTCAGTAAAACCATTTCATCTTTGAAAGATGAAACCTTCGAGAATTCAGATTGGAAAACATTCATTCTTTCTTGCAAGTCTTTCACTGAAGGAACATCGGCTCTTTGAGAAGACAAAAGATTCAGCCTTTCAACCGTTTCTCTATCAAGCTTGTTGAAAGCAATTGCAAGCTCATTTGATAACCTCCTTATATCTTCAATAGCTATTTCATGATCATTGATTGAGCTCTCTGTTTTGTACGACCACTTGGTCATCTTATTGCAAGCCTTCTTATGAGCAACCGAGCTTTCTGAAAGAACTTTCAAATCGGCTTCTACTGACAAAACTTTCTTCCTCAATTCTTTTACAGAGCCAAACTTCTTCCTTTGATTTTCAGTAATAAAATCAATCTTCCCTTCCAGCCTCGGGAAATAAGGAATGGTTTTCTCCACCCTTCTCAAAACATGAACAATGTAATCACCCTTCTTGAGAGAGATTGTATGCTCTAAATCAGTATCCTCATCATACGATGGTAGTTCATACGATTTGCTTGAGTCAACAACTGGCTGTTTCCCTTTTGCTTTTTCTTTCTGTTTTCTTTCTTCTTCCACTTTGTCACTAATGACAACAACTTTATCAGAATGAGAAGATTGATTTCCTTGCCTTTCTTGAAAAGACATTCTGTCCGGAGATTGTGCTTGATCGGCATGAAGGATTTGTTGAAAACCTTCACTCGGCTTTTGAACCGATTTCTCTCTACTCTTCTTTGAGTTTTGAAGAAATTCTAAAAGAAAGTCTCCTTCTTCTTCTTCTATTTCTTCCATCACTTGTTTTCCTTTTTATTTCTCAGGAAGACTCTGTACGATTGGCTCTTGGTGCACTTCTTCAGTTAGTTGAGCACTAGCATCTTCAACTGCTTTCAAGACTTTAGAGACATCAAAGTCCTGAGCCTTCCTTTTCAAAAGAACCTTCTTTTTATTTTCATCCTGAAGGGTTTCTTCTACCCTTATTCTTTCTGCAAAAGCCTCAGCAGGGTCAAGACCAAACTTCGGATCACCTTCTTTTCTCTGTTTCTTATCTTTTCTCCATTTTGCTACAATCTCCTTACTGTACCTTGGCTTCTTCTTCGGCTTCGAACTGGTTTGCGGATCAGACTTTTGAGTAACACCGGTGGATTGAATGTCCTTGGCTGGCATAGGTGCCGATTGATTCTGAGCCAATTCAGCTTCTACATCTCTGACAAAAAGTTTTGAATTTGAATCAAAACAAACATTCAGCTTTTTCATCGTACTCTTACTAATCCAAGATGGCCTCAAATCCATGGGTTTTCCTTTCAAAGGAATGTTACAAAACTTCATACTCTCAAGAATGAATTTCGTAAGGATAGCTGGATACATAATCACCTGGGACTTGATCCCTCCTGTCTTGACATTCTTAATTGTTTCAAAAATATATCCCATGAGATTTACTTTTCTCATATTCACAAGATAGTCGAGCATGAATATATCAGAAACTTTAAGAGTTTCTCTATCCCCTTTCCTTGGGATAAGAAAACCTTGCATCCATAAAGTGACAAAACGATTGTCCGGTGAAAGATGAGACACTTTCCTCTTTTCCTCATTAATAAGAAACAAAGACTTTTCAGCATTTTCTCTATTAAACGTACCAACTTCCTCTGGTAGTTTGTGAGATGGACAAAAAGAATCTCCTTCTACAGAAACATTCAGAAAATGTGCTGCTTGTTTCACAGACATAGATAATTTTCTATCGTACACAGTGAAGTTTATAGTCATATCTTTGTCGAAAGAAACGGTTTTGTAAAACTGACAAACTTCATCAAAAAGAATTGGATCTTGAATATCAGGCTTTTCAACACACAGATGTTCCCATCCTTGAAACAAAATGATCCTCCTGATTGTAGAATCGTACGTATCGAAAAAGTCTCGGGATACTAACCTTTCTCTATTAAAGTCTTTCTCTGTAAATGTCTTTGAAGACATCTCGGCGGGAGTATTAGCAGAGGATTGAGACATAAAGGTTCTGCCGATGAGAAGATCGTACGATGATTTATAGCTGATGGAGCAGAGCTTCGCCTGAAATCCTGAAAAACCAATGTGGGTTTGGGGAGGGGAGGGGGGTATTTATAGGTGATAAAGAGATGACCGTTGATCTTCTACGGTCAAAAAAGGGTGACTGTTGATCTTCTACGGTCAAGCTTAGATAAAACCAGATCAATGGTTAGGATTAAAATAAAGAAAGAAAATTAAAAAAAATTGAAAAAGATACCTGTCGGAGAACATAAGGTGATTGTTGGTTTTGGTAAGAATCAAAAGAAAATACAATCATAAGGAGAAAAATATGATGCCGATGGAAAACAAAGTTATTACTATGATCGGACCGTACGATGGAAAATAACCTTGTTATCATGAACTGACAGTACGATGGAAAACAATCTCAATACCATCATCGGTCGATACAAAACTATTTGAATGATACGATGGAAAAGAATTTCAATACTATCATCGGTCGATACAAAACTATTGAATGATACGATGGAAAAGAATTTCAATACTATCATCGGTCGATTCAAAACTATTGAATGATACGATGGAAAAGAATTTCAATACTATCATCGGTCGATTCAAAACTATTGAATGATACGATGGAAAAGAAATTCAATACCATCATCGGTCGATACAATACCAAGTTTGATTGGTACGATGGAAAAGAAATTCAATACCATCATCGGTCGATACGATGGAAAAGAATTTGAATACCATCATCGGTCGATAGTAAATGATACTATAAAACTGTGAATACGATAAACAGAAAAAAAATGAATGAAACGATAAAACTGTCAATACGATAAACAGAAAAACTGAAATTGTCAATACAATATACAGAAAAACTGAAATATACATATTAAGAGAATAAATAGTTAAAGATCATACAATAAACATAAAAGCATAGATAGAAATGTCCTCCCCCTTTCTACGAGGAGTTTCTTACTATTAGGAGAGATTTAAAATAGGAAGTAGATATGAATGATTATTTTAATGTAATCATTCCAAGCTTCTATTTTATAAATTCAAATCTATCGGAAGGTAAAGGTTTTGTAAAAATGTCAGCAAGTTGTTCTTGCATTCCGATGAATTGTAAAATAATATCTCCTTTCTGTGTGTGATCCCTAAGAAAGTGATGCCTAACATCTATGTGTTTTGCATGAGAGTGATGTGCTGGGTTTTTACTAAGAGCTATGGCACTTGTATTATCACAAAGAATTTGAGTTTTGGAGAAACTCAAACCATAGTCAGTGAGTGTGTGCTGCATCCACAATACTTGAGCACAACAACTTCCAGCTGCTACATATTCAGCTTCAGCAGTGGAGAGTGCTACTGAGTGTTGTTTCTTACAGGACCAAGAAACCAAAGAGTCTCCTAAGAAATGACATGTTCCAGATGTACTTTTTCTATCCATTCTACAACCACCAAAGTCAGAATCTGAAAAGCTTTTTAAAACAAAATCATTTCCAGAAGAGTAGAAAAGGCCTAAATCTATAGTGTCTTTTAAATACCGAAAGATTCTCTTTACGGATTTTAAGTGAGACTCTTTTGGATTAGATTGATATCTTGCACATAAGCATACAGAAAACATCAAGTCGGGTCGACTAGGTGTCAAGTATAGAAAACTCCCTATCATACCTCTAAAAATTGTTTGATCTACTGGTTTCCCAGTTTCATCAAGATCTAGAGTATTTGAGGTACCAATTGGGGTGCTAATACTTTTAGTTTTGTCAAATCCATACTTTTTGAGTAAGTCTTTAATATACTTATGTTGAGATATATAAGTTCCTTCTGGTTTTTGAGAAATTTGAAAACCTAGAAAGAATGTTAACTCACCCATCATACTCATTTCAAACTCAGATTTCATTATGTTTGCAAAAGAATCGGTTAAAGATTTCTGAGTTGATCCAAATATGATGTCATCAACATAGATTTGGACAACCAAAACATTTTTGTTTTCCATTTTGATAAAAAGAGTTGGATCTGCTGTACCTTTTGTATAATTGTTTTGTAAAAGAAATCCTGTGAGTCTATCATACCATGCTCTAGGGGCTTGTTTAAGACCATATAGAGCCTTGGTAATTTTAAAAACATGATCAGGATGTTTTGGGTCTTGAAAACCAGGAGGTTGTTCGACAAAAACTTCTTCTTGAACAAAACCATTTAGAAAAGCACATTTGACATCCATTTGAAAAAGTTTGAAATTGAAATATGCTGCGAAGGCTAATATAATACGAATAGATTCAAGTCTTGCTACAGGAGCATATGTTTCTTCATAGTCTATTCCCTCTTGTTGATTATAGCCTTTAGCAACAAGTCTTGCTTTATTTCTTACAATGATTCCATTTTCATCACACTTGTTTCTGAAAACCCATTTTACACCAATCACAGTTGTTTCTTTAGGTCTTTCAAGTAAAGTCCAGACTTGATTCCTTTCAAATTCATTTAGTTCATCCTGTATTGCTTTGATCCAATCATCATCACCTAAGGCCTCACTTGGACTTTTAGGTTCAAATTGGGAAAGAAAATCAAGATGTTCTATTTCATTTCTTAAGGAATTTCTAGTCCTTACAGGTTGATTTATATCACCAATGATGTTATCACTGGGATGATTCCTAAGAAACAATTGATTTGGGTTTTGTAAAACCTGTTCATCAACATATGGTAGAAAATCTTCTGTGGTAAATGTTTCAGGAATACTTTCTTGAACATTTTCCTTATCAGAATGTTCTTCTAATAAAGGTTGATAAAAATTTTTGGAAAACACATCCGAGGATGTAGGATTGGGTTGGTTGAAAACAAAAGAGTTAGTTTCATCGAATTTTACATGTACTGTTTCTTCAACAGTACAAGTGTTTTTATTGAAAACTCTATAAGCTTTAGAGGTTGTAGAATAGCCTAGAAAGATTCCTTCATCAGATTTTGGTGCAAATTTGTGTATATTGTCTTTTGTATTCAGAATGAATACTTTGCATCCAAAAACTTTGAAGTATGAAACTTTAGGTTTTCGGCCAGTCCATAATTAGTAAGGGGTTTTATTAAGAAATGGTCTAGTTAAAACACGATTTATAGTATAACAGGCAGTACTAACAGCTTCAGCCCAAAAGTGCTTAGCAATCGAGTATTCACTCAACATGGTTTGAGTCATTTCCTGAAGAATACGATTTCTTCTTTCAACAACCCCATTTTGCTGAGGAGTTCTTGGAGCTGAGAAATTGTGAGTAATACCTTTCTTACTACAAAAAGTTTCAAAATCTGTGTTTTGAAATTCACCACCATGATCACTATGAATAGTTATCAATGGTAGGTTTTTCTCATTTTTAACTTGGGCTCTAAAAGTTTTGAAATAGGAAAAGGCTTCAGATTTCTTTGTGAGAAAGTAGACCCATGTAAATCTAGTAAAGTCATCAACTAAAACAAATACATAGTATTTGCCTCCAATGCTTCCAGATTGTGAAGGACCAAACAGATCCATATGCACAATCTGTAATGCATTAGAAGTTGAAACTTCATTAATTGGTTTAAAGCTTGTTTTATGTTGCTTTCCAAATTGACAAGGATCACAGACTTTTGAAGAATCATATCTAAGGTCCGGTAGCCCTTTTACAAGTCCTTTCTTTGAGAGTTTTCTTAGGTTTCTCAAATTACAGTGTCCTAGTCTCCTATGCCATAGCCACGATTGGTCTTCTATTACACTTAAACAAGGTAAGTTTTGGTTCCTAAGGTCTTCTAAGTTAATAGTGTAAACATTCTCTTGCCTATGGGCAGATAGAATGAATTCATCCTTGGAATTGTGAACTAGACACTTATCATTTCTAAAATTCACAAGGTAACCTTCATCACAGAATTGACTTATGCTGATGAGATTGTGCCTAAGACCTTTAACAAACAAAACATTTGAAATAAGAACTTTTCCAAGAAAAACGATATTACCTATACCAACAATCTTTCCTTGAGCATTATCTCCGAAGGTAACTTTTCCACCTTTTGTTTTGATAACCTTTTCAAAGAAATATTTGTTTCCAGTCATGTGTCGAGAACAACCACTATCCATGTACCAAATGTTCTTATTGATACACTTCTCGTTTTCCTGAAAAAGAAACAATTAGATTTTCGGAATCCAAACTTGTTTGGATCCAGAAGGGTTAGATAAAAGAATTTTAGGAATCCACATTTGTTTTGCAAAATGAGCTTTATGAAATCCTAAGGATTGAGTTTTGTTAAGAGAACAATCTCTTCTCCAATGTCCACCACATTGACACTTGGAACAGAAAATGGTTTTTTGAGGAACAAAATAGTTATTACTAAAAACGGGTTTGGAATAAGTATAACCAAGACCAGAACGATTTCTCAAAGGTCTAATTTGAGAATACATCCTATCAAAGTTTTCTTTTCCATGATTAAAGTTTGACAAACACTTTTTCAAGGATAAAATCTCTGACTTTAGTTTTAAAACCAAATTCTTGTTTTCTAAAACATTTGAATTTGAACTAGAGTTAGACTCTAAAATATTTTTCTTTGAAATTACAGTTTCAAGATCCTTAGAAAGTTTATCCTTATCAGATTTGAATTTCTCAAGGGTTTTTAAAATAATTTCAAAATCAGAAGTTTTCTCATCAAGATCTTTAGAAAGATCTGATACTTCTTTAGTCAAAATTGAAATTCTAGAATTTGCTTTTTCAAATCTCTTTTTGAGTTTAGAGTTTTCATTTTCAAGTAACTTAGAAAATCTAGAGACTTCTTCAAAAGAAGGTAAAGTATCATCTTCTGATGATGAAGGTTCATCATTTGAAGATTCATAATATCTATTATCAACATAATTTGCATTTAAAGAGACATTTGTAACAGCTTCAGCATTATGTACCTTAGCCATGAGACAATGATCTTCGATTGGTAGTCTGGCTAGAAGTCCAATATTTCTTTGTCCTGATGTCTCATATTCTGAAGAATCATTTGAGGAATCACTACCACTTGCACTCCACGTATCATTTGCTTTCAAGCCTTTCTTTGTCTTATAAAACCTTTTCTTGTTTCTTTCAGAGTGTTTCTCTTTTCTATCTTTCCTCTTCAGTAAAGGACAATCAGGCCTTATATGTCCTGATTTCTTGCATTCATAACAAGTTACCTCTGAATCTTTCCTATCTTTCCTGTCTTTCTTTTTGAATCTATATTGAAAATCTTTCTTTCCCACAATCTTGTTCATCCTTCGAGCAAGATTGGCTAACTCATTATCCAAAAGATTACAATCACTTGAATCAGATATAACAACTTTCTTGGATTTAGACTTTGTAAGCCTTTCAGGTGTTTTAGCTTTAGATGCAAAAGCTACACTTCCATTCTCATTCTTCTTCTTATTAAAAGCAGCATCTCTCTTCATTCTTGTCTCATGCTATAGAAGAGTTCCAAAGAGTTCATCAAGAGTAATCTGGGAAACTTTTCTATTTTCGTCAATAGCTGTCCTTTTCGACTCCCATTCATTTGGCATAATATCTATAATCTTATCAACAAGAGATTCATCATCAAGACCTTTTTCTCCCATAGATTGTAAGCTGTTGACAATTGTCATAAACCTTTTTTGCACTTTACATACAGGTTCTCCATAAGGAAAAACAAATCCATGATACTCTGCTCGAAGCATTGCTCTCCTTGTTTCTATAACTTTGGATGTACCAAAATGAGTAACTTCTAATTTCTTCCAAATACAGTTGGCTGCTTCACATGAAGATATCTGACTATATATATTCCTGGTCATAGAGCATAATAAAGTATTGCGTACCTTGTAATTCAGTTGATATTCTTGCTTTTCTTGGTTGGTGAAAGTGCTAACTACTTTGTCAGAAATTTTGTAACCCCCAGTAAGCATAATAAAATTGTCTACACCAGTATTGATGACGAAAGTCTTCATACGATCTCTCCAATACTCATAATCATTCCCATCAAAGATTGGTGGTCTAGAGGGATTCAGATTATCTATTGATCCGATATTCATTCCTGCCATCTAATATAACAAAAACATCTTTTCCACTCCACACGTTAGTGTAGTAAGTATTCAAGATAGTAATAAGAAGTAAAGCTAGTAATACAAATCAGTGGAAAACCTCCTCTGATACCAATTGTTGGATCGAATAGTAGATATATATGTCTATTAAATGGAATAATACAAGAGGGGGGGGGGGGGGTGAATTGTAGGTTTAAAAACCTTTGGGTTTTAGCAACAAAGATATTAGTTTAAATGATCTTAAACAAATACAAATACAAACACCCACAATTGTATTGAATATAAAAGGTATGATGTAATCTAATACTAATGTAAAGTAAAACAATTGTATTCAAGGTGAACACAATAATCAGAGCAATAAAAAGATGAATGATTCTACCTTAAAGTGTATAGAATCAATCAATACAAAAAGTAATAGAATGATTGTAATTGAAACAATTACAATTGAAAATGTAAAGAAGAAAGGAAACAATACAAATCCCTTTCTAATACAAGTAACAGCGGAAATGTAAAAGTATTACAATTCTTTTGACCCAAAGAGAAGGGTTATCCTTTCACCTAGGATAAAAGGTCTGTCTCACCAATACCTTGGTGAGCCCTCGATACGATGATCGGCATGTCTGTCTGCCTATCCCTGGCAGCCCTCGATACGATGATCGGCACGTCTGTCTGCCTATCCCCGGCAGCCCTCGATACGATGATCGGCACGTCTGTCTGCCTATCCCCGGCAGCCCTCGATTTTGTAGGTAATCGGCACCTCTGTCTTTCAATTACTTGAAAGCCCTCGATACGATGATCGGACGCACAAGGCTGATGAGAGAAGTCACAGTGTCTCTCTCTAGAATCTTTGTAGTTCACAGAGTCTCTTCATTCATTCTCTTCGTTCATCGTTGTTCTCTCAGCTTCAAATGACCTCCTATTTATAGGCTTTGGGTTCCAACGGTCATATTGCCTCCAACAGTCATATTGAAACAGAAAGCACGACATCGTTTTGATTAGTTTGTAACTAACTCAACGACATCGTTTTGTTAGGAAAAGAGATATATAGAAATGAAAAACATGAGTACGATTCATATGCAGAGAGAGTTTTTGACAAAGTACCAAAACAAATAATGATCATCTGAATAGAAGATTCAGTACGATACGATTGACAGAGTCAGTACGATACGATTGACAGAGTCAGTACGATACGATTGACAGAGTCAATACGATACGATTGACAGAGTCAGTACGATATGATTTGGTTGGTACGATCAACATCGTACGATATGATAAACATGATAAAAGACAATTGTAATTTGCAAACATATGATAAAATACATTTGTGATTTCCAAAACATAATATAGAAGTCAAAAGAAGACTTTTGACTTAACATCATCATCTTGTTTTTTGTGGTTTTCACTCTCTGTTCTATGTGCGTTCATGATTGGAATTTACTTTGGCCTTCAATTCGATAGATACCCATTGAACAATCATTGTGTATTCAGTCTTTACTACAAAATATCGATACCGTGAGTTTGGGATGAATATATGATGCCATGGTAATAATATAAGATTATGGTAATAGATCCACAGATGGATCATAAGTTTTTCTTCACAATTTTAGTGTGTGACACCGAAGAGGCATGATGAAGGGTGTTTCCCGAGCATTAAATATGGCTGTGATCTGGCCAAAAATGGTGAGAGGGTTCAATCAACCCTATATCAATGACGTGTGTCATGATTATCAATGGAATTAGTGGTTGTGTACAACTCAGTCGAAGACACATTAACTTTCTATAATTTTTGGTAAATTCCTAACTACACAGTGTGTATTACTATGAACACACACCGTGTAGTAAATTATGTGTCATTCTAGGGGTTTTCACATAGATATAAGTATAAAATTCCATGTGGCACATGTCATAGGCTGTGTGACCCATAGTTGACTAGCTCAGCGTGTATATGGAGTACATGCCTAGGATGTCCGGTAGCGTCACACACTTTGTGGGCGATGCCACACTTCCTGTACACCCTGGAAGGAATCCAAACATGTACAGGGGGTACAAGGCCATGAGATTGTGAGTCCCCACATGCTTTGTGTGATGGGATATGCACCCTATACTTAGAAAAGTACATGGGAACAAGAAAAACGACATGATGAGTTCCAAGATGACATCTATATGTCGTGTACCTTAGGGACACACCGTGTATTGTGGAAAAGTTAATTCCATGTGATCATAAGACATAAGAAGTTCTAGACTTAGTGAGGCACACCATGTACCCAAAGGGACATTCCATGTAATATTTTGAGGATATGTAGGATTCCTCTTTCTTCTCAAATCAACTATGTTGTGAGATTTTTTGAGATTTCCTTGACCATTATCAATTGAGTGTGTTCCCTTGGTCTATTTTTATGAGAGTTCAGTGCAATATCATGTTCCCATCATATCAGGTGACCCCTATTTAGCTTCTTAGTGATCATTGCAGTATGGGAGAGATCCCTTATTCTATAATGGGTTGCCTCATTCTGCTTCGATAGATATCTTAGTGTCTTGGGGCATGTATCCCTCCGAGAGGCCCAGAGTTATCCTCATGTACTTTATATTTCCTTATACGGGGTTTGTTGAAATTTATGTGACAAATATTTATATGGGTGTTAATCCCCTATCTTGGAGGATGTTTCTAGTAGGTCTTGGTTTCCCCCCAGTGAGCCCTGTGCATTGACACTTATCTATGTATCAAGATCTGATCTTTCTGATGGGGTATTAGTCTGATAGAGTATGTATCATGGATGAACCCTCTAAGTTTTCCCATGTGATTATTATTGAAAATACCTGATGAGTGTGACCTCTGGGATTAGTGTCTTCAGTAGAAGTATAGCTCAAGGAGTGGTTCCTCCTAGACGATGATTACCTTGAAACCTCATAGTGGAACTATTACTAGAAGTGGTCAAGCCCCCTTGAAACTCAAAGTCTTTTATGAGTATATTTGGATATTTTATTATATGTCTCACATCAAGATTCACATATCCTATGATAACCTGACTATTATATATGATTTATTCTTATTGATTTTGGGGTGTCTTACTTGGTATTTTTATACTCACCCATGCATGAGCTCTGCCTACACATGTCATGTCTTATGTAGATGGTGGATCTTTTACGGAGTCCTTAGAGGAAAATGTGTAGGTGGATCTTAGTTTGAGATGGACAGATTAAGGTGTATACTGATGTTTTATTTGATAGTAGTCCCCTAATACTAAGTAGGCCATACTTTATTTCTAGTTCTGTGTGGGATTGTATTTGGACCCCTTTTATGCTTTCCAGTATTTTATATCATACTATGATTTTGGGATTATAAATATATACCTGCATTTTTATCAGTTGTTTCACTATTTCAAAAATGTATGGGATTGGTTATGGGTTCATTTGTACAAATACATTAGGATAATTCCTCCCATGTGTGTGATATTCCTTCGTAGCACTAGTAACCATCCCCTGGCCTATTGGAGGAGGGATTGGGTTAGTTTCATCTTAGACCCTTGTGGGTTGGGTCGTGATATAATGGTATCAGTGGGGGTAACCAATCTAAATTATCATAGCACTACCTAGGTTTAATATCAGAATTTGGAGTTTCTTTGATCAGGATGCAAGTTTTGGTTTGGGAACTAGGGAAACAATGTAAAAGTGTTTCAAGTATGGCTCTCAGGACATGGTGTCCAGTGTTGGTGCGACAGCTAACATATGTAGGTTCCGGGCGCAGCGGAAGCGCGTTGGTGGGTTTGACCAACTTTAATTTTAACGTTAAACAACGTTCAATCCAAGATCCGTCACGATATAAAATGCCGAATCTTCGGAATAGAATGAAGAACGAAAAGAAAAGAAGAGTCCCGGAACCCTTGAGGAGGATCATCATATGTTTATCATAATTAATTTAATTAATGCATAAGAATTACCTTGTTGGAATTCTTTCTTCGTTGATGTGTCCAGTCATGATTCGGTGATCCGTCGTTGCGTCGTAGAATCCAAGTGTAGGATTCCTCTAGCAGTGATCCACATGTGTGTCATGTATCTCCGGACATCACCGAAGAGATCTCCGGGTGCTAGCGCGGAAGAACCTTTGCTTGCGATGTCCGCCTTCGACCACCTTGATCCGGTGGAGGATCTTGCTCTCGTAACTTGAGGGCGTTCTTGGTGGAAAGGGAATTCTCTCTTGGCTTGAGAGTATTTACAAATCCGTTGTGCACAACAATGGTTCTAAAAAAATGTTGGGGTTGCGAGGATATTTATAATCAAGTTTGAGGTTAATAGAGTTATGACAATAAATAAACGCGTTACGCATTTTATTTATTTCATTAACTCTTATTGAAAAACCCTCATGTCGAATTATTAATTCCTTGAAATGAACCCACACTGATTATAATAAATATCATTTAATAAAACAATATTAAATCCTCAAAATCCCAATTGGAAAAACTACACAGCGTGTAATAATTAATACACGGCGTGTACTTGTTTTCCATAAAACTACACAGCGTGTATATTTAATATACACGGCGTGTACTTTTATTTTCCATTTTTCTCCACCACATTTATTAGACCTTGAGTAATGACTATTTATTTCTTAAATAAATGTAACTGCATTACTCGCTAATAAATATATTATTTTATCCACAATATATTCTCTCGAATAACTAGTGTCAAAATAAATGCGATCAGACATCCTTAAATAATTATTAAACCACAGTCGGGAATAATATTTATTTAACTTGTTAAATTAATATTTAACTGAGATACATGGACACACTTAGTGTGTGACCCTCTAGGCCTCTTTCTCAGTGGCATTAGGCTGAGCCTGCCTAAAGTCCAAGGTTAGCGTCTAGCAACACGCCAAGGCACCCATAGAGAAAGAAGTTAACGCCGCAATGACGTGTCACCTCCTACGAACGCTTACCGTGTAATATAATCCCTTTGTCTCGATATCTCCAATCAAGCGGGTTGCATGTTAGTGCCATCAACCCATGTGCTTGATTATTCTTTCTTTGACTTCCCGGAATTGAACTTTCCCATACCTTACCATGGCCATGGATTTATTTAGGATATATCAATTCCATCAAAGGGCCTGAGATATCTACTTCCGTTATGGAACGGAAGGGACAAATCCTTTCTCGCATTATCTATTAATGCGGTATTACTCGTGATGCACCCAACATATCCTACCTTGCTGCGAACAGTGTGTCGTCACAGTTTTCGTCAATACATCTAAGTGCACGAGTTGTAATACCCATTAATAATAATCCTAAAGTCTAAGGATCAATACACACGTCCATAGATAGGAACATCCAATGACACTATGAAATGTGGATTTCCTAATGGCGGGTCTCATTCTCATAATATCCTCCTGGATATTACCAAGGGTGCACACCATGAGAAGGTGCCTCAAAGTTGTATGAGTCCTCACCCCTAATGACCTGTATTATTTGTGTCCCTCAAATAATATCATCCGGCCATAGAACATACATTCAAGAACAGTGTTATGGAACTTTCGGGTTCTCATCATAGCAGGGATCCGCTACGACCCTTTAATGCAACAGCTGTCCTTAGGACATTATCACATGACATGTCACGCAGAAGAACAATCAAGATGTGATAAGGCTTTTATTTAATGAATAAAGTACAAAGTAGTTGGTTCTAGACCACCAACTCCAACAGACTCCCACTTGGACTAGAGCCAACTGCTAACAACCTTTAACCCGCTAGCTCTCACATGATATTCATGCTTCTGATGAGATAGGAATTTAGTCATGGGGTCCGCCATGTTCTCTTCCGTGGACACTCTGCTCACTGCAACTTCACCCCTTTGATAGAAATCCCTCAAGAGGTGATACTTCCGGAGTATATGCTTTGTCCGTTGATGTGACCTTGGTTCTTTTGCAAGAGCCACCGCTGCAGTATTATCACAATACAATGTAATGGGATCTTTACTGCTAGGCACCACATCAAGCTCCTGGAAAAAGTTCCGAATCCAAACGGATTCTTTGGCTGCATCAGAAGCCGCTATATACTCGGACTCCGCTGTCGAATCGGCGACAACTGGCTGCTTTGAACTCTTCCAGCTCACAGCTCCTCCATTGAGACAGAAAACATATCCAGATTGCGACTTCAGATCATTCTGACCTGTTTGAAAACCAGCATCGGCATACCCTCTGATGACAAGCTCCTCGTCTCCTCCATACACCAGGAAAATATCCTTTGTTCTTCTCAGATACTTAAGGATAATCTTAACAGCAGTCCAATGCTATTCTCCTGGATCTGCTTGATATCTCCCTACCATGCTCAGTGCATAGGCAACATCAAGCCTGGTACATAACATGGCATACATGATGGATCCTATAGCCGAAGCGTATGGGATCTTGCTCATCCTATCTTTCTCCTGTTGTGTCTGGGGACACATTTTCTTAGAAAGATGTAAGCCATGTGACACTGGAAACAATCCCCTCTTGGATTTTTCCATACTAAATCTCTTTAGTATCTGGTCAATGTATGTACCCTGACTTAGTCCAAGTAGCCTCTTGGATCTGTCACGAATGATCTTGATCCCTAGAATGTAGGCTGCTTCTCCTAAGTCCTTCATGGAGAAACACTTGTTCAAACAGTCCTTAACTGACTGTAAGGCTGGTACGTCGTTTCCAATAAGCAATATGTCATCAACATATACCACTAGGATGACGACCGCATTCCCATTAAACCACTTATAAACACATGGCTCACATTCGTTCTTAATGAAACCAAATTCCTTTATGGATTCATCAAATCGAATATTCCATGACCTGGATGCTTGATTTAATCCATAAATGGATTTCTGCAACTTGCAAACTCGTTTGGCTTCACCTGGTGTCACAAACCCTTCTGGTTGTGTCATATAGACATCTTCCTGAAGGTTCCCATTAAGGAATGCTCTTTTGACATCCATCTGCCAAATCTCGTAGTCATGGTAAGCTGCTATGGCAA
The DNA here is from genome assembly GCA_963277665.1 of Viscum album. Classification (NCBI taxonomy): domain Eukaryota; kingdom Viridiplantae; phylum Streptophyta; class Magnoliopsida; order Santalales; family Viscaceae; genus Viscum; species Viscum album. Next base: position 710,934,104 of record OY728142.1, read on the forward strand.
GTATGATTCTTATGGATTTAAACATGGAAACTGGCGAGAAGGTTTCATCATAGTCAATTCCTTGACGCTGTCTGAATCCTTTAGCCACTAGCCTTGCTTTATAGGTGCTAACTTGACCTTCCATGTCCAGATTTCTTTTGAATACCCATTTGCATCCAACATGCTTTACATCAACTGGCTCATCGACCAGAACCCAAACTTGGTTCTGATACATGGAATCCATCTCAGAATTCATAGCTTCTAGCCATCTTGCATCTTCTGAGCTTTCTATTGCTTCCTTGTAGGAGAGAGGTTCATCATTGTCCAACAATAATGATTCACCATCCTCGGTGACTAGGAAACCAAATCTCTCTGGTTCCCTTACCTCTCTTGAGCTCCTACAAAGTACTTGTGTTTCTAGAACCTCTTCCATGGGGACCTGTGGAACTTGTTCCTATACCAACTCCTGTGTATCTTGAGCATCAACTTCGTCGAAGTCAATCTTGCTCCCACTATCCTTCTTGAGGATGTGCTCCCTCTCAAGAAAGACAGCTTGTTTGGCGACAATCACTTTCTTGTCTTGGGGGTTATATAGGTAATATCCTTTTGTTTCCTTGGGATATCCTATAAAGATACACTTCGTGCCCCGGGGTGCTAGTTTTTTGACTGAGAAGGCCTTAACAAATGCCTCGCATCCCCATACACATGTGTGCGACAAAGTGGGTTTCCTTCCATTCCATAACTCGGATGGAATTCCATTTTCCGCCTTAGTTGGTACTCGGTTTAATGTGTATGCTGCAGTTTGTAATGCATATCCCCAAAAGGATAATGGAAGATCCGCATGACTCATCATCTACCTCACCATGTCCAACAAGGTGCGGTTCCTCCTTTCACTAACACCATTCCACTGTGGTGTATAAGGAGGAGTGAGATGAGATAGAATACCAGACTCCCGTAGAAGATCGATGAACTCTTGGTTCAGATATTCTCCACCTCTATCCGATTGAAGCTTCTTTATCTTCTTACCAAGTTGATTCTCTACTTCATTCTTGAATTCCTTAAATTTCTCTAAGGACTCTGACTTATACCTCATTAAGTAGACATAGCCATATCTACTCAAATCATCAGTAAAAGTAATAAAGTAAGAATATCCACCTCTAGCTTCTACTGGAAATGGTCCACACACATCTGTGTGTACCAATCCTCGAAGCTCTGTGGCCCTTTCACCTTGTCCACCAAAAGGCGGCTTGGTCATTTTTCCTTGTAAACAAGAGTGACATCTATCAAGTGGTTTTAGCTCAGTAGAGTCTAAATAGCCATCTTGGTAGATCTTTGTCAAGCACTTCTCATTCACATGACCAAGGCGGTGATGCCATAACTGGGTGATGTATGAGTCATGTGAGTTTGTTTCATTATCAATTGCCAACACTTGGTTTTCGTAATTTAATACATACAAACCATTATTCAAATGTGCCATACCATAACATACGTTGTTCTTATAAAAGAGACAACCCTTATTTCCAAACTTGAAAATAAATCCATCCATATCCAAACAAGATACATAAATTATGTTCTTGGTAACACTAGGCACAAAATAACAGTTTTGTAAAACCAAAATCATGCCAGTTGGCAATGAGAGGTGATAGTCACCAATAGCCAACGCAGCCAGCCTTGCGCCATTGGAAGCTCTAAGATCCACCTCTCCTCTTGCGATCTTTCTAAATCTACTTGGTTCCTACATTTGAATACAGATGTGAGCCCCACAAGCTATATCTAATACACAATGTGTAGAAATATAAAGATTGCACTCGATAACGAACGCACCTTTAGCGTCCCCATGCTTCTGGGTGCAGTTCCTCTTCCAGTGGCCCTGCTTGCCACATGAAAAACACACTGCTTCCCGTTCCTTGCCCTGCCTCTGGATCTTCCCCTTCTTGGAGGGACGGTGCTCGGGGGCTTCAGACCGTTTATAAGTCTTTGGCCCCTTTGCCTTGTCCTTCCTTTTCTTGTTCACCATAAGGACCGCGGGTTTGTCATGCCCCATGTCCTTATCTACCTGGATAATCAAGGTCAGAAGCTCCGATAGACTCTTCTCATTGCCGCTCATGTTATAGTTGACAATGAAGCTAGAGAAGGTCTTGGGAAATGATGATAGGATGAGATTTGTACGCAACTCATCTGGGAATTTAATCCCTAAGATGTCCAAGCGTTCAATGTAGCCAATAAGCTTGACCACATGAGGCCCAGCTGGTGCAGACTCTCCAAGCTTCATGGTAAACAAAGCATTGGAGATCTCATACCTCTCCTGTCTCGCCTTCTCTTGGTAGAGATATTTAAGGTGAGACATCATGCTATACACATCCATGTTTTCATGTTGCTTCAAGAGCTCATTAGACATGGCCGATAGCATGAAACACTGGACATCTGTGGCATCATCCATGTGTTTTATGTAGAGAGATAATTCCTCATCACTAGACTCTTTCCCAGGCGCAACTGGAATAGGCTCTTCCAGCACATATAATTTCCTTTCGTGGTGAAGGACGGCGCATAAACGCCTCTGCCACTCTTGGAAATTGGTGCCGGTGAGAAGGTTTTCTTTTTCAAGTATGGTGCGCAATGATATGTTTGAAGTCATTTTCTTGCCGTTTCTACAATTTAAGATGAGCAAAGGTTTAGTACTTTATTATAAAAATTGAGACAAATAAATAAATTAATACTTATTAGTCTCCCACTATTTTATCGAAATCCAATAGCCCTCACCATTGACTTCAGAATATTCTTTTGCGTGAATATTCTAGTGGCAAGGATCCATATTGCCCTTTGCATTACCCCAACTAGGGTTGGTCAAGAAACTTGAAGGGTTTTAGGTAGGCATTCCAAATGCCAACTGCATTAACTCACAGTTCCTTGATCCATTGAGTGGACTCCCCAATCCTGAAATCCTTTTTGGATTTACTCAACCTTTGCCTCTTGGTCACACCAAGTCCTGCTGTGGAAGTCAACCCTTGATGCGAACCAAGTCAAGTCAACCCAAAACCTTGAATTAGAATTCCCCGATAATTGAAAGCACCCCAACTAGGGTTGGTCAAGCACTTTGAACTATGGTTCGATTCTAACCAAGATTATGGAAGGCTATGCCGACTTAATATTTATTTTGAGGGATTTTATCCTTATACATAAATTGCCATTTTATTATCTTTGATTACATGCTTGTTAATATTAAGTGGGATATACTTAAGTGATTAACCATGTCTAAGATAATATTTACGTATAAGCCAATTTTATTTTAGTTCCATCTTGCATGCTTGTTTAATTCATTAATTGTGTGATCGTGACAACACACCCACAATAAATAAACCATGCAACTGACAGAAATAAAATAAATGTTATGATCATGAGCTTTTCTATTGGTTAGTTTATCTAGCGGTTGATAAACTAACCCAAGACCTAGGGGAGAAACACCTTGAACCTTTCGGGTTCGTGTTTACAGCTTTCCACCTGTCCACCTTTGTATCTCCTTGGATTGGTTTCATCTTGGCTCCTGACTTGAGCCGCCTCCACTAGCTTGGGAGCTCCATCAATTACATATGAATTTATCTCACACGTAGGTGAGGGGAAAAAGGGGTTTTTACATAAAAGAATCCTTGGGCGCGCAAGCCCTACATATTAATGAGGAGATGGATCGCAGGCCAACAAATTTAATTTAAATAAATAAATTAAAAGAAACCATTCACATACAAAGGTCTCGTTCTAGCTCATGATCATCCATACATGCAACGATATTTACGCATAAATAAAACTATCATTCAATTCTTTAATCGTTCTTGTTTAAGATAAATCACGCTCGAATCAATTAATTATCTTTAATTAATCAATCCTTTTATCTTAAATCCCTTTTCTGAATTTCCTTGAGATTCTCATCCATCATAATTTTAAACAAATAAATTCATTTAAAATTATCCTTGTACACAACTTGTACCTTGGCGGCAACCCGGTGAATTCCCATTTATTACGCAGATGTTAAATTAAAAACATATATATAAAACACCTATCACGTGTTGTGCCTCAGCTTTACGCCTGCACCATGGTACACATCTCAAGGGTTTGTATAATATAATAATAAATTTTAATAAATCTGCATAATTTGGGTGAGTACACGGCGTGTAGTTCCGACTACACGGCATGTACTTTTTCTTCACCATCCATCTGAAGTACACGCTCGGGGATAGGGCGTGTTAATGTACTTCGGAAATTTTTGGAGTACACGGCATGTACAGTGGGACACACGCCGTGTAGTTTCTGCGTTACACGATTTCCAGCCGGGCAGGCTATGTACGGAGTACACGACCCAACCCTAACCCGAAGGGACTACACGCTGTGTTCATTGGACCACACAGCATCTATTCCGTAAACCGTGTGCCACCTGTTTCTGGTCAACACACGATGTCTTAAATTCTTAGAAAGAATCCAATACACGGCCTGATTTGGCGGATCAGTCAATGCATTGAACCTAGACTACACGGTGTGTACTTCTGAATACACGCCGTGTATTCTGGTGTTATACGGCCAGAAACATTTGGCTCCTCCGGATGAGTTCCTCTATTTTATTTTAATCAAAATTAAAAGAAAAATCTGTTTCTGTGAGGTGAACGAGAAACGAGAGAGGAGGAACAGATCTCGATATTCAAATTTCCAGAACGATTAAACATGAATTGAAATAACTAAATTATTAAATGCGTAAATCACCAACAAAAAACTAAGTAATTATAACCAACGATATGACCCCCTCTGATACCACTTGTAGGTTCCGGTCGCAGCGGAAGCGCGTTGGTGGGTTTTCCCAACTTTAATTTTAACGTTAAACAAAGTTCAATCTGAGATCCGTCACGATATAAAATGCTGAATCTTCGGAATAGAACAAAGAACAAAAAGAAAATAAGAGTCCCGGAACCCTTGAGGAGGATCATCATATGTTGATCATAATTAATTTAATTAATGCATAAGAATTACCTTGTTGGAATTCTTTCTTCGTTGATGTGTCCAGTCACGATTCGGTGATCCGTCGTTGCGTCGTAGAATCCAAGTGTAGGATTCCTCTAGCGGTGATCCACACGTGTGTCACGTATCTCCGGACATCACTGAAGAGATCTTCGGGTGCTAGCGCGGAAGAACCTTCGCTTGCGATGTCCGCCTTCGACCGCCTTGATCCGGTGGAGGATCTTGCTCTCGTAACTTGAGGGCATTCTTGGTGGAAAGGAAATTCTCTCTTGGCTTGAGAGTATTTCCAAATCCATTGTGCACAACAATGGCTCTCAAAAAATTTTGGGGTTGCGAGGATATTTATAATCAGGTTTGAGGTTAATAGAGTTATGATAATAAATAAACGCGTTACACGTTTTATTTATTTCATTAGCTCTTATTGAAAAACCCTCATGTCGAATTATTAATTCCTTGACATGTGCCCACGCTAATTATAATAAATATTATTTAATAAAACAATATTAAATCCTCAAAATCCCAATTGGAAAAACTACACGGCGTGTAATAATTAATACACAACATGTACTTGTTTTCCATAAAACTATACAGCGTGTATATTTAATATACACGGCGTGTACTTTTATTTTCCATTTTTCTCCACCACATTTATTAGACGTTGAGTAATGACTATTTATTTCTTAAATAAATGTAACTGCATTACTCGCTAATAAATATGTTATTTTATCCACAGTATATTCTCTCGAATAACTGGTGTCAAAATAAATGCGATCAGACATCCTTAAATAATTATTAAACCACAGTCGGGAATAATATTTATTTAACTTGTTAAATTAATATTTAACTGAGATACATGGACACACTTAGTGTGTGACCCTCTAGGCCTCTTTCTCAGTGGAATTAGGCTGAGCCTGCCTAAAGTCCAAGGTTAGCGTCTAGCAACACGCCAAGGCACCCATATAGAAATAATTTAACGCCGCAATGACGTGTCACCTCCTACGAATGCTTAACGTTTAATATAATCCCTTTGTCTCAATATCTCCAATCAACCGGGTTGCATGTTAGTGCCATCAACCCATGTGCTTGATTATTCTTTCTTTGACTTCCTGGAATTGAACTTTCCCATACCTTACCATGGCCATGGATTTATTTAGGCTATATCAATTCCATCAATGGGCCTGAGATATCTACTTCCGTTATGGAACGGAAGGGACAAATCCTTTCTCGCATTATCTATTAATGCGGTATTACTTGTGATGCACCCAACGTATCCTACCTCACTGCGAACAGTGTGTCATCATAGTTTTCATCAATACATCTAAGTGCGCGAGTTGTAATACCCATTAATAATAATCTTAAAGTCTAAGGATCAATACACACGTCCGTAGATAGGAACATCCAATGACACTATGAAATGTGGATTTCCTACTGGCGGGTCTCATTCTCATAATATCCTCCTGGATATTACCAAGGGCGCACACCATGAGAAGGTGCCTCAATGTTTTATGAGTCCTCACCCCTAATGACCTGTATTATTTGTGTCCCTCAAATAATATCATCCGGCCATAGAACATACATTCAAGAACAGTGTTATGGAACTTTCGGGTTCTCATCATAGCAGGGATCCGCTACGACCCTTTAATGCAACAACTGTCCTTAGGACATTATCACATGACATGTCACCCAGAAGAACAATCAAGATGTGATAAGGATTTTATTTAATGAATAAAGTACAAAGTAGTTGGTTCTAGACCACCAACTCCAACAACATATCCATTAAACAAGGACCTAATAACCTGCTTGTTGACTTGGTATATATAGGAAATGGTTGCAAGTAAATAATTGGTAGATGCATTATATATGAATGGGTTGTAGATTCCATGTCCTTTTTGATACATCTGACCAGATATGCTCATTGACCATGGTATGTCTTGTCTTCTTTATAGATGTATTCAAAATGGTAGCCAGTGAGGTTTCTATGCTATAGTTGAGAGTTTTACCCAATGAGTGATGAGATCCCCATACATGGGCCTTTTCATGAGGCATGTTTTCTTCTGAGTGTACAACTGGTAAATATTCCACCTATTGAGAATCCCATAAACCCACCTTTTAAAGTTTAGGAGGATTCATCTTATTAGACCAAGTTGTAGATTGCTTCATTGGTTATGGATGATGATGCACAAGGATTGATCATGTATTGTGAGCTTCCAAGGTCGGGATCTCTTGTGATGCATGGTCATAAGGGCCTACTAATAGAAGTCATGAAACAAAAGTCATAAAACATAAGGTTTTGTCATAGATCTTAGGGACATATCTATTCTTAAAGGCTAATATATTTTTATGCTTATGATGTAAGAGGATATCTCTCATGGGTTTTTCCTACTCGTTGTGTTGTAGATAGAGAAATGGTCAATGAACTACTGAGATAGAGGTAGCAGCTAGAGCATGGAGGTTTGTGGGGTGGAAGATGTGATGGAGGAGCTAGGGGAGTTGTATGAGGTGCACAGATCTTTGGCTTTATCCTACCACCACTACCCCTAGGTAGTCCAATCTAGGATCGTTAAGCTGGTGGTCAGAATCTTAAATAGCTACAAACAATGGATGTTCTTTACCTAGAGGCTCCAAAAGTGTTTTGAGTTATAATCTAAGTTCCCTTTACTCTTGTTTTAGTACTGTTAGACATTGGTACAATCCTCTCTATTGCCTCATTTTTTTGAGATATTTTTCAAGGAGACACAAGGCATTGGTAGAGACTTGTGTTTCTTGTGTTTTTAATGAATTTGGAAATTAAAGGAAGAGGGTCAATTCCCCCACCAAGATGCGTTCTTGAGACATGATCCAAAAATGTGTGGGCAAGTCAGTGCTTCCTAAAGAGGATAATGTCGAGGTGTGGTGGATGAGTTACTCTGAATTGTGTGTTTATGTTAATTTTTATTTTCTAAGGTGTTAAATAAAGCCTTGGTTGTGGTAAATAGGTATAAAATAGAAAGTATGAGTTCCTAGTGGCAGGATATCATAGAAGATTCATGTATGGTCTGATGTATTACATGTTTATTTGCTACCCCAGTTATAGTTTCACACGATTTTATGAGCCACTTATCTCTAATAATACACCCTATTCAATACCTAGTGATTACAATGGAACCTTTTTGATTGAACCATGTTCTTGAGGCTCTTACATAGAGGATCAGTGAGTACACACTTCTACTGACTATGTGGCATAACTCTAGGTTGATAGATCCTCATGTGGAATCTATTCATAGTGTTGTTGAGACCCTAAGATTTTCTTCTTCAGTATGGAATGGTTCCCAACCATCCATACTTGGATGTTTTTCCACTAGTGAGTGTGGGAGTGTTTTAGATTGTTGGGATTATGTTTTTACTATTTTGATAAGGAGTGATCCCAGGTAGAGAAGGATAAGCTCATGTGCAGGTGGTTATGACCAACTTCTTATCAGTTGGGTAGTGATACCTATGGATTAATGGATGCTATGAGATTTTGTTTTTCTATAGTGGTGGTGGAGTATAAGGACATATTTTCTAGGGATGTTTTGGTTTTATATCACCACTGAGAGTTAGGATTATATAAATACAAACACTAGGGATCTCCTATGACTATTGTGATAGCACATAATATGGAACCCATTGAGTTTTATAAGATGAAGGCACAATCAATATTTTGTAGAGAAAGGGGTTTTGTAAGTCTTAGTGTGTTCACCTAGGCATCCCAATGCTGTTCAACTGGGAGGTAGATGAGTGCTTGTGGTTGGATATAGATTTGTGTCACTTAGACTAGGTGATTCAAGGGAAAGTATCCACTCCTAATAATTTATTCCTTCTTCAATTGGTGGTTTTGGGTGGAGTGATTCTTTGGGTTTAGCCTCAAGAAAGGTTATCACCAGATCTTTTTTTGGAGAAGGATATACCAGAAGTGTCTTTCCAAAGACACTATGGTTGTTTTGAGTTTGTGTTGATACCCTTTGGAGATTTTTATGCCACAATAGAGTTTTAATACTTATATAGACTAGATCCTTAACCCTTCTTGGATCAGTTAATGATAGTCTTGTTTGATAAAATCCATATGTGATCAATATTCAAGTTGGAGCACACGAGACACCTAATGATGGTGCGATTTATCACTATTTGATATTTTTTACCCTCCACTTATTCATAGATCTAGTGAGGTATAAATATGGGATATCAATTATGAGATATTGCCTGACTAGATACCCACTGGATATTTTCTAGATGGATTATTTGAAGGATGGAATCTCATAATCTTTGTTCGAGGATGAATTGTGACACCATTCATGCTATGAGAAGAGATATAGAGGAGGTTGTTTTTCATTATAAGTACATATAGTGGAGGTGAGGATGTACTAGGGTCTCTTGGAGTCGGTTGGGTACCCAATGTATTTTCAACATGTTTTCAAGCTAAACCCTTGTTGTCTCTCTTATCTATGGGTGATGAACAATAAATATTTGTGGAGATTTTAGACACCCATGCATATAAGAGGTAGTTAGACTTCATTTAATTCCCTTGATGATCATTGAATACTATTATGCTTACTTCATGACATGATTATAGAGAGGATGTGGGAAGTCTTTGGGGACTCAGTTGTAGTTGAGAACAATGTTTTACCCCAGTCAAGTGGCCAGGTAAAGTGGATTGTTCAGGTTCTGGTGAACATGATTCAGGTTTGTATGTTGGTTTTGATCCACAACTGGAAGGATCGTCTACCATCAATAGGGCTTGCATATAATGATGATTACCAATCCTCCACCGAAGTACCACATTTTCAAGGCCATGTATGAAATACCTTACATGACACTATTATACTAGTTAAAAAGAGTGGATAAAAACATTTGGGTCTGAGTTTTGGTGCTAGTTATGGTTGTAAAGGGTTCAATTCATCCAAGGAAGGATGATGACTGGCCGATAAATGTTAAGAGTCCTCAGTAGGCTGATGATAGAGGGATTTTGAGTTCTATAATTTCAGAGTTTTATACAATGTGTTACACTATATCTAGGGTTCTTAGGACCTTTCTTTTTCTATTGTTGTGTCAAATTAGTGAGGTGGTATACCAGTTAACACTATGACAATAATAGTTTTGGTTTCTTGGTGTTATCCACATGCACAACTGAGGAGGTATGTGAATGAACTGTTGTATGATATCAACCTATGTAAGATGGTCCATGAGGGTATAGTTTCCTTTTTCTAGGAGTCAGTGATGTTAAGGAATGGTAAGAAAAATACCCTTCACAGGAAACAATTTTCCTTGGGACCATGTTCGTTGAAAACATATGAAACCTTCAGGGAATCTCATCGGAGTAGGAGATCTAGTTGAGAGCTCAATATCCCCACATTTTTATTTGTCTTATTCTTTTCAAGAAAAAAATCCTTATAGGAGGGAATAATGTAATGTCTCACTTTTTTCCATGTAATAATTTGAAATATTTCTAAGAATATTTCCAGAGCTAGGCAATGAGACGATGTGAAATTCTGAGATCCGGTGAGCCCAATTTTTTTTTAAAATATATTAAATGTATTAAATGTGACTCACATGAATTTTTATTGAAAAAGTGATATAAATCTCAAACAGAGTCTTAGATCAAAAATATTATACCAATATTGAGTTCAGAACATGGTGTTTACCCTAGGAACAACATAATATTTTTTTGGTTTCAGATGTTTTGGTAAAGTTCTATCACAGGCTCAAATAATAAAATAAATAAATAAATTTATTAAATTTATTTATTTATTTTGATGGAGTAACCTAAAATACTCTATTTAAATAATGTTTATCTGTAAAAAACCATAATTTTCCATGTAAATTTGTATTTTAATTATATAGAAATATTACGAGTCTGCGAAAATTGATGGCACATGATTCCGAGGCTCGGAGTGGGAGAAATGAATTTCTAAACTTTCTTTAAGTATGTTTAGTTAACATGCGAGTGGGAATTTGAAACTTTTGAACTAGGTCTTGGAATTGAAATCTTAGGACACTGTTGAACTCACAGCACCGATATTCACTTAATGGATCCTTCACTTCGATCGCAGTAGGTAGAGGGTGGAAGTTGGATTTTCGGTTTTTCATGGGAGAATTGAAAAAAATATTTTTTTTCTTGAAACCTCTCTTTAGAATTTCAGTGGTGGGGAACACCCGAGGAGGTTGGGCATTTAATGCCCTGCATTAAATGCCCAGTTACAAGTGGTGTAACAATTGGAAACCTCCCCCATTAATGACTTCATTTAATGTTTTATTGATTATGTAATTAAACTTAATTAGGGGGGTATTGGCTCCTCACCTATAGTGGTTGGGAATTGTTAGAAAATGGGTTTGCTGGAGAACTCTTGGTGGAAGAACATCCTCCAACTAAAAACCTCCTACAACGAAGAACGAATATCCAGATCAAGAATGTTGAACCAATGTTGGAGCACAGATCAGAAGCATATTGTGGGAGTGATGAACGCCGAAGTATCTTTGATCGGTTTCATCTTCTTCCTCATGCCATCTACATCGAACGACTGAGGAAGGGAATTGTTCTTTTTGTTATTCATGATGAATCGTTGTTTTAAATCTATGAATCGTCCACTATATATCTAATGTGGAGGGTGTGATCCAAACAAACACAACCCGATCCCTCTACTACTACATTGTTTGATGTGTTCTGCATGGGTGAAAATTCGGGTTGAGAAGAACTCAACATTAAAAGAATAGATGCAAAGGAGACATCCCGGGACACACAACAATTTCTTCGGATTGAAGAACGGGTCACCGTATCTCACCCGGTGACCCGCGAAAGTCCGCTGGCGACCCACGCCGGTAGGATATAGGCGGTAACAGACACACTGGATGACCATGACGGTGGAGGGTGCGCAACTGTGCAGCCAAAGGAGTCCACAAACCATCATCCGCGGCGGAGGAGGGTGGCGGCCGACACGCCGGTCGACCACGTGGAAGTTGGGGAGGCGCGCGTCCACACTACTAGAGATGGGGGCCATGGCTGCTGAGCCACGATGGCACACCTAGAGCATGGACGAAACCTAGCCGGTATGATTGGAGTAGCAGCGCTATCGCACCGTTTAAAGAGGTGTCGATCGACACCCCGACCGGCCACGATGCATCGGAGCAGGACCTACTCCGGTGGGTCCAGTGTGCCAGGATGTGGCACCACGTGGAGCCACCATATTGGCCAAAACCGAATTGTCCAACTGGACCATTCAGGAATTCAGGGGGGGGCTCCCTCGGGTGGCGGCTAGGGTGGGCCCCTCCAGGGCGGACTGCATCCAGCCACGGGCCGCTCCAGCGGGCCAGACCGGCTCAGGTCAGACCAAGCTGGACCGGACCTGGGCCCATCTGGACCCAGATGTGCCTTTTTGGCCATATCTTGAGAACCGGATGTCTGTTTGACGAACCATCTACAGAACCAGAATCCTTAGATCAAGGTGGTACTTTTTGTATACTCCACTTGAGTTTTGGATAAAGTTGGACTACAATTGGGTTGGATCGAACCTGAATCCAACCAGCCCCTCATAATGGAAACACTAATAACTTACAAACCGAGTATCCGATTGATGAGTCGTCTGTTTCATTGGGACTATTATGATGTGGCAGTCTTTTGAGATAATTATTCATGGGGATTATTGGAATTTGAAGTTAGACCTATGACTTGAGGTGCGGATCCTCCCAGAATCAAGTGTGCATAGTGCTGGAACCCAGTGGATGGCTGTACTTGAAGAATCTTCAGATCCTGTGTTGGTCATCTTAGGATCCTGTGTGGGTCAGAATATACTAATCCTATGTGGGTCATCTACAAATCCTATGTAGGTCATCTTCAGATCCTGTTTGGGTCATCCTCAGATCCTATGTGGGTCATCTTCAGATCCTATGTGGGTCATCTTAGATCATGTGTGGGTCAAAATTAGAGTTTATTGACGAAGTAAGATGATCTACAAATACAGATAATCATCTATACTTCCGTACTTAAGTTATACCTAGTGTGAGCTGAGTCTTTAACTTTGTGGTACACTTCTGTGTCGTGATACTTTCTTGGTATTCTTCTGTGTGTCCTTACCTTTTGTGGTACTTACCTTCGCGGTGTTATCTTCATAGTATTCTTTCCTTCATGGAACAATTGTGATTTTGGATAATGAGTTTGGCCTTGTGTTTCCTCATGAACGATATGGGTGTTCTTGATAACTTAGGTATATGTTTGGGCATATACCTAAGTAGTGTTGAATTTTGTTTTCATGATTTGTGATTATGGTATTTATTTGTTGTTTATCCTTTGTGGATTTTGAGAGACCTTCGGGGGTCTCAGGGTCCCTACTGAGTATTTTTATACTCATCCCTGCACAGTCTATGTCCAAACCTTACCGTGTCTTGTGTAGAAGACAAAAAAAATTGATCGAGGTTAAGGGTGCTAGGACTGGAGGCTGTTCAGAATTGGAATATTAGAAGAGATGTACAGTAGAGATGACCGTTCAAGAGATGTACCTACCCTTCAGGTAGGATTCTTAGTGGGTGTTAATAGGAGATGTTTTTAGTTTTACTTGTAATTTCTAGTTGGGCTTGTATTCGAGCCCCTTTACTTACTGTACTCACCCTATTTACTATATAGTTTACCTTGTTCTTGTATATTATTGTGTTCTTGGATTGTGTGAATTTTAAGGTTAAAAGGAAATGCCCTCCCAATTTTAGGGATATTCCTTTCTGGTGCTAGTCGCCATCCCCTGGACTTTGGAATGTGGGTTTGGGGTAGTCACAACATGAACCCTGGGGAATGAGTCATGACAAATTGGTATCAGAGGAGTCGGTTCTACCAGAGAACTTAGACAATGATCTTTTGTTTTGGAAATATTGTTAAGTGTAATGAGTGTGGTTTTCAGTTTGGGGAATCCAGTGTTGGTGCGGCAGCCGACGTATCCATTCACCAGGACCCTGACTTCTGATTTTTGACTTAGTGCACGACAAAACTAATTGCATTTGTATTTTTGAAAAGTTTCTTTGTGGTATCTTTGAGTCATCTCACCAGGTATAACTTATTAACCATGATACGCCTATTTATTTCAGGATTCCTCCATGCAGATAGTCAGTTAGGGTTCCAGGTAGAGTATACGATGATAGCCCACTGAGTGATGAGGCTTCGGTGTGGGGCCCCTTTTGGAAGTTGTACTATCAGGTGGTGTACTAGAAACACCACTACCCATTGGGAATCCAATTCCACCAGCCCCAGCAGCAGAGGGTGCATGCCGATTGAGCGCATTGTAGAAGTTCTAGCATCAGAGGCCACCGAGGTTCTAGGGTGAGACGGATCCATAGGTAGCTAAGGACTAGCAGGAGGCCGTGGTCAGAGTTTTATGACTGTTAGAGAAACCAGATGATCTTATGGTCATCCATGCAGCCAGTCTTCTTCAGGCAGCAACGGGGAGATGGTAGAGCTTGATTCTCTAGGTTCACGATGAGGTGAAACTCATCTGGGCGGACTTCAAGAGCCTTTTTAGGGAAGAGATTGTCCCAAAAACCTTATGCTCAGTGCATATACATGAGATTCTACACTTATAGCAGGGCAACATGACCGTGGTTCGGTATTCAGCGAGGTTCACCAACCTCTCGCGCTACTCCACTAATATGGTGTAAGACTCTTTATTTGGGGACCTGACCTTCGAGCAGGGGTTCTAACGGGGGATCAGATCTTTGATGGTATATCTCAGCATCTCGAAGTAGGATGGGGTATTAGAGCAAGCACTCTTGGTGGAGAGACTCCTTGCTGAGAAGTCACCAGTAGAGAGACCCACCACTAGATGCCATGTAGTAGAGTCATCTACAACTGGAAGTAGACAAATGACGCAGAGGTCCAAGAGGACCAAACCTACAGGTGGGTGACCGCAAGATATATAGTCGGTTGTGAAAGGCTCTCAAGACAGAGTAGGACATGCGAGGATAAGGCAGTATTACTCATGCGGTGGGTAGGGTCACATGGATCGCTATAGCCCGACCCGTCATATGGGCGACCAACAGACAGTCGAAGGACCGCCTAGGAAGAGGAGAATATTTGATCGAGGAGGTACGCAGGAAGTAGGTGGATGTGGCAGTGGAGATGGCCGTGCAACAGGCGGTGGGTGGCGATTTGAGGTTCTACAGCCGCCACCTCAAGGTGGTCCACCCTGACCACATGGAGCAGGTGGACAAGGATAGGCTCTGCTCCAGGCAGCTGAGGCCTACGACCACGAAGCTCCAGAGATGATTCGAGGTATGATCTGTGTATTCTACATCTTAGCTGAAGTACTTATAAACACATGTTCCAGTAACTCTTTTATTTTTAAAACCCTCATTCATAGCTCGGAGATTCTGGTGGAGCCGTTGGCTCGATCCTTATGGCTAGAGACTCCTACATGAGAGGATTCGACGATTACACATTGGTGCTAGCAATGTGAGCTTACTCTAGGAGGTGAGATATTCGGCTAGGATCTTCTAGTAGCGGCGTTGAGGCCTTACGACATCATGTTGGGTATGGATTGGTTATCTACAGTCCATGCTTAGATCGACTGAATTAGGCGCAAAGTGCGGTGTGTCCACGAGGATGGGACTAGGTTTTCCTTCACCGGAGAGAAGGGAACCTTTGAAGCATAGGATGGAATTACCCAAAGGAGGGTGTAGCCGATCACACATTAGTTGGCTAGCCTTACCCTTAGAGCAGTTGATGTTGAGAGTCTGAGCTATCCTGTAGTGGTGGACCAACACATTAATGTTTTCCCTGATGATGTTCTGGGTCTACCTCCTCACAGAGAGGTGTAATTTTATATCAATTTGTACCCCGGGATGAAAAAAATATCTACACCAGCATATTATATGGATCCCACAGAGCTTTGAGAGCTGCGAGTACATCTGGAGGACTTGCAGAAAAAGGGGTTCATTAGGCCCAGTGTTTCTCGTTGGGCATCCCCAATTTTGTTTTCCAAGAAGGTGGATGGGAGTTTGAGACTCTGTGTGGACTATCGGCACTTGAACCGGGTGACCTTAAAGAATAAGTACCCAATACATATGATTAATGATATTTTTCATCAGTTGAAGGGAGAATAGTGGTTTTCAAAGATAGACCTTAGATTAGGCTATCATCAGCTCAGGGTAAGAGATGAGGATGTGCAGAAGACAACCTTCAAATATCGATATGGCCACTATGAGTTCTTGGTTATTCCATTCGACATGACCAACGCCCCAGCAGTGTTCATGGAACTCATAAATAGGATCTTACAGCCATACCTCGATTGCTTTGTGGTAGTCTTCATTGAAGACATCCTGGTATACCCAGCTATAGAGGAGGAGAATACCTATCATCTCTAGATAGTTCTGGACACACTCTAAGAGCACCAGCTTTATGGTAATATCTCGAAGTGCCAGTTCTGGATTCGAGAGGTTCACTTCCTATGACATATCATCTCAGAGGCTGGATTTGCGGTGTATCTAGAGAATATTGAGGCTGTGCTTGCTTGGGAGCCACCCAGGAGTGTGAAAGAGGAGCAGAGTTTCCTGGGTTTGGCCAGTTACTACTGGAGGTTTGTGCCTAACTTTTCTAGAGTTGTGATACCCTTATGAGTGTTGAGGAAGAAGGGTCAACCCTTCGTGTTGTCATAGAGATGCTAGCGGAGTTTTCGGAAGCTGAGGCAGAGACTGACGAGTGCCCCTATCTTGAGGCTATTGGAGGAGAGTTTTAGGTACATATTCTACTATGACACATCAAGGACCGGGCTTGGATGTGTCCTGATGCAGGAGCGATCAATGATCGCTTATGGTTCTTGACAGCTGAGACAACATGAACATAACTACGCTACCCATGACTTGGAGTTATCAGCAGTGGTCTTCGCCTTGAATATGTGGCAACATTACTTGATGGGTGAATGTTTTACAGTCTACTCTGATCACAAGATTCTCAGGTATATATTCTCTTATAAGGACCTAAACCCGAGACAACAGTGTTGGTTTGAGTTCCTACAGGACTATGACTTCGAGATAGTATATACTCCTGGGAAGGGGAACGTAGTAACAGATGCACTCAGCAGGAGATCTGGTATACAGTTGCTGAGTGAGGCGACAGAGCAGATAGCCACTATGCAGACATCCTATGAGGATTGGGATGGAGCGGCTTATCTTTAGTCTCTGACAGTCACTCTCCCACTCATTCAGCGATTCATGGAGTCGCAACTTGGGGACACTGACTGCGAGGCTTAGTGTGCTCAGATACCCCTAGGATAGACACCTGATAGATTTTCTGAAGGTGGGGATCACATCATCCTCTTCAGAGGATGTACTATGGTACCAGTGGAACTACGAGAGGAATTGTTGAGGTAGTTCCATACGTCCTCTTTAGCTGTACATCCAGGAGTGGCGAAGAGGTACCAGGACCTTCGGCGTCAGCACTGGTGGCCGGGAATGATGAAAGAAGTGGCAGAGTTTATCTCACAGTTCCTCACTTATCAACAAGCAAAGGAAAAGCATCAGGTTCTAATAGGCTTAGTTTAACCACTAGAGGTGCTAGAGTGGAAGTGGGATGGAATTTCCATGTACTTTGTGACATGAATTCCATGCACATCCAAGAAACATGATTCCATCTGGGTGACCATTGAACGAATCACCAAGTCGGCCAACTTCCTACCTATCAGAGAGAAGGGTTTAGTTGAGGGCTTGGGACGCCTCTACATGAAATAGATTGTACGACTTCATGGAGTGCCCTCGATGATTTTCTCTGACTGTGATGCACGTTTTACTTCACGGCTATAGAAGGGGTTACAAGAGGCATTTGGGACTCAACTTCGATTGAGAACTTCCTTTCATCCTCATACGGATGGTCAAACAGAGCAGACCATTCAGACCCTCAAGGACATGTTACGTGCTTGAGTTCTTGATTTCAGTCGTAGCTTAGAGTATCACTTTCCCTTGGTGCAGTTCATGTACAACAAAATATATCACTCCACCATCAGTATGGCACCATTTGAGGCATTGTACGATCGACCTTGCAGATCACCTCTGTGCTGGACTGACCCAGGAGAGCCAGCACTCATGGGACCAGAGATGGTACGAGCTACCATGGAGAAGGTGCAGATCATTCAGGAGTAGATAAAGACTTCACAGAGGATGCGTAAGTCTTATGCTGATAGGAGATGGATACCTCTAGAGTTAGAGGATAGTGACCATGTATTTCTACGGGTCTCGCCTCAACAAGGTTTTTGGAGATTTGGCCAGGGAAACAAGTTATCTTTGAGGTTCATTGGACCCTTTTATATCCTTAGTAGAGTTGGAAAGGTGGCATACCGCTTAGCTCTTCCCCCCTCAGTTGCATTGGGTGCACGACATTTTCCACGTATCCCACCAGAGGAGGTACGTGCATGATCCTTCGTACATAATTGACAGGGGAGAGCTGGACATCGATGATGGGGAGACATTTTTGGGGGTTCCAATAGAGATTGATGATCAGAAGGAGAGAGTCATTCATGAGCAATTTATACCTCTGGTGTACGTACGTTGGCAGCACGGGAACCTCTCGGAGATCATATGGGAGTAGAAGGCTCATATTCATGCTGAGTACCCCCACTTGTTTCCCTAGTTTATGTTGTGGATTTTGGGGACGCAAATCCTTGAGGTGGGGAGAATATAAAGACTTAGAATTTTCCATGTATTTTTTTTAATTATATGGAAATATTACATGTATGTGAAAATTGACGGCACATGATCCCGAGTCCTGGAGTGGACGGAATGAATTTCCAAACTTTATTTAAGCACGTTCAGTTAACATGATAGCGGGAACTTGTAACATTTGAACCAATGTTCAGAATTGAAATATGAGGACATAGTTGAACTCGCAGCGCCAATATTTGCTTAAGGGAGCCTTCACCTTGACCGCAATAGGTCAAGGTTGGATGTTGGATTATTGGTTTTTCGTGGGAGAATTGAAAAAAAAATCTTTTCTTTAAACCTATATTTTGAATTTAGATGGTGGGAACCACCCAAGGAGGTTGGGCATTTAATGACCTACATTAAATGACCAGTTACAAGTGGTGTAACACATGGAAACATCCCCCATTAATGACTTTATTAAATGTTTAATTGATGATGTCATTAAACTTCATTAGGGGGGGATTGTATCCTCACCTCTCATGGTTAGAAATTGGGGAAAACGGGTTTGCTGGAGAACTCTTGGTGGAAGAAAATCCTCCAATGAAGAACCTCCTCCAACGAGGAACAAATCTCTGGATCAAGAATGTTGAACCAATGTTGGATCACGAATCAGAATCGTATTGCGGGAGCGACGAATGTCAATGTTTCCTTCATCATCTTCATATTCTTACTCACTCCATCTCCAACGAACGATCGAGGTAGGGAATTGTTCCTTTTGTTCTTTGTGATGAATCATTGTTTTCAATATATGAACCGCCTACTATCGATCTAACACAGAGGGTGTGGTCCAAACGAACACGGCCCGATCTATCCACTACTACGTTGTTTGATGTGTTCCTCGCGGATGAAACTTCGGGTTGGGAGGACCTCGACCTTGATAGGATAGATGCAAAGGCAACGTCCCGAGACACACAAAGATTTCTTAGGATTGAGGAATGGGCCACCAGAGCTCACCCAGAGACCCGCGGAAGTCCATCGGCGACCAATGATGGTAGGGTACAAGCGGTGGCCGGAACACCGTTCGGCCATGACGGGGGTAGCGGAAAAACCACGCCGCCGAAGGAGGCTATGGCCCGTCGGCCGCAGAAAAAGAGGGGGGTAGCTGACACGTTGGCCAGCCACGTGGAAGCCAAGGCAGCGCACATTCGTGTCCCGGGAGATGGGGGCCGTGGCTGCTAAGCCGTGACAGCACACCTAGAGGGCGGCCGAAACCTGGCCATCTGCGGTTGGAGTAGCAATGCCATCGCACCGTTGGAAGAGGGTCCAGCTGACACCTCGTCCGACTGTGACACGTCGAATCAAGACCCGCTCTGGCGTGTCCCACGTGCTAGCAGGCAGCGCCACGTGGCGTCGCTATATTGGCCAAAACTGAATAGTCCAACTGGACCGTTTAGGAATCCCGGTGGGGTGGGGGGGGGGGGGGGTTTCGCTTGGGTGGCGGTTAGAGAGGGCACCGCCATAGCGGACCACATCCAACCGTGAGCCAAGCCCTACGGGCCACGCCAAATGGGCCAGATTGGGTCGGACCAGACCTGGGCCCATCTGGACCCAGATACGCCTTTTTGGCCATATCTTGAGAACCGGTCGTCCGTTTGATGAAACATCTATGACTTCAGAATCCTTGGATCGAGTTGGTCCTTTTGGAATACTTCACTTGAGTTTTGGATAAAGTTTGAGTACGACTGGCTTGGATCAAACCCGAATCCAACTGGGCCCTAGGAATAGAAACTCTAATAACTTACAGGCCATGCATCCGATTGACGCGCCGTCTGTTGCGTTGGGACTCTTATGACATGAAGATCCGTTGGGATAATTCTTAATGGTAATTTGTGACTGTTAAAGTGAGACCTATGACTAGAGGATAGGATCCTACCAGAATCAAGATTACTTAGTGTGGGAACCCTGTGGCTGTCTGTACTTGTAGAATCTTCAGATCCTGTGTGGGTCATTTTTGGATCCTGTGTGGATCAGAATCTACCGATCCTGTGTGGGTCATCTACAGATCCTATGTGGGTCATCTTTAGATCCTATGTTGGTTATCCTCAGATCCTGTGTGGGTCATCTTTAGATCCGGTGTGGGTCATCATCGATCCTGTGTGGGTCAATAGCAAAGCTTCTTGACAAAGTAAGATGATCTAGCAATACAGCTAATCATCTATACTTACATACCTAAGTTATACTTGGTGTGAGCTGAGTCTTTACCTTTGTGGTACACTTTGGTGTGGTGATACCTTCATTGTATTCTTTTGTGTGGTGTTACCTTTTTGGTACTTAACTTTATGGTGTTACCTTTGTGGTATTCTTTCCTTCGTGGAACATTTGTGATTTTGGATAAAGAGTTGGTCCTTGTGTTTCCTCATGAATGATATGGGTGTACTTGATAACTTAGGTATATGTATGGGCATATACCTAAGTAGGTTTGACTGTTGTTTTCGTGCTTTGTGATTATGGTATTGCTTTCTGGTTTATCCTTTTTGGATTCTGAGAGACCTTCGGGGGTCTCGAGGTCCCTACTGAGTATTGTTATACTCACCCCTACACGGGCTATGCCCTCACCTTACTGTTTCTTGTGCAAAAGAAGGACTACATTGATCGAGGTTGAGGGTACCAGGACTAGAGGATACTTAGAGGTGGACCATTAGACAAGACGTACCGCAGAGATGACTGTTCGAGATCTGTATGTACCCTTCATGTAGGATCCTTGGCGGGTGTTCACAAGAGCTGTTTTCAGTTTTACTTGTATTTTCCAGTTGGGCTTGTATTCCAGACCCTTTACTTATTGTACTCACCCTATTTACTATATATTTTACCTTGTCCTTGTATCTTGTTGTGTGCTTGTATTGTGTGCGTTCACAGGTTAAAAGGCAATGAATTCCCTGTTTTAGGGATATGCCTTTCCGGTGCAAGTCACTATCCCCTGGCCCATGGAAGGCGAGCTTGGGGTAGTCATGACACGGGCCCTGGGGATCAGGTCGTGACATTATCACTAATACCTATGGTCAGCCTTAAAATCTAGGGATTGAGTGGAGTTGTTGGAGGATCATTGGCAGACTACATCAGATCAAGATCAAATCGATGATCGTGCAGCAGCACAACCTATGAATCTCATTGTTGATGCTCCGTTCCATGACAGAGTCCAAATATCGACTAAGGAGAGTAGCTCAAGCAAAGAAGAGGGAAGATTCATCAAAAATTTCAAAGTCATTAAGGCACGCAAGTATACCTGCGTGCCAGCCTTGGGCGCGTAAGTAACTTGCGCGCCAGTCATGGGCGCGCAGGTCACTTGCACGCCCGAAGTGGTTTTTCGCCCAAAATCAGGTGGCCTATAAATAGCCCCTATGGGCCCTCCATTTCGGGGGACGAATTTTCCAAAACTCAGATTCAAGATCTGGTCTCCCAAGTCTTTTCTTGACGTCTTCCAAACACTTCTAAGGTAATTCTTTAACTAGAAAGGAAGTTATAAAGAGAAAGAATACGACCTAAGTATTGGAACTCATCAATACTTGTGCGCCTAAGTGTCTAGCCCTTAAGGGCAGTGAAGACACTTGCGCGCTGCCTTTCCCTCTCAAGGAAACTTGCGCTCCACCCATCTGGAAGACTCTAGGGATGATACCAAGGGCTTGAGTTCAAAATCACCCAAGTATTATCGTATGGATTCTTCTTCACCCAAGTTGACTCATATCGCGCAAGTATACATGCACGACCAGGACTTGCATGCCAGAACAAAACTTGTGTGCCTCCTTCCTAGTCACCTTCTTTCCTCAAATCTACCTTTCCTCTTCAAAAATAGCCTTCAAAACCCTCTTCAAATCCATTTGTGTCATGGTTCCTTTTTTGGCTTCCTTCTCTAAAAGGAATTCTGAGAAGTTATTTTGATTTGGGCCTCCTTCTCAGGAGTAAGCCCCAAATTACAAACCCCCTTAATATGGGAATCATCCTCAGGAGAAAGTCTCGGTCTTAATTTCTTTTGATTTGGGCTTCTTTCTTAGGAATAAAACCCAATAATAAGTCCCTCTTAAATTTTTGGCTTTCTTTTCAGGAGTAAGTCCCGGGTTAAAATCCCAAATCTCCATAAAGTAAAAACACATTTATGGACCCTACTCTTGGTCTTCTTTTCTAAAATTCTTTGTCTTCATTTACATGGGCAGTCATACATACCTAATCCCCACATCCTTTCTTATGATTGAATCTTTCATGGCATAATCGTCAGGTTTTACTGATACCTCTTGGTTCTCACATCGATCACGACTCACGTGAGCTTAGAGTGTAAAATTAATTATGACATCTCTCTTTGGGACATTAATCATGCATAAATCTCATACTTCTTCACTCGAACTACGTGTGTTATGATTCCTTTTCTAACAAGGACACGTAGGTAGCCCATCTGCAGGTACGATCCAAACTCTAAAATAATACTATCTTTTTGAATGACAATAAACTTCAAGTTCCCCACTGAGTGGATTTAAAACCAATATGGTCATCATAATGACCAAGATAATTATATATAATGTATTGAAGGATACCATTTACTAAGAATCAATAATTCAGATGGATGATTCTCTATTGATGAAGAACTTCAAATACATATAAAAGATTCTCTAAATCCCCTACATACCATTCATTGATTGCGAGGTATAAAGGAAAAACTCATTTTAATGCTTGGTAAATTAATAAGGATTCACAAACATAACTCAAATCTATAAGAGAGTCCCGGAGTAGGCAATAATTCCCCCCAAAAGGTGTGATGAGTTTGACCACCCATCCTCTTGACCAATGAAAATTATTAAGCCTCATCAGTCCATAACTAATGGCCACCTACCTTTGGAAAGTAGGTCTAAATGGATATAGAATCATTGGATGTTTCTGGTTCTATGAATAAAACTGTTAGAAATCGATTGGAAAGTTTGAACCTTTAACAAACAAGGTCATCCCCATTTCTAGAAGAAGAAAAAAATGGTGAACCTGACGTGAATCCTTAACCAAGTTAAATGATGTTTTACTTATTTTTTAGGCCCCTATTTAACTTAATGTGATGGCCAAAAAAGCAATCAATAACATATGTGCTCATCCAAAAGATGTAGTCTGGAAAAACTTATCTTGATTATGTCTGTTATATCAGACATGCTCTCTTTTCCAAGATCTCTCTGCATTACAAAAATGGCTTCTTTAAAGTTCACACCTGTGAATGCCTTGGCCACTACTCCTGTTGGATCCTCGTCCGCTATGAGGAAGACATCACCTAATCAGCGTCTTCAACGCTGGGAATAAAATTCATTTGTTAAGGAAATACCGTCAACACGGTACCATTCTGGCTCTGGAGGCCACTCGACAAGCCCTACATGTTAACAACTCACCCTGGTTGTCCGAACAGCGACAACCAGTGGTCAAGAAATAGGTGGTGCCAACCACCATTTCCAACCATTTCAGGTCGTTATCCCCGTAACGCAATCACCAATCCCTCCCATATTATGGATAGGTGAATGAGAAGGTCACTCAAGGCTTTAGTTAAAGAAGACATGAGTCCTTCCTGAGGGAACCCATTAACAATCATCGCTAGACTTATGTAGTAGTGCACCCTCAACATGATGAGGGTATCGCCTTTTGGGGTTCGACTCAGGTTTCTCAGACCCGAGCATGCAAGAAAAACCATCAGAGGTGAAATCCGATCAAAAAACCCTCTGGATAAATCCATCAAGCCAACTTGGTGGCAAACAATGAACAAGAATATAGACCTGTATATCCTGATATTACTGCCCAACAAACTCATCTGGTAGTAACACGCCAATCCTACCAGGCAATTCTGGCTGAGTATTATAGTAAGGCATATACACCTGTTTATAATTCATCAGCTAGTCAACAGGATTGTTTGACTGCAACCAAAGAAACTCACCAATAAAATGTGGTGGGGAACAATTTGCAGGCACATACACCTACAATTCATCAGGCTAACCAACAGTCTTGTTTGGTAGCACCCGAATATGTCAATTGGAAAGCTCCAATGACAAGCAGGAGGCAGACACAATTTTCTGCCCCCACACATGAGTACTATCATAATTCACTAATAGGAAAAGGAGGACATGAGTAGGAATACACACCTACTCCAAGCACAGAATGGACGTATATTCCCATCCTGGCAGCTGAAGTCACCAAGCACATTCTTACAATGGTGAAAGAGCAGAAGCAAATCCCTACCCATATTCTGGATGCCTGTCAGAATATTATAACAACTTCAGCAGCATCATAGGGAAGGAATCATAAATCTATCCCTATTAGTGGAGTGAATCATCAACATATCACTATGGAACAAATAAAAACCTCTGTCCCAGTACAAGAGGGTTGTGGGGCATACTCCCCCATGTCATAAGGACAATCAAGTCAGGCACATACACCCGATTTGAATGGAGATAATCATCCTAACCTGACCATTTCTCCCGAGCAGGCACATAAACCTACCCATAATAACCACTTTCATCAACAAGTGGTTTCCAAAGTGAGTAAGAATACATCTAAGAAAAAGACCCATCCAACACAATCGAGAAATCAAGAACCAATCTGTAATAAGGCCTTGCTCGATGCTGGAGTTATTGAAGCCCTCAGACAATTATCTGTTGCAACTCAAGATTCTACTCTGTCATTTTCAAGTTCTAGAAATAACAAAAATAATTCCGAAGGTCTTCATCCAACACTTTCTTATGAAGTCTTTCTTCATGACAGTTCGGTCGATCTTGAAGTATCATCTTCAGATGAGAGCCATGATAACCCTCTGCGTGGCCAGAAGATCAAGAAGCACTGCTGGCAGGTGAAATACTTTCTCAATCAGAAGATAGCCCAGGGTGTAAGTCATTCTCCGAACTAACCCCGGGTCATTCATCTTATAATTTGATAAATGAATTTTCTACCAATATTTTTGAATCTAATGAAGCAACAAATAAGAACCAGCTTTGGTTTAATTAGTTAGAACAATCTTCATCAAATGATAAGGAGGAAGTGCTGAATATGAGAAAACAACTAGAAAAAGGTGAAGTACCAATCATGTTTTGGCCTTTGGATAACTCTCAGTATGATATTAAAGAAATGTTGACAGAAGATTGTATTCACGATATTTGTCTCAACATGTGGAAAAATATTTGTCACTTAAAAGAGAAAATATTATCTTATGATGAATATGAAAATCATGTTAAGATAATATAAGGGTTACAACGCCAAATTGATTTGGCATTTCTCTCAGTTTCTCGATATCCAAAGGTTGAAAAGAAGCAGAGATCCCTTCATCATGCATGCTTTGGTGCACTAAAAAGGTTGCGCTAGTTAATTAACAATGCCCCATATGGTATTCATATCAGGGGATGAAGTGTTCATGGAGCACTGCATTTCACTATACTATCCAGTCAATGAAGCCTGCCAAAAGTGGTCTCATGCAATGTTATTTCCCATGGCCGGCCATAGCCAATTGGTTTTGTGTGTAATCAAAGGCTTGCTCAGGAACATGCCTCAACAAGTTCTTCCCAAAGTCAGGCATACAAAGAACAAGTTTTTGAATTACTCTTGCATAAAGAAAATGAGAATATCGAAAAAGATTCTCTTTTAGAGCATGCACATCATTAGGTGATAGAAGTGTTAGAAATCATCCAACGGTCATCAGAGGCAAGTGATTTGAGTGGATGCCAGATGATGCATCCAGCCAATTTCTGGACTAGGATCTGCAAAATCAGAAGATTTTTTAAGAAAGTATCAGATGTAGCAGCTCAAGAACCACCTCAGCTTTCCAGACTGGGGACTCTTTTAGCTCAACCCTTGGGATCAATAGATGGGGTTCAAGGAGTTGAGCAGGGAAAGCAGGAACATCCCTAGTTCACCGGACTGGGGACTTTTTCAAATCCTCAATCTCTTCCTCAGTGAAATTTAGTTTTCTCTTGGTTAGGGAAGAAGCCATAAGAGAAACGCAGAGACAAATTATCAGAAGATTCCATCCAAATTACGGTTCATCAAGAAGTTCCTGAGGGATCAACTCAACAAAAGGAAATGTCTCACAAAGGACATGAAAAAATATATTATTGCAGAAATGCTGATATAAGGAATGCAATGCATTATGCATCGATAAATGGCATCAATGTCATTGTCACTGATCCCTCATAACATGAGGTTCACTCAGAGGAATTAGATGAAGAAGTTCCTATTCAAGAAGTTTTACACACTGAAATAAATGAAGAAGGTGTGCGTACTAGAAGCCAGAGGTCTGGACAGAGGAAATATATTCCTTTGGGAAATTCCCTTCCATACTCTAGAAAGGTACATGCGAAGGAAAATGGTAAAAGTCAGGTTACGTCCCACCCTACCTCTGGAGAAGTCCAATAACTCTCATTAGAGGAAAGGTTCACACAACAAGAGGAATAAATGAAGGAGTTAAGAAGGTTGAATGCAGAACTACTTCAAGGTAGTCTTACTCCTAAGCGTGCTGGAGTCAGTCAGTCAAGGTAATTCGTTGCAGTAACTGGGATGGATCAATAATATAATCCTTTACAAGTACACCTTCACAGGTCCAATCCTATGGGCCATGCGCAACAACAACCGGTAGTGCTACCATCAGTTCTTGTACTAGTCACCACACCTGTCCAAACTCCAGTTATTGCACCTGTTCAGGTCCAAGCTCAACCACATGTTTCTAAAAAGTTAATAACTACCATTGAGTCATTAAAAGCTCGGTTGGTATCTATGGAGGGAAAACATGCACAAGTTCAACCAGAAAAGAAATCTTACCCTGAATGGGTTAATGAAATTCCTCCCCCATCAAATTTTTCGAATACCACATTCCCAATTTCTAATGGTTCGAGAGACCCAGAACAACACTTAACACATTTTGTTTCTCATTGTGATCCTATGATGGGAACTCCACAACAACAAGAAGAAGTCAAGCTCAGATGTTTTGTGAAGTCATTATAAGGGCCTTCTTTTGTCTGGTATACAAGTTTGCAGTCTCAGTAAATTACTAGGTGGGAAGATCTTCGTCAATGATTCCTTCTTCAATTTATCTCAACATTACCAATGATGATAGTTTTTGATCTTAAAAATTGTACGAAAAGAGAAAATTAAAGAGTTTTGGATTTAATTGCACGCTGGAAGGGATTAAATTATTTTTTAAGCTTAGCACTCCCTCAAGAAGAGTTGTTGCCAATTTGTGTGGAAAATTTGCATGATGAATTACACACTCCGTTGATTCCTGTGAAATAAATAGGAGGGTTTTGAGACCTTACTTCAATCACTGAATAGATCAAAGATTCTATTATAGAGACTAAGGCTAAAACTCATGTAATTCCATCATCTCCAGGAAGGAGAATGGAGAGAGTAGAGACTGCTATAGTTACACTTAAACAAGAACTTGTACCTGATTACACTTCAAAAACTTCATCTTATCGAAGGGCATCACCTCCTGAGAATAAAAAACAGAGGCCATCTCATCAAGATGATCAAAGAGATCAAAGATGGAAAAAATTTGAGGAGTTAAAGATAAAAGTTTATTCTTTCTGAAATGAACATGTTCCTGGTTACTTCATTTCAGCTCTGGAAAATAATTTGGTTTAGTTTCCAAGGACTAAAAGGCTGAACAAGGAAGGATATGAAGACCTTCCCAACTATTTTCCATTTCATCAGATGTTGGGGAATCCCATTTAGGAGTGTTTTGTCTTCAAAGACCTTATGAAAAAGATGGTGGACTCAGGAAAAGTACAACTGAAAGGTTCTTCATCCCAGGTAGCATGTGTTACTACTACAGATCTAGAGGAAGAAGGTGAGTGGAACAAAGTCAAAAGAAAAAATACGCAAAAATATGATGATTGGATGGTTAGGAAAATGATAAACCGAACCCATGACATTTCACGAACGCAATTGAAGAAACCAATGGTGCCTTCTGCTATTTCTGCCACAACAAAACTCCCTTCATTAGAAGGAAAATCCTCAAAGAGGTGGCATAACTCGAAGAAAGAAGAGCAGTAGAAGAAGATGAGATCGTATCAAAGCCTAAGTTGTCTTTGACTCTGGAAGATTTTATGCTCTCTACTTCAAAATCACGGGCATCGGCCCACCAAATGCTACAATCTAAAATGGTTCATCAGGAAGAGTCTTCATCAGATGAAGAGTTGATCTTTGTTTCTGTTAACATGATTCACTTAACAAATCTGTATTCCAATCACCATTTCGATCTTGATGAGCCTGAGTTCCCAGTATCAAATAGAGGAATTAGAGGGAGTTTCAGAGGTCTAGGATATAGGGGAAGATGTGGATATTTCAAAAGCCACTATTCCAATACTACCCCTGCTAGAACTGTATATGCAGCAAAAACTCATGGAAAAGCCCTTTAGTGGGCTCAACAAGAACAAGAAAGTTCTTCCACACATGAAAGATTCAGTCCTAGAATAGTTATTTTGAAAGATCGGTTAGAGGTTACACCTTCTTCCTCTTGGAAAATAAATAGACCTAGTCAGTCTAATTTTCCCAAGCGAGAAGTATTTCCAACTCCTACCCCAATACAAGATGCATCTACTTCCAAAGCATCAACTTCTAAGGCATCTGTGTAACCACATGTTCCTATTGGGAAACACATACCTTTTGACCAAAAGTATGATTTCTTGAAACATTTGGCCCAAGTAACAACCAAGTTATCAATTCTGGATTCCTTGAATCTATCAAAGGATCTTTGGGAGGCACTCATTGAGGCTTTGTCAAGTCCTCAGGAATTCGAAACTAAAACTACTGCAGCAGAAGTCTACCATATAGAGAATGATCCTAAAAAATTCCATGCAGCGATATCTTTTACAGATGAAGATAATGATGATGTTGTGCATGGAAATATTAGACCTTTGTATTTATCTGGCAAGGTCAATGATGTAGACATCTGGTGAGATTTCATTGATAATGGTTCAGGAGTCAACCTCATCCCTATTCGTACACTTCGTCGATTGGGACTCACCGAATCTGATTTATCTCCTTCTACTTTGATGTTGCAAGGATATGATAAAAATGAACAAGAACCTCTAGGAGAGATTAAACTCAGAACTTAGTTTGGAGACCTTGTATCCAATTTAGATTTCATGGTTGTTCGTCATGTCACAGCCTTCAACATTTTTCTTGGAAGACCTTGGCTACACCAACATGCAGCTATACCTTCATCATACCATCAATGTCTCAAATATTGTTTCAATCGTCAAATTGGGACATTGTATGGTGATAAAGCCCCATTCAAAACATGTGAATCTCAATACATTGAGGCAGAATTCTATCACATGGAAGGAAAAGAGATATCTACGACAAAGGAGGTTACCAAAATTAATGCTCCATATGGTTTGGAAAAGATTCCAGTAAAAACATTCATACATGTGAGTATAGATTATGTGTTTCCTATCAGTCAAATTGACAGTATAGACCCAAATCCAAATACTCTTATGAAAACTTCCGTAATGTCAATTACGACAACCAAGACAGACAGCATGGTAGAAATTGTTGATTCACCCGGCAATGATGAAAGCTCAAATGAAGATTTCTTCATTTCATTTTCTAAAATCCATAAATTCTATACTTCATCAACCAGGCTAGAATAATTTATAGAAATGCCAGAGATGAATGATGATGTCGATTCTCAATCCATCACCTCCTCTTTATTACACAAGAAAGACCCTTAATCATCAATAGGGTCAGAAATGGTAGCCTTTTCTTCAATATGTTTAAATTATAACTTCTCCCTTGATTATGGAAATTATGATTCATAATCTACTATGAAAGTAGAAACAAAAGAAGTAAAACATATTGAAGAAGAAGAGGAAGATCTTAGGGATGCTACTCCAGCATTTGAAGAAGGTATCTATACCACTGGGGATGAACTTAGAGAAATAAATCTGGGTACAAAAGAAGATCCATGCCCCACTTTAATTAGTGAATCCATGACTCTTGAATAGCAAGAAATGTATATTTCATTTTTAAAGAAAAATTGAGATATATTTTCTTGGAATTATATAGAAATTTTAGGGCTTGATCCTGATGTTGCTACTCATCATTTGGGT
The DNA here is from genome assembly GCA_963277665.1 of Viscum album. Classification (NCBI taxonomy): domain Eukaryota; kingdom Viridiplantae; phylum Streptophyta; class Magnoliopsida; order Santalales; family Viscaceae; genus Viscum; species Viscum album. The sequence goes on from OY728142.1 coordinate 710,964,811, forward strand.
TTTCCAGAAGAACATCGAGGATTCAAGCAAGCCGCAAGAAGAACACACCCAACTTATGCCTCCAAAATTGAAGCTGAAGTGGATAATATTATCAAGGATAACTTTGTCATAGAAGTTAAATATCCCAAATGGTTGGATAATATTGTCCCTGTGAAAAAGAATACTGGACAAATTAGAGTTTGCATTGATTTCAGAGATCTTAATCAGCATTGTCCCAAGGATTATTTTCTAGTTCCAATCACAGAACTCTTAATTGATGCAACAGCTAGATATGAAGCACTTTCCTTCATGGATGAATATTTTGGGTATAATAAAATCAGAATGGATCCAGAAGATGAAGAATCTATAGCCTTTAGATTCCCTCAAGGTGTGTTTTTCTATCAGGTAATGACCTTTGGCCTAAAGAATGCAGGTGAAACATATCAACGTGCCATGCATTGTATCTTCAAACCCTTTTTAGGGAAATTTTTTGAATGTTATGTGGAAAATTTGGTGGTTAAATCTAGACAACGTTCTAATCAATTGGCTTATTTGGAAATCATATTCCACAAACTTCAACAACACAATTTGAAGATGAACCCCTTGAAATGTGCTTTTAGGGTAACCACAGGAAAATTTATCTACTTTTTTATACGCATCGTGGTATCAAAGTTGATCCTGAGAAGACAAAATCAATCCTTGGTTTGTCACATCCTTGAAATTTGAAGGAATTGAGAGGACTTCAAGGACAATTGGCCTATTTTTGGCATTTCATCGCCAATATGGAAGGCACATGTCTACCCTTCACCAAATTAATGAAGAAGGGAGTCACTTACTAGTGGAATGAAGAATGCCAAGAAGAATTAAATATTCTCAAAAAATATATCTTGCGTCCACCAGTATTAATTCCACATATTGAAGGAGGACCACTTATTCTTTATGTAACAACTTTAGAGCAATCATTGGGTGCCTTCCTTTCCCAAAAGAATGATGCTGGGAATGAAAACAACCTTTATTATCTCAGTCGGACTATGCTTGAGGCAGAAACTCGATATTCAAGTATTGAAAAGTGTTGCCTAGTGTTAATATTTGAAGTTCAGAAATTGAGACACTACCTGAAACATCATGAGGTCCAATTGGTATCTCGCAATAACCCGCTCAAATTTATCCTTAGTCGTCCAATGCTTACAGGACGTCTGGAAATGTGGAAAATTATTTTGCAGCTGTTTGATATCCAGTATGTGTCTCAAAAGGCAATAAAGGGCCAAGCTCTGGCTGATTTCCTTGCTGAACACCCTTCAGTAGAAGATATATCTTTTGATATTGAACTTCCTGATGAGGAAGTCTTCTCTATTCAAGATAATCTTCAAAATGGGAAAAGTACTTTGATGGTGTTTCCAGAAGTACAACTGGGAAGAAAATGGAAGATCCTAAATCAAACAATGTTGGGTTGGTAATTGTACTTATTTCCCCAGAAAAGGCAGTCCTGCCCTATTCCTTCCTATTGTTTGAAGGCGGTACAAACAAAGAATCAAAATATCAAGCTCTCATTGCAGGATTGGAGTTGGCGCTTCAGGCACATGTGAATCACTTAAAGGTCAAAGGTGATTCAGACTTGGTAATAAAACAAGTCAATGGGGACTATGCCATCAGAAAAGAAGAGTTACTCCCTTTGTATGATTATGTCAGAGATTTAATGGCAGAATTTACTTTATAACTGACATTTTCTTATATCCTGCGATCACAAAATGCTCAAGCTGATGCACTGGCTAATGTATCCACAGCCCTGGAAGATCCAAATCGGGACGAAACAATCATCAGTATTGCCCACTGTCGTACAGTTTCACCTTATGTTCAAATCATAATGAGGAAATCAATGAAATTAGTCCCATTTCTGAACCATATGGTCATACTACAGGATGGATGATAGCTATCAGAGAATACCTTCAAAATGGAACACTCCCTCCTGATAGAGCCGGGAAAGAACAAATCCAGCGACGTGTGGTCAATTTTACTCTTTATGATAGCCCAGATCACCTAGAAAAAATTCTGTACAAGTGAGGTTATGATGGAATACTCTTCAGATGTATTGATGGTGAAGAGACAATGGCTGTCATAAAAGAAGTACATGTAGGAGTCTGTGGTGCCCACCAGTCTAGACATAGACTATCTGATCAAATTCAAAGAGTTGGATACTTCTAGCCTTCAATGATACAAGATTGTTTTGATTTCACTAAGAAGTGTAATTATTTCCAAGTATATGCCAATTTCATTCATCAAACCCCAGAGTTGCTGCATACAGCTAAATACTCATGGCCATTTTCCATATGGGGAATGGATGTAGTAGGACCTTACCCTTCAGCTACATCCAAGCAGTTTAAGTATATTCTTACTACTACTGACTTCTTTTCCAAATGGGCAGAGGAAATACCACTCAAAGAAGTTAGTTCTAAAATCATTTTTAGCTTCATCAAGTTTAACATCATTACCAGATTTGGTGTCCCTAATACCATATTGACATATAATGGCACCAATTTCTGTTCATTCGAGGTAAGGAAGTTGTATCAAGAATACAACATCAAATCCAAACATTCATCTCGGTATCATGCAATGGCCAATGGCCAAATAGAATCCTTTAATAAGACTCTTTCAAACATACTACAAAAGATGGTGGATAACGATAAGAAATCATGGCTTGATAAAATTTTTCATGCTTTATGGGATTATCGGACCACCACCCTCACTGCTACGCGGTCAACTCCGTATTCATTGGTATATGGAATAGAAGCAGTCTTTCTCATTGAGGTTCAATTACCTTCACTCATAGTATCCATTTGTGATAAGTCATCTACAGATGAACAACATAAAGAGCTATTGGATGAATTGGAATGATTAGATGAAAAAAGATTGTGCACCCTGCACCACTTAGAATTATATCAGAATTGAATAGCATGTGCTTTTAACAAAAAATTTCGTATTCTTTCATTCATTCAAGGAGAATTGGTATTGGTCCTTATAACTACAATGATAACAGGAAATAAACCTCCAAATATTGAGTTAAAGTGGGAAGGAACTTACTCAATACATAAGGTCTACTCCAATGGAGCTTATTCTTTAATCTCAATGGATGGAGAACTCATCACGACTCCAAACAATGCCAGATTTCTGAAGAAGTATTTTGTGTAACACAAATACATCTTTAGTCCTTACTGCAAGACTTTAAACTGCATGGTCCCTCCATTGTACAACATGACGTTAAACTATGTCTAGTCCCTTATATGTCCTACATGACGTTAAACTGTGCATCGTTAGAGTTGTTGCTACCTCCTGTTTCTCACACCGAGTATGACTCACGTGAGCTTAGAGTAAACTTCAACCATAATACCCTCTCTGGGCTGCTAACCATGCGTATGTCCCAACACCATTTTTAGGTCATTGTCTTCAAGTACAACTCAATAACCAATTCATTTTCAATTGAACTACACGGGCTTTGATCCTTTCCTTCTAGGCTGGGTACGTAGGAAACCTCCTGAGGTTCAAGCCCAAAACCAATATCATCACATTGGTTCACCATCGTCCTTGATATATGATGTTAAACTACACATTCCCCCATTTTCATCACTGGAATACATTAAACTGCATAGAAATATGTCTTAGATACATGATGCTAAACTATGTAGCACCAGTACGTGCATATGACTCTAAACTATTCATACTAACTATTCTTACTTTTGTCCTGTATGACAATAAACTACCACAATATTTGACACCCTCACCTAAGATTGAATCATTATTGACATTGATCTCCAACCATGTCATATTGCAAGGACTACATCCATACATGGCAATGCATGAACCATTAATCTTGGGTCAAACCATAATTCCACTAAAGTCCCCTTTCACCCTTCACTTGTATGAACCAAATCTGTATAGAGGGTATTTCAAGAACTACATATAGATTTATTCCCATACTTATGGGATACGTAGAAACGTTCAAGCATCCCTCGAATCCAGCCCTAAGTATTTGGGCCTAACTCCAAATTCTACTTTTAGTCCCTTGGCTAAAAATTCCCCCTGTGAAAACATGAATGTGGCATGAAAACCGTAGTCTTCATTCACATCAGGTTTATAAAACACACAATGTGTATTCCTCATTATGGTCCAAGATCTATTCCCTTAAACTAAGATCTCCTACATTCTCATCCCACATGATGTTAAATTTTATTTCAAGAACTACGTATGGCTTGATTCCCGTCCTTATGAGATACGTAGTGAAGTCCATCACCTCAATTTAGGACCCAACCACAACATGATTATGGTCAGCATTGGTTAGTGTATCTCCTTCATGCATTGGACAATGCCCATTTTGATGTGGCATACTCCTAACCTTAAATACTTTTAGATCTCCATAACCCTTTGCCTGACTTCTGGTCACAAAATATCTGATACCTGATAATTCTTTTTCCTGACTATGCAGCATGTGCCCCCAAGTGGCCTTGCATAATTAGTCTACATAACGGACCTGTCATCCAAAAGATGCTATTATTTGACTATGCAGCTAATGCCCATAAGTGGCCCTTCATAATTCAACCCCCTAACGGGTTTGTTAAATAGTGTTAACTTCACTCTTAGAAAATACTTCTTCTAATGCATTTTAGCCCTTTTTTTCATATCATTCCTCAGATTCAAAATTTATTAAGTCATAGTTTAAATATTTTCCCCCATACTTGAATGTGGTAATATGTTTTCAGATAAATTATAAAGAAATTGAGTCAATTTTAATCCATTCGGTAAAAGATATTTGACCTTAAACATTAGCCTTTTTATGTCCGACATGCATGACTTTAAACTGCCAACAAGAGACAGGGTACTCGTTAAATTGGGAACCTGTAAAAGGAAATCTGAACAAAAGTCGAGTCCTAGCTCGCTAAACATACATTTTGTATGATTTAGGAAATATAGAGCAATAAAAAGATTCAAAGTTTGTAGGGTTACTTTTATAATCCTAGAGACAATTAAAAAATGATTACTAGGCCCATTGGCTTAGGTTAATATATATATATATATATATATATATATAAGTACTTATCAAGAGGATGCGGGTGAAAATGATTGAAGGTGAAATGTCTTTTTCATTGATGCACAAGAGTTAGAAGGACATCCACAGACTGGAGTCTCTTATATTTTTTCAAGAAATTACAAGAGGCTTTCAACATAACACTTCATTTTATTTACAACATCCCTAGCTTCATCCACAGCCAATTGAAGTTCATTCACTCGACCAACTTCACTCTTTTCATCTTGATGGAGTGCTTTCTTGGCATCTGCGATGGCTTTCATACCATTAATTTGAACTCCTTCCAGTGAATTGTTAAGCTGGTCAAGTTCCCCAGTAATAACACCTAACTGTTTTTGAAGGTGCATCTGCTGGAAAACTTTCTCCTTGATCTAATGATTCAGCCCCTTCAACTTTGAAGCATGATCAGCCTCAGCTCGGGACAACGCAACCTTGGATTCACTGATATTGGTCAACAACCTTGCTCTAGTCAGATCTTGACTGTACTTTTGCTCATGCTCCCTCCTTAAGATGACTTGTTTCACCGTGGCATGGATCTCTTGATATCCAAAACCTCCAAGTCCTAACATGATGAACAAGTATGACAGTCATGGGATATTCGAAGATAGTTCTTCAAGAAGCACTTCAGATATGATCTTCCATATATTCTGCCTTGCCTCGCGACGTGAAAATTGGAGTGACTTATGCACCTATGGGTCTGACTCAGAATCACTATCACAGGGGAGAATATAGTCCGGGATTAATTCACTTAAAGAAGTGTCATGTTCTTCTCCTTCCCCCCTGACCCTTGGTACTTCACTTTCTACTCCCGTTGGGGCAGAGGCTGAGGCTTCACCTCTAGATCTAGCCACTAAAATTGAAGGCCCTGCATAGTCAATTGAAAGTTTTGGTTAGTTTCAAAGGATAAAAAAAGTTGATTAAGCTGTCTTGCAAATTAAGTACATCCACAAATATTATTATCTCTTACCCAACGGTAGATTGGCAGCATGAGAAGGCTCCTCCCCGCCTTTCCTAGCTTCAACAGGTTTTTTCAAGATGGATTTCAGGAAGCTCGACCGAGTTAAGGTCCAATTGAGCTAGTATCTCCACAATGATAGGGTTATCTCTACCCCCTTCAAGCAACGGTAGGTCAATATCTTGATCAAACGGATCTTCACATTTCAAAAAATCTTGGTTAGAGATGTAATAAGAAATTTTTAACAGGACAAAGAATAACACTCACGCCCAAAATCTTCTAAATCACATGGTAATTTAACATGATCTAAAATTTCTTCAAAAGATGCGCCAAGTTTCATCATTTGATCCAGTGATATCTCAGATTACTGGTTAGTCTCACCAGTGGGAGCATTTAATATGTCTTCTTGGCGACCCTCATACCTACGTGCCTTTGGACCCTGGTTTCTCTTTCACCTTATAGTTAAACCCTCTTTCCTTTTTCGGATCCAACTCTGAGGGGGGACTTTTGTTGATGCTATGTTCCATCACAGAGTCCAAAGATTGACTAAGGAGAGTACCTCAAGCAAAGAAGAGGGGATATTCATCAAAAATTGCAAAGGAATTAAGGTGTGCAAGCATACCTACACGCCAGCCTTAGGCGCGCAAGTAACTTGCGTGCCAGTCATGGGAGCGTAGGTCACTTGCGCGCCCAAAGTGGTTTTTCGCCCAAACTCAGGTGGCCTATAAATAGACCCTATGGGCCCCCCATTTCGGGGGACAAATTTTCCAAAACTCAAATTCAAGCTCTGGTCTCCCAAGTCTTTTCTTGACGTCTTCTGAACACTTATAAAGTAGTTCTTTACCTAGAATGAAAGCTATAAAGAGAAATAATAAGGCCTAAGTATTGGAACTCATCAATACTTGCGTGCCTAAATGTACAACCCTTAAGGGAAGTGAAGACACTTGTGTACCGCCTTTACCTCTCAAGGGAACTTGCACGCCACCCATCTGGAAGCCTCTAGGGATGATACTAAGGTCTTGAGTTCAAAATCACCCAAGTATTACCCTATGGATTCTTCGTCGCCCAAGTTGACTCATGTCGTGCAAGTATACTTGCACGACCAGGACTTGCGCGCCAAAACAAAACTTGCGCACCTCCTTCCTAGTCACCTCCTTTCCCCAAATCTACATTTCCTCTTCAAATATAGCCTTAAAAACCCTCTTTAAAGAAATTTGTGGAATGGTTCTTTTGTTGGCTTCCTAGTCTGAAAGGAATTCTGAGAAGCTATTTTGATTTGGTCCTCCTTCTCAGGAGTAAGCCCCAAATTACAAATCCACTTAATATGGGAATACTCCTCAGGAGTAAGCCCCAGTCTTAATTTATTTTGATATGGGATTCCTTCTCAGGAATAAAACCCAATAATAAGTCCCTCTTAAATTTTTGTCTTCCTTTTCAGGAGTAAGTCCTGGGTTAAAATCCCAAATATCCATAAAGTATAAACACCTTTATGGACCCTCCTCCTGGGATTCTTTTCTAAAAGTCTTTGTCTTCATTTACTTGGGCAGTCATACATACGTAAGCCACACATCCTTTCTTATGATTGCATCTTTCATGGCACAATTGTCAGGTTTTACTGATACCTTTTGTTTCTTACATCGAGCTTGACTCACGTGAGCTTAGAGTGTAAAAGTAATTATGAAATATCTCTTTGGGCCATTAAACATGCATAAATTTAATACTTCTTCACTCGAACTACGTGGGTTCTGATTCCTTTTCTAATAATGATACGTAGGTATCCTATCTGTAGGTATGATCCCTACTCTAAAATAATCTTGTCTTTATGAATGACAATAAACTTCAAGTGCCCCAATGAATGGCTTTAAAACCAGTATGGTCATGATAATGACCAAGAGAGTTCTATATAATATATTGAAGGATACCATTGACTAAGAATCACTAATTCATATGGATGATTCTCTATTGATGAAGAACTTAAAATACATATAAAATATTCTCTAAATCCCTTACATATCAATCATTGATTGCAAGGTCTGAAGGAAAAACCCATTTTCATGCTTGGTAAATTAATAAAGATTCATGAACATAAATCAAATCTATAAGAGAGTCATGGAGTAGACAATAATTCCCCCCAAAAAGGTGTGATGAGTCTGACCTCTCATCCTCTCGACCAATGAAAATTCTTAAGCCTCATCAGTCCAGAAATAATGGGCACCTACCTTTGGAAAGTAGGTCTAAATGGATATAGAATAATTGGATGTTTCCAATTCTATGAATAAACCCTTTATAAACTGATTGGAAAGTTTGAACCTTAGACAAACAAGGTCATCTACATTTTTAGAAGAAACACTCATCAAAGGAAACAACGTGTGACTGTTATTCATTAGAGATTAATACAAATCAATGTAAGATGTTTTTATTGTATATTTATCCATGTTTTATTATCCCCCAATTAACCTAAATCAATCAACTAATAGATTGATTCATGAATTAGTTGTTTTTGTAGGTATGGGGTTGCTTATCTAGGATTTGGGGGATAGTTATTATTTTTTTATTGTTGGTTATTCGTTCATTATTCTAATGAAAATGGATTTAATCCAACCCAAAAAACAACCAAGGTTTTTTCTTTTTCTTTTGTTTTGTGTTTTTATCTCCTCGTTCAACATGCATTCATCATTGGAATTTACTATGGCTTATGAATCAACATATACCTATTAAAAGATCATTGAACATTTGGTATTTGGAGAAATGGATCTTTAATAAGGGTCTTGGATAGAGATATAATGTCACATTAGTGGTATACGACTATGATAGAAGATCCATTGATGGATCATGAGTTTTTGTTCATGGTTTTGGCATGGATGGCCGATGAGGCATGATGATGGGTGTTCCTTGAGCACCATATATAACAAGAATATGGCTAATAATGGTGAGAGGATTTGTTCAACCCCAAATCCTTGATGTGTGCCATGATTACTGATGGAATCATTAGCTATATAAATATTGAGTGAAGATGTGTGAACTTTCTAGAATTTATGATAAATTCTAAAATGCTTGGAATGTTGTCCTTTGAACACACACCATGTAGTACCTTCTATTTGGTGTTGAGGTTTTTTTATAGAGATAAGTATCACACGTCATGTGACCCTTAGCCAACCAGATTGGCATGTACAAAGAGTACACTCCCAAGATCCCTGGTAGTGTTACACACTATGTGGGTCATGCGACACACCAAGTACACTCTGGAAGATGGATAGACATGTATAGGGAGTACACACCTAGGAGTTCATGTGTCCCAACATTCTGTGTGTGGTGGGATACAGACCGTGTACTTAGGAAAGTATATGAGTACAAGAAGAATGACATGCCAAGTTCTAGGATGAAATATACACATTGTTTACCATAGGGAACACTTTTATTATAGAAAAGTGAATTTTGTGTGTGTATGAGACACGAGAAGCTCCAGGATTATTGATATAGACTGTGTAATTCTTTGAGGATATGTTGAATTCATATTTCTTCTCATCTCAGCTTCATTGTGAGTTTTTGTGAGCTTTTTCTGACCATTATCGATTGAGTGTGGTTCCTTGGTTCATTCCTATGAGGGTATGGTGCAGAATCACTTTTTAGGAATAGAGGTAAACCCCACTGTATCTTCTTGATGATCAGTACAATGTGGGAAATATCCCTTATTCTAGAATGATTCGCCTCAGTCTGTTTTGATAGATTTCTCATCATCTTGGAGAATGTATCCCTTTAATAGGTCTAAAGAGATCCTCATGTTGTTTTTGTTTCCTTATATGTGGTTTGTTTTAATTTATATGAAAAATATTTACATGGGCATCAATACCCTATCCAGAAGGATGTTTCTAGTAGGGTCTGGTTCCCCCCAATGAGCCCTGGGTGCTAACCCCTATCCATGTATCATGATCTGATCTTTCCTATGGGGTATTAGTCTGATGGAGTGTGTATATCAAATAAAATCTCTCATTTTTCTTATGTTCCTCTTTTTGAATAGACCTGATGAGCATGACCTCTAGGATGAGTGTCATTATTAGAAGTGTATCTTGGGGAGTGGTTCATCCAGATAAGCATTACCTTGAAACCTCACAGTGGAACTATGGATGGAAGTGGTTGTTCCCCTTTGAGACTTGGAGTCTTTTATCAGTATATATGGATGTTTTATTATATGTCTCATTCATGATTTACATATCTTGTGATGAGCTGACTATTCTTGATGCTTTATGCTTAATTATTTCAGGGTTTCCTACTGGGTATTGTTATACTCACACCTACATGGGATCTTCCTATGCATGTCATGTCTTATGAAGATAGTGGATCTTTTACAGAGCCTTTGGATGATTAGGAGAGGGTGGAGATTAGTTTTGGAAAGAAATAATGAGGTGTATAGTGGTGTTTCATTTGAAATAAATCTCATCCTTCTGAGTGGGTCATACTTTATTTCAGGTTTTGGTTGAGCTTGTATTTGGTCCCTTTTTATTCTTTCCATTACTTTATTTCATACTATAATTTTGGGATTATAGATGTATGCATTCATTATTATCTGATTTTTCCCCATTTCAACATTGTATGGGATTAGGGACGTGTGCATGTGTATAGTTATATTAAGCTAATGCCTCCCAGGTGAGTGATATGCCTCAGTGCTAGTCACCAACCCTTGGTCTATTATAAGTGGGTAGGGGTAGTTGCAGCTTGGACCCTGATGGGTCGGGTCGTGACATCCATGTCATGGAATAAACACATGTGGAATCCACTTCTTTATCCCTATTCTCCAACTCATGATATTAAAAAGATTAATCATTACATGAATCACATCCGTGGATCTTCCCAACCTTGTTTATATCCATAATACTTCATACACATTGGGAATAATCTCTTTATGACATGACATGAATTTTTCCCTTATCCCTCATTGGAATGCTACTTAGAAAATCTCTCCCAAATATATAGAAGAATTACTTTAACCACTTGATAAAATCCCTCTAGGAGCAACCTTTCCCAATGGTTCATGTGTCACCTCATACACATGCTCTTTATCTCGCAAAAAACTAACTTGGGCTAGGTGTAAGATACTCTTGAATTTATGTATCATGGATGGTTTCTATAGTTGATAATAGGCTTTCTGGTTAGTTTTCCTAATCTACTATGTGTACTATAAATGGATGGATTTATTTTTCTTTTAAACTCCAGGGTCACATCATGATGATGATGTCATGATGTCAAACATACTTTTGGTGTTGAGATGATGCTTTCAAATTATTGATCTAATTCTTAAGTAGATCACAATACTTAAACATTTTCTCTAATATTTTATGGTTACACCATTGAATAAGGGTCATGATGATAATCTATATCATTTTCTGTTAGGATATCCTTATTTTCTTCTTTCATGGCATAAAGTGTTAGGTTCATAGTATAAGCTCGTAGGGTCCTTAGATTTCAATCTGTCTGCACCCAATATTTTTGTAACGAGATGATTTCATAGTATGATACACCTTTAATTCCTTTAATTCTTCTCTTAAGTCACAAAAACTCTACAGAACCTCATAATATAAAATAACCACCAAAACATCCCCACATTATACACAATTAGAATCAATAACCACTAAGAAAATAACTAATAATACATGCATAAATTATAATTATAAAATTATCCCATACTTGAAAAATTTCTTATCCATAGTAAATGAACATAAAAACAAAGATTATAAAGGAAAAAATTATTTAACCTGAGTAAAATCACATCAAAATATGTAGATATAACTATAAATTCACTAAAAAATCATTAAATCTAAAAAATTGATTTCTCCTATTCAAATAGTCAAGATTAATTATTGGACTTCCATTCTAATGCCTTATTCCACCCATCACTGGCACCTCAACCTTTTCTCAGGCATTCATTTACATGTTAGGATTTTCCTTTCTGGAAACTTTTCAATCAACCCTCAAGATCATATGAAATTAGAATTATGCTAAATCTCAAGTGTACATTCCCTATCTATAGGCTTAAAATTATCCTACACACCAACTTAAATAAAACCTCAAGTATCATGAAGGACTTTACATTTAGGTTGAAATGGATTTGATTCTTAAGGTAGGTGGATTATAATGTGAAAAATAAACTCATATGAAGAAAATGAGACTAACATATTAATGAAAAATGCAGGATATTCAAAATAAATCTCAAAATAGAATAATATTTACCCCTTACATCATCTAAAATATAGAGTTAAAAACCTATTATCTTAATATATCATTTATACTTAGCTTAAATAGTTAATGAAGTAACAAACCACCACTCTATTTATCTTATTTATTTTTCTTTTTCTCTTAATTTTTTCTTAGTTAAAGGTGAAATGATGGGTCCCGCACCCTTAAAAATAAAACTAATCAAGCACCTCATTTCCCACCCTAAATATTTTATTGAAACTAATTATAATCATCAGTACAAGAATATGAGATTTGAATCTGGTAATAGGTTGATCTAAGTTATCCACTTTCTCACCTTTTTCTTCAATTCATTTTTATGAAAAAAGATATATTCTTCTTGATCTTAATAGTAAACCATTTTCTCCAAGATGTCAAGAATCATTCCCCCCACACTTATTAAAACATTCTTACAAAATGGTACCATGAAACACCATACTCCCTTCATTAGAGATTTAAAAGAAAAATGATTAAATGATGATTAGGAATAAGGGTAGGAAGGACCATTAGACTTATAATGTGGCTTCCTATAAGGTATTCCATTGTATCTACAAGTTTCTAAAAATATCATATGTAGGGTAGGTCTCAAGGATACATGGGTTCAGTAAACATCAATTTATGGACTCAACTATTTACATGTGTTTCAAAATCATCATGTTTTTTTAGATTAGAAAGAAAGAACTGTTAGTGATATGTTTCCCATGTTATCTCAAGAAAGATGAAATATGAAAGAATATACAAAATTAATCTTTAAAAATATACCAGGAATGGAAATTCATAAATGTGGAAAAATCACACCAGACATGAGTACAATGCAATGATCCAATCAACAAAAACTTCTATAATTAAAACGAGAGAAAAAAAATATAATTCATAAATCATACTTAAACCTACTTTGTAGTAAACAAGAAATTGATTTTCAATGAATTCCAATTAACAAATTAAATTCTATTTCCATGATTTTTTTAATATTTGTCAAATAAATATAATTAATCCAATGAGAAATTTCTATTAGAATAATGATTATAAGAAAATATTCAAGTATTGTACCAGGTTAGTTCAAAAATTCCCTCTATATAATTAAAAGTCATATAGTTTCCCCACTATTTGAGTTTAATAAATGATATTTCGATGAAAAAAATCAGTGAAATAAAAATAAAAAGAAATATCAATGAAGAGAAACTTGGAGAAAATAGTGGGTGATGGAAATTGGATTTTGGGTATAAAAATATTTATTTAGTTGTGATAAAATGGATATGATTCATGAAAAAAAATTCCTACACTTGAAATTAGTTAGTTCAATAATGATAGAGACCAATTGTGACAACTTTTGTTTTTAAAGGAATCTAATTTTGAGACTCATGATGGTTTAATTTGTGTTCAAAAAGTGTTGGAGGTTCATGGTTTCTAAAATAAGGTTTTTTTAGTTTTAGTATACACCATGGGTAGGAACACACCATGTTGTAGGCTTTTTTATACCTGAAAATCACTTGTGTGAAACAGGAAAGAACAACATGCCCTAGTTGGCTATGGTATCAAGCATGGAGTGCTGTGAGTCCTCCTATAAAACACAGATAGAGTGGACCCACCATGTTGGAGTGGAAGGCATGGAGAGTCTATAATGGTCATGGAATCCCACCCATATTATAGTGGATTTATATAGTAAATATTATAGGCATATCATGAATTAGGATACCATAGGAATGGTGGGCATCACTACACCATGTTGGTGCTGGTATCAAAAATTTAAAATGGCTAAAATGGTCATTGACCTTTGTGGGTTCTGATAATTTAAAATAGGGAATGTGTGTGATCTTAAATAATGGATGTTTAATTCCCTTTTGACTTAGTTTTTTCCTCAATTAATTTATTGGTACTCCTTCTCTTCTGATTTTCTTAGATCCAGATGATTTTGAGATAAACCTAGGGTGGAAATTTCTACATTCTTCCTTATTTGATGAATGGTCTAGGAGGATTACTTTCTTCATTGAATTTATCTTGTTGATTTAGACTCATGTGAATTTCAACTCTCTTAACTAGTTGTTGTTCCAAGATAAATAGGTTATCTTCTTCAATCTTACCTAGATCCACCATTAATGGCGACAATCATTGGGAAGTGAAATGGTTCTACCATATTTGCTTGGTTCCCTTCTTGAATCTTATATTAGAACCCTCATTAGCTCGGATTGGAATACATTCTAGGGATCCTTGGTATGTAGGTATCATATGGTCATGCAAGGGATATATTTGGGAATCTACTCTTGTGAAATCATGATGTTGATGTCGACACGTTTTAGTTAGGAAGATTATTTCCATAAATATCCCTTATATATGATTTTTGGAATGATATGATGGTATGTGCTTGTGTGATTTGGGAATCAAGTTTGATATGGATCACATGTGTGTGTGTAGCCCATGGGACCCAAGTTTGATGTTTATCACATGTATATGTGCTCATGGATACAAATACTCATGCTTGAAATACTATGTTATGCCTATATGTCTTATACCCTATTGTGTGTGACGTATGGACTTTATAGGTTTTACTTATGGTAGAAATGATCAATGGACCATCGTGTCTTGTTTATCCATTAGAGGGGGAGAATGTGTGTCATGTGACAATAATGAAAATGGATCAATAAATAGGGAAGGGGAATGAAATCCTTGTTCCATAACCCAAGGAAATTCTAGGATAGGATGACCATGTGGACTAACCCAAGGTAGAGGTAGGGGTATGATGGTCTTGTAACCTTAACCATGATAGATACAGGTCTTGATGAACTTTCATCCTACCCTGAGATTAGTTGGACTTTTGGTTTCTCATAGATATATGAGTTTTCCTTATGGTTGACCCGTAACTATTACTCCTATTATTATTATTTTTCCAGCACAAAGATAATGCATGTATAGTCTAGGTTCATGGAGGCTTTGTTAGTGCATGACCACTCCACACATGGTTGATTTTTTCTTGATTTCATAGTTACTTTTTATCAAGGAATACAAAAAATATGCATGTGTACATATGTTAAGGATGCATTGGTGTTGTCCTACTAGGTTTATACTCACACCCCTCATGTTAATCTCAATGCACTTGAAAACCTCGTGATTAGAGATCTAGGAAATGGAAAGGTCCCATGGATAGGGAGTTGAGGAGGAAGATCTTAGGTTCATAGGAAGTACTGAGATAGACTCTAGATAGTTTCTAAAATGTCTTTACTTATTTTTCTTCTATTTCTTATTTTCTATTTTGAACAACCAAATTTTGGGTCCTTGGTATTATTTCATTTCATAGATTGAGATACCTGACATGTCATCTATTATAGAATTATCACTATTTACATCTATTGTACCCTTTTGTTATTATTTTTATCTTATTGTGATTTTGGTATATGAACATTGATATTGTGGGTATAGTCTCCCCGTTGTACTATTCAGACCCTCATTTCTAGTCGGAAGCCTATTATATATGGGGAGGCACACACAAGTTCATGTGGAACATCAGCCTGGACCAGGTGATTCGGGTTAGGGGGTTACAAAGTGGTATAAAAGGAGGTTTTCCTTTTATTTTCTTCTTGAATATTTTTTGGGAAAGGTATAAATTATTTAGGTGGTGTGGAACTAGGATGGGGGAGTCACGCAAGTATTTGTCCAGATCTTATGTGATGGAACTTTGAGTTACTATTGATGGGACTACTATTATAATTGTGGTTTTATGATTTCATGTTGATCATAAGTATGTTGTGTTGTTGTAATTTATGGGATTTGGATGTGTTAATGAATCATGACTAGGAACATAATATCAAATATCTTATATATAAATGTTTCTTTTTTATCCATGGTAGTTCATTTAATTAAATTTTATGATATGTGCTTTATACTTCTGTGATATAATGTGTTGAAATTTAGATTATTTAAACCTGAGCATTATTGTTGTTATATGTTTATAAATATTAGTAATTTTTAAGTATTGATAACTAGTCTTTATCCCTGGATAATAATAGGATGGGTATATTTTATTATTGGGGATATCCTTCTAGGATAGTTAATCTATAGAAATACCTTTTGCATGCCTATGTATTTCTTAGGTTATTATTATAAGTAATTTGTTATAGACATTTTAGGAATACATTTGGAATTATAGAAAATGATTCCAAGAAGATGTATGAAGCGGTCATTGATGCAATAAAGTTAGAATACTCCCTATACTATAGAAATACTTGTTCCACTAGAGGTACAAGGGAATATAAGTAGGGATGCTACTGTACCTACTCCAATGGTTCATGCAGTAGATCCTATACATTTAAGAGTATTCCTAAATTTCATGTTCAATGAGGAGGAGTTCCCATAATATTGATCTATCTCAAGACTTCTAGCTCCAACATCCTTTATCCTTCTAGGGTACTAGAGGCCCTTGGGATTTTGAGGATTGAATTGACATCATAGATGGATTCTTTGATTTAGTGAAAATTCTAAAGGACTGATGGGTGTGGTTGGATTCTTTTGTGATTCAGGGATCCTCTAAAAGGTGGTGTGGTGTCATGAAAAAAGTGAAAAAATGTGAGGGTCTTACATGGTTGACCTTCAAGGATCATTTCTTTTATGAATTATTCCTAGGTATGCTAAAGATAGAGTAGTCTTATGATTTTATGGAGATTTAACATGGGATGTTATTTGTGTCTTCTTACTCTGCTCATTTCATGAAGCTTCTTCGATTCAATAATATACTAGCTAGGGATGAGGTTCCAAAGGACCAAAATTATAAGATTAGACTCTGATAAGAGTTGAGGTGCCAATTTTGGATCTTCAACCTAAATACCTACTCAGAGGTGGTATTCAAGGAATTGATGACTAGGAAGGGCCTTTTGGAGAAAAAATCTATTATTTTTCCTTCATCCTTAATTGGACCGATTATTGGATTCACTGATACTATAGTGGGTGCCTATTTTGGTAGTAATAAGATGAAGGTAAAGGAAATACAATAGGGAGGTGGAAGACAATTATAATATAGTATGGTTTATTAATCTCCCTTTATGGGTGGTGCATGTCCCTAGTATTTCAACCATGGATAGAGTGTCCATTATCATAAATTTTACCCAATACCATAGATATGACATTGTAGATGTTGCAATATTGGACATATTTAGTGATTCTATTTGAGGGAATTGTGTACAGGTCACACATGAGTGTGGGGAAGATGAAAACTATGATCCAGGGGTCTAGCTGGGGTCCTTAGTAATAGAATTCTATGTATTAGGCAAGTTATATGACTTAGGGCCAGGCCCATGGAGCTAATAAAGGTAGGTTTTATGAAGTATAATAGGTTCCATCTAGTAGTGGAGAGGTACCATCAAATATTTTTTGTATAGTATTGATCATATCTATGTTATATTCTCTATTATTTGATACAAGATCTTCCCATTCATTTATATATACTAAATTTATAGCTAGAATTGTCATATCAATCAAGTCATATTATAAATTTCTATATCTTGATAGAATCTAAGTGAATAATGTGGATTGTATCCATATATTTCTAGGATTTCACATAGTAGTTTCTAGTTATGGTTATCTTTGAGATTTCAAGATCCTTGAGATGACTATTTTCAATGTGATCTTCAACTTGGATTGACTAACTATTTATTAGTTGCACATCGATTTCTATATGCAACATGATCCCTTTTACTACGCCTAAGGAGAATAAATTTGTGATAACCAATGAATGGGATGTTAGAGATGGTATAATGGGACCAAACCCGAGCCAAATTGAAGCTATTACAACATAGGTAGCTAGCTTGGCTCTTGGAGAAGAGCCAAAAATCTCTCTTTCTTCTTTTTCTTGAGTGGTGGACTAGTATCAGGATATATTCCCATATGGTTTCTCTAGACTTCCTCCTGATAGAAAAATAAACTTTGAGATCAAAATCATGTTATGATTATAAACTATATTGATCCATCCACATCATTTGATATCAAATTAGTTAAGGGAACTCAATGTACAACTTAATTATTTAGAGGTGAATGGTTTTATTTGACCGAGCATATCTCCCTAGGTTACTCTAGTGTTTTTCCCAAAGAAGGTAAATGGTAGTATTTGGTTGTGTGTGGACTATAGGAAGTTGAAATGGGTGACTATGAATAATTGATACTCGTTGTTGAGGATCAATGAATTGCTTGATTAGTTATGGGGAGTCTGATGGTTCTCTAAGACTAACTTATGATTAGGCTACCACCAACATCAAGTTTGAGAGGATGATATTCCTAAGACTTCATATAATAGTAGATATAGAATATATGATTTTATTTCCATTCCTTTAGGTAAAAAATGTTATAGTGGTGTTCATGGATCTCATTAATAGGATCTTCCATCCACATCTTGATTCCTTCATTGTAGTATTTTGGATGATATCCTAATATACTCACAGACCTCATAAATTCACTCTAAGCACCTGAAGATTGGGTTTAGTACACTTTGATCAAAACAGCTCTATGGAAATATCTCAAAGTCTCACTTATTGATCTATGAAGTATGTTTTCTTGGGAATGTGATCTCTATAGAAGAAATTTATATAGACCTAAAGATTGTTGAAGATGTAATATCTTTTCTATTCCATAGAAATGTGTTTGAGATCCAAAGTTTCTTTGGTTTAGTGGTAGAATATTGAAATTTCATTTAGAACTTCTCCCATTTGGTTGTGCCTATGATGAGGCTCACCAAGAAGGGGGTCAAGTTATAATGGGAATATAAGTTTGAAGAGGCATTTTGAGACTTAAAGGGAAGACTAAAAACAATTTTTATTTTTACATTTCTATAGACTGGGATTTGATATGAGGCCGACTATGATAAGTGTTGGTTTAAGAGCTATAATGATCCAGAGGGATCAGGTAGTGGATTACTGGTCTCTCCACCTATGACCCCTTTAGAATAAATACCATACTCTTGATTTTGAGTTGGAAACTAAGTTCCATGATTTGAAGTGTTGGTTCCATTACCTCTTTGGTGATATATTTTTCATATACATAGGCCACACAATCTTGAATTATATCATCTCTTGGTTTAACTTCAACCTCTAGTAGAGGCATTGGGTGGAGTATCTGCAGATGTTCGACATTGAGATTCCTTATTCTTCTAGGAAAGGTAACATTTTTACAGACTCTCTCAATAGAAAAATGAAAATTTTTATAGTGAGACCTTCCAAAGAGGAATTACAATTGATAATATTATTATATGAATGATCATTGGATGAATTTTATAAAAAGGGGTGATGGCATGTTCTTATTTATTTATAATGTAGATGTTTTTAGACTATTTAAATACTATACAGGGGGTCATATATTGAATTCTCACTAATGTGAGAACGATTGGTAGGAATTGAGCAGGTTCTAGGTTGGTTAATGGATAAGGATGATGTGATATTTTCCCATGGGAGAGTTTTGGTCCTTGATTACATGATGGAAGAGTTGATTAGGGACACCCATTCATCTCAGTGTTTAGTACAACCAAGTTAGATGAATATGTATTGGGATATTAGTTGACACTTCTGGTGGATAGGAATGAAGAGAGACATTGCATGATTTTTCTCTTATTGCCTTACCGATTAGAGGATCAAGGTAGAGAAATAATGAGCAAGGGGATTACTTCATCCACTTACCATACCTATGTGTAAGTAGGATTATGTGAAAATGGAATTTGTGAAGGTGTTCCCTAGGACCCCACATAGTTGATATTCTATTTGGGTAATATTTGATTGGCTAATGAAAGTTTTATATTTCTTACTGACCAAAGAGACTAATTTTGTAGATGAGGTTGGAAAGATTTATATCTTAGATATTTTATTACTCCATAGAGTGCCTTACTATATCTTACCATTATAGTGTTTTATTTTAAATTGTAGTTTTGAAAATGTTTGTTGATGTATTTTGGGACTCAACTAAAAATGAGTACAATGTATCATCCACATATTGATAGAAATTTGGGGAGTACGGTCTATATCTTGGAATATATACTTCATAATGCATCCTCTACTTAATTGGAAAATGGTATGAACATATGGACTTGGTGGAGTTTTTTTATAACAATAATTTTCTAACTTTGATAAAGATATCACCTTTTAAGGATTTTTATGGTTGGTCATGTCAATTTCCACTATGTGGGAACAAAGTAGGTGAGGAAACTATTTTTGGAATTTATATTGTGCAGGATACCTCTAATCGATTTAATTTTATTAGGAAGTGGTAAGTTACCACTCAAAGTAAATAGTGACCATATTCTAACTAGAGGTGATAACCTTTATAGTTTGTTGTGGGTGACAAGGTTTTCTTATGGGTGATACCTTAGTTGGGGAATCATCATTTGTAGAAGTAAGGGAAACTAGCACAAAAATTTGTTAGAACATTTGAGATCACTATGCACATAGGAATAATAGCCTACCAATTTTATCATCCTTCACAATATTTTGGAATTAATAACCTATTACATGTTTCTCAACTTTAGAGTTATGAGATCGATCACACACATGTGATTTACTATGAGGACATTGAGTTACAACCAGATGCATCATTTATGGAGTGCTTAGTGTAAATCAGATACTAGAATGATATGGTGTTTAGGGGGAAGATGGTACCACTTATTTGAGTCTTATGTTAGAATAGAAGGATCCAAGACGAGACATCATAGCAGGAGTCTGACATTTGAGCTCAATGGAATGAGTTGTTTGAGTGAGGCTATTAGAGGCACTTCTTAGGGATAATAATTAATTACATGGGTGTTTTTTAAAATTCTTGGTTTTAAAGGAATGTAATTTTGGGCCTCATAATGGTTTAATTTGGTTTCAGAAAGTTTTAGAGGTTCTTGGTAACTATAACAGAGTTTTTTGAGTTTTAGGGTACACCACAAGTATGAACACACCATGGTGTGGAACATTTTATATATGGAATCTGCCTATATGAAAAGGGAATAACCAACACACCCATGTTGGACATGGTCTTGAGCATGGATTTATTGGATTCCTCCTATAAAACATGGCTAGAAAAGCCTCATCACACTATGGTGGAAGGCATGGTGAGTTCAAAATGGGTGGGAAATCCCCACCACACCATAGTAGATTTCTATGGTGGAGATCCTAGGTGTATCATGAACGAGGCCACCATAAGCATGATGGGTGTAACTATGTCATGATGTAATTATTTTTATAAATTTGAAGTGACCAAAATAGCCACTGAGAATTGTGGGTTCCTAGATTTTCGAAGAGGGAACATGTGTTATATTTAATGAAGGACATTTAATTCCCATTGACTCAGGTTTTCCCTCTACTAATTGATTGTTCCTCCTCCTCTAATGAGTTTCTTAGATCCAGATGATTTAAAAAAAAATCCAGGGTGGAAATTGGGAATTATTCCTTATTTAACCAATGGACTAGGACGATTCATTCCTTCAAGGGATTGTTTTTGTTGATCTAGTATCATGGTAATCACAACTCTCTTCTCTGGCCACTGTTCAAGGGGGGGCAAGTTATCTTCTTTGATCATACCTAGATCCATCGTTGATGGTGATAGTAGTTGGTTAAGTGGAATGGTTATACACTATTAGATTGGTTCCATTCTCGAGTATCATTATATAAATATTTTCATATTGGATTGGAATCACCTCTAAGGACCCTTGACATATGGGTTACATCTGTTGGCATGTGAGTGATATTTAGGAATCGACCCTTGGAAACTTTTGACATTGACCACGATGTATTTAAGGTAGGAATATTTTTAATAAAAGAGATATTGTATATGATTTTTGAAATGATATAATGGTTTTTGATTGTATTATTTGAGATCCATGTTTTATATTGATCACATGTATCTGCATGTGTAGCACGTGAGACCCATGTTTTAGGTTGATCACATGTGTGTGCATGTATATTGATACCCATGCTTGATATTCCATTTTGTGCCTATATGTGTTATTACATGTGTGTATTTTATGGCCTTCAGAGGCTTTTATTCTAGTAAAAAATTACAAGTGGACTGACATGGATTGGTTATCCCTTAAATGGGGAGCATGTGTGTCATGTGATAATGACGATGAAGGACCAAGACACCGGGTAGGGGTAAGATGGTCTTGTGGTATAACTTGAGGAAGTGTTGATATAGGTAGCCTATGTAGCCTAGCCCAAGGAAAAGGTAGGTTTATGATGGTATTATGGCTGGAGCCATGATAGAGATGGGTCTTGATAGCCTTATGGGATGACCTGAGACTGATTTGTTGTAACTTCCCAAGATTTTAGTATATATAGTTTCCCTTAAATTATATTGAGTTTTATATCTTTCATCACATACACTAAAATGAAGGTCAAGATACACTAGTAAATTAAATAAATAATATTTAAAATATCGTTATTATAACATAAAAGATATCTAAATATGATATTAAATATTAAAATTCTATAAATTAGAAAATTGGTATGAAATAATATTATAAAAAGTTAATGTTTAAGAATGTCTTTTTATACAAAAGTAGTTTGTCATTGTATTTTTTATTTTATATTAAAAGATAAATATATAATTTTTAGAAATTGATTTAGATAAAATGAACATTATTTTTTAATTTAGAATATAAAAATGCACTTAGTATAAATATTTGATCATTTTATAAAAATATTGATTTTTAGTCAAAAATGTTCTTTTTAAGAAAACTATAATTCTCATAACTTTATCAACATATAAGAATGAAATATAAGGTAAAAAAAGCGATAAAATAAGAAATTAATGAATAAAATTATGATTTTTTAAATATTATTTAAACTTATAAATCTCACAGAAAACATTTTTAGAACTAAAGTAAAATTTTAGTTAATAAAGAAAAATGTATTTTGTCTTTTTTATTAATTAATTAATATTTTTATAAAACTCAATTATGGTTTTATTTTAATTTTAGATAAAATTAATTTTATTTATTTTAAATTAATGTAGGTCAAAAATATTATTTTAATTTATTATTTTACTTCACATAATAATTTTGAGCTTGAAAACACAATTATCTTAAAAACTATTTTTAAGTTTTAAGTGTGTTTGTTTTAAAATCAAATTTTCATAATCATAGTAATTTTATTCGATAAAATTAATATAATATCTAGGATTATAAAACTAAAATTAAGTTTTATGATCAATATTAACATATAACATTTTAGTTAGTTACCATGTGTGAAAAGAAAATCTACTTAGGTAAAAGTACACTAGGGTAAAGTGAAATGTAAAAGGAAAAGCTTATAAATCACTCATGGTTGTATAAAAAATGAGTTAAAGAGAGGAGTTTATACCTTAAAATTCCCCACACTCCATATTTTATAAATATGGGAGTTCTTGACCCTGAATAGTTTAATGAAATAATTTAATAAGTTAAGGTAATTCAGAAATGACCCTTCCCTTCTCTTATAAAAGGAAATACTTACAAATATTCTATACACACTCATTTATCTAGATTACATGGTTAAAACCTACCCATTTTTTCATCCTATAACCCTATCCCACTATTTATATCCTTTTCTACCCTTAATTATCCTAATAAATTCATCTCTAAGGATAATTCTAAGGAAACTCAAAGTTCTTGATGTGAGTATTACTCTCCTCTTAGTCTTTATTTTTAATTTTAATCTTACTAATATTCAATAAATTTGTTAATATAATTAATTAATTATCATATATATATTAAAATTTTATTATATTATTGTAATATCAATTATACATTCATTTTTTAGCATCTGTTAAGAAACAAAATGCATTGATCATGTGTATGTGAGAACTACCACATCCATGACATGATGTGGTTTGTTTTTCATCACCAAAACTTATGTATGGTAACATGGATAGATTTGATGAATAATTATGTTTTTTATTTCAATTATATAATTCTTAAATTATCACATTTTTCATTTACCTTCATTTTATCTAACTGTTAAGGAATGAGATCATTAATCATACATATGTGCGAACTACCACTTTCATGATTGACCTACACAATTTATATTAAAAAAGTTTCACGGAAGGACCGAAAATTGTAATTAATGAAATAATATTAATTTTATAACATTATTATTAATTTTTAATGATGAATTTTTAAATAATTCCACTTTATCCATCCAATGGTAAATGGATTCGTTAATCATGCATACGTGCAGATTACTTCCTTCACAAATGAAGAATTTAATTTATCAGCACCGCCGATCCTTAATTGATTTAATAATATATTTTATGGATATATATATGATATATATTAAATATATAATCTTATATAAATATTATATTAACACTATATAATATCACTAAATTATTCATTGGATCATTATGACACACTTTTATTTTGGTTAGTTTACACCCTACTTGAGCGATATTGAAAAACTTATATAGTTAATGATTAAGGAATGCTATTTAATATTAATGAAATTTAATAAAAAGGTATTAATTTTTTTAATGGTTATGGAGTTATAATATTAATATCTAAACATTCTAATAATATATTATCTTTGTTCCTTAAAAACTACCGAATCAAGTTTGTCTCTATATTAATATTCAAGAGTCTTAATTAAAAAACTCATGGGATGAAAGTGAAACATTATAAATAATCATGGGTTATATATTACAGAACCATATTTAATATACTAATGAATAATTTTTTATCAAATATCATGGATCAACATTAACATTACAAAGCATGTGCAAGATAATTACAAATGTTATCATCCGATGTAAAAAATAAGCTATAATGAACCATTATATTCATAGTAAATAATTATAAATGAATCATATAAAAGGTTTATATATGTGAATAATGTTGTTAAATGTATAGTTAACATAGTTATAGTTTTTTATTAAAATTTATTGTGTGATCAACTAATTGGAGAAATAAGGCAAGTGATTGTTTTCTTAAACTCCTTTCGTTTAAATACATTTTAATTGATGCACCAATTGAAATTTTTATGGTTTATATGCTACAAAACTATTATGTTATCATGAATTATATTTTATTAATGGTACTTGAGGTTCATTTTCAAGATTCTGATCCTTCAAGGGTTTTTTTAAATTCACTCAAGTCTCAACTCAGGTTCTTTTCCCATGAGTTATGACTTTTCTTCTTAACATTGATCTTAAAAGTCTAATTTATATTACCATTTACATTTAAATATGATTTTTCCATTATATTTTTGGAAATTAATAACTTTAATTATTTTTTTCTCTTTTATGGATTAAATTTTCTTTTAAAATGTGTCACTAAAAGGAATGGTTCCTAACCTAATCACACAATTCTTTTTCTTCCATATACATGTTTTACCTATCAAAATTATTTCCTATAATGTTGCAAGTGGAATTAATGCCTATTTTAAGATCTTATAAAGGAAAGGATTTAACATATTTTTTTTATTATATGGGTTTTACTATATGATTTTAATGGAAATTAAATGTTTTTCACATGATCAGTTTTCAAAAATGTTTTCCTGTAAAGAAATGTTTTAAAATGTTACAAAGTTATTAATTTCCAAACTATATTAAGGTTATTTTAAACTAAATTGACACTATTTAAAAATTATTTAAAAGAAAATATTTTTAACATTTTCCACCCTGGTCATTTTTTATGGAAGGAATATCTTTGACATGTTTCTGTGTGAACACATATTTCCACTGTGTTTATCATTTTCTAAGATACTTTCTATCTATAATTTCATGATTATAAAAATTTGATATTATTATTATAATAGTTTAATAAAATATTCATTTTTAAATGTTTTTAAAGGAAAATGAAAATTATTATTTTCAAATAAAATTTTAAAATTCTTCTATTGTGTTCTTTATCTAGTTGTATGCTTGATCAGGAGTATTTTTCAAATGATAACATTCAACTTATTTTTACATATGGATAATGAAATTCTCTTTTACATCTATGGGATGATTCATCACTACTTATTTATTTCCTAATTATCCACTTTCATAGGAATTATATTATTCTAATGTATCTCCTCTATGAATTCCATATGTTCAATTACATGATTTAAGGGTATTTAAATAGATACCCAATATATCTATTGATTGGGGAAATTATTAGCTATACCATATAACCTTTTATTAAATATTGTACATACAATATACACAATCATATTTATTGAGTGTAATTTTCATAGAATGATGCTAAAATTCGTTATATACCTATTTATTTTCCATGGGGTTATCTTTTCATGTTTATTTATGAAATCATGAATGCTTCCTTAGGAAACCACTTTAAAAGGATACACATCCCATTTTATTTCCATGAATTTTTATGATATATTGATTGAAAACTTGAAGCACACATATTTATTATTTTCATTATGTAATGGGTGGACCCAAAATTATATATCCCTCCAATTAATTGGGTAATGTTTGAATCTCATGGGATATCATAATGTGTGGAAAGAGAGCCAAGAAAACTATGGTGTGTGGGTAGTTTTCTGAGAAAACTATGTTATATTAACAAGGTATAGAACCTTGAATTATTCTTATGATATCATGTTTATGTTTTCTCCACATTCCTATGATGCCATGATCTTATGTTATGATCATTGTTTAATCCCTTTTTATATGATATTATCTCTTTATTCTATACTTCCATGCTTATGAAATTACTTATTATGATATCCTATTATGCCTCACATCTCTCATATTATGATTAGTTAATATGTTTTCCATTACTGAGTGTTTGTTCTCACCTATTTCTAATATTTCAATTTATATAGGTTATGAAAGAAAGTATGAAGTATGCTAATCCTAGAAGAGTATCCTATGTGAAGAATTTTTGGGCAATATTAAAGAATCATTATGGATTTATTAGCTTGTTATATAGTGGAAAATGTGTCCATTTGATGAGAATAATTGAGAATTATTAGTTTTTAATTTTACTAACTATATAAAACTATAAACTAAAGGTCATTTTATTATAAATGTTAGGAATATATTATAATATTAGTTGTGTATAAAATCCATTGTTTTAGATTATGTGTTTCCGACACTGGATCTAGGAGTGTGGGTCCTAAGGATTCTTCAATTGGTATCAGAGAAGTATTTAGTTAACATTAGAGGTTATGATATTATCATATGGGGAATAATTAATGTTTAGTAATGAAATCAAAGGTTTATGAGTTAAGGATAATCTTAATATAATGGTATAGATAAAATTTTATTTTGGAAATACTGAATATCTTCTATTATTTGGGGATTATGATATGAGAACTTTAGTGGAAGCCCTAGGTATATGTCTAAGTATAATAGAACCTCCATTTTTTTGAAAAGTATATCTTCTATTGTTTTCCTAGAAATTAATTCCCTTTCTAGATATTTTCAAGTGGATATGGTTTTGGCAGAGATGCATCTAGGGGTAACGAACTCAAATAGAGTTGGATGGGTATATCCCAGACATAATTCTAGTACATGGTGAATGGTCCCTAACTGTGCACCTAGACAGAAACTCCTAGGGGATATGGCTGGGTAAATTTACATTCTCCTTACAAACCGTCATAATGGATTTAAAAATATGATTTTATGGAAGTTAACTAGATTAGAATAACCCAACAGTAAAATGACCATGGATAACCTAGATTGAAGTTAAAGATTCATATGTTTGGGTATGCATATCATTTATGAATTATTTCTTCTAAGATAATAGTTTTGTTTTTTTAATTTAAAAATTTATGTATTATCATCCCTTATCATTCTTTTAAATTAATAGTTGGAGAAAGAAGGAAATGATCTAACAGTGAATGTAATGGACAATGTGGTGATTTTTCTGACCTCCAATCTATTTGGATAAGAAGTGGGATTAAAAATATTATTATTATTCAAAATAAAATATCATGAATTATGATTAACAGAGTGAACATAGTTGAATTGCCTATCACACCAAATAAGAGAATGATAGATTCTGATGAAAATTTCAATGACGAAGATGATGAAGGAAAATAGATAGAATATCCTTCATGTAAAAAATGTGGGAAGAAACACATTGGTAAATTTATCAATGGAACTATAAAATATTTTATGTGTATAAAAGGAGGAAATAAATCATCTAATTGTCAAGAAAAAATTAAGCACTTAGTTAACCTGATAGAGAAAGAATATTTGTCTTCTAGGTTCACTTAAGATATTAATGTAACCATTTCATTTGAAATTTTATCTTAAGTCATGTCTATATTTTATTAAATAATTAAGTAATATTTTTATAAAAAAAATTTAGGACACGATTTATTTAATAAGGGAAGAATGTAGTATCCTTATTTTTCAGTATATATATTTTTCTTTAATTAATACCATGTTGAATATATATTTTTCACATGCACTAAAATAAATGTTGTGATACCTTAGGAAATTAAATTACTCATATTTAAAAGATAATTATTATAAAATAATATATATATATATATATATTAAAAAATCTTATGATTATTTAAATTAGAAAATTGGAATGAAATAATATTAGAAACACTTAATGTTTAAGGTCATTTTAAATAAAAGCAGTTTATCATTGTATTTTGTATTTTATATTAAAAGTTAAATATATAATTTTGAGAAATATAATTAGATAAAATTAAATTTAGTTTTTAATTTTTATATCAAAATTTACTTATTATGAATTTTTGAACATTTTTTGAAAATATCAATTTTTTAGTCGAAAATGTTGTTTTTTTGAAAATTAAAATTCTCAAGACTTTATAAATATATAAGAATGACCTAGAAGATAAAAAAACCATTTAAGTGATCAAATATAAAAATATTTTATAACAATATTCTTTTTAAAATATTATTTTAACATATAAAACCCACGACCAATATTTTAAGAACTAAAGTAAATGGTTACTTTAATAAAGAAAATAGTTTTATATATTTTCTTTTAATTAGTAAATATTTTGGTAAAATTTGGTTATGGATTTACTTTAACGTCACATAAAAATAAATTTATTTATAATAAATCAATTTTTTTCACAAAAAATATTAACACTAATAATTTTAACTCAGACATAAATTTTGTGCTTAAAAACACTATTATATGTTTTTAAGCATTAAACACATTTATTTTAAAATTAACTTTTCTTAATCTTGGTAGTTTAACTTGATAAAATTAATATCATATATAGTATTATAATAATACTGTTATGTTTTAAGATAAATATTAATATAGAAATTTTGTATTAATTTCCATATGGGAAAATAAAATTTACCAAGGTAAAAATACACTTTGGTAAAGTGAAAAGTAAAAGAAAAATACCCTAAATAACTCCTAGTTGTCTCCATAATGAGTGTATGAGAGTAGTTTCAATTTTAAAATTTCTCAAACTCAATATTTTCTAAATATTGGAGTCCATGACCATTAATAGTATAAATTAATAATTTAATAATTTATGGATATTCCAATACTACCCTTCCCTTCTCTTATAAAAGGACACACTTACACCCCATGTTTACACCCTTATAAATTTGAATTCCTTGGGGAAAATCCTTCAATTTTTTCATACTAGAAACCTTCTCTTTGAACCATAAGAATTTTTCACCCTTAATTAACCCAATACCTTTATTTCCATGGATAATTCCAAGAAAAATCAAAGTTTTCGATGTGTGTATTACTCTCCTCTTGACATTTCTTTTAAATTTTCCTCTTACTAATATTCTATAAATTTGTTAATATAATGTATTCAATACCATATATTTACATAAATATTATTATATTAATTTAATATCAATTATTCATTAATTCCATAACATCCGCTAAGAAAATAAAATTCATCGATTGTGCATATGTGTGGACTACCACCTCCACGACATGATGTGGTTAGTTTTTTATCACCACAACTTATGAATTTTAAAAATTATGGTTTTGATAAATAATTATGTTTTTTATCTCACTCATACAATTTTTAAATGAACAAATTTTATTTACCTTCATTTTGTCTATTCGTTAAGGAATGAGATCATTAAAAATGCTTTTGTGTGGATTACCACCTCCTTGAACCACTTGTTTTATTTCGAATAACCACCTAAAATGGAAGAAAAAAAGTATAATTAATTGACTGATATTATTTTAATAACATTATTATAATTATTAAGTGATAAATTATAAGATACTTTCACTCCATCCATCCATTTGGAAATGGGTTCATTAATCGTGCATATGTGCAGACTATCGCCTCCACGAACGACGAATTACATTTTTCAACACCACCCCCTTAATGGTTATAATAATAGATTATATGGAGATATATGATATATATTAAATATATAATATTATTTAAATATTATATTAAAAATGTTTAATAGCCCATTCTTACTCATTCGATCATTACGACACACTTTTGTTTTAGTCGGTTTATCGCATACTTGAGCGATGTTGTAATGTTTATATAGTGGAAGATTAATGAATGTTATATAATATTAATGAAATATAATAATAATTTAATAATGTTGTTTTAAAGTTTATGGAGTTATAATATTAATATCTAAATATGTTAATAATATATTATCTCTATTCATTAAAAACTAGCGAAACAAGTTTGTCTCTGACTTCATCTTCAAGAGTTATAATAAAAACTCTCATGAAATGAGAGTGTAATATTATAAATAATAATGGGTAATATATTAAAATAATATATATTCTAGTAATTATGAATTTTTTTAATCAAAGTTCAGGGACCAAAATTAACATTAAAAATCATGTGCAATATAATTAAAAGTGTTATCATCGAATATTAAAAATTAGATTTAATGAACCTATATATTCATAATAAATAATTATAAATAAATCATATAAAATGGATACATATATGAATAAGGTTAGGAAATAGATTATTAATATATTTATGGTTATTTTACATTATGTTAGAGTATATTCAACTAATTAGGGAAATAAGTCTATTTATTTTTGTCTCAAAGTCCTTTCATTGAGACATGTTTTACTCCATACACCAAATTACTTTTATATGGTGTATATGCAACCCAATTGTTATGTTATTGTGAAATATATTTATTCATGGATTTTTAGGTTTATTTTTAATTTCTTTATCCTTCAAGGGTTTTGGTTAAAAATTTACTCAGGTCTCGACTCAAGTTCTTTTTCCATGAGTCATGAATTTTTTTTCTTGACATTGATCTTACAAGTCTCCCACCTACTTACATTTACTTTTAAATATTTTTGATTTCATTAATTTTTTAGGAAATTAATCCCTTTAATTAAAATATTTCTTTTTTGGGAATCATATTCTCTTTGAAAATTATTCATTGAAAGGAATGATCCTCAACCTAAGAACATAATTCTTTTCCTCCCATATCCATGTTTTTCCTATCGAAAGTATTTTCTATAATGTTTAAATTGACCTTTATACTTTTATTAAACTGTTATAAATTAAAGGTTTTAACATATTTTTTCATGATGTGGGTTTTACTAAAATGTTTTAATGAACATTAAACATATTACGCATTATTAGTATTCAAAAAAATCTTCTGAACTAATGTTTTAAAATGTTCCAAACTGAATACTTTCAAAATTATTTTATAGTTAATTTCAACTACATTAAAAATCTTATTTAAAATATTTTTTTTAAACATTTTTCACATGGTTCATTTTTTATGGAATAAATCTATTTTATATATTTCTATGTGAATGTATATTTCCACCAAATATATCATTTTCCAATATATTTACTCTCCACACATTCATGTTTTTAAAAAAGAATATTTGTATTACCATGGTTTAATAAAATCTTCCAATTTAAATGTTTTCAATGAAAAATGGAAATAATTATTTTGAAATAAAGTTTCTTAATGATCATATTAGTATTATTTTTCTATATCATTTGCTTGATCAAGGGTATTATTTGAATGATACCATCCACCTTATTTATCTAGATGGATTATGAAATCATCTTTTACATATATGGGGTGATTCATAAATTCTTTTGTCTTTCCTACTCACCCACTTTCATAGGAATGATCTTGTTCTAATGAAATTACTTTGTGATGTCCCTTTGTTCCTTTACATGATTTATGGGTGTTCACCTAGATTTCAAATACATCGATTGATTGATGAAATTATTGTTTAAACCATATATACTTTTATTATAAAATTTATGTACCATATGATTAATCATATTTATTTAGTGGTATTTACAAAGAATAATTCTTAAAGTCATTGGATACCCATTTATTTTCCATGGGTTAAACTTGTTATGTTTATTAATGAAATAATGAATGTTTCCTTTGGGAACCACTTGAAAAGGATATAAAACCCATTTTATTTCCTTGGGTTTTAATGATATGTTTATTAAAACCATGTGGAACACATATGTAATATTTTTATTATGTGATTGGTGTCCATATAATTATATATCCTTCTAATGAATTGGGTTATGAATTCATATCATAATATATCATGGTGCATGGGTTGTGAGCCTAACCAACTATGGTATGTGGTAAGTTATCCTAGACAACTATGTTATGTTATAAAGGAATGGATAATTGACTTATGCTTATAATGTCATGTTTTTGTTTTCAACACATTCCTATGATTATATGATATTGTGTTATGATCATTGTTTAGTGCATGTTCATATGATATCATTATGTTATTATATGATTCCTTTCTTATGATCTTCCTCATTATTATATCATGTTATGCATCATGTATCTCATGTTATGATTTATTATTATGTTTTCCCTTACTGAGAATTTGAGCTCACCCATTTCTTTTGTTTCCATTTCCCCAAATTATGAAATAAATTACTAATTATACTAAGACTAGAAGAGTATCATGTGTGGAGAATTTATGGGTGATGTTGAAGACCTATTATGGATTTATTAGCTTCTTTTATAGTGGAAAAAGTGTCAATTTGGTGAGAATAATTGAGATTTATTATTTAGTAATTTTTCTTAATTTTCTAAAAATATAAAATAAAAGGTCCTTGGAAGGTAAATGAGGGAATATATTGTAATATTATATTTTTATCAAAGACAATGTTGTAGTTTATGTGTTTTTAGCACCAGATATGGGAGTACAGAACCCAAGGGTACTACGCTGGCCTTGAAGATTCTCAGAGATATATGAGGTATCCTTATGGTTGACCCATGATCATGACTTCTGTTATGACCATTCAGTTGATATGGAGCTAAAGCAGGTATGGATGAGGTTCGTGGTAGCTTGGTTATCACATGATTTCTTTAACATGATTGATTTTTTTAATTGCGCAATTTAATATTATCATAGAATACACCTCTTATGCTTGTTAATTTATGTTAAGGATGAATTGGTGGTGTCCTATTGAGTTTATAGTCACATATTTTATTAGCATCTCGATGAACATGTAGAAACCATGAGTAGGGATCTAGGAAAGGGAAAGGGACTAGTAATAGGGAGATGAGGATGCATATCTTGGGTTTGAAGGAACATATGGGATAGAAACTGAAGAGTTGTCATAGTGTCTTTACTTATTTTATTATTATTTCTTATAATCTGGATTAACCTTCCACATTGAGGGTCCTTGGTTTTATTACATTGTATAACTTGAGATGCCTGATATGTCATCTATTATAAAATTGTTAATATTTACTCTCAATATTACCTTTTGTTAGTATTATTATCCAGTTATTATTTTAGTGTATGGACATCGATACTAATATTATAGTCTCCACATTATTCTATTCAAACCATTATTTCTAGATGATAAAGTGTTGTATATATGGAGGTGATCATGAAGTAACATGGAACTTCATCCCAAACTGGGTGATTCAGGTTCATGAATTACACCAATTCACATAAAGGAAAGGAGGATACAAAATGGGGAAATATATCCATTAAAGTCATATGTAAAAGATGCACAAAAATATCAAGAGAAAAGAAATTTGTTTCCATCACAATTATAGTTAAAAAGACACAAAAATGGGGAAGACAAGAATTTTTAAGACTCTATGTTCCCATACCTAAATCTCCCATGATATCCTCTTTCTGAGTTCACTCCAAAATTTAGCCAGTGATGTTAATTTCTTGAGGGTTTCTCTGATTTGGAAGAGGTGAAACCATGGAATTGGTCAGTTTCTACTCTATTGCGTGCTAATATAAATCTTGTAGAGTCTAGTGTAGAGTAATAAGAATACTCCAAATGGAATATATAATCTATGTCAGGGATTACACGTCAGGGGAACCTATAATATGAATGGATGTAATGTATCTTGTGGCAGAGTCAACAAAAATAATATCTTTCATTTTTTTAATCTAGGCCCCTTATTATTTCTATGACAAAAAATTATAAAATCATGTTGGTCATCTTGGTCAGTGATATCTTTAGGAATGTTCATAAATTATTTGTCTTCCTAATCAGGGATAATAATCCGAATAGGGGAAGGGGCTACTGAAGAAATTTTAAAGGTAGTGGCAGGGGAAAGCTGCTCCTCATTTTCCACAGGTGACTATGGGGTTAGGGTGTTATAACTCAAACAATATAATTTATACACTATAGGATCTAGGAATGGAACCACATTTTCTAAAATAGAACATGAATATGATCTACAATGAACTTGATAGAGTCACCTAGGTATTGAAACCATACCTCCCCAGTGGGGGTGAGAGGAGATGGATGAGTCTATCTAGTAATATCCCTCAATTTGGAATGAACTTGGGTATTCCTAGTTTCTAAAGATAATAGATATTGATCATAATATTCCAAAAAGAAATACTTAGGTTCCCACATATATTTCTTCCTAACATTCATAAGTAGTCCCATTTTAAATAAAAGATTCTAATCAATTAACTACAAGTTTCTCAAGGATTATAGGGTCATGGAGGATTCAAAGAAACTAAGGTAACTTGCTTAATGTGTGATAAAATTTGCACCCATAAATGTTCCCAGAACCTTTTGGGACTATCCCTTAATGTAGAGTTTTAACTAGTGTGCCATGTGAATTCTCTGATGATGAGTCATGGTGGATAGGATCAAAATGGCATGCTAGATCACCGCACCTTTTGAATTGCCCCATGCTAACTACACACAGGATGAATCCATATGGATAATTTATATTAAATGAGTACTAATATAGTCACTCTTTATTCTCTTCAAGTTATGCCAACTTTTTGAATCAACAACCATATTTTTCAAAAATATTACATGTGTCCCTTGTTGGGCTCAAGAATCAGGTTGTTATACTATTTTATCACAAAAAATTCAACACTATAGAAAACCACACCAACAAAAAATCCTTTAATGACATAATAAAATATTGTTTATAATGATATAAATTGATACAAAACAAAGTTACTTCTATAATGGAGATAAAATCTATAATGCTCTCTCAAAAGGTTTCCTCCGTAACCCAAAAAATAATCTCTTAATGCATGGATTGTATTTTTTCCATGAACTACTCCTCCATTTGAAGCTACTGTATAACCTCTAAGTACACCATTTTATGGGCTCTCATTAGTTTAATTTATATCTAGTCTAGGATATCCTTGTGTTTTCACTCACTGAATTTGAGGTCTGGATGGGAGAGTTTTTGTGGGTATTCCTACTCAAAGGAAGAGTGGGATAGGGAATGGGATGAAGAGTAAGGGGTGATATAGGGATCAATTAGGGGCGAGGAAACTACTACAAAATAGGCCTTTAATAGTTCTAGAAATGGCCTTTATCGGTTCTAGAAAAGTATTGAATACCTAAGTGATATTAAAACACATGGTCTTTTATCAGTGCTAAAAAAGCACTGATAAATGGGTACTTTATTGGTGCTAAAAAAGCACTGATAAAGTGTAACTTTATAATCACATTAAAAAATGATGATAAATTGTACCTTTATAAGTTATTTTAAAAGCACTAAAAAATGTGTCTTTTATCAACACTAATAAATATGTCCATTATTATCACTTTTAAAAGCACTGATAAAGGTCCATACTATAGTGTGCTACAATAACACACTGCAACACCAGTGAAATGTGCTATAACAGAGCACTGCATCACCATAAACACACGAGATATCAAAAAAAAAGAGTCCCAACACACAATTTAAATTAAATGAAATTTAAAACACAAATACAAGAAAAAAACACTATATTATAGATATTTAAAACATTAGTTTATACAATTATATAAATACTAATTATTACATACATTCAAAAACATCAATGTTTCTTTGTCTTTTAATCGTGACCCAGACTAATGTTATTGTCGAACAAACCAACCCTGCTCAAGAAAAATAATATACTTGCATAGGTAAACAATTATTATGTTAGTAATAATATACTGAAAAAAATTAACAGAAAGTATTAATTCTACTAAAATTGATGTCAATTTTAAATAAAAAGGTGAACTTGGTGTCAAACCAGTCACAACGTGCATCATATTGAGGTGTAGGTGATTCAAAAACATCCCAAATAAAATTTTGATCATTTTAATGAATTATTAAAACAATATGAATGTGTTTTATTGGCTTTTAGTACATCAGTTGTCTGTTTTACTAAAATGTCATTTTAAAATGGAAACACGCACTTTTAAATCATTTTGATAATGTCGTGTATATTTTTGAAATGAAAATGTTTTTTACATGTCAAAAATGACTTATGAATAATTTTTTTTAAATTATCAAGAAAATATAAGTGCATTTGATCAGTTTTTAGTGAGTGACCCTTTTTGAACTAAAATGTTGATTTTAAACTGATAACAAACACTTTAAGTAATAACAGAAACATAAAGTATCAGATTGAGGTGTGACTGATTTCTACACAACAAAAATGAATTAAATATCATTTTTATAAATTATAAAAACAATCCTAATGTTTTTTTTCAGTTTTGAGTAGGTCAGTTGTCCATTTTATTAAAATTGATGTCAATTTTAAATAAAAATACACACTTTGAGTCATATCGGTCACACCATGGGTTGGATTGTGTTGTGGTTAATTCATAATCATTTAAAATGACTTATGGATCATTTTATTAAAGTATCAAAACAATCAAAATGTGTTCTCTTAGTTTTGAGTATGTTAGTGGTCTTTTTTACTAAAATGTCATTTTAAACTAGAAACACACACTTTGACTAATTCCAATCAAATCGTCTATCAGTTTGATGTAATACCAATTCCTACATGTCAAAAATAACTTATGAATCATTTTACTAAATTATCAAGAAAACCAAAGAATGTTTGATCGGTTTTCAGTGAGTGGAACTTTTTGAACTAAAATGTTGATTTTAAACTGATAATAGAGACTTCAAGTCATAACGAGCACATCGTGTATCAGATTGAGGTGTGGATGATCTCTAAATATCAAAAAAAACTTATGGATTTTTTCCATAAAGTACCAAGACAATATTGATTTGTTTTATTAGTTTTGAGTAGGTTAGTTGTCCATTTTACTAAAATTGATGACAATTTTAAATAAAAAGACACACATGGAGTCATACCGTTCACACCATACATCAGATTTATGTGAGGATGATTAATACAAATCTTAAATGACTTCTGGATAATTTTCCTGTAGTATCAAAACAATATAAACTTTTTTTATTAGTTTTGAGTACGTCAATTGTCTTTTTTACTAAAAATGTCATTTTAAACTGGAAACACACACTTTTGACTCATTTTGGTCACATTGTGTATAATTTTTACATGAAACTAGTTCCTACACATAAAAAATGACATATAAATACTTATACTAAATTATCAATAAAATATGAGTGCATTTGATTAGTTTTCAGTGAGTAACACTTTTTGAACTAAAATGTTGATTTTAAACTGACAACAAACACATTAATTTATACTAGGCACATCGGGTATCAGATTGAGGTGTGTATGATTCCTATAAGTCAAGAATGACTTATGGATCATTTCCTTAAATTATAAAAACAATATGAACATTTTTCTTAGTTTTGAGTATGTTAGTTGTCTATTTTACTGAAATTAATGTCAATTTTAAATAGAAATAAGTACTTGGAGTCATATCAATCACACCATGTGCCAGATTGAAGAAAAGTGATAAATGAAACACTATTTGGGTGAATTTTTTTTGAGGGAGAAGAAGTATGTGGATGTTTTGGTATAGAAATGCCTAAAATATGGACTGACCACCCCAACTCGAAGTAAAGAATCAACCTATATAAGAAAACAACCATTATATGTATAAAACTAAAAAGAAATAAATTAAACATAAATATGAAGCAGTAAATTAATTCTATGGAAAATGATTTTATTGTAAAAATATCAATATTACCTCTGTGATTGTGTAGAGACAACATCGTTGCTTTTCTTTCAAAGGTATGACATATAGACTTGAATCTTTTAAAATAAAAAAAACTTTGAAAGGAATAATGAAAATTAAATCAATGTTTCATTATATAATTTTTTGATAAAGTATAGAAAGTATATCGTAACATTTCCTTTACATATTTCCAAAGGGTTTACTTCATTATAGTTTATTATTCCAAGGTATTGGTAACATCATCATGTTAAGAAGACATTGTTTTCACGAGTTTTCAAAAATTTAATTTATATTATGTTAATACAGTAGAGAACATATAATATTATGATGGAAAAAATAGCGTACTACAAAAAATACTTTTACCTCCTCATTTAACTCTCTTTATTTTTTAAGGGTTTTAGGGAATTGGTTCCTCTATCAATAGTTTAAATCCCCTCTTTATGATACCCTCTAATGTATAAGACATTGTATACATTAAGACTGACATGAAGTGATTGTGATATCCTAATAAAAAAGTCATCCTCAATTGAATCTTCATATGAACTGACATTTGTTTTTTTCACCAATTGGATAATCAAACAATTCCTGTTTGTTGGATTAGATACATAAAATACTTTCACTACTTGTGATTCCATTAAGAACAACTGATCTTTTCCCCTTCCATGCTGAAATTCATATTCATGAATCCCATTTCACCAACTTTCACTTCAATGATATTGTCAAACCATTTTCGACAGAAAATCATCGCTTAAAATTTTGTATAATCCAACTCGTATATCTATTTGATAATGCCAAAATATGTAATATTTTCATAAATTGGATTTCTATCCTTGGAACCAGATATGTGCATCGATTTAGGCGCAAGCATAACACCACTATTTTGATCGTACTACAGTCATCATGTTATTTTGTATAGAACATATAACCAT
This sequence comes from Viscum album, assembly GCA_963277665.1. Taxonomy (NCBI): domain Eukaryota; kingdom Viridiplantae; phylum Streptophyta; class Magnoliopsida; order Santalales; family Viscaceae; genus Viscum; species Viscum album. Next base: position 711,004,204 of record OY728142.1, read on the forward strand.
TAATTACAAAACCAGTGTATGATATAATATTTTAATTCAGTCCTTTGGCTAGCCATTTAATTCGATAGGAAATTGAATTCATATTTTCTATAAAATCATTATAAATTTGATCTCACAAACATCCTATAAAATATTTATTATGTGTATTTGATATCCATCCTTTATCCCTTGATGGATTCAAATATCTAAGATTTTTTTTTGGGATTCAATATATGGATCAATATCTTCACTATTATGTAAAATGTAAAGGCATGATTGCTCCTACTTTATTAAGGTAATTGTAACAATATATCTTTCGAAAATACATTTTCCCATAAGGCGTTGATTGTGGCAAGACTTTGGGAGACTGATGTTATTAACATATGCTAGGTAATTAGGACCAAATTCCATATCTTCTTCAATAATATATTGTTCTGTAATACAACCTTCTATCTAACTTCAATTCTTGACATACCCTTTAAAAATATTCATATACTATTAAATGGGGGTACATCCATCTAAAATAGATAGGAAAACATAGTTAAACCTCTTTAACTAAGTGAACCATCAGGTGGACCATTATATCAAAGAATGATAGTGGGAAGAATATCTCTAATTCACATAATATGATTTCCACCTCCTTATTCATGATGTGAAACTTCACAGAGTCTATAAATTTACTACATATGGATTCGAAAAATAAGCAGATTCTGGTTAATTTATGCCATAAATTTTGAGGAATAATGAAATGTAAAGAAACATGCATTAAATCTTGCATCAAAACATGACATTCATGTGATTTTAGTCCTTATAACTTCAAATTAGTCATTAGCATGACATTTTTGATATTTGATGAATACCCCTGTGAAAATTTTATACCGTTAAGGTAAAGGAAAAATTAAAAATTTTTCTATCTAGATAGAGTGTAAGCTGTTGGGGGAAATAAAGTTCACCTTTTACCATTCACAGGTGCTAACTCTTCCCTTATCCCCATTTCAATCAGGTCCAACATATCCTTGATTCCATCTTTTGTTTTTCTAGAAACATTTAGTGACATACTAATAACACTATCAAATCCATTTTTTTCTACATGCACGACATCAAGAAAATTTCTAACATACTAGCAATTATAATACAAATATTGAACAAAAATTGATCTCTTCTTCCAACCTGATTTTTTAAGGTTTTTTGAAAATAGTTTACTGAAAATAGTTCCAATATCTTGTACTTTATTATACAGTTGATCACCCATTACTAGAGACTGTGTTGTACATTGTTCGATATTCCCATCGAATGTTATCATCTTGGATTGGTATTTATATCATTGAGGTAAAAAAAATTTATGTTCTAAAAACATAGTCTTCAAGGACTGTTTCAACCAAACTGATTATATGCATTTTTCACAAATGGGACACCCCAACATTACATTAATGCTATAGCCTGATAAATTTTTATAAGTGGGGAAGTAATTTATCATTCCATACACCATGGATCTCAATGATAATTATTCACTTCTATGAGAATCATACATTGTAACACCTATATCCCACATCAATTTTAGATCTTTGATTAATGAAGCCAAATAGATATCAATATTATTAACCAGTTTCTTTAGTCCAGATATAAGTAGAGACAACATAACGTATTTTCACTTCATGAATAACCATGGTGACAAGTTATACTTTACCAAAATCACAAGACATGTTCTGTGAGTATTACTCTATATACCAAAAGAATTTATTCCATCTGTAGATAATGCAAGACACAACTTTCTCAGATTATTTCTAAATTTAGGATACTCATAATCAATTTTTTTTCCACTGAGTAGAATCTACTGGATGACGTAGGTTCCCATATTTAATTCTTGTATCCCTATGACATGTCAATTTTATCATAGTTTCCTGACATCCATATAGTCTTCTAAACCATGGAATGATAGGAAAGTACTATTCAAATTTTGAAGGACTTGATTCATTTTTCTTGTACTGATCTATGACACACTTAGTGAATTTTATGAGTGATTCATGGTCTTTGAGAAACAATATGTATTCATTTGGAGAAGCATGAATTTTTTTAGAGATCATTAACATTGAGTGTAACATTTTTTTAACATCATATGTTCATCATGGTAGTTTAATTTCTTCTGGTAGCATGTCATTCATGAGACCAAGTAGTTCTGTGAATCTAGTGTCACTCCATCCACTACTATCTTTCAAATTATATAACTTCAATACAGATGACAATGTTATGTATTTAGTAAAAATGATATACAATGGTTTCTTGGAACAACTATTTAACTCCTTAAATAACTTTGGAAAATTATGAAGGTTGTCTTCAATTTCCATTGTCATTTATTCCATGCGATCTCCATCATCATTTATACTGGTATTCATATCAAATGATCCATAAACCACAGTATCATCCCAATCAGTGTCCACATTCAGTTTTCCCCATGTTTAGTCCTACATTTATAGCTACGATCTATTATGTGATAAATAAAATGTTCTTCCAACTCTTTCGGACTAATGTTTATTTAATAAAAACAACATAAACACTGAAAGAGGATTTGAGAAGGTTTGTATACATGCTCTCTTGCAAACTTGATGAACTATTTAACTATATATTCATACAATTTTGTCAAACGATTAGCATGCTTCCATTTTTTTTATTAATATCCATCCTATTGTATTCATAAAAGATTAATTTTATAAAATAAATAAATAAATACACATAAGATATTCATTATTAAAGGTGAAAGTTATAGAAAATTGTAATAAAGGAAACTCAAAATTTGATTATTTCAAAGAATTTTAGTACGTTGAAGAAAATGGCTAATTGAATTTAAGAAAAGACTTACTCCACTATTGTAGCTATTATCCTATAAATTCATTCAAAGGTGAAATATATAGACAAATAATCCTCATCAACTCATATCCCGAACATTTATCATTTCATTTTGTTGTTTGAAACATCATTAATATCTTGTGGAAAAGCACCTATATTGCTTTAATTACTCTAATTAGTAGTAATCCATAGGATAACTAATGATAAGAGTAGTACAATCAACATAAAAGAGACGGGGAATGAGTTTCAAGAAAAAAATTGTAATAATGAATATTCGAGAAATGAAGTTGATGAGTATGAAATTTGTATATAAAAGAGATGAGGGATGAGTCTCAAGCAACAAATTGCAATAATAACTATTGTTTGACACACATCAATTATTTATTAAATTCCCTAAACAAATGAAAATATAATATAAGGAAACAAGGAGTAATAAAAAACCCAAATATGATAAATAAGAATAATAAAATTTCAATTAATCAACTAGAATATATAAAAATGTATTGATAAAATGTTTTAATAAATAAAGAGTTATTTCATATACATGGATAGTAATCAGAGTTTCCTTAGGGTGGAACCAATACATGTAGACATAAAATGATGAATACCTAAAAATAATTTCTAATATATAGAATTTGATAACTTCTATTATCTTTTTCTAGAACAAGTGATGTAAAAACCTAAGGAATTATTACATTTAAAATAAATGGTATATTAAATATTTGAAGACATCATAAGACTCTTGGGAAGTCATATCACCACACCAACCCATCCCAAGGATTTTAGAGAGGTCGTCACATTAGATCTACCCATATGAAGGCTTATAGGGAGGATATCCAATACACATTAACCCATACTTGATATTCTAGGGTGGTCCATAAAGAAGTTGGCATAAATAAATAATACACATCAATAAGATGTATCACAAACAAGGGAGAAAAACACACCAACCCTTGTAATGTCTATCCCACACACATTTAAAAACACACAGACACACATATATATAATAGAATTTATAATACACATAATTGAGAAACAAATGCACATTTAAACATAATTTTTAATGAAAATAAATATAAGGCCTTCCTAATTTGGAAATCCAGAACCATAATTTGTGAATAAATAATTATAAAATAACCCTTACATTATAATTTCTAAAAACACATATAAATAGGTAGAAAGATATATATTTACATATATATTTATATATATATACATACATGTATATATATCTTTATAAAATAAACTTAAATTGATAAAAATATATGTAACCCCTACAACATAATATCACAACATAGTAAAATAAATACAACCCAATACTAATTTTGAAAATAGATATCCATTAAAAATAAATAAATATGATATCAAACTTACTAAGATTTCTCTTAAAATAAAACAACACAATTATGAGCCAATAATTTTTTAATGAAAAACCATTACACTAGAATATTAAAATAGAATTTAAATAAATAAATTCTCTTACATGAATTGCAAAAAATTAGTTTTAGTTGCTTCTTCACACCTTCACCAGAATGAGAATTGGTTTGATAAATAAAATTTCTCATTTGTTTAAGGTTTTATATCAAAAACCTCTACTATTTATAAAATGAAATAAATATTTATTTAATTGGTTTCTCTACAGACTATAAACGATTCATTAAGATTTAAAAAAACAACAAAATTAAGCTTGTGGAGCAAGATAAGGTGTAGATGTAGACAATGAAGAAAATTGATTCAAAAATGCAATTTAAAAAGACCAAAACAAAATATCCAAATCAGTAGTCAAGAAAAAATAGATCATGAACAAAAGAAAACCAATATACAACGATTGGAGCACAAATAACCGATGACATAGTTGAAAAATAAATAAAAAATTAAATGAAAAATATAGAAAGAAAATAGAAACCTACAAAGAAAAACACAGGCCTACCTCACTAGGTTGAAGAAAATCCAAGACCCTGGGATCCAGATCTCAATGTTTTCTTCAAAAACCCTAAATTCAAGTGAACAATGGATGTTGAATAATGTTTGAGAAACTGGAGGCAATGGGTTTGTGTAATTTGAGTGGCTTTGTGTGATTCTAGCTTTGATTCACTGAGGAGGAGAACCAGCAGTGGGTATTTTTTTTCAGAAAGCTTCTGATATTGTGATGAGTTCGCAACTGGTTAGGTTTTTTTTAAATAGACCAGGTCACTTTTATCAGTTCTTTTAAAAAAGCGCTGTTAAAGAGTTCGTTTATCAGCGCTTAAGTAATAAGTGCTGATAAAAGGCATATTTATCAGTGCTTTTTTAGCGTTGATAAAGGTAGGTATTTATCACATTTAAAAAAGTGCTAATAAAATACATCTTTATCAGTGTTAAAGTTTTATCACTGATAAATATTCATTTTATTGGCATTTTTTTGTACTGATAAAGATTTCTTTTATCAGTGTTTATTACTTAAGCGCTGGTAAAGGATTTATAATTATAATTTTAAATAATTTTTTTTATATCTATATATACACTAAATAAATATATATAAATATAAATATAGAAAATATATTCCTTATTTAAATATATTTATTATAATTTTACAATTATATAAATATAAAATTATTTATTTATAATTATATAAATATTTTTAAAAAATAATATTTATATCATTATATATATTTATATAAATATATATATATTTAAGAAATATAAATAAATATAAATAAATATAAATATAGTAAATATATTCTTTATTTAAGTAAATTTTTTATAAATTTAATAATTATTTAAATATATATAATTATTTATTTATAATTATATAAATACTTAAAAAAATATTTATTTATTTATAATTATAAATATATAATTTTATAAATATAGTATGTACATTTATAAATATATTTATTTATAAATATGTTTTACTAATATTTTTTAACATTATTAATGAAAATCTAATTTTAAGCACATGCATGTTAAAACTGAGTGAAATTGAATAAATTAAAAATAAATACACTCAGAATATTAAAAAATGGATAAGTTTTGTGTGTGAGAATTGATATAAAAATGAATTAATTACACATATGTGAAATCAATATAACACACATCTGATCTATGTTAAACTGAAAAATCAAATGGCATTCAATTATTTGTAGATTACTCTATACAATTTGTCAACATTTTTAATTCATATTAGTTTTTAATTATAAACCATTATTCACTAAATATATGACTATTTAATGTAAAGTGAATAAATATTTTGTTGTATATAAATAATATTTATATACATTAATATATATCTACATATTTAATGTATACTATTTATTCACATTTTCAATAATCACCAAATTAATAAAATGTTTAATATTTTTCTAAATTTAATTATTTTAAATTTTAATTTTTTAAATTTTCATTTTCCACACACACACACATATATATTTAATACATTCTTTTTATTAGTATTTATACATTATGTATAGTATAATCAATTTATTCATTTTTAGCAATAACTATTTAATTAATAAAATTTGTAATTTTTTTAATAAACTAATTTTTATTTTTTATTTTTTTATTTTTTTATTTTATTTATTCATACATTTATCAATGTTAAAAAATCAATGATAATGGATTCCTTCATGAGTGCTAAAAATATAGAACTGATAAAGGGAACCCTTTATTAGCACTAAAGATAAAGCACTAATAAAGGGTACACTTTATCAGTGCTAAAATAAAGTGATGATAAAATGTTAAATTTATTAGTGTTTTCTTTAGCATTGATAAAGATACCATTTATCAGTGATTTTTTATAGTGTTGATAAATACCAGCATTGTTAAATGCCTATTTTGTAGTAATAAGAAGCTCAAGATTTTTATTTATTAGGGGGTTCGGGGTTGGTTTTCATTGAGTTCTTGGTTATAGGGTTTTTGGGTGGGGGTTTGACCATGGATTTATTGAAACAAGCCATTGTATTGGGTATGGTAGGAATGAAAGAAGATAAAGGAGGTTTTATGGAATGGGAGAGAGAAAGGGGAAATATGCGGCGATTCAGGATAGGAAGGTGAAATGATGAGGGTGGAAGAAATAGTTGGGGGTTGGAACTAGTTGGGATATAAGGAGGAATAAGGATACCTAACATGCAAGAAAGCTCATGGAGTCATAAATTCTTTGATGGTCATGAAAACTAGATGGTGAGTCGTAGGATGCTAAAGAATGATATCTCTAGTGAGAGAGAAGTTGAAGAGGAGCGACACATATGAGGGTTGTTTTATGGGATTTGAATCCCCTGAAAATGGATCTACATGAATCATCTTCCTCATACTATGAGAAATTAATGAAAAATAATTTTTTTTGAGGTTTTCTATAAAAATGTTGAATCACAGTTATTATACTTTACAATAATAATGGGTGATGTAATTTTGGAATAAAATTAATGAATTTTCCTTAGAAACGTCCTATTGAAATTCACTTTGTACACACTATAACCTACAAGTTTTAAATACATTGAAATTTACGTTTAGGTTATAGGAAATGCTGTGATATAGTTCAATTACTTCATAGAGAGAATATTTGTGTGTATTTTTGAGTAATATTGGATGAAATTTACCATGGGGGTGTTGCGACATGAATCAACTTCTACACACTATAAAATGAATTAAAAATAATAAATTTTCTCTTACTTAATACTATTTATCCCAAGGATCTAATAATAGATCTATGAATGGTTTTCCATAGTTTCTACTCTATAAAACACCTATTTTAATCTAAAATAATGCATAAAAATAACAATAAAACATACATGGGTTTTCTATTAGTCATAAATTCATTTAATTTCAAGTGGTATACTTATCTTTAACTCATTTATTTAAACATTAGTGACAAAAGAAAACCCTCATGAATGGGTTTCCTATAAAAACTCATCCCCTTACCATTTAATTTTAATGGAGCATCATTATGTATTTGAATCTCAAATACTCTAAGTGGAAAGACTTTGAGAACCCCAAAAAGTACCAACCACCATGACTTTCATTTACCAAAAAAAATTCTAGACAATAGGTAAAAATGAGTACCTTGTCCCCATGTGAAAAGGTATTGTAGGAGAATTATTGGTCATTCCATTGTTTGGTATTTTACTTTTAGATATTTTCATTCTCAAATGAATCTATTCTCATCTCTTATAGATCATCAAGTTGTAAAAACAACTTTTCTTCATCCTATTGTGTATCTATATTCATCCTCTTCATATCCAAATATGAACAATGTTCTAATTCCACTAATAGATGACATGAATTTTCATAAAAAATATATAATATGATCATACCAATGGATGTTTTATAAGCTGTTAGATATGCCTAAAGTATATCATCAATATTTTTACTCTAATATTTCCCACTTGAGTTCACCATCTTCTCTAAAATTTTATTGATCTCTCAATATGATAAATCTACATTCCCACTAGATTGTGGATGATAAGGGGTGCTAGTGTAATATCGAACTCTATATTTTTTTCAATAAAACCCCTCATCAAGTGGTTATTTAACTTTGCACCCTAATCACTAATCAGTAATCATGGAATTATATACTGAGAAAAAATATTTTTCTTCAAAAATTGATTCATCTAATTTGTAGTATTTAGAGTTTTAGATTATTTTTTTACGCACTTTGACATGTAATCCACACACACTGTAATGTATATGTTGGTGAGGTATTTTGGGATGGACTCCATGAACTCAATGCCTCATTCATAAAACAATTCAAGTTCCAAAATTGGGTATTATGATATCTTGTTTATTTTTTTAATATTTCTTACTCTTTGACAACTGTCAAAGATTTTAAAAAACTCTCTTGCATCTATATAGAGTGTGAGACAAAATAATACACTTTAAAGTATCTTGTCCAAGGTATGATAATTACGATGGTGTCTCCCAATTTTTGATGAATGAAAAAAGTTTCGGGTACTCATTACTTCCCCCTATGGTACACATCATCTAATTATGGTTCCAGACACTATCTAAAAAGAAGGGGCTTGTCCCAAAAATTTTGTGTTGTATCATCCAAAAACCTATATTTTTTGGTAAGATAAGTGAGAGTGAAAAGAAATAATAATAAAATAGGATTCTATATCAGTGAACCATGTTCTAGCTTGAAAATGAACATATATCAAGGTTTCATCTGGGAACTCATCCAAAATATCCATATCTTTTTTCTAAAAAAAATATTAGGTATCTAAATCCTTAAAAAATGGTTAGTGATGAAATTATCAATTCCGTTCTTGTCTATGATGATGATATAAAACTCTTATAGCAATAGGATGCAATAAATCAACCTTAGTTTGCAAAACGTTTTGTTCAATAGATATCTCAAATCCACCTCCAACGACCCAAAGGCCTTGGATTTTTTATTTTAAAATAAAACCCCCTTTTAAGAGAAGAAGGGGAACCCGAATAGACTTCATGGACTTAAAACATTACACAACATAAGGATCAAGAAAAGAAAACCCATACTAAAAACTTGGAGCTTCCTCTCCCCAGTAATTAAAACATGGTAAAGCTATCCACCATTGAAAGACTGTACGACTAACAAGTGTCCTGTGTCAAAGCACATGGCTGATCTGATGGCTGACACCATACCCTCTCAAACATCAAATTCCATGAAGCCTGTAAATGTAAATCGTCCAATCTGAATCCTCCTTTGAGGCCTATTACTTGAGGCCAATTTCGGAAGAATATTCAAAACCTGAGTCTCGAAAACCAACCCACCATTAAGCTGAAAAAATCCAAGCATACGAAAGTCCAAAAAACACCATCAACTTTTATCTTGGACCGATCCTGATGTGCTCCATGAGACAACCCTACCACCACAACTGTAGAATCCCAAAAGACAATCCAAGAGACGCGAGTCCAAGCCATCATCACCTAGGACTGGATAGACCAAACCCGTGCTAAGGGAATGCCACCGATGATGGGATCCTGGTCATAGAGCAATAGAAATGCCACTATAGGAATGGATCTACTCTGATTAGAACCATAGATGCACCCACATCGGGTTCCAAAGAAATCCAGTTGCGGTGGATAGAGAACACCAAGGAGGGCCAGATGTGAATGAGCAACAACAAACCAGAACAAACAATGAAGCACCAAATTCATAGACAAATAAAAAAACCCACTGAAAATAAAACCATAAAACTAGTAAAACATATAATCTCACCCAAATGAAGATCCCCCCTTCATGCTATTGCAGATCTGAAGCAAAGCCACACCAGTAACCCGTCAGACAACACCTGGCCACGCCGAACAAATAGAGAAACTGGAACCTAACTACTGATGCCTGATAGATCAATCCATACTAAAATTAACCAAGATTGGAGATTTTCTAGGACATTCCATCATTGGGATTCTGAGCCACGTCGTCGCCAGAAGTCTAGGCTGTGCCGAATCAACCACCGTTGCTCTGCCGAGATCTGTTGCCACTGAAGATGCGGAGACCATGAAACCGCCAGTTCCCTGTCATGCCACACCAAGACCAAATGTGCCCCACCAAATTTAGACTAGGTAAGCAACTGATCATACCCATGCCAGAGGGGTAAGGAGGAATCTCCTCAGATGAAACCCTAGTGGTTCTATAATTCACTTGATCATTATTTAGTGTGTGGATAACATAATATATGGGTTAGAAAATGTGATTGGTCCACTATCGTAAAATGAATCCCACGACACAATAACTTGTGTTATAAATCAGTTCAAATTCCTTTTTCTAATTCAGAGCTAAAATGATTAGCACTAACATAAAATGTTCTTTCAAATAGAAAATGAATCCTAACAAGACTACTCAAAATATAGTGCACTATATTTCACTGTAAGATGTGTAAGCTGTTGGGCAGTCTTTAAGAAATATATTATGAGGTGATGATAGCATTATGGAAGACCAAGAAATATTTTTATCCCCTTTACTATTATAGGTTTTGGTAACTTCTTAATTACTTTGATCTTTAGAGGGTTGACTACTATTCCTTGTTTCAAAATTTGGTGCCTGAGAACAATTCCTCCTTATTCCGTGAAATGGAATGTATCCCAATCCATCACTAGACACTTTTTTCACATATCTTAAGTACCAAATCAAGTTTGTTCAAAACAATATTAGAATAACTACCATACATTGATAAATCATCCATAAATTTTTAAATAAATCCTCCTACATATACTGGAAAATATGTGTTAGGTACCATTGGAAATTGGTTTGTGCATTATACACACAAATTGGAATCCTATGGTGTTAGAAAGTTATATATAGGTATGTTAATGTAGTATTTGGTCAATCAGTTGGGTCCAACAGTATCTGATTGTAATTGGAATGTCCATTTAGGAAGTAATAAAACTCATGTCTGGATAACCATTTCAATATTTGATCCATATATGGCAATAGGGAATGAACTTTTCAGGTGGATATGTTTAGTTTTCTATAAAATACACATACTCTCCAACCAATAATAGTCCTTGTAGATATAATCTCATTCACTTAATTATTTACCATTATCATTCCTCTTTTATTTGGAATCACATGAAGTGGGCTCACCCATTCACTATCTGAAATAGAGAAAACAATTATAGTTTCCAAAAATTTCAGCACTTTAATTTAAATGACTTCTTCCATGGGTGGGGTGAGTCTCGTTTATGGTAGTCAACTTGGATTTTTACCCTCTTAAATAAAAACGTTATGAGTTAACACTATAGTAATTATTCCTTGTATATTAGTAATTCCCTATGCCATAAATTTATTCCTTTTTTATTTGAACTACAATCAATTTTTCATATTTCTCCTTTGTTAGGTCTGAATTGATGATTAGTGGTAATTTATATTTTTCTCTTAAAAATGAGTTCCTAAAGGAACTTAGTATCTAATTTAATTCTAACATTTGTGTCTTGATAATTGAGGGTATAAACTCTGGATAGGATTCTCTCGTCAATGGTTCTATCTATTACACTACCTCCAAGATGGAACTATCCACTTTTAATTATCAAGGGTGATACTATTTTTTAACTAAAATATAATCTATGATATACATCATCTTATTTTTATATTCTTTTTATATCTTCTATAATGATATATCCTATGTAACTATTTCTTCCTCATTAATAAAAATATATTGGTAGTCAACTGAATATGTCCCATGTTTCACTATCTTCTCTAAGTTAAACACACTTACTAATCACTGAATAGAATAATGAGTCAACCCCAGTTCATGTCAATCAGTTCCTTACAAGTTTAATGGAATGGTCTACCTAGAGTGATATAAATTCCTTCTCTTTTATCCATATCGAGAATCATAAAATCCACTTGGAAATAAATTTTACAAACTTCATAAGAACATATTAAAAATAACTTGAGGGTACTTTATTTATCTATCCACTAGCTATAATTCCACACTTTTTGGATTTGTATCATCTGGTCCCATCCTCTAAAAACTATCAATAGAATTAGGTTCGTCATTGCACCTAAATCTTGAAGTACATTTCTAAAATTAAAAGAACTGGTGGTGCATGGAATAAAGAAACTATGGGGGGTCACTCATCTTCAATGAAATTTTTCTTTTTATAACCACATATCATCCCCCACTTAGTTATATAACTATCAAATCCTCTATAATTTATTTATTTGAAAAAAAACTTTAATTTTTTTTGAATAATAATAGAAATATCTTCCATAATGGGGATATTTATGTGGAACTATCTAAACATGTCCATGAACTTTTCATATTGAGCTTCCACCTTCCATTGCCTCATCCTCTATAAGAATGGGAGAGGTGGATTGTACAGTTTTCTTTCTCTTTATTCTTATCAATAATTATCCTCAAGCTGAGGTGTAGATCCACCTTATTTTTCCTTTATTACTTCCTTATCAAAATTCTATTTTTCGTTCCTTCCATATTTTTCTAACTCTTTCACATTACACATGATCACTTGTTTCATCATACTTACCCTATTAACATGGATTTTTTCGACTAATTAACTACCTTAAAAGTTTTCCTTACATCTATCTCAAGTCCACTTCTCATAATTATAGTTTTGGAATCCTTCCATGAATGATTCTTCATGTTACTGGGAAATGTACCCAATAATTGTTCAAAAAATGTTCAAGATATTTTCTTCACTTGATGCTAAAGGATTTAAAGAGTATACCTATGATTTTCTATTTCATTATTTTTAGTCTACATCCATTATTTTTTCTTGTGAATGAATGTTGAGATAAAATTATAAATATTATATTGTTTTGGTTGGGCAAGGGGATATTTTCTTTATTGGAATGGTTTTTGGTATTGTGTATGAGTTGGTTACTACCAAGATCTTGAGGGTTGGAATGAATAGAATAGTTGTGGGGTTTATAGATGAGGTTGAAAACTATGGGTCCATACTATCTAAGACAATTTTTGTTGGTTTATGGCTAGTTAAAGATTGAATTTTGAATTTATTTGGGTTGAACAAGTATATGTTGAGATTAGTTATTTTGGAACTTTTTAGGGCTGTCACAACTCGTCCCCCAAGGATCATGCCATGACTACCCCAAACCCGCCTTCCATAGGCTAGGGGCTGGTGACTAGCACCAAAAAGGAAAAACCCAAAAATGGGAAATCATTGCCTTTAAACCTGTACACACACATGTCTAACCACATCCCAACACACTAAAAGGGAGAAAAAAATATACCACTAAAACAAGACTGAGTGCAAGTACAAGTGAAATTAAGTGGGATATAATAAAAACCCAACAAAGAACTGAAAAAATAGTAAAAAAGGAAACTATGATGGCCATCTGTGGAAAACCCCACTTGATCGTGAGAGTAATGAAGCTAATAGAAGGTGAAGTAGTGTATCATGCCCACCCGGTCCTACTGGACTCCACCTGGTCCTAGGACACCAAGTCCACTATCATAGCATATGTCTATACCATCCCCCTCCCTAAGAACCTCTATCGAAATGTCAAACTTCTGCACCAGACACAACAAGTGCGGGAAAAGCCCATGTAGGGTGAGTTTAACAATACTCAGTAGAGACCCTGAGACCCCTGAAGGTATCTCGATAATCCACGAAGGAAAATGCCACAAAGAAACATAGCCCATAGGTAAAACAACCAAGTAATACCTCAACCACATAACAAAAAGTAAAAATGTAGCTCACAATAGGTATATAACATGAAGAACATGAATAAAGATGATTATTCATAAATATAGATCATCTTATTCTGTCGAGAGGATTTTGTTGCTAGACAACACAAGGTTGCTATGTGATGACCCACATAGAATCGCTAGGTTCTGACCCATAGAGGATCACTAGGTGCTGACCCACGGAGGACCTCTACATGCTGACCCATGGAGGATCACTAAGTGTTGAACCACATAGGGTCGCTAGGTGATGACCCACAAAGGATCGTTAACTGTTTACCCACATAGGATCGCTAACTGCTGACCCATAGAGGATCCCTAGGTGCTTCATCACGTCACAACCTGCCACTGGATTACCACACTTAGCACGCTTAATTCGGGGAGGATCCACTCCTCAAGCCATCAGTCGCACCTTATCCTCCACGAAGTCCCATGAAGAAGTAACTCAATGAACTTCCATGTCATAAGGGTTCCAACACAATAGATGACATGTCAATCAAATGCCCAGTTTGTAAGTTATAGGCATTTTTGTACCGAGGGCCCGATTGGATTTGAGGTTGATCCAACCTTCCCATGCTCCAAATTTATCCAAAACCCAAGTGGAGTATCTGAAAATGACCGCCTTGTTGGGAGGGACCTTAGACCACTGATGTAACGTCAAAAAAATTCATAGTTTGCGAGATTCGCCAGTTTTAGTGAAACGGGGCCGGTCGGGTCTGGGTCCGGTAGGGGTCCGGCCCGGCAGGCAGACTCAGCCTGACTGGCAGACCCGGACCGGCTGGATGGTGCATCCCGGCTCACTGGTCGGGCCCAAATTGTGGGTCTCGTCTGCCTGGAAGAACCTGGCCTGCATGCGGGCCGGTTGCTAGTGATGTCCCCTCTTACGAAACAACCAGCTCAGCTAGCCATTTTTTCCAGCTTAGCGGCCCAAGAAGGCCACTCTACACTCTCCATGCAGTGCATCAGCGCTACGCCCTTCCACTTCCATGGCCCGGATAGCTGCAGCTCCTTCCACTTTGGTGCCTACGGACGCTGCTCCTCCACATGGCCGGCTCAGCCGTCCAGCGCTGCCAGTTTCCTACGCCGCTGCACCAACGATTTCCTCTAAGGGCCACCAGAGATGCTCTAGTGGTCTATTTTTCTTTTCATTTTCATCTATGAGCCTCTCGAGTTTCTGAATTTAGTACTTAGCCCTCAGAATTTCCCTACCTCCATGTTTTCCGATCGTGCATAAGAAATGCTCCTAAACCAAGAATGACGGGGGGGGGGGGGGGGGGTCCAAACCTTGTTTAGACTGGCCTGCACCCTTTGTGTTAGTGTTCTTACATGGGGTGATATCAATAATAAAAAAGTAAGACCAATCCCCAGTTTAAGACACCGCAACAACCACCCACATGAATTGACAAAACACGGATCAACCCGTTAGTTGGTTGGTCCATGCTCATTGTATTTTCCAAGAACAGAATGAGAGGGAACATCAAAGCATGTAAACCCCCTACTTGGAAATGGTGTTGCAGTGGAAGGAGAAGATTCACCTTCATATATGTTCCACATTCATTGCTGCACGCCATCACCCATCGATGTTTGGTTCAAATCGTTCAATGGTCGTCGATCAAAACTATGTTCTTCATTGGAGGAAGTCATCACTGATATTTTGTCAGGGGTTCCTCTCGTAGGTTCCCAAAACCCATGACAATGTTTTGTTAAAATAAAATAAAAGGAACCACCCAAATTTTGTTCATTAATGTGGTTCATTAATGAACCACAATTAAGGATACTTTAATCTTATGAGTGTCACGGTTATGAAACCGAAGGGTCATGCAATTAAATGTCTCTTATTCAATACCTGATGTTACACTGCAGTCCCCCCAACTACCACTCAATGGGTGGAGATAGAATAAAATAACTCATTTATTTATTTTATTATTTTTATGTAAAGTCCAAAAATTATATTTTTTGTCTAACCCTTACCAGTCGAAGTTAAGCTTTTCCTAAGTGAATCGCGGAGCTGTGAATTCAATAGTGCTCTCGTATTTTCAATTCGAGGACCAGTTTAAAAGACAGAAATCTCCGCTCACATGTTTAATGAATATACCTTAAAAAAAATTCAAAAAAATTATTAATAGTCACCCTTGACTCGTGATGGTTGAGGTTATGCTTTTCCTAAGGGGAACATGCCCTCACGAGCTCAATGGTACTCTCATATTTCCATATGAGTTACCATATAGGAGTTAAAGGATTTAATGATAAAATAATTGTAACTTAATTATTTTATTTAGAGCAAAAAAGTAACTTCTATTGTTGGCCCATGCCGACCAATGTTAGGATCTACCTAAAGAATGCACACCCTCATGAGCTCAACAGTGGTATCAGATTTTTAATCTGAGTCACCGTTCATCAGTTATAATCATTTGAAAAATAAAATAATTTTATTTAATTATTTTATTTTCATTTATGCCATTTTTGGGTTTTCTCACTCGAGGCCTGCGACGACTAAACTTAAGTCACACCTTGGGTAAAACTTCCACTCAGAATGCAATGGTGCCCTCATATTTCTGATCTGGGAACCCGTTTAAGAGTTATTCAACTTTTTAAGGAAAAATCCTCACATGAGCTATTTAAAGCTTATAATTTTTTCGATGGATAATTCCGGGCACTCTGGTCCTCGGAATCGTGTGACGTCAATTTTTGAAGACTTGTAATAATTTCATATAATAATGAAAAATATACCAAAATTATGGGACATTACATTCTCCCCAGCTCAGGGATTTACATCCCTAAATCAAAAACAAAGGAAAATCAAACAAGTGGGGGTACTAAGTAAGTATCTGAGCCTCCCGCTCCCTTGTTCTATCCTAGAGATTCCTGTGCTACCACTGAATGAGAACCAGAGGAATCGACCATCCATGAAGGACCTACTTCTATCGAGCCTCTATATCCACCAGTAACTCCGCAAATTGCACTCATCATTAAAGCCCATCTTTCTATAGTCGATGATGTGGGATGAATCATGAACACACCTCCTCAGCTGCGACATGTAAAAAAAAATCGTGCACCGGATGAATGTGTGGGAGAAAAGATAGGTGGTACGCCACCTTAAAAACTCCAATTAGAAACTGAAAAGGTCAAATAAACCTCAGAGATAGTTTTCCACTCTATCAAAAACTCTGCAATCCCTGTTGGGGTGAGACCAGAAGGAAAACAAGGTATCCCTCCTCGAACTCCAAGGGTCTCCGTATACTATCAGCATAAGCCTTCTGTCTTCTCTATAAAGTCCTCATCCACTCCTGGATGATTCGCATCTTCTCAGTGGTATCCCATACCAAATATGGACCCATGAGTGCTTACTTCTCAGGGTCTGTCTAGAATAGAGGTGATCTACATGGCCGCCTGTACAAGGCCTCAAATGGTGGCATGTCAATGGTGGAGTGATAGCTATTGTTTTACGCAATCTCCTCCAAGGGTGGGTGGTCCTTAAAAATGTGACCAAAATCACATACACAAGAACAAAGCATGTCCTCCAAGGTATGTATGGTCTACTCCATCTGACCATCTGTCTGGGGGTAAAAGATGTGCTCAAGTGTACTGGAACCTGATTCTCATCTCTCACTTGCTGACAAATGAGGCATCGTGAAACGAACTCTACCACTGCTTTCTTCATCCCTGGAAACCAGTAATGATTTCATAGGTCATGGTACATATTTGGAACACCAGGATGTACCACCAAAGGGGATGTATGAGAATCCCTAAATACCTACTCCCGTAACATCACTGGTACCATGGTTCATCCTATGAAAAGGATGACGTTCTCCCCACCTATCAAAAATCTATCAGGAGCATGTCATGAGGATATCTGAGCACGTCAATCTTCACATACAATGTCCACAATTTGTGACTCCATATATCACTGAAGGATTAGGGGAGTGATAGTCATAAACTGGAGGTAAGATGCTCTATCCTCATTTAAGAAGAATATCAGTATCTTGGCTAGTAGCTCTGTCACCTCACTCAGCAGCTGTAAACCAGATCTCTTACTAAGAGCATCTGCCACCATGTCCCGCTTTCTAGGAGTATATACTACCTCAATGTCATAGTCCTGGAGAAACTCCAACCATAACTATTATCTCAATTTATGAAAAGCCTATAAGCACCTTTCCATCTACGTGAAAGGCAACCCCCTTTAACTGATTGATGTGCCCATCGATCATTTGGTAGTTGGTACTCGCTCTCCACGACCACTTAGTTAAGGTGCTAGTAGTACAAAAATAACCTCAAACACTAGGTCTTACCAAGACCTTCCTCTTTATGTCCTCCACCTATGCCCCCTGCTTGAGAATCTATATGAAAGCCCTCCGATACACTGAATCTGATATCAATGACATCTTGGGGTGTAGAAAGATTCATAAGTATCTCACCCTACGGGGATGTATTACTTGAAACATCTTTTGAAAGGATATTCCCACACCTTACCACTACTATTGGGAACTGAAAACTAAAAACATCCATTACCACAAGGTTAAGGCTGGATGACTCAAGTGTGATCAGCTGCACCCTCCTATGCAAGAGTTTATCCGGTGCTGCTTGGGTTCCCTTTTTCGCTGATCATGGAAAACCCCATTCCAATGCTGTGGGCATACCACGCCCTTTTTTTCCTAAAATAGACAATCTGATCATGATATGTGGATGACCATTCCATACCCAGACTAACATCATAAGGCCTCGACGCTGCCACTAATAGGTTCCATGAAAAACTCTCACATCAAGGGTCAGATCACATCGCTGGCGTAAGTGTGATTATTGAGTCACCTTCCATAGGTATCTCTAGATGTAAGGATCAAGTCAATAGTTTTACCAGAAAATCTAGGTATTGAACCAAATTCTTGACAAGAAATAATGATTAGTACCTATGTATATTAATACATCATCTAGTAGTAGACAAAAACTATACCTCAAGTCATTCCTAGAGCCCTTGGGTCACACTCCTTGACCGCATGTATTTACTCCCTTCCCCTATCCTCCAGCTCCCTGAGCCTAGTGGAGACCACATTGGGGTGGTGGTTGTAACATGTTGAAATGTATACCACCTCTTAATGCTATGAAAATTCATATATCCCTATCACTTCTTCTTCCCGAAACATTTTACATGTCCAAGTCTTTGAGACTGACGCCGTTTTCCCGCTTTACTACGGCTGACATCCATTGTCTGTATCTACTCATCCAAAGAACTTTCAACTAAAAAAGGTTCTCTCTAGCACCCTAAAAAAAGTAGGAGTGAACATATGTATAGTGTTGGCTCGGATGTCCCTAAACACAACTCACTTGGAGGTCTAATCCCAAAATAACTGGTTGTATTGTATTCATCGAGTACCTGGAATGGTCGGTACGCATTAACAAATACTCAGCTACCGACATGTCATCCTGTCGAAGCTATAGAAGCTCTTGGGAACACATAATCCTTATATTTTTATGGAAAGAAACCCCTATATCCTTGGAAAAGTCACCTCATTGTAAGATATGGGTAATTTAGGCCCTGCCATCACCTTAATGAGCCATGTAGAATGCTCACTATTAGGACTTCCACCTGATCTAATGGTGCCCTAGCTAGATGGAAACTCGGTCACCACCTTAGGCCAGTCCTTAGCTGCATGTGAGTCGGGCTCACCTCGGAACCTGGGGGGTATCTGTCACTAAAACTCATGCAAGGCACTGAGCCTATATGTGTCCCCTACAGGCAGCGCCAATAGTAACGACTGACCAATAAGTAGCGGTATCACTGGGAAACCACCTGAAGGTACCATCTCAGGCAAAAATCCTTGTACTCAAGTCTCATCACTCTGTGGACCATCCTCATGGTCACACATTGGAATCATGGATGGCTATCTACGTAGTGGAATCTTGAAAGAGTATCAAGATGAACCATGGTCATTAAGTTAAACCTAGTGATCTAACTCAAAATAGATCAAGAGAAAAAAAGTCAAAAAAAAAAAACGCAACTAGTGTTTTTGTGTAATGAGTCGGAAAACAAAATTCAGGGTCCAAGTGTATGGATATGTCAACCGCCACACCAACACTGGACTTCTTGGACTGAAGTCCGTACTCAAGACAATTAAAACTATTACCCCCATTGAAAATATAGACTCTTAGTTATTCTGGTATAACCGAACCCTCTGATACCACTTTTTCATGACTTTTCCCCCATGGCCTGTGCCGTGACTACCCCAAGTCGGCCTTCCATAGGCCAGAGGCTGGTGACTAGCACTAGAAAGGAAAAACCAAAAAATGGGAAGAAATTTCCTTTAAACCTATACACACACACGTCCAACCACATCCCAACACACTAAAAGGGGGAAATAAATTATACCACTAAAATAAGACTGAGTGCAAGTAAAATTGAAAGTGAGTGGGTCAGAATACAAACCCAAAAAGAAACTGAAAAAATTAAGTAAAAAAGGAAAATATGATGGTCATTCGTGGAAAAACCCACTTGATCTTTAGATTAGTGAATCTATTGGAAGCCAAAGTAGTGTTTTCTACCTGCCCAGTCCTACTAGGCCCCACCTAGTCCTAAGACACCAATTCCACTGTCATAGTGTTCGTCTGTCTCATCCCCCTCCCTAATCACCTCTATCGAAATGTCTAACATCTCTACCAGACACAACACATGCAGGTGAAGCCCATGCATGAGTGAATATAGAAATACTCAGTAGGGACCCCGAGACGCTCGAAGGTATCCTGGTAATCTGTGAAGGAAAACACCACAAACAAAAATACCCCATAGGTAAAACCACCAAGAAAGTCTTCAACCACATAGGACAAAGTAAAAGATGAAGCTCACACCAGGTATATAACTTAAAGAACATAAATAAATATGATTAGTCACAAAATAGATAATATTATTTTGTCAAGATGCTTTTTCTTCTAGACCACACATCATCGCTAGTTGTTAACCCATAGAGGATTTTTAGGTGCTGACCCACAAAGGATAGCTAGGTGCTGACCCATGGAGAATCGCTAGGTGCTGACCTACAGAGGATCACTACGTGCTGACCCACAGAGGATCTCTAAGTGCTTACCCACAGAGGATCTATAGGTGCAGACCCATAGATGATCTCTAACTACTGACCCATAGAGGATCGATACATGCTGACCCATAGAGGATCAATAACTACTGACCCATAGAGGATCGCTAGGTGCTTCATCACGTCACAACCAACCACTAGATTCCCGCACTTAGAACACTTGATTCTGGGATGATATGATTCTCAAGCCATAAATTGTACCTCAAATTCCTCAAATTCCAATGAAAAAGTAACCCAAAGAAATGCAATGTCATAAGGGTTCCAACTCAACAGACAACGCCTCAATCGGACGTCCGGTCTGTAAGTTATAAGAACTTTTGTACCGAGGGCCCAGTTGGATTCGAGCTCGATACAACCTTACCATACTCCAAATTTATCCAAAATCTAAGTGGAGTATCTTAAAAGGACCGCCTCATCACGAGGGTCCTCATTCTGCTGACATCACATCAAATAGACGCTCGGTATGCGAGATTCACCTGTTTTAGTGAAACAGGGCTGGTCGGGTCCAGGTCCGGTAGGAGTCCAGCATGGTCAGCCCGTTGGGCCCAGGGGTTCGGGCCGACCTGGACCACGGACCAAGACCGGCTGGTGGGTCCAGCCCTGCCGGCGGGTTCGGCCTGGTCGACGAGTTCGGCCCGGCCGGCGGGTTCGGCCCGTATCGCGACTTCGGCCAGACCATTTTCTCCGGCTCGACCATCGGTTCCGGCCTGCCTGGAAGAACCCAATCCACATGTGGGCCGTTTGCTGGTGCAACGACTGGATGTAGAGAATCCAGTGTGGTAGCTGGCGGTGCCAACGGGGACCACCCCCTCTTCTGAAATGGTTGGCTTAATCGACTGTTTTGTCCAGCCGAGCAGGCCACTCCACCATCTCCAAGCAGCGCGTCGACACCCCCTTCCACTGATGTGTCCTAGTTGGATGCATCTCCTACTGTCGGAGTGCTTGTGGGCACTGCTCTTCTATTCAGCCGGCTCGGTCGGCCGCCACTGATGGTTGCTGGTGCCGCCGCGCTAGAGGTTGCCTCCGTGGGCCACCGAATATGCTCCGGTGGTCCGTTTTCTTACCGTCTTCTTCTATGGGACTCCCAGGTTTCCACCTCCAATGCGAAGCCCTTGGAAATTCCCTACCACCATTTTTATCGGTCGCGCACAAGAAACGCTCATAAACCAAGAATATTATGGGGTCTCTACCTTGTTTAGATTTTCCCGCACCCTCTGCGTTAGTGTTATAACATAGGGTGATATCAATAATCAAAAAGGAAGAAAAATCCCCAATTTAAGACCCCACAACAACCACCCGCATGAACAGATGATACATGAATCAACCCGTTGGTTGGTTGGTTTGTATTCATTGTATTTTCCAAGAATAAAAAGAGAGAGAACATCAAATTAGGTAAACCCCCTAATTGGAAATGGTGTTTCGGTCAAAGGAGAAGATTCACGTTCGTAGACGTTCTACATTCGTTAGAGCTCGTTGTCACCTGTCGATGTATGGTTTGAATCCTCCAACGGTCATCGGTCAAAACTCCATTCTTCAATGGAGGAAGTCATCGTCTGCGTTTCATTAGGGATTCCTCTCTTAGGTTCCCAAAACCCATGCCAATGGTTTTTTTAAATAAAATAAAATAAACAAACCACATTTCATTAATTAATGTGGTTCATTAATGAAACACAATTAATGATCCTTTAATCCTATGAGTGTCGCGGTTATGAAATCGAAGGTTCATGGAATTAAATGACTCTTATTCAATTCCCGACATTACACTAGGGTCCCACCAATTTATGATAATAGTTGGAGAAAGAATAAAATAACTTATTTATTCATTTTATTATTTTCCCATAAATTCCAAAAAACTAAATTTTTCATCTGACCATTTCCGGTTGAATTTAAGATTCTCCTTAAAGAATCCCAGTGTTGCGAATTCAATAGTGCTTTAAAATTTTCAATCCGATCACTGGTTCAAAAGATAGAAATCCATGCTTGCACGTTTACTGAAATTTCCTTAAAAAGTTCAAAAAAATCATTAACAATCACCCTCAACCTGTGCTGGTCGAGGTTAGGCTCTGCCTAAGGGGAACACTCCCTCATGAGCTCAACGGTACTCTCAGATTTTTAATACAAGTTACCATTTAGGAGTTTAATGTTTTAATAATAACATAATTCCTACTTAATTATTTTATTTATGACCAAAAACTAACTTCCACTGTTGGCCAGCACCGGCCAATGTTAGGATTTTCCTTTAGAAATCATACCCTCATGAGATTGATGGTGGTCTCAGATTTTTAATCTTAGTCACCATATGTGAGTAATAAGCTTTTAAAAAATAAAATAATTTTATTTAATTATTTTATTTTCGTTTATGCCATTTTTGGGTTTTCTCATTAGAGGCCTGAGCTGACTAAACTTAAGTCGCTCCTAGGGTAAAACCACCATCCTGAATGCAACGGTGCCCTTGGATTTTTGATCTAGGCACCCATCTAAGAGTTATTCTACTTTTTCAGGAAAACTGTTCACACATGCTATTTAAAGCTTAAAATTTTTTCAATGGATTATTCTGGGTAATTTGGGCCTTATAATCATGTGCCAACAATTTTCACAGTCTTGTAATAATTCCATATAATAAAAAAGAAATTATATAGAAATTTAGGGACATTACAAGGGCCTAATTTCTTACTCACGTAATTACAATCAAGGATATGATTATCCTCAGATTCCACCCAAAACCTCTAATATGCATATGGACTACCACATATCACACAATGTTGTACTTATAATGTTAGTTCCAATAGTGGTGCTTGCAGTGATGGATACCGTAATGTATCAAACTTATATATAAGAAATTTTACTTGTGTAACTACTATTTTTGTCTCTTCAACCTAATTATTTCCACTCTATAAAGGACCTTTATAACTCTACCATATGTTATTGTTTTGAGTGATCTCATTGAGAATATCCCAACCAACATTCGGTGTAATCCTCATAAGGCCTCTACCTGCTAAGGAATCAACCACTTCTCAAGTTGTTGGATGTAATCCATTATATAACATCATCATTTGGAAATATACATCAACCGCATGGTGTAGGAATTTACTTATAAAATCCATGAATCTATTACATGCCTCTTGAGAAGATCCTCCATTTATTTGGGTGAAGTTATAAATGTATATCCTCAATTTTCATGTATGTGTAGGGGATAAATACTTATCAAGGAACTTATTATCTATATCATCCCATGTGGTGATTGATATAGGGGTTTGTATCTTAAACCAATCATTAGCTAGACTATGTAGAGAAAACATGATGTATCTAATCCTATTCACATTATATGAATCCCCATTACGGAGGAAGGTGATGTAGTTCTCTAAAAAGTTGGAAATATTTCCCATGTTTATCCTTACTTTGTGAGATGTTGAATTTTATCAGATTTTGGATCATCTGAATGAGGCTTGGCTTGATGTAAAAGTTATTTTCCTATATTATAGCTCTAATGATGATTTAGGAAGCCCCATCAATAGAGAAAAATACATAATCAAAGATGGTTTTATCCCGATGCATTAGTTTCCCCCATTTTATTATACCATGTGGAAAAATTGATCATTTTATCCACCAGGAGTAGCAAGGTTTCATTGATCAACCATGTATAATCAATATCATGTATATATATATCACTCCATCATAGGCTCAAACTCAAGAGGAACTCAAGATTCCAAGCTCCTTGAACGAGTAGCGAGACTCTTGCTCAAGAACTAGAAATCCTATACAAAAAATAAATGCACCCATACACCTAAAAGGAGAATAAAAAGTAAAATAGATCTAAAATAAACACACCAACGCACCCAGTAAAATGAGTCAATAATTTATGGCCCATGGATAATTGTTACTTCCCTATTATCATTATTATTTTAAAAATTTATAGGATTCACCACTACTCTAATGAAAGCGGTATTATAGATATTAGAAGTTTGATACCGTCCCCTGGAGAGTCTATAATTGTTTAGACTTATAAGTTCTTTGGTTTATATGTTGAATCAATCACTACTAGGTTGGATCAAGATTTCTGAAAAAATTGGTTGATTCAAAATATTTATGGAAAATAGAGGCATGAGATCAATTTCAATGGATTTATCAAAGGAAAATATCATCTCTCTCAGCATTGGATTATTTGAATTATTTGAATTATTGGTCAAAAAACCATTCAATGTTCATTAAGATATAATGTTAAAATAATTTAATTTCTCCTAAACCAATAAAAAATCCTTGGTCTTAACAAATTTACCATCATAGATGCGTTACCCTCAACTCTTAAATTGTATGATAAATAAGATTTACTATTCATAAATTTATTTACTCAATTAGAATGGAGTTCCTCCCTATACTCTTCTCATGGCCAAATTTGTATAAAGTAATGTGATTTAGATAAGTAAAAAATCCAATTATTAATCAAAAATAACTTTAACATGATTGTTATAATTGATCCACTAGGAACTCATCCTCTTAATCTTGGTCCCTCTCCTATTAATGGATTAACCATGTATGATAATAGAAACCACCGTCATATGGGAGAAACACATCTTAAGAGATTAGTTTATGAAATTAAAATGGAAACTAATATACAAAATAATAATAAATAAATAACTAAACTTACTTGGATATGAAAAAACCTTCCAAAAAAGTAAATTGAAATAGAAATCACTATAATAGTAAAAAGAGAGAAAAATGAGTGCAACAAAATTGAGGAATAGTCACCCTCACCCCCAAAATCTCTATAAAATCTTCTATTTGTAATAAAACACCATTCATAGTTCTACTAGGGTTATCATAGAATAACTCATAAAGTACCTCTCTTTAAATTCCTCTGGTTTAACTTGTATAACTGTGAACCATCATCTCATAATGTGAAACAGTTTTTCCTCTTTAGAAACATAAATCTACCTAAAAATTGTGGCATGATATCTTGGTTGTGGTGTGAATAAATGTGGACTCCACAACATCATCTAGGTTCTCTAACTCATGACATGATAGGATTAATCATACTGCAAATCACATCCATAGATCTCCTTAGCCTTAGTAATTTTTTGATTCCTCCAGACATGGTGTGAACAATTACTTTGTGGTGTTTTGTGTACAACCACTTTTCCAATATCAGATCATCATTAATAAAATACCTCCCTAATATATTAGATAAAAACTTAAACTACTCAATTAAATCCCTATGGGACAGACCTATCCTTATAGGTAACATGAAATCCAAAATATGTGTTCTTCATCCCAATTAACACCAACCTACATTGGGTGCATGCTCTTATTAACTTAACATTTATGGTATGGCGCATAGGTCAATAATCGGCCAGATTTTCAATTATCCTGATCTCCCATGTATTCTAGCAGTGTTTGGATTTATTTTCCTCTGATCTCTCTAGTTACATGATGATGATAATTTCATTACATAAAGAAAACTTCTTTTATTGAGATGATTCTTTTGAAATATTGGAATCATCCTTATTTATATCGCAAGATTTGACCATTTCCCTCAAATTTTATAGACACATCATAGACCGTGGGTTTTGGTGAGAATTTATGTTAGATTATATATGGATCTCCTACTTGGATTCTTTCATAGTGAAAATCACTAGCGTTTTGAAGTTAACCCCTGGGGTCACTAGATTCCAATTGGTCTATACGCACTTAAATCGTGACTAGAGTTTTTCACGGTGTGATTCACATAAATTCCTTTAATTATATTATAAAGTCATTATAACTTTATAGAAAATTAGATCATCAAAATCCTAACAAAAAAACACCACATTTTAACAATTAGTCTCCATAAACATTGAGAACAGAACTAAAAAACATTCATGAATTTCAAGTATAAATGGATATCACTGGACTCCTAGTTAGTCCAATGAGAGTCTAGTGGGGCTCTTCTACTACCCACTGTGCTTAGGTGCCCCTACTCATGATGATTTTTTCCATCATACTTCTTTCTGAGATACAATAAGTTTAATATATGCATTTTAACTTCTAAAACCTATCTAAATGATCACCTCATGATTATTTCTCAAAAATTCAAAAACACCAATCCACCAAATCAATTAAAATTTGACCCATATTATAGTTCAATAACATGAAAAGGTATTGTTTTCTACAAAAAAAACTTTTATAACCTTTGGTTTCAAGTCTGTCAACAGGGATTGATCTTTCTAGAGAGGTTTCACACTAGGTTTGGATAAAAAAAATTTAAGGAAATATTTTTATAATATATTTCATAAAAATATGTTTCATATTTTTTTGATAAAGTGCATGTGTTGTGGGCACTCAATTACTTATTATGGTTTTAAATAGTTCATATAGAGGAAAAAGGGTATAAAAGATTAATGAGAAGGCCTAAAAATATTCTTCTACCGTTTTTGGTAGTTTATTTTATGAGATAGATAATTGCAATATACTTTTCTACACTGATTCTCAAAATCAAAAATATAATTAAACTTCTTGGGAAGATGGGATTCCTATTTTTTTTTTAAATCATGCAGTAGTGATAATAACTAAATTATGTGACATTGACATATTAATTATGATTGAAATGAATGTTTAGAGATCCACTTCTAGTCCTATTAATAGTAATGGTAAGAAAAAGTATAGTTCAAATACCTTTCTTACTGATTTCTCTAAATCTTTGGATTATCACTTTACAATATCCCATGTTGATGTCAAACTAGTTAACACTAAGGTTGTAATTAATAGTGTCTTATAGATTTAGTGTCCAAAATTACACATATCTCTACATTCAACATATGAAAAAGGGTAGGCAGTTTTGGGACCTCTGGTTTTGATGTTACTATATTTTGGATTTTTTATATGCGTATACAAGAGAATAAAGAAGAAAAACCAATTATTGATGAATATTTTTTACCCTATATCAAGGGAAAAAATATATAACATGAAATGATTATTTCATATGTATGAGTAAATATTTAAAGGGGGTGAATTTAATTTAAAAAAATATATGTTAAAACTAAATTTTATGAAATTAAAACAATTAAATAAATAACTAAAAATAAAATAGTTAAAGTAAAGAAAGCATATTAATTAAAATAAATTGCAATAATTTTTTGATAAAGGAGTTAGGAAATAATCCTATAAGTGATCCCTATATATCCTTCTCTCTATTCCTTAAGTGTTTTCTTTAATCCTTTGCTTCAATAGTAGTCAATAACCCCATTTACATGATGTAAAAACCTTTCCTTTTAGTGCTTTTTGGAAGAAAAATTGTATCCTTTTAGTGGTTGTGGCCAGAAAACCAATCCCCAAAATTTTAATGGAAGTGTGAACCAAACACCTAACACTCAATGATAGTGATCACCCAAACCCTCACTTCAAATGTTAGTGTGTAAGATCCTGGTTTTTTCTGGAGAAGTCTCTGGATTTTTTATAGGTACTCTTTTTTCCTTGTTTTGATTACTTTTTATTTTGGTTTTATCATGGGAGAGTTTGGGTGAAAATTTGAAAAAATTGAAAGGATATTGGGAAGTGTAAGGTTGGTGCACAATTTTCCCAAACTGTGTTGTCACGACCCATCCTATTGGGGCACATGCCGCAACTCCCCAAGCAAACCTCCAATAGGCCAAGGGTTGGTGACATGCACCGAGTAGGCATATCACTAACATGGGAGTCATTTATTATTCACCTGTACGCATGCACATATATCCAATCCCACAAATGTTGAAATGTAAAATCCACTAAGAAACAAATGCATGCATACCACTATCCCAACCAACATAGTGAAATAAGAAGTAAAGTGTAGTAAAGTAAACTGGGCCATAATACTAGCCCAGTAAAAGAAAGAGTTTGTAAACTAAAAAGTCCAACCTGTAAAAAAATTAGGTACTAGGACTGCTACTCAAAGATGTAGGAACACCTTGGCCTGCCTGGACTCACAAAGCTCTGTTCGGTCCTTGTCCTCCCTGTACTTCATCATAAGGTCGCTCGTCTATACAAGACATGACACATGTGGTCAAAGCCCATACAGGGTTGAGTATAACAATACTCAGTAGGAAACCCTGAAACCACAAATAAATACAAAGAGGAAAGATACAATAATCTCTATATAGTATATTTCTACAACACATATAACAAGAATGTCTTGATATACTCATACCAAGACACACAGTCTAAAGGTAAGTGACAAATAACACATACCAACACTAGGGATTCATTTAAACAATTCGACAAAGCACTCATACAATAGAACACAATCCTGAGTCTAGTATCACTAATGACATCTACATAAGAAGTACAATTCATCAGGAATTTTCATGAGAGAGATATGCTGATAGATTTTAAGAGAGATATGATACACAGATGAGGATCACAACTAGGTTTATGGGGTGATTCCTAAAACTCCATATGGATTAACCTACTAAGTAAAGGATCAACACCCGGTGGAGTTGGTCACTTCAATACCAAGGAATCTACTTAGGGAATGAAGAATGAATATAGGATCCTACTCTGGGCATCTCAAAGGGGATTCCAACAACTATATCCTGGAATTCCTGCTGAAGGGATCATACTTCTATGAGTAGTAAATGATATGCATCAAAATTTAGGGAAACGATCAAGGGAACGAACCCTAACGAAACATGTCCAATGTATGGTGGACAATAAATTCAATCCATGTAGAAAGGGGTACACGACATGTAGTAGGTTCACACACTGTGTCCCTTGACCCTGGGTACTTCTCATGTACAATGGTCCATGTTCTTTGGAACATACTGTGTAGAAGATGGGTACACGTTGTGTCCTTCCATCCAAAGTCCACCCATATACTCTGGCCGTGTTCTAGTACATGGTGTCAAGCCATGTCCACTCACCCATGTACCAGTGCACAGGATAAACTATGTAACTGGTCTGGGCTAAGTTGTGTGGCGGGGTACACACCATGTAGGCAACCTGTTTACTCCACCATGTGTCAATGTATCTCCCAAGATACACACTGAGTATCTGGGAAGGTCCAATACATCGTTTGATAGGGTCACATGTCATGTGGCTTTTAACTAACCTGAAAAATCCAAACCACCACTCAAAGGGGGCCACACACTATGTAACCTTGGGTTACAGGCTGTGTTAATCACGATTTTCTAGAAAGTGTCTCCTTCCTCCGCACGCCTCGATCAATCCTTTGGATCTTGATCCAAAGGTCTGTTCCTCTCAAAACCTCATATTCCAGGTTTTTTAATCATCGTAACACTGAATTATTGAGTTTCACACCTTCAATCGGCTCGAAAAACCGATTTCATTCATTAGTTTGTAAATCATCTGATGAATGGGTATTTAAAAAATCACTTTGATTCATCAATCACCATCACCATCGCACCTCCTCCAGATCTCCCCGATGGAGGATATTTAGTTTTGGATCATTTCACTAAGGATAAAAGGTGAAACAGTCATTCGTTCATAAACCATAAAGAACTAAGAACACAAAGAATATAATAGGGGAGAAAAAACACAAAGAACAACCCAAGAAATGAACCTATACTATTTTTCATTCCCAAATTGATCCATTACTATAATAATAATCAATAAATACAAAAAAATAATCTCTACATCAATCCCTGATAGTTCCTTAAAATAAAACCCATCCCACAAGAATGATCGATCAACGGGTCAAAATGTTCATTGGTTGATCCACATTCATCAATCGTCGTTGTTAGTAAGATCTGTCAAGAACGGCGTCCATCGATCTCCGATCCAATTTCTATCACTGTTTGCAATGAGGGAATCCTCTTTGTTCCTCTCAAGAGCCTTCATATAATTCTAGGTTTATGATTTTAAACCTGGATCCCTTCTTTTAAGTTTATTTTAAAATAAACCATCGCTGCATTGATGAAATAGATGGAATAAAATAAATTCTTAATTTATTTTATTCATTGAAATGTTTGAAAACAACTTTTCATAGTAGACACATGCTGACTGATGTTAGGCCTCTCCTAGGGAAAAGTATCTACTCTGAATGAAATGGTTCCCTCATATTTATGATCCAAGAAATTTTTTATATGCTATTTTAATTTTTCAGGAAAACTATGCACATGTTCTATTTAATATATTCAATATTTTTCAATCAATTTTTTCAAGCACACTAGGCCTCAAAATCGCTCATTGTCTCAGCTTATAGTGTTTAATTAATTCCAAATAATATTTAAAAATAATACATGAAAAAATCCGTGAAATTACATTCTCCCCACCTTGGGGAACTATGTCTCAAAAAAGCCAAAACAAAGGCTATTCAAAAAGATGTGGGGTACTGTACTTGAATATGAGCCTCTCACTCCCATGTTCTCTCCTATTGATTCCTGTGTTGCCATAGGACATGTACCAAGGGAATTTCTCACCCACATAGGATCCTATCATGCCGATCCTCAATCTCTACTAGGTACTCAGCAAAATTCAATGCATCATCAATGGCCATCTCACCCTAGTCGATGACATGTGATGGGTCATTCTTGCACCTCCTGAACTACGACACATAAAAGACGTCATATACCCAATATAACTGTAGGAGTTGATCTAAGTGGTTACCCACCTCGCCAAATCTACGTAGTATCTGAAAAGGACTGATAAACCTCAGAAATAACTTTCCGACTCAGCTAAATCTATGTAATCCACATCAAAGTGAAACCTGAAGGAAAACATAGTCTCCTTCATCGAAATCCAAAGGTCTCTTCCACCTATCAACATAAAACTTTTGAGGGCTCTATGTAGTCTTCATCTGCTCATGGATTTTGTGCACCTTCTCAGTAGTATCTTGCACCAACTCCAGGACCATGAGTGCTGACTCTCCTGGGTCAGTCCAACAAAGTGGTGACCGATATGAAATATCATACAAAGCATTTAATGGTGCCATAAAAATGGTAGAATGGTAGCTGTTTTTTGTATATAAACACTACCCGAGGTAGGTGATCCTCCCAACTATGGTTGAAGTCCAACATGAAAGTCCATAACATGTCCTCTAGGACCTGAATGGTCCGCTCAGTCTGGCCATCTGTCTGGGGGTGAAACACCATACTCAAGCATAAATGAGTCCTAAATGCCTCCTGTAATCCCTTTTATAACCAGTATGTAAAATGATCATCATGATCATAAACTATCATCAATGGGACTCCTTGGAGTTAAACTATCTCCTGAACATAGAGGCATCCCAAGCTATCTACTGAACTCTACTCCTAAATTTCTAAGAAGTGGGATGAATTGATGAGTCCATCAACAATCACCTAGATGGAATAATGAACCTAGTATATACATGGTAAAACCATCATTAAGTCCATCGATATCCCATCCCACTTTCATTCTGACAGCCCTTGGGGTTGATCTAAACCTGTTGGAACTCGGTGCTCAACCTTCACTTGCCGACATGTAAGGCATAAATAAATTTACTCTGCCTCCACCTTCTTCATCCTTATCCACCAAAACTGATGTCAGAGGTCCTGGTACATCTTAACCACTTGAGAATGTACTGCCAAAGGGAATGTATGAAACTCCCTCAGAACCTCCCTCCACAACACCACCGGTACAACTGTGCATCCTCTAAAAAGTATGGTATGTTCCCCACCCTATGAATATATACAAGGCCCGCGTTTTGTAGAAATATGAGAACATAGGGTCTCGCATTCGGTATCCCCAAGTTATGCCTCTATGAATAATTAGAAGAGTTTAGGGAAAACAACCATTGACTAGAGGTAATCTGCTCCATCTCCATCTACAATGGATAACTGTAACGAGGCCAACTGCTCTGACGTCTCGTTCAGCAACTGCGAACTAGATATCCTACTAAGATCATCTTCCACCACGTTCCCCTTTTTAGGAGTATAGAAAATCTCAAAGTCATAGTCCTAGAGGAACTCTAGCCATTAATTGTGTCTCAAGTTCAGGTCCTTCTGAGAGAATATATATACTTGAGATTCTTGTTATCACAGTAGAAAATAAACCGCTCACCCATCAGGTAGTGTCACCAAATATTCAACGCAAAGACTACCACTGCCAAATCAAGATCATGGGTCACGTAGTTCTACTCATATGGCCTCAAATGGAATGAACCATAGGAAATAAATTATTTCCTCTTCATTCGGTCACAACCAAGTCTGGTCCCTGATGCATCACAAAACACTACATACTTGACACCCCCCTCTAGAAATCTTAAGAACAGAGCTCTCATCAAACCCTGCCTCAACTTCTAGAAAGCCTGCTGGCACATCTATTTCCACACAAAAGGCTTCCCCTTTTGAGACCAAGCTATTATCAATGCTGAAATCGTATAGAAATTAGGTATGAATCTCTAGTAATATCCTTCTTTCCCAATGAATCTACACACCTTCTTCATGCTCTTAGGTGGCTCCCTTGCTGACAATGAATTTACCTTGGCTGGGTCCACTTTCACTCTATCTACTGAGATAACATGTCCCAGAAAGTGGACTACCTGAATCCAAAACTAGCACTTCGAGAGTTTCCCATAAATCTGGTGCTCTCAGAGTATGTCCAGAACCATCCTTATGTGTCTCACGTTCTCCTCCTCAGACGTTGAGTACACATGGATATCTTCTATGAAGACTACCCTGAACCACTCTACGTAAGGTTGAAAGATTTGGTTCATGAGTCCCATGAACACTATTGGGGAATTAATCATGCCAAAGGGAATCTCCAAGTACTCATAGAGATTGTAGAGGTATCTAAAATCCATCTTCGGTATATCCACATCCCGTACTCGCAAATGGTGATAACCTGATCGAAGGTCAACCTTTGACAAACATCATGCATCTCATAACTATTCGAAGAGGTCGTCGATCCTCGATAGTGGATAATATTTCTTCAAGGTCACCTGGTTCAAGTTCCAATAGTCCACACACAACCTAAATCTCCCATATTCCTTTTTTGGAAAACAAGACTGAGGCCACCTAGGGTGAAACACTGGGTCTCATAAATCCCTTCCTCTATAAGTCCTTCAAATTCACCCTTAGACTGTGAAGCTCTGTGAGATCCATTCAATATGTTGGTGCCGATATCGGTTCCATCCTGACATGTACGTCGAGGCAGAAGTCTATCTCCTGGTGAGGATATAGTCCTAGAACATATTCAGGAAAGACATCCTTGTACTCCAACACTAGTGTCGGGAACTGGAAACTCATAATATCTGCTGCACTAAGGGACAATATAGAAAATTAATGAGTAATCAGCTGCACCATCCTATGCATGAGTCCATAATGTACTACCTGGGTTTCCTATTCATCAATAAAGGAAAACCACATTTATTTACTACAGGCACACCACATCCTTCTCCTAAAATAGTAAATCTGGGCATGGATTGTGGATAACAAATCCATACCAAGAATGACATCATAAGGCCTCAACACTGCCACAAAGAGGTTACAACTGAAAATCTCCCTTAAAAGGGTTATGTCACACTGTTGACATAGATGTGTGATCACTGAGTCTTCTATAATAAGTGTCTCCAAGTGCAAGGGTCGAGTAAATAGCTGAACCAGAATATCTAGGTCCTGAACAAGATATGTGGTGAGAATGGAATGACTAGAACCTGTGGCTATTAGTACTTTAGGTAAACTATAAAATACATAGGCCATACCTAAAATCATTCCTAGAGCCTCTGGGTCATATGCCTAAACCACATGAATCTGTCCCCACCCTTGTCCTCTAGCTCCCTAAGTCTGGTGTAGACCTCCTGTGGGTGGTGGCGGTAGCATGTTGAAACATCAAAAACCTCCTACTGCTATTACAGTTCCTCTTCCATGTCTTCTGCTCTACGAATTTTCCTGATCCTGTTGTTGTCTCTATCTTGGTGGTCCATCAACTATTTCCTTGTCAACATCATGGATGTTCAAACAATCTCGAGTGAGATATCCTCTTCCGCCACATGAATATCACCGCCATTCTCTAGGCTATCTAGACCCACCCTGTGTGTCCTCAACTACAGATCCTCTATCCTTGAACACCCTCCTGATTCATCTCCCATGTACAGATCCTTCAGAATGAAGTTGGTGCCCGACTGCTGAGTCCTCTGCACCTGCTCATCCACTACTGACTATCATAGGATATATCTACTCAGGAAAGAGGATTTAAACCAAAAATCTAACTCAATAATCCCAACATAAGTTGGAATTCATAGCGGGATAATGCTGGATTAGGTGTCGCTACATAGACCTCGCACAATGGCACAAGTCCTGAAGTAATTACCACTAACCATATCCATCGAGTACTTAGAAATGTTGGTGAACCTTGATGAATAATCAGTGATGATCAGGATACCCTGCGGGAGATGAAAAATTTTATGTATACGCACTTATCTCAGTGTAATTGTTAAGAAATCCTCTCTAAAGAGATGCTCAAACTCCGTCTATGAAACATTCACCTCATTGTGAGTCTGCATGGAAATAAATACAACATAAACCTACTAAACCCTGAAGAAGGTTCACCGTCAGGATCACTATCTGGTCTGCTAGTGTCCGAACTAGATAAAAACTCTGGTCACCGCCTCAAGCTAGTCCTCAACTACCCGAGGGTCAGGATCGCCTCGGAACTTGAGGTGTATCTGTCTTTGAAACTCATGAAGTGCACTCAGCCTCCACTCCTCATCTTCTGGTACTAAAGGTACCACGTGCTGCTCCACTGGTGGTGGTATAGTTGGTGCACCACCTGGAGGAAACATCTGGGGAATTGGTCCCTATATCAAATCCTCATCACTAAGGTGGTCATCCTTGTGATCGAGCTACTAAATACTAGCTGGTATGAGTCTCAAGGGCATCCTATAAGGAAACAATATGTACCACATCCAATGAGTATATCTGGAGAACTAACTCAAGAAGGACATGGAACCACAACCCATTCCTATATGATGAATGTACCATTATTTTACCTACAACTAGTGCTCTCATATACTGATTCTAAAAGAAGGTTATCAAAGTCCTGGTGGATTGATACATCAGACGCCCACACTAATACTAGAGTCCCTGGCCTGAAATACAAACTCGAAACACTTAACACTATTACCCAAATCCAATATCACTAAATCTTCATCCTATGGTTGAATCGACCACCTCTGATACCACTTTGTCATGACCCATCCATTTGGGTCCTATTTCGCGACTCCTCAAACCCGCCTCCAATAGGCCAGGGGCAGGTGAATATGACCTAAAGAAAGAGTCTGTAAACTGCAAAGTCCAACCTGTAAACAAAATAAGTACTGAGACTACTGCTCGAAGCCATAAGAACACCTTAGCCTGCCTGAACTCACAAATCTATGTCTGGTCCTAGTTTGCCCTAGACTCTGTTAAAAGGTCTCTCATATACACAAGACATGAAACATATGGGCAAAGCCTGTTCATGGATAAGTATAACAATACTCGTTAGAATACCCCGAAACCAAAAAGAAATAGAAAAAGGAAAGATATAGTCATTTATACATAGTATATATATCTACAAAACATAAAATAAGAATATATTGATATACTCAAACCAAGACACATATTTTAGAGGTAATTCACAACTACCTCATACCAACACTAGGGATTTGGTCTGAAAATTCCAAAAAGCACTCATCCGAGAGAAGGAACTCCGGAGTTTGATAACAATGATAACATCTGGCTGAGAAGTACCGTTCATTGGGAACTATCATGAGAGAGATATACTTCTAGATCTGATGAGAGATATGATAAATAGATGAGGATCATAGCCAGGGCCATGGGATGATACCAACAACTCCATCTAGATTAACCTTCTAAGTAGAGGATTGATACCTAGTGAATTTGGTCATGTCAATACCAAGGAATCTACCTAAGGAATGAAGAATGAATAGAGTATAATCCTTTGGGACTCTCATATGGGATTACAACAACTCTATCTAGGAAGTCCTTCTGAAGAGATCAAACTTCTATGAGTAGAAAATAATACACATCAGCATTTTGGGAAATGATCAAGGGAATGAACCCTAATTAAAATTTTCCAAGATACGGTGGACAAGAGATTTAGGCCATGTAGAATTTGGTACATGATGTGTAGTAGGTTCACATGTTGTGTCCTTTAACACCGAGGTACGACCTTTGTATAAGGGCCCATGTTGTTTAGAACATGTCATGTAGAAGATGGGTACACGCCATGTATAAGGGTAACATGCCATGTCATTCCATCCAGTGTCCACCTGTGTACTATGGCCATGTGCCAATACATGGTGTCAACCCGTGTCTACCTACCTGTGTACCAGTACACGGGGTAACCTGTGTAACTAGTCTTGGCCAAGTCATGTGGTGGGGTATACGCCATGTAGGTAGCCAGTTTACTCCACCCCATGTCCGTGTATATCACGAGATATACCCCAAGTCTTCTGGAAGTGCCTACACTCCATGTGGTATTTAATTAACTCTTGAAACCCTAAATGATGCTCAGTGGGGGCCACTTGTCGTGTATCCCTAGGTTACATAGCATGTTGATCTTGATTTTCCAAAAACTGTATCCTTCCTCTACAATCATTGGATGATACTCCGGAGCTCGATCCAACGGTCTGTTTATCTCGAAACCACAGATCCAAGGTCATCTCATCATAACAACACCGAATTGGTTTTTTGGGGCTTCAATAGACTATGAAAATCAATACAATTCATCTGCTGGTAAATCATCCAAAGAATGGGTATTTCTGAATCACTTTGATTCGTACATCTCCATTGCCGTCTCACCTCTGCTAGGTCACCCTGTTTCATGATCTTCAATTTCGGATCATTTCACCAAGGATAGAAGGTAGAACATTCTTTTATTCACAAACCATGTAGAATGAAGAAAAAAAAGAATATAACAGGAGAGAAAAAAGCATGAAGAACAACCCAATGAACAAACCTTGGACATTGTTTGTTTCATCCTTAATCTGTTCATGTAATAATGAAAAATAAATCCAATGAAAATAATCTGCACATCAAACCTTGATAGTTCCCGCAAATAAAACCCATCCCGTAAGAATGATTGATCCACAAGTTAACATATACTTATGTTGATCTATGTTTTCAGTTGATTCTAAAAATAAGGAAATAATTACAAATAATAATTCCCTACCTTGGGATTGGATCGTGCATTGAAGAAGATCAGTTACCATGTCATCTCTATTGGTGAGATCTGTCAAGAAAGATGTCTATTGATCTCTAATCTAAGTTCCATCGCTGTTCTCTACTGATGGAATTATCTGGGTTCCTCTCCAGAGCCTCTAGGGAATTCTAGGGTAATGATTCTAACCCTAGATCCATGTATCTAGGTTTATTTTAGAATAAACTATCACTGAATCTCTATGTTGATGAAAAATAAAGAATAAAATAAATTCTTAATTTATTTTATTCATTGAAACGTCCAGAAACCACTTTTCTGAGCTGACCTATATTGGGAGATTTTTCCCCCACCTAGGGTAAAGCTTATGATTTGAATGCAATGGTGCCTTCATATATCTGATCCCGACCTGAGTTTAGATGTTAATACACATTTTCTGAAAAACTGTGTGTGTGTTCTATTTAATATATTTAATATTTTTCAACCAATTATTCTGGGAACATTAGGCCTTGGAATAGAAAATTGTCTTAGCACCTGGTATTTAATTAATTACATATAATATTTTAAAATAATACATGGAGAAATATAGGAAATCACATTCTCCCCACCTTGGGGATTTATGTCCCCAAAAATCCAAAAACAAAGGCTATACAAAAAGATGTGGGTACTGTGCAAGAATCTAAGCCTCACGCTCCCATGTTCTTTCCCGGAGATCCTCGTGCTACCACTAAACACACACCAAGATAATCTCTTGCCCATATAGGATCCTCTGTTCTCGATCCTCAATATCCACCGGGTACTCATCAAATGTCACTCCATCATCAATTTCTAGTTCACCCCAGTCGATGACGTGCGATGGGTCATGCATGTACCTCCTCAACTACAAAACATGGAAGATTTCATGTACCCAGTCTAACTAAGGGGGTAGATCTATATGTTACACCACCTCAAACACTCTACAAAGTATTTGAAAAATGTCGATAAACTTCAAAGATAACTTTACACCCTATAAAAATATCCACAATCCATGTCAAGGTGAAACCGAAGAAACCCATGGTCTCTTTCCTCGAACTCCAAAGGCCTCTGCCTCCTGCCAGCATAAGACTTATGACATATCTGTGTAGTATTTATCTTCTCATAGATGATGTGCAACTTATCGGTAGTAGCCTGCACTAACTTTGGGCCCATGAGTACTGACTCTCCTGGGTCAGTCTAGAAATGTGGTAACCAGTACGGTCCCCCATACAAAGCCTCAAATGGTACCATATCAATGGTGGAATGGTAGCTTTTGTTGTATGAAAACTCCACCAAAGGTAGTTGATCCTCCCAACTATGGCTGAAGTCCAACATGAAAGCCTACATCATGTCCTTCAGGACCTGAATAGTCTACTATGTATGGCCTTTTTTCTAGGGGTGAAATTCTATGCTCAAGAATAACTGAGTCCCAAGAAAATCTGAAAATCCCTTCCACAACCAGGATGTAAAAAACATCACGATCAGAAACTATCATTGATGGGACTCCATGGAGTCGAACTATCTCTGGAATATAGAGGCGTCCCAAGATCTATATTGAAATCCACTCCCAGATAGCTAGGAAGTGGGCTGACTTGGATAGCCGGTCAACAATCACCTAGATGGAATCATGTCCTTTGGATGTACATGGTAAAATATTCATGAAGTCCATCAATATACCACCCCACTTCCATTCTAGGACCTCAAGGGGTTGAGCTAAACCCGCTGGAACCTGGTGCTCAGCCTTCATCTACAAGCATGTAGGGTATCGAGAAATGAACTCTGCCACCTCCTTCTTTATCCCTATCCACCAAAAATAAAGTTGTAGGTCCTATTACATCTTTTTTACTCTAGTATGTACCATCAAAAAGGATATATGGAACTCTTATAGAACCTCCTCCCACAATGCCAATGGTACAACTTTGCGTTCTCTAAAACGGAAGACATGCTCCCCACCTTGTGAATATCCATTTGGCACATGTCCTATAGACATCTGAGAACATATGGTATCGCAATCGGTATCCCCAAGTGGTGCCTCCTTGACTCTCTATAGGAGTATAGGGGTGAAAACCATCGACTGTAGGTAATATTCTCCATCTCTATCCCCAAAGGATAACTATAATGAGACCAACTGATCTGACACATCGTTCAACAAATATGAATTAAATCTCATGCTAAGAGCATATAACACCACATTCCCCTTCCCAAGAGTATATAAAATCTCAAAGTCATAGTCCTGGAGGATCTCTAGTCATTGCCTCTATCTCAAGTTTAGATCCTTCCGAGAGAAGATAACCCGAGACTCTTGTGATTAGAGTAGAATATAAAATGCTCTCCCATCAGGTAGTGTTTCTAGATATTCAATGTGAATACTACAACTTACAACTCAAGATCATGGGTCATGTAGTTCTAATCATGTGGCCTCAACTGGAGTAAACCATATGCATTCACCAATTTATTATGCAGCAGGAGAAAACTAAGTCTGGTCCTTGATGCATCGCAAAACACTATGTACTCAACACCCTCATCCGAAAATCTTAAGATCAGAGTGCTCATCAAACTCTGCCATAATTGATGGAAATCTTGCTAACACTTCTCTTTCCACATGAAAGGATTCCCCTTTTGAGTCAAATCTATCATCAGGACTGGCATCCAAGAGAAATAATGTATTAATTTTTAGTAATATCTTGATAGCCTAAGGAAGTTCCTCACATCAGTAATTTCTTGCTAGCCTAAGGAATATCATCACGTCCATTATGATCCTAGGTGTTTCCCATGATAACACTGTCTCCACCATGACCGTGTACACTACCACTCCATCCGCTGCGATAACAAGTCCCAAAAAGTTGAAAACCTGAATCTAGAACTAAACCGAATGGCCTGAAGGCCTTATTTTTTATTTTATTATAGATAATCCCCCTTTTAAGGGATGAAGTGGAACCCGTACATGACCCATATGCCCAAGTCATAAGGTCTGACACGACTCGCAATACATGACCCGAAGGCCGAGAGGCATACTATTCCCAATACATGACCCGTGGCCCAACCCACAGAAACTGCTCCTCCCCTAGCTTCTAAATCATTGATCACCTAGCTCCTCTCCTTGCATTGCTGATCGACTAGCATTGCTCCATACAAAGCTGCACCTTACCTAGTCCCGATGGCGATTCCCATACCCTCTCATTCTTCCAATCCGGTAGCTCTGCTTCTAGTGACTGCTAGTATTTTTGCTCTGATCCTCTTCTAGAGACTGCTCTATGTAAACTGGGCTACTCCATGGTCTTTGTGGCCTGAAGGCCCTGAGGCCCTGAAGAACTTTGATGACCCGAATTCCCTGGAGACCCGTAATCCCAAACCTATGGCCCGAAGGCCCAAATTAGGTGAATAGTTCAGAATACTACTGTACTGAACAGTACCTACTACAGTTTTTCTAAAGTACCTAGAAATTCACCTCCACCATAAATCTATAACTATAACTTAGAGTGTTTCCATAAATCTAGTTCTCCTGGAGTACATCCAAAACCATCCTTAAGTGTCTCGAGTTCTCATCCTTGGATGCCGAGTACATAGGGATATTATTAAGGAAGACTACCATGAACCAGTCTATGTAAGGCTGAAGGATATGGTTCATGAGTCCCATGAAAACTATTGGGGGCATCAACAAGTACTCATAGTGACCATAACAACATCTAAAAGTTGTATTTATTATATCCTTGTCCCTTACTCAAAACTAGTGATATCCTGATCAAAGGTCAACCTTTTAGAACCATCATGGCCCTGTCAACTAATTGAAGAGTTCATTGATCCTCGAAACTGGATACTTGTTCATCAAGGTCACATAGTTAAAGTGCTGGTAGTCCATATGAAACCTCAATATCCCATCTTCCCTTTTGGAAAACAAAACTAGGGCCACCCAAGGAGAAACATTAGGTCTCGTGAAGCCCTTCCTCTACAAGTCCTTAGACTACACCCTCGACTTGCGAAGCTCTATGGGAGCCATATGAAATGATGGTGATGATATCAGTGTCATCACGGGGTGTAAGTCAATATAGAAGTCTATATCCTAGAGAAGAGGTAATCATGAAACATCTTTAGGAAGTTCAACCTCGCACTCCTCCACTAGTGCTGGGAATGGGAAAATCATAACATCTGCTGCACCAAGGGTCAGACTAGAAAATTTATGAGTAATCAGCTGCAACCTCCTATGCATGATTCTATCCTGCACTACCCGAGTTTCCTTTTCACTATCAAAGAAAAGATCATTCCATCACTACAGACACACCACATCCTTATCTTAAAACAATCAATCCGGGAATGGACTGTGGATAATCAATCTATACCAAGAATGTTGTTGTAAGGACTCAAAAATGCCAGTAAGAGGTTCCAACCAAAACTCTCACCTCCAAGGGTCTGACCACACTATCATCATAGACACATGATCACTAAGTTTTTTTTTCAGTAGGTGTCTCCAAGATTAATGGTTGAGTTAATGGTTCAACCAGAATCTCCAGGTCTCGAACAAGATATGTGGTGAAAACGGAATGAATGTCACCTATGACTATCTGTACTACATGTAATGTATAAAAGACATATATCATACCTCAAAACATTCCTATATACCCTTGATAATATGCCTCAACCACATGTAGCTATCCCTGCCCTGTCCTCTAGATCCCTGAGCCTCATGTGGACCTCCTGATGGTGGTGGTGATAGCAAGTCAAAACATCAACCACCTACTGTTATTCTCCCAGCTCCACCACCATGTCTGTCACCCTTAGAATATTAATCCTCCTATTGTTGTCTCTACCTCAATGGTCTATCCACTGTTTCTCTGTTAGCAACATGGTTATTTGGAAAATCTCGAGCGGGATTTCCCTACCATCACAGGAATATAACTGCCTCTCTCTAGGATAACTGGACCCACCCTGTGAGACCTAAACTATAGATCCTCTATCCTTAGACCTCATCCTAAAACATCTCCCACATCTGAATCTCAGAGAGTGACTTCAACTCCCTACTTCCGGGGTCTCTACACCTGCCCTTCCACTACTAACTATCATCGGTTGTATCTACTTATCCAATAATCTTTTGACCACCAAATCTCATACAAGCACCCCAACATATTTTAAAATGCATAAAGGTATAACGCTTGATTGAATATATCTACACAAAATTCACTCAAAGATCCAAGCCCCAAAGTACTAATCTCCAACCATATCCAAAGAGTACTTGGAATGGTGGGTGAACATTGAAGAATAATCAGCCATGGTTAATCTACCCTACTAGAGTTGACAAATCTCTTATATATGCACTTCTCTTAGGTTAACTAGTGAGAACTCGTATCTAAAGAGATGCTCAAACTCTATCCATGAAATAGTTACCTCATCATGAGTCTACTTGGACAAAATCTACCATCATCCTATCGAACCCTGAAGAAGGCTCACCGCTAGGATCACCATCTAGTCCATTGGTGTCCTAACTAGATAGAAAACTCTGGTCACCACCTCAAGCCAGTCCTTAGCTGCTTGAGGATTGGGCTCGCCTCAGAACTTTAGGGGTCTCTATCTTTAAAACTCATAGAGAACACTTATCCTACACTCCTCATATGCTTGTATTGTAGGTACCACATGCTTCTCCACTGGTGGTGGTGTAGGTTGTGCACCACATAGAGGCAACATCTGGGGAAATGGTTCCTGTATCGAATCCCTTTCACTAAGGGGGTTATCCTCATGATTGAGCTACTGAATCCTAGATGGTATGAATCTTGAGTGAATCCTATATGGAAATAAGATGTACCACGATCAATGAGTATATCTGGAGAGTTGAATGAAGAAGTACATGAGACCATAACCCATTCCTATATGATGCATGAAACAATATTTCCCCTACAATTAGTTTTCTCATGTATCGAGTCAAAAATGAGGTTATCATAGTCCTGGTGTATAGATACATCAACCACTTGCACCAACACTAGGGACCCTGGCCTGAATTTTGAACTCAAAACACTTAACACTATTTCCCCAAACCAATCTCACAAACTTTTGGTCCTGTGGTAGAACCGACCTTCTCGGATACCACTCTGTCATGAAGTATCCCTGTGGGTCCCATGCAATGACTCCCCAATCCTTTCTCTAATAGGCCAGGGGATGGTGACTAGCACTGAGTAGGAATACCACTAACCTAGGAGCCATTTCCTATGTATCTGTACGCGCACACACAACTTCAAGCCCATAAATGATGAAATGTAAAAACCACTAAGAAAAAAATGCATGCATACCACTATCCTAACCAACAGAGTATGACATGAAGTAATGTGAAATATGTTAAGATGGAAAAGAATATAATCCCACCAAAATAAAGAGTTTTTAAACTAAAAATCCCAACC
This sequence comes from Viscum album, assembly GCA_963277665.1. Taxonomy (NCBI): domain Eukaryota; kingdom Viridiplantae; phylum Streptophyta; class Magnoliopsida; order Santalales; family Viscaceae; genus Viscum; species Viscum album. The sequence goes on from OY728142.1 coordinate 711,048,706, forward strand.
AGTAAAAAAATAGATACTGGGACTGATGCTCGAATCCATAAGAACACCTCGGCCTACTTGAACTCACAAAGAGATGTTCGGTCCTGGACTTCCCTAGAATCCTTCAAAAGGCCATTCGTCTGCACAAGACATGACATGTGTGAGTAAATCCCGTGCACGTGTGAGTATAACAATACTCAGTTGGACACTCCAAAACCACAAAGAAATACCAAAAGGAAAGATATAATCATCTATACATACTATATGTCTAGAACACATATAACAAAAATATCCAGATATAATCAAACCAAGACATGTAGTCTAGAGGTTAAGTCAAAACTACTGTATACCAATACTAGTTATTCATTCTGATGATTCCACAAAGCACTCATCCAAGAGATCACACTCCTAATTCTAATAACACTAATGAAGTCCAACGAAGTAGTACTATTCATCAGTAATCGTCATGAGAGAGATATGATGATAGATCTAAAGAGGTATATAAGACATAGATGAGGATCAGATCTAGGTCCATGGGGTGATACCAACAAATCCATCTAGGTTAACCTACTAAGTAGAGGATCATCACCTGGTGAAGTTGGTCATGTCAATACAAAGGACTCTACCTAGGTTATGAAGAATGAATAGAGGATCCTACTCCAGGACTCTTGAAGGGGATTCCAAAAACTCTATCCAAGAATCGTTGTGGAATAGATCACACTCATATGGGTAGGAAACGATACACATAATCCTCTGAGGAAATGATCAACGACACGAGCCCTAAAGAAACTTATCCAAGATACAGTGGGAATGAGATTCAATCCATGTACAAACGGGTACATGGTGTGTAGTAGGATCACAATCCATGTCCCTTGACCCTAGTTACTTCCCGTGTAAAAAGAACCGGGTTGTTTAGAACATGTCATAGAGAATATGGACACACACTGTGTAGAAATGTAACACAACATTTTCTTCCATCCAGGGTCCACCCGTATACTCTAGCAGTGTTCTAGTACATAGTGTTAACCCATGTAGACCTACCCATGTACCAGTACATAGGGTAACCCCTGTAACTAGTCTGGGCCGAGCCGTGTGGTGGGATACACGCTGTATAGGCAACCTGTGTACTCCACCCCGTGTTTGTGTATCTCCCGAGATACACTTCAAGTCCCCATGAAGGAACTATATGTCATGTGATAGGGTCACATGCCATGTGTTGTTTAACTAACTCTCAAAACCCTAGCCGCCACTCAGTGAGGCCACATGTAGTGTAACCCTGTGTTATATGCTTTGTTGACTGTGATTTTCCAAAAACCATCTCCTTCCTCTGCTTGGCTTGGCTAATCCTGTGAAGATTTATCCAAAGGTCCGTTCATCTTGAAACCGCATATCTAGGGTCATCTCATCATCACAACATTGAATCAGTCAGTTTTAGGCTTTCAATTGGATTCAAAAAACAATTTCATTCATTTTCTTGTAAATCATCTGAAGAATAGGTATTCTCGAATTTTTTCAATTCGTCCATCACCATCACCGTCACACCTCCTCTTGTCCTCCCCAATGCAGAATCATCAATTTCAGATTGTTTCCCTAAAGATCGAAGGTGAAACAATTTTTCTTTCATTAACCACAAAGAATGAAGAACACGAAGAATATAATGGGGGAGGAAAGGCATAAATAACATACCAAGGAACGAACCTCAGCTATTGTTAATTTCGACCTTAATCCATTCCCATAATAACGATAAATAAATTCAAAAAAAAATAATCTCTACATAAAACCCTGATAGTTCCCATAAATAAAACTCATCCCACAAGAACGATTGATTCGCAAGTTAACCTGTTCATTGGTTGATTCATGTTATTCATTGATTCTTAAAACAGGAAAAAATTCCAAATAACAACACCCTAACTAGGGATTTTATCGCTCACTAAAGAAGATTGGTTGTCACATTGCCTCTAATGGTGAGATCCATCAAGAATAACATCCTTCGATCTTCGATCTAAGTTTCACCATTGTTTTCCACAGAGGGAATCCTCTAGGTTCATCTCTAGAGCCTCCAGGGAATTCTAGGGTTATGATTCTAACCACGGATCTTGCCTATAGGTTTATTTTAAAATAAATCTTCGTTTCATCACTACATCGATGAAACATAAGGAATAAAATAAATTCTTAATTTATTTTATTCATTGAAATATCCGAAAACTACTTTTCAGAGCCGACCCACACCAGCCAATGTTAGGAATTGCCTAGGGTAAAATCTCTACTCAGAACCCAATGGTTCCCTTGGATTTCTGATTTGATCACCCATTTAGAAGTTATTACACTTTTTTTCGGAAACTTTCACCCGCATGATATTTAATATATTTAATATTTTTTAAGCAACTATTTTAGCCACACTAGGGATTAAAATCGCATGTTGTCTTAGTTATTGGTCTTGAATTGATTCCATATAATATTAAAAAATAATACATGAAAAAATCTGGGACATTACATGTGCACATGACCCCAACAAACCATGTGAACACAAATAAAAGGGATTCTCATGGCTAATACACAGTCTGTCAAACTGTGTTCCCTATTAGGATAAATCATGCACCCTCACCCCTAGAAGAGGTGTACAGGTAAGGCACATAGTTTGTTAAACCATGCACACTACCTTGGAAATCATGCATGTAGTTTTAATTGGACTGAAAATTAGTTTTAAAAAACATGAACCCCCAGACTTCAATAAAAATCAACTCAGCTCGGCCCTAACTCATTCCTCTAATTTTTAGATGATTCCAGACGACTCCCTCAGACTCTCGAACATTGTTCTTGATGAATCAAAGTCTGTATAGTCAGATATTCACCTCTCTAGGTATGCATTTTCTTCCTGATTAGATTTCCTTCTCTCCCTATCCTCTTTCTAGATAAAATAAGGATGTTTTATCTATTGCTGGAAAGGGTTTAGATATAGATTTTGTGGATCTTGTTTCTCTTGATATTGGATATAGATTTCAGATATAGATCACATTCTTCATCATGTTCTTTTTTGTTCCACTTGAATTAGGGATTTTATGTGGGTGATCAATCATCAACAAATCGAGGTAGGAAGTCTATTATTTAAATCCCAGTGTCATGATTTAATTTATGTGTATGTAATTGTGAAATTTTTGTTGGATGATTAGAAATTGAATTTATTAAATTGAATTAATTAATTTGGTAAATTAATTAATTAAGGGATTATGAAATTGGTATAATTTATTGTTGGATTAATTATGAGGATATTCGGATTGTTGAATTGGAATAATTAATTATTGAATTAATTATGGGGATGTTGAGATTATTGAATTGGATTAATTAATTATTGAATTAATTAATGGGAATTATTGTGACTATGAAATTGATTGAATTAGAATAATTAATTATTGAATTAATTATGAGGATATAGAGTTTTTTTAGTTGGAATAATTAATTTTTGAATTAATTATGAGGATATTAATATTTTTTAATTAATTAATCATAATTGTTGTGATTATGAAATTGATTGAATTGAATTAATTAATTGTTGAATTAATTGACATATTTTTTGATTTTGGAGTGTTATAAGAAGGTTGATGCTGATTAAACATTAAAGATATGATACATGTGATATATATGTGATTGGGATATTTATGTGTTGAACATGGTTTTCTGCATCAAAAGTTTATAGTGATAAATTTATTGATAAATATGTGTGGAACCTGATATGTTGAATCAAAATCTCATAGTGATAAATTGATTGATAAACATGAGTGGGAAATGGTCTACTATATCAAAATCCCATAGTGATAAATATCGATTATTCTTGTGTGGGGCACGGTCTGTTGCATCAAAATCCTATAGTGATCATGATAGATTATTCGTGTGTGGGACATGGTCTGCTAAATCAAAATCCCATAGTGATATGAATTGAGATAATAAATGATAACCATGGTTTGTGATATGTGATATCATTTGGGGATAGTCTAGACTCTGACATGGGATGAAGCAGGTATTGTGGTTCAGGTGTCCTTAGGAACCCAAAAGTTATATGGTTAAATAATGAGTAATTCAATAAATGTAAACTATTTACTTTGTTGATTGTATTTTATTATTTATAAAACTATATACATTGTTTTGACTAGATATTGTTTTAGACACTATTTGTGGTGTCCTAATGAGTTGTGCTCACAACCTACTCAGGATTCATGATTAGTACCTAAATAGATTTTAGGATTTTAGGACAGGTTAATGGTAAATTCCCCATGTTAGATGGTTGAGTTGGGATGGAGAATGTATAAGGGAACCAAGAATGGTGTCAGAACCCATTTGAGAGTGTCGAAATGTCTTTATTTTGGGTTTTCATTTGAAACATGACATGTACTTAGAATGAAATATCCAATACTTCAGTTTTTGGATATTGTATTCTTGTTTTTTATCATCATACATTACTAGTATTATTCTGGTTATGGTTTTATTATTGGTTATTGTTTATTTATTTTCCTTATTGTGATACTATGATAAAGGGGGTATAGTCTCTTCATGATCGATATTAGAACCTCACTACTAGTCAGAAGCCTCTAACATATGGGGAGGCATGCTTGAGGTCACAAAACTGACTGGGTTAGGGAAGTGGTGTGTGGCACCCTGTTCAGGATGTTACAAAGTGGTATCATAGGTAGTTTATTTTATTTTATTTTGTCCTACTAATTAGTAAAGGTATATAGGAGAACAGGATGAGTCTGTCTTTAGTTAAGAGATTGTGCATGGGAGTAGATAACCCATGTATAAGGGTAAAATTTAAGTACCTAGGGTGGGATTGCTGTTATTAATGTGCGTTGTTATAGTTGAATTATATTTCACCTCTAGTGATGCACTTATTGTGTGATGTGATTATTATTTATGAGTTTCTCTGAGATTTGGGTTATAGTCTAGTATGGTAGGAGAGTTGAGTATGCATGAATCGTTCTAGGCACTTGGGATTTTTTGTAACAAGCATCATTTTAGGCACGCTCATGAAAATATGGTTTTGGGAAAGTTGTTAATTGATAATGTTTTTATTTTATTATGTTATTAAAATTAAAAGGTGACTAATATGAGTTAAAAAGTTGTAAAATGGTGTAATATGTGATAATTGGGTTCCCAATGAGAAGTTGTAAAATAAGGCGAATTTACCCTTTTTATTAAGCATGAACTGGATATAAGATGGTTAAGGGTATTGATAGTGCCTTGGTTTTGACCATGTGGTGAGGTTTGGGGAAATGTCCTATTATGGATTTTGTGAAATGACCCCTGTTAAATGATTTAATGTTGTGTTATGTGTCCTGAGACACATGTTTGGAATTGTAGAGATATGGCTCTATGATGAAGCTTATTTATTGGATGAATGGAGGTTATAGATTTAAATGATCCACCATTAGTGGACCTTGAGGCACCAATAATGATAGGTGAGGAAGTCAGAGTGAATTTCCATGATAAATTTTTTTGGTTCACTCATTTTATGGAGAGATAGCTAGAGAGGTTGGTGAATAGTATGGTTTAACATAGAAAAGATTTTTAGTTACAACACCCTCTGAATTTTACCAGAGAAGGTGGACCTGAGGTAGAAAAGTTCTATATTGAGTCCATCTAGACTATACCTAACCATCTGGAGACTCTTACTGAGAATAAGATCAAGTTGGATGCTTATATTCTAGGAGGACTTATGAAGAACTGGTGGGATGTTCATGGTTGGATTGGGTAGGAAGATGATATGTTATGGATGGAATTTTGGGAGAAATTTTTGGAACACTTTTATCCAGAGACTTTAAGGAAGGAGAGAGTAGCTGAGTTCATGAGGTTGACTCAGGGTAGTATATCCATGATGGACTATTATGGGCACTTTACATATTTTCATCACTTTTCTTCAACATTGACTGGAGATGAGGCTAATATGACAAGGAGGTTTTATAATGGCCATAAATGTTAAATTAATTCCCTAGTGAATATATTCGTGATGAAGATGTTTTTAGAAGTGGTGAATTTGGCTCTCATATCTGAGGGGAACTTGAAGAACTATTTTAGTGGAGGAAAATTGGTTTCTACTTGATAGTCAAGAGGTATGGTTTTTTAGAGTAGGAAGAGTCACTAGGAGAATGTCATCCAGGGTGATAGAAAGAAGAGTAGCCAAGGGGAAGGTTCAATCACACAAGACCTTACCCGGGTGATATGTCACCGATGTAGTAGCTCGAGACACTTCCACTGATAGTTCATCCAACCACTGGTAGAGTGTCAAGGATGTGACAGGATGAGAAATATACAGAGGTTCTTTAGGATCTCATGGAATATGGGTAGTGATAGGGCATCTAGGTAGAATCAAAGTGAAGGAAGGGGGTCTTCAACCCCATATCATTCTGTTAGTTAGATTTCTACCAAACTTGGAAGTAGAGGAATTAGATGAGGTACTTATAGAAAATATAACCAGTATTAGTAGAGTGGTACAACTCAAGGAGCTCAGAATACATCAAAGGGTATAGGGTTAAGGCAGTTTAATGATTTCCAACCTACATTGGTGGATAGAGAGGATGAACCATTGAAAGTTAGAGGTATTATTCTTGTATCTTCTAAATTGGTTAGTGACTTATTTGATAATGGTTACTCTCATTCCTTTATATCTTCTAAATTTTCTAATGGATTGATCCTTCCAGAATATTTCATAAATGGGGTTGTGATGATAGATACACCTTTGGGTGTACGATCGAGAGATATCTATTTGTTCAATGGGTGTAGTCCTAAGGTTGGTGAGTATTCTTTTTCAATTGGGATATTTACATTCTTGATATGTTATTTATTGACCTAATTCTAGGAATGGATTGGTTAGTGTTATACCAAGCCCACATAGATTGTTACCATGGGAGAGTGAACATTACGTCTCCTGACGGTGAAAATTTTATTCACTTTGGGGAATGAGATATCAAGGAGGTTAGAGTAGAGAAAGTTCTTCCGCATTTGGGGGAGCTTACCTCTTGGGTTTCAAGTCTATTTATAGATGAAGAAGGTGTGAAGAATGATGTATTTCCGCCCATTTTAGAAATGTTTCAAGACATATTTTCTAATGACTTCTTAGGGCTTCCAGCTGAGAGAGATGTGGAATTTATGATTGATCTTATGTAAGGGATAACCCAATTTATATTACCCCATAAATAATGGAACCAAAAGAGATTCAAGACCTCAAGACAAAACTGGAAGAGTTGATGGTTAAGGGGTTTATCTGACCAATTACATCACCTTGGGGTTCTCCAGTCTTGTTTGCAAAGAAGGATGACAAAACTCTGAACTTGTGTGTTGACCACTGGAAGCTGAACTGGATGACTATGATGAACCGATATCCTCTTTTATGTATCGACACTGTATTTTACTAGTTGAGGGTGCCTTGTGTTTTCACTAAGATTTAATTGAGATCAAGGTATCATCAGTGGAGAGTTTGACCTTCTAATATACTGGGGAATTCTTTTAGAAGTAGGTATTTCCTTTATGAGTTCATTGTGATGCTATTTAGGTTGAAAAACACAACAACTGTGTTTATTTCCTTGATGAACAAAATCTTTTACCCATACCTAGATCAGTTTGTGGTAGTGGTTGTGGATGAAATCTTAGCTTAATCTAAGAATCATGATGATCTTGACCAACATCTTGATATATTTCTGAGTATACTAAGAGAGAATTGTCTATACAAAAATCCATCTAAGACACAATGTTAGATTGATAAGGTACAATTCTTAGGTAACGTAATCTCAGAGGAAGGTGTGTGTGTACCCATAGAAGGTTTAGGTAGTTGTATCTTGGGAGTATACCAATAACATTTTTATATACATATATTTATTGGATTAGTATGATATTATTAGAGGTTTATCCAAGAAATTTCCCATTTGGAAGAACCACTTTTGAGATTAACCAAAAAAGGGGTAAATTTTGATTGGTCTTGATCATGTGAGAACATTTTCCAGGAGTTGAATAAGTGCTTGAAAATAGAACCAATCTTGATCCTACCCTAGCTCGGTGAGGAGTATATGGTGTTTTTTAATTCTTATCGGATTGGTATTGGAGTAGTGTTGATGCAGGGATATCAATTTGTGTTTTATGGTTCTTAGTAATTGAGGCCACGTGAATAGAACTACCCTACACATGAGCTTGAGTTAGCTAGAGTGGTTTATGATTTGAAGTGTTAGTAGAATTATTTGTTAGGAGAGAAGTTTACTATGTATACAAATAATAATAACATAAAGTATATCTTATCTCAATGATATTTGAATTTTCAGTAGCATAGTTTGGTTGAGTATATGCTGTCATTAAACTTTGAGATAACATATATTCCCAGGAAGGGAAATTGTGTGGATGATGCTTTAAGCAGGAAAACATAGACTCAGGTAGTTCAAGAGTCTTGTATTAAGTGGGAGATTATGAATTTACTGGCTAACATGCATGTTGAGGTTAAAGAGAGTTAGAAGAAAATTAATCTCATATCAATTTTATTGGAGTCTATATTTTTGAGATGGATTTGGGATAAATAGTATGAGGATATGGAATGTTTGGGCTTGATAGAAAGCCTTGAAGGTGGGGAGACACCTTCAGATTTAATGATAGATGAGGATGGGATCATCTCTGTTAGGAATCAGGTTGTTGTGTTTATGAGCATGTGGGAGGAGCTAATGCATGAATCTCATGCCTTGATGTGGGTGGTTCATCTAGGTGTG